>CM040119.1:57970214-58711841 GCA_022559845.1 Amorphophallus konjac | reverse complement strand
TTGTGTTTCACTGCATCAGTCATACAGTCTGCACTCTTCGGGTCGACCCCCCAGTTCGCAAGTATGTACATTGCCCTCATGCATACACAAGCATCCTGTTTGCATCAAGCCTGTACATAGTCTCCTGCATTCCTTCATATCAACTCTAGACATTGCATGCTAAAGTCTACACATCCAATTTGCACTAAGTCTGTACACTGTCTGTGCTTTCACGTGTCTGGTTGCATGAGTCATTAATGTCTATACATTGTTCACTCATATGAGCAAGTCTATACATTGGTCGGTGGCATGCCTGTACACTGGTCGAGCTTTTAAGTCTGAACATTCACAAAGTCCATACAACGGCCCTGTAGCATTGTCTAGCCAAAGTCTGCACATCGGCACTATAACGTGCATAGCTCAAGTCTGTACATTGGCCAAGTATGTACATCGACTGTTCACAAAGTCTATTCACTGGACTTCACTTCAAAGTCTATACATTGGCTAAGTTTGACATTTCTTGAGATCAAGTCCATACGTTGCACTGTTTCTTCAAGTCCATACAGTGGCAAAGTCTGGACATTGTGCTTTGAAGATCACCAAGTCTATACATCGTGAAAGTCTATACACTCCTCTTGGCCTTAGCATCTGTTTTGAAGTCCATACATTGGTCTTCAGTTCAAGTCTGTACAAAGGACTTATAGGTAAAGTCTATACATCCTTCAGCTGGAACTGTGCAAGTCCGTACATCGTTGCTTGCCAAAGTCTGTACATTGGCATCTGTTCCTACGTTGCACTTCCAAGTCTGCACATTGGGTTCTTTACCTACGTTCAGCTTTGAAAGTCTGCACATTGGTAGTTTTACCGACGGTGCCTTGCCAAAGTCTATACACTGTGTTTGTTCAAGTCTGTACAGACTTAGCCTTGTTCTAGTCTGTACATCGACCAGCTATATTTGGCAAGTCTACACATCGTGATTTCATCATGTCTGTACAGCCTCTTCATTGAAAGTCCACTCATCACTCAAGTCTATACAATGCACACTTGTTTTCTTGCCTAAAGTCCGTACACTGCACTTGGCTTGTGTTCTTCACACCAAGTATGTACAGCCTGTGCTCGCTGCAGTCAAGTCTACACATTGCGTTGGTGGCAAGTCTATACATTGGGCTGTAGCTTGCTTGAAGTAAAGTCTACACATTGATTCACTGTTCATGCCTTCACTCAAAGTCTGTACAACATGCTTCGTTGTTCAAGCTTTCAAAACTCTATACATTGCCCTTGGACGTCATGTCTGTACAGCGGATTGTCTAGTCAAGCGTCTCATGCTCAAGTCTGTACAGCCTGTTTCAAGAAGAACAAGTGTGTACAGCCGATCGTCTTTCCTGTGTCTTGTATTAGCTAAAGTCTGTACAGAGTCAGCGTCTCGTTGACCGTCTCTTGCTGTGTCTCACGAAGCACTTCTTTTGGCAGAGTCTGTACAGTTGATCATCTTAGGCAGAGTCTCATTGTGCGTCTCATCTTGTCTATTCAACGCATCAGAGTAAAGTCTGTACATTGGGTTGCTTGCATGCATAATGAATGAAGTCTGTACATCCGTTTACTTGATGAACAAAGTCTGTACATTGCATTCAACCTAACAAGTCTATACAATGCATTTCATCTTAACAAGTCTGTACAGAGTTTACACTTAACCTGATAAGTTCTTATCTGTCTGACAGGCACTCTTCACAGAGGCTAATGAAGGCACGTGATCCAAGGAGGATAAGGTACCCTGATCGTGACACGTGGAAGCACTGTGCTGAAATACTGCCACGTGGACAGAGGCTTCTTGGCGAGAGATGTAGGAAGCACACGCCCTAAGCTGCTGCTATATATATAGAAGATATCTTCCTTAGAAAGTGACTGATAAGAACCGAAGAGGGCTGAGCGAGAGCAGCATAGAGTGAAAGAAGAAAGAAGCAAAGAAGAAAAGAGTGAAGAAAAGAAAGAGAGAGACAGAGAGCCACCGAGAAGAAGAGAAGAGAAGAAAAAGAGAAAGAGAGAAAAGGAGAGTAGAGATTGAGAGAAGAAGAAAAGTGCAGCAGAGAAGAAAAAGAAAGTGAGAGGGAAGAGAAGCTTACCTGAAGATCTGTCTACTGGACCGTGGATCATATCCAGGCCAGTCAGCTCCATGCGAGCCATATCTATGTTATCTTTCTTTACAGCTTTCTGATCGCTGTGTATTTTTCCTTTCTTATTTTTCCTTTTTCATTTGGTTAATCCTTGTTCTTCCGATTGCCCTGTTGGGGATCGGGTTCCTCCTGTGGACTCAGGAGAAGGGAGATCTGATCTCCGGTTCTGGGCTTGTGGGTTGCAAGTCCAGGGGTCCCTCCTGGTCTGGAGGTAGAGAGGTCTGCGACCTCTGGTTTGCTGGTGACGGGGAGTCACTGGTGGGTTCCCTCCTAGTCTGGAGGAAGAGAGACTTCGGTCTCTGGTTTTCAAGTGGCTGAAAGTCACTTGGGGTGTCCCTCCGGTCTGGAGGAAGAGGGGAGGCTGTTCCCCTAGTCAAGCTATTTGGCAGCAAGTGTTTGCAGACTGAGTCTGCTGTGCTAGCGTTGCTAGTGGAATCCTCACTCCGGTTGGGAGTGAGGGGTGGATGTAGGTCTTGGTGACCGAACCACCTAAAAATCTTCTGTGCTGTGTGATTGGGCTTGTGCGCTTGTTCCATATCTTCTACCACCCTTCACAGGTTGTCTAAGCTTTCATATTGCTATCAGTGCTGTAGGTTGATTACCTTCTTCTGCTTCCGCATGTTAATTGTTTAGGCTCGCACTACATGTTTGTTCTTTGGTTCAAAAGAGTAGTTGATTAGATATTCAGATTGTCTATTTGCCTTGATAGCATTCTAGATTTTATTGAGCGAAAAGTCTTTAAGGGTGGGATTCATTCACCCCCCCCTCTGAATCCTTGCACCGATCCTATCAGATGCTTCCTCCAGAGGAGCAGAGTGATCGAAATAGGGAACTTACTTGAAAGAGCAGAAGCAGAAAGAGCCTGCACGATCCAGAGAGAAGAGAAAGAGAGAAGAAGAGAAGGAGAGAGAAAAAAGAGAGAGAGTAGCAGAAGAAGAAAAAGGAGAGTGAAAAGAGAGATAGAGAGTTCGTGAAGAAGAAGAGAGAAGACTTCATTGAAGATCTGTTATCTGTTGGCTCTTGGATCAGATCCAGACCAACTTGCTCCTGTGGGAGCCACATTTATGTTGCTATCTTTTACAGCTTTCAATCGCTGTGTTTTATCATCTTTTATTTTCATTTGAACTCTATTTCAAGCTGTTAGTCAGCAGAGCTAAGCTGTATTGCTCAGTGTTGCTGAGGAGGATTCCTCTAGTCAGCAAGCTGTGTTGCTCAGCGGGCGAGGTGGATACCTCGGACAGCAAGCTGTGTTGCTCAGCGGGCGAGGTGGATACCTCGGACAACAAGCTGTGTTGCTCAGCGGTTGTAGGCAAGCTGCGAGGCCCAGCGGTTTAAGTTATGTATCAGCAGGAATCCACACTCAGGTTTGAGTGTGGGGTGGATGTAGGTCTGGAGGATCGAACCACCGAAAATTTCTTGTGTTCTGTGGTTTGCATATTTTTTATCTATCTCGGTTAGATGAATGCGTAGGCCGATCATTTGTTCTTTATCTCTGGCTTGTGGTTGTTGTGCACATCGATTGTTTGATCTCAGCCTCATGAGAGCTACGTGATCACACATTCTGTCACCTAGCTGTTTTGCTGAGGTGTGTATTTCAGTTTGTTTGTCCAATGTCTGTTTAGTGTGAAGTGCTGTCAAGTTACTCGAAACACTGCTTCTAAAGGCTTAACTCTGATTGCTTAAAAGTGTCAAGTGAGCGAAATTTTAAAAGAGGGATTCATTCACCCCCCTCTGAATCCATCGCACCAGTCCCAACAGAACGCTGGCAGGATCAAAAATACTGGGTCCCTTCCGAATTTCTACTTCTGGAATGGGAGCCAGTTCCTCTCCTCGAAAGAGGATGATTCGCTCCGGGTCGAAAGTGGACGGAGAGAGGGGTAGCTCGGGGGTTATCCCACGGCCTCTACCGCATCCCCGGCCATGACCTCGGCCGCGGCCTGTGTGCTCTGGAGCTGGCTGTAGCCTAAGAGGGGCAATAGTTCTTTGTCTTGTCCGGGAGGCTACTGGCTCACCTCACCGAGAAGCGTTGATGTTTTCAGGAGGCAGAATGGCCACCATGTTGCAGGTGCTGTGCCGGAGCATTTCTTCCAGCTGCTCTATGGTGATCTCCTTGTCTTTATAGCACAAGGAGAGCTTGTCCGGGATCACGAGTCTTTCGCCGTTCTTGAGCTTTTGGATCATTTCTTGGACCCAATTCCTGAGGCGGGCTCGTTTCTGCATTTCCTCCCATGGGATGTAGCTGTCGAGTGGGAGAGCTCCGATAGGATGAGGAGGAACGTATTCCTCCAGGTCATCAATAAGCCGCTGGAGCCTTTGGAGAGGCGTCGGCTCGGCCGGGGATTGCAGGGCGGCTACTTGTTCAGCTTGTTTCTTGAGCCGCCTTTTGAGGTTCTTCCTCCTATTTTTCTCTTGTCTCTTGGCAATAGTCGTCTCCAAGGGAGTAGGAGGGAGAGGTGCTGGAGTCGGAGTTGATGAATCCTCATGAGGGTATCTCCGAGCTGGTGCCTTTGCAGGGCGAGGTCGGTGACTCTTCCTCACCCGGATTTCGATCCAGGCGCCTTCCACCCGTTTTATCTAAAAGGAGGCGTTGATTGCCTGCTCGATTACCTCGAGTGGCAATTCCTGGTATGCCGGAATGCTGGGACTGGCGTTCGAAGACATGTGTGCGGTTTGGTGCCTTACCCGTAGTAGTGACAAGAGCCTACGAGGAGTTGGCAGGCTGGTGCTGGCATCCAAAGGCGTATGCACGGTTTGATGCCTTAGCCACGGTGGCGACGACTTTTGTTGAGAAGTGGACCAAGAGGTATGCTTGTTGTCCTACTCCTTAGCCTTGCCTTTGTGATCATGCTGAGGGCTGGGCCTAGTGACAACTGACGGCGTCGCAAGACATTGTCGCTCTGCACAGTTATCCCGACTCTGCGGACTGGCTAAACCTTGTGGCGGTGGGCCCGCCGCTTGAGTCAAAGCTGCTGAAGACTCCGAAGTTGTCTTCTTTGTACTCCGGATTGTGTCAATGGGTAGGTGGGGAGGACCCGACGACCCATTCGCTGAGGGGGTGTGACGAGGCTGAGGCAGGGCCTCACCCTGCTTTTGCTTTCCCTTCCTATCCACGGATGCCGGAGATGGAGATAGGACGGGGAGATGATGAGAGAGAGCTACGGAGCTCATCATCGTATCGCCCACCAGAACATCCTCTTGACCGAGAAGAACCCGGAGGAACCTGGCGGTATCTTCTTCAGGGAAAGGGAGAGACTTTAGCTCCCGCCAGGATCGCCGCCGCACGACCGAAGTGGCTGGGGATGGCTGGCTAGGTGCTGATGTCTGAGAGCCCGAAGGGGCCGGAGGAGAAAGAGAATGGATGACGTTGACCGAGAAATTGGTCAGCTCCGTCTCTTGACTGGCATCCAGCTCTCTACGCCTCCGCAATCGCTCGAGTGCTTCTCGGTTGTCAGTCCGGAACTCGAGCCATTCTGGAGGATGCTAGTAAGGCAACCCGTGCGCATTTTCCTGAGGGGAGTCTGGCCGCTCTAGCGCACTCCTGACGGTGCTCAGGGTCTCTTCGACAGCTTGCCAAAGCCTGACGAGCGACATGGAGTTCCCTTCCGCATTGATCTGCTCCCACTGGATCTGTTCCTGGATCGGATGGCATATTCTAGCACGGAAGGGGCAGTATTGAGGGTGACTACGGTCCCAACGGGTGTAGTCGGCCGGTGAGTCACGGGGCATGATTTGTAGTGCCAGAGAATTTATATAAGTATTTTCTAGATTATTTAATAATTTTCTGGAATTTATTTGTAATTTATAAGGGCTAAAGAGAATTATAAAGAATTATTGAACGTTTATAAGGCCCAATGAATTAACCTAGCCTATTTAAACAAATCAAATGGGTTTAAGGATCAGGCCCATTTAGTTTGGCCCATATTCTAGAAGGTTATTAAGCTTATCTTCAGAATTATAAGGATAAATATCACTTAATACAGATAATTAGGCGGATAATGAATAGAAGAGTTTGATCAATTTAGAACTCTATCCACGTTGACTGTAACGGTCCATCGGATGACCGTCACAGCCATGTAACGCATATGTCGGTGACCGTCACACTCTATGAACCCCAAAACATTGAAGAGTTTGATTTCCTTGAACTCTGGGAACGAGTAATGTAACGGTCCATCGTGAGACCGTCACATGCCTCTAACGCACTGGCCGTAGACCGTTACATCCTGTTAGTTCCGTAAAAGAAAGAACAAGTACACAGATTAAAACTTTGGACTCTTATCCACTAAGGATCGACTTGGGAAGAGTTATAATAATACTAAGGACTCTTAGAGATTAGGTCTTGATAGATTAAGGACTCTAGAATCGATCTAATCCTCAAACCCTAGCCTAAACTCTATAAATAGGGCATAGTTCTGAACTGTGCGACCCTTACTTTTTGGACGTAAAGAATCAAGGTAAGGAGTCATTATCTCAGGTAAGATCTTTAGAAGTATTTGTTTACAATACTTTAGACTAACTCCCCTCCAAATTTCACATCTTTAGGTCAAGAGGTCGTGGAGTTAGAGCCCAATGAAGTTGCTGAAAAAGTCACAGAAGAAGGAAATCTAGGGCAGGATTCTCAATCCAAATCAGAAGTAACAGTCTAATTTAAGAGGTAGGTTATCTCATGAACGGTAAAAACAACCTGATAGGACTAAAAGCCCTCTGGTTCAAGTGATTTCCATGCATTATAGATCATTGATTTCATGATTTTACTACTTCTATGCATTACATGCATCCCTTAGCCTTAATTGGACATGCCAAAGATGTATCTTGTCTAATTCATTAATACCTAAGCATGTAGTTGGCCTACACTACGTTATCATGTCTAGGGATTCATGGTATTTTAATTATGGACATGATATGAATCGATCTCTTTATGTTTGATCTAGTTTTCTGTCAGTAGATACTGTAACGCATCAGCGTAGGACCGTCACACACCCTGCTGTTTTGGATTTTCACTGTCGTCTCTAACGCACTTGGACAGACGCGTTACGTTCATGTAACGGCTGGATCCTGACCGTCACGTTCACTGTGACGCCCCACCTCTAGACCGTCAGAGTCTGTGTTCTGCCAACCCTAAGACAGAATATAACTTGCCAATATTATTTATTGTTAAGCCTAGTTACTTAAGTTTTAACCTGATCATGTGATTTTAAGGTTATTTAATTATTCATATTAGTTATTGCCTGTTTTTGTATCTCACTTTTACTTGAGTTATGTTAATTTCATGAAGCCAAATTATATAGTTTTGTATTATAAAGCATGACTTTTTAACGTTGTATTGACAGAGTTTTTCATCATGATTTCACATTGATTATACATATCTCTCTCTGTCAATAGAGTCATTTCTATAAGTACATGGCATATATTCCGGTATGTTGCCATTAGTTCACACTTTGCACTTTAGGAACACCATCTTGGACATGAGGACCACTCTATTGGATATTCCTTCCAATGGACTAGGAAATCATTATTTCAAGGCCTCCGTAATTCTCCGTGAGCCTGGGATTCCCACTAGGACGCCGAGTTGGTTGTACCATCAAAGCCCAATAACAAGAATACACTATCGTTGTTTTCTGGATCTTGTAATGTAACAGCCTTGCACTGGACCGTCAGGCTCACGTAACGGCCCAATGCCCGACCGTCACATTTCACTGAGTCTAAACTAGTATGCTGGACTCTGGTCACTGTAACGGTCCATTATGGACGCGTTACATAGTGTAACGGTCGTTTACTTGTAACGGCCCAGTAAACGACCGTTACATAGCTTGTATATGTTAACCCAAGGTTTGACCAAGGGTTGATATTTTAATGATTCTAGACAAACCTTGATGATCTAGAACTTATCATATTGCTTAATAGACTTAATGTAGTGGATGAAAGTTAAGGAAATATACCGTTATGCTGCCGATTTATTCTATAAGCATAACATAGTTTAAATGTCATTCTTGATCTCATATATTCAAATTAAAGCATTCATTCATTGATTATTGTTATCATGGAATTATTGAACTTATTACATTCTTGGCCATACTTTACTGTTACATGCGTAGAAGTAGCTTAATTTATAACTGAAGATTATTGTGTTCAAGGGCTCTATGCTAGTCCCCTCGACTGATTGCCGGAAATATACTATTTTATAAACTATGGGGTATGATGCTACTGGCGTCGTATTGCGCTGGGAGTACTATTTCTATAAATAAGTGAAACGGCACGACATGACTTTCTTGCTTGATATTCCACAGAAATTCACGAACTATGTACTCAAAAGAGACAAGTGTGATGAATATGTGGCTTGCTAGTACAATCTCGTTACATTCTTGTTCATGGAAGGCCAATATCATGTTCTTGTTATATTCTTGCTAGTTCATTCTTGATCATTCTACCTTACATGATTATCTTGTTACTTTGGTTTAAACGCGTGATCGATTCGCATTCGCATGATTTTACCATATTCTATAGAGCTAAATTGTTAATTACTTTAATAGTGCCTTCATGTTGATGCGAAGATACCTACTGGGTAAGTGTGCTCATTACCTATTTCCAATATTTTGTAGGAGATGGAAATAGTTCGAATTCGGATTCGGGTGATTCAAGTAGCGGGTCCGAGAGTGATTGAATGTTGTTATTACAAGAGTGAAGACATAGGAAGTTTATAATGTCTAGATTGAGTCAATGTAATTTTCCTATTTCTTGAGTCTAGTAGAATAAAAATCAAATTAGTGATTGTATCTTTGAATATTGAGCATTATGATATGAAGTTGAAGTTGATTAAATCCTGTGCGATTGCATTTACTTGTGTGATTGTCTCGCGCTCTGATTGATTCTTGCTTGCAAGAGGCTTACCATGCCGGCTGTTCGCGCTCCTCGAGTGAGTCTTCCGCTGTAATAAAGGCTCGGGGCATGACAGTTAAGTTGGTATCAGAGCCTAAGTCTCAAGACTTAGGGAAAAGAATCATGTCATAGGATAAGTCTAAGGTTTAAGGACCCATACCTATGAACTAAGGAAGAAATTCCACACCCATGTGAGGATTGGGTAGAACCCGGGATAAGATAACTAATTAGCTTTAAGAATTATTCTGTTCATTCCAATTTCATGAGAAATAACAAGTTGTTATTTTCTCTCAGGTACCCTATTTTCCGAATGGCTCATCGTGTAGATTGGGACGGTATGCAACAAACTGTTGCCGGCCTCACCCAGGCATTGTAGACTATAGCACAAGGTGGTGCAGGGGCAAGGGCTGGTGACCTTTATCGCAATTTTCGGAGTCTAAATCCTCCGCGTTTCTATGGATCTTCCAATCCAGACGAAGCAGAAAATTGGATCGATGAGATGAATCACATATTTGATGTCATACAATGCACTGATCAGGAGAAAGTCCGTCTAGCAATGTTCCCATTGAATAAGGATGCCCGTACTTGGTGGAAGTCGATTCCGGCACCTCCGGCCGATGCGCCACATACATGGAATGCTTTTCTCACTTTATTTCGTGCCAAGTATTTCTCCAAACATGTGAAGGAAAGGAAGGCTATGGAGTTTGCCTCCCTTCGTCAAGGGATGATGTCAGTAGCAGAGTACGAGTTGCAGTTTTCAAGACTAGCACCATATGCACCACACCTTATTAGTACGGAATTATTTAAGGCGAACCGATTTATGGACGGGTTACGGCCCGGTTTCATTCAGCAACTGGGGATACAGAATATCCGCACTTACGCGGAGATGGTTCAAAGGGCATATTTATGCGAGAGGACCTTAGAGAAGGTCGAAAGGTTGAAAGGAAAGGGAGAAGAATCTAGCCGGCGCTCAGATCGACATTATAAGAAAGAGAAGTTTAGCATCACGGAACCCTACAAAAGCCGTGATAACAAGAAAAGGTCAAGAAGCGGGAACGGTGGAAGTTCCCAAAAGAATAGTAAAAAGGTGAAAGAAGAGAAGGAGCAAGTCGCCTCGGCGTGCACCTTTTGCGAGAAATTCGGCCACTCGACTGAAGAATGCTGGAAGCGCCTCGGTGCCTGTTTGCGCTGTGGGAGTAGGGAGCATCGTGTGCCAGATTGCCCCCTTATGAAAGATCAATCACATAACGGAGGACATAGGAGGCAGGCTCGCCTCAATGCAGTTATAGATGAAGAAGAAGCGCCCAAGGATCAAAATGACGGGCTTATGGAAGGTACTCTTTAAATTTGTTCTCATCCTGCATTCGTGCTATTCGATACTGGTGCTTCTCATTCTTTTATCTACACCACTTTTGTAAAAACCTTACCAATTGCATTAGTTTTCTTACCTTCAGATCTCGCTATTACTACACCTTTAGGATCTGGAACTAAGCTTACCAAGTATTATCCCGATTGTGAGGTGGTAGTAGAAGGACACAGTCTCCCCGCAACCTTAGTATGCCTCGATATGAAAGGTTATGATGCCATTTTAGGGGTAGATTGGCTTGTAGACCATGATGCTTACATCAACTGCCGAAATAGAATTATATCTTTCCGAAAGCCTGGTCTTCCAAGATTTTCTTTTCTTGGCATCAAATACAAGAAGCATCCTACCATTATATCTTCTCTTCACGCCTGCAAACTTATCCCGAAAGGATGTGAAGTTTTTCTTGCTTCCGTCATTGTCACCGAATCTAAGGAAATTATCCTAGCAAACATTCCTATTGCAAATGAATTCCCTGACATGTTCCCATCCGAACTACCTAGTTTACCGCCCGAGAGGGAAGTAAACTTTACCATTGAACTCATTCCAGGTGCAGCACCTGTTTCTATAGCCCCTTATAGGATGTCCCCCACGGAACTTAAGGAATTAAAGAAGCAATTACATGAACTTCTAGACAAAGGTTTCATTAGACCTAGCACATCCCCTTGGGGTGCACCTGTTCTATTTGTCAAGAAGAAGGATGGTTCTCTCAGATTATGCATCGATTACCGGCGACTGAATCAGCTTACAATCAAAAATAAATATCCATTACCGCGTATTGATGAGCTCTTCGATCAGCTTTCGGGAGCAGAATATTTTTCTAAGATTGACCTCAGATCTGGTTATCATCAACTTAGAATTAAAGAAGAGGATATTTATAAATCGGCTTTTCGAAGTCGTTATGGCCACTATGAATTTGTGGTAATGCCGTTTGGGTTAACTAATGCCCCAGCAGCATTCATGCAACTTATGAACAGTGTCTTCCAGCCATATTTAGACCAATTCATCATCGTCTTCATCGATGATATCCTGATATACTCCAAGACAAAAGAAGAACATGAAGAACATCTAAGGATAGCTTTGCAAACACTTAGAGAACACAAGCTATATGCCAAACTCAATAAGTGTGAATTCTGGCTCAAGGAAGTCTCATTCCTAGGCCACATTATTTCAAAAGAAGGTATTGCTGTGGATCCTTCTAAGGTAGAAGCTGTCAGAGATTGGAGTCGACCAACGACTATATCTGAAGTAATAAGCTTTTTGGGTCTAGCTGGTTATTATAGGAGATTCATAAAGGACTTCTCAAAGATCGCGGTTCCTTTAACTAGACTTACTAGAAAAGAAAATCCTTTTATCTGGTCGAAGGACTGTGAAAAGAGTTTCCAAAGTCTTAAGAATCATCTTACAACAGCCCCTATTTTATCACTACCAATGGAGGGTGGTGGATTTGAAGTGTATACAGATGCATCTGGAATTGTCTTAGGATGTGTCCTTATGCAGAATGGAAAAGTGATTTACTATTCTTCAAGACAATTGAAGCATCACGAAGAAAATTATTCTACACATGATTTAGAATTGGCAGCAGTGATCTTCGCCTTGAAAGTTTGGCATCATTATCTTAATGGAGAAAAGTTCACGATCTACTCAGACCACAAGAGCTTGAAATATCTATTTTCTCAAAAGGAGCTCAATATGAGACAAAGGAGGTGGTTAGAACATCTCAAGGACTTTGACTTTGCTATTCAATATCATCCTGGCAAGGCTAATACTGTAGCAGATGCACTTAGCAGGAAACCAATGGGTATGTTATCAAGTCTCATGATTAGTGTAACTAACCTTATTCCTCAATTTGCTCTGTTGAATTTAGATGTTGACATTAAGGAAGAAGATTGCTTCATGGCAAATATCCGAGCTCAACCTACATTGATAGAGGATTTGGCCAAGTTACAAGAGGATGACCCAATTTTACTGGAAATTAAGGCCAATATTGAACACAGACCGGATTTTTCTATTTCTAATGATGGAAATTGCTATTCAAGGGCCGAATGTGTATACCGGATCACGAGGATACAAAGAAATTGATCTTAGAAGAAGCACATAAATCAAAGTACACCATTCATCCAGGAGGTACGAAGATGTATCAGGATCTCAAAAGAAACTTTTGGTGGCCCAATATGAAGAGGGAAGTAGCTGATTTTGTGTCTCGCTGTCTCACTTGCCAACAAGTTAAAGCGGAACATTTCAGACCTGCAGGAAAATTACAGCCCTTAAGTATTCCAGAATGGAAATGGGAGAGTATAGGAATGGATTTCATTATGGGATTACCTAAGACAAGAGGAGGACATGATGGCATATCGGTAATCATAGATCGATTGACTAAATCTGCACATTTCATACCAATAAAGAGTCGATGGTCTGTGGATATTCTAGCAGCATTATACATCAAAGAAATTGTTAAACTACATGGTGTCCCTGTCTCTATTGTATCAGATAGAGATCCTCGATTTACATCACAGTTCTGGAAGGGCCTACAACATTCACTGGGGACTAGATTAAATTTTAGCATGGCATTTCATCTACAAACGGATGGTCAGATGGAAAGAACGAATCAGGTAGTAGAAGACATGCTCAGGGCTTGTGTCATTGATTTTGGAGGAAGTTGGCATGATCATTTGCCACTAGTAGAATTTGCATATAATAACAGCTATCAAGCAAGCATACAAATGGCACCTTTTGAAGCACTATATAGGAAAAGTTCTCGATCACCAATATGTTGGAATGAAATCGGGGAAAGGCAATTTCTAGGCCCCGAGCTAATCAGAGATTCTATAGAAAAAATAAAACTCATTCAAGAAAGGATGAAAATGGCACAAGATAGGCAAAAGTCTTATGCTGACAATCGAAGGCGTGACTTGGAATTTCAAGTAGGAGAACATGTATATCTGAAGGTTTCTCCAGGTCGTGGTATTCAAAGATTTGGCATTAAAGGAAAGCTAACTCCTAGATTTATTAGCCCATTTGAAATTCTTGAAAGGGTCGGTGAAGTGGCTTATAGATTGGCTTTACCTCCACAATTAGCAGGAGTACATGACGTATTTCACGTCTCCATGCTAAAGAAGTATGTATATGATCCTGACCATATTATCACTTATGACAAGCTGGAGATTCAGAAGGACTTAACATATGAGCAAACGCCAATAAAGATTTTGGATCGGGAAGTGCGTCAATTAAGGAATAAAGTTATTCCTATGGTCAAGATCCAATGGAAGAAAACATGGCCATATGAAGCAACATGGGAAACCGAAGCAGCTATGCGGAAAAGATTCCCAGAATTATTCAACTGTAAGTACACTCTTCACAATCCATGTATTGAATTTGGGGACTAAATTCTTTTAAGTGGGGGAGGGTGTAGTGCCCCAGAATTTATATAAGTATTTTCTAGATTATTTAATAATTTTCTGGAATTTATTTGTATTTTATAAGGGCTAAAGAGAATTATAAAAGGATTATTGAACGTTTATAAGGCCCAATGAATTAACCTAGCCTATTTAAACAAATCAAATGGGTTTAAGGATCATGCCCATTTAGTTTGGCCCATATTCTAGAAGGTTATTAAGCTTATCCTCAGAATTATAAGGATAAATACCACTTAATACAGATAATTAGGCAGATAATGAATAGAAGAGTTTGATCAATTTAGAACTCTATCCACGTTGACTGTAACGGTCCATAGGATGACCGTCACAGCCATGTAACGCATATGTCGGTGACCGTCACACTCTATGAACCCCAAAACACTGAAGAGTTTGATTTCCTTGAACTCTGGGAACGAGTAATGTAACAGTCCATCGTGAGACCGTCACATGCCTCTAACGCACTGGCCGTAGACCGTTACATCCTGTTAGTTCCGTAAAAGAAAGAACAAGTACAAAGATTAAAACTTTGGACTCTTATCCACTAAGGATCGACTTGGGAAGAGTTATAATAATACTAAGGACTCTTAGAGATTAGGTCTTGATAGATTAAGGACTCTAGAATCGATCTAATCCTCAAACCCTAGCCTAAACTCTATAAATAGGGCATAGTTCTGAACTATGCAACCCTTACTTTTTGGACGTAAAGAATCAAGGTAAGGAGTCATTATCTCAGGTAAGCTCTTTAGAAGTATTTGTTTACAATACTTTAGACTAACTCCCCTCCAAATTTCACATATTTAGGTCAAGAGGTCGTAGAGTTAGAGCCCAAGGAAGTTGCTGAAAAAGTCACAGAAGAAGGAAATCTAGGGCAGGATTCTCAATCCAAATCAGAAGCAACAACCTAAGTTAAGAGGTAGGTTATCTCATGAACGACAAAAACAACCTGATAGGACTAAAAGCCCTCTGGTTCAAGTGATTTCCATGCATTATAGATCATTGATTTCATGATTTTACTACTTCTATGCATTACATGCATCCCTTAGCCTTAATTGGACATGCCAAAGATGTATCTTGTCTAATTCATTAATACCTAAGCATGTAGTTGGCCTACACTACGTTATCATGTCTAGGGATTCATGGTATTTTAATTATGGACATGATATGAATCGATCTCTTTATGTTTGATCTAGTTTTCTATCAGCAGATACTGTAACGCATCAGCGTAGGACCGTCACACTCATATAACGGCCCTACGACAGACCGTCACACACCCTGCTGTTTTGGATTTTCACTATCGTCTCTAACGCACTTGGACAGACGCGTTACGTTCATGTAACGGCTGGATCCTGACCGTCACATTCACTGTGCACCTCCAGACCGTCAGAGTCTGTGTTCTGCCAACCCTAAGATAGAATATAACTTGCCAATATTATTTATTATTAAGCCTAGTGTCACGCCCTGAACAAGGTGGAAATATCGGGACGTACAGTTAGAGGCGAGCTAGCTGAAATAAAGTTGAAATACTAAACTAGATGATTAACACAAGGCAATGGAAAAGAACAAATTTATTAAACATGGAAATCCCAATCTATTACAACATTCATCAAACTACTAAGACACCCTCAAACATAACTTCTAATGAAATCTAGTGCAACTAGTACATCAACTAACTCTTTAAATATCGAAATACTAGCACAACTCCAAGACATAACTAGAAGCAATAACAAGATGACTCCATCTATTAACTGGTACACTCAGGTGTAATCACTCCTGCCCCTCCCCATCGGTATGGGTGTCGTCACCTGTATAGCATGGAAAGGGGGAAAACAACGGGGTGTGAGCTAACGCTCAGTAGGAGATAACAGATAGGTATAAGTGATTAACAGTTTAATTACATTTTCAAAATGTCATACTACAAAGGATAATGCAATAAAAGGAAAATGATGATATAGTAAAACAAAGTTTAAAGATCTTGCAAGGTCAAGAAATATAAATGAACAGAATGGTAATACTTAAAAGGAATAACAAAGACAAGAATTTACTACAGGAGATAACGATAAAGAGTTGGCCTTATCAAGACGATTCAAGTCATGTCAAGCACGTATGTAAATTTCATTTCCACGTCCAAGTAACAGCAAGTAGAGTATAGAACAGTGAAGAGTGGAAAGTGAAAGGTAGCAGAGAGTAGTAGAGAGTAGTGGACAGTCCTAGATTTAACACATGTCATAGTACTGGTGCCAAATGCCACACCTAGTCAATCACCTCCCCGGGGGTACACGTAGTGTTCGGGCGCTCCTCCCAGGACTAGACCGAGCCCTTAATTGTTTGTCAGGCATTGATTTCTTTGGATCAAAGATCCCACGAATCTAGACTTCCACAATTTATGGCCAGAATTCCAAGGTTTAAGCTATGTAGCAATAACAATTTCGAGTAGGAAGAAGATTCATTTCAGAATTTCAAGATAAGCACAATCATCAAGAAGATCGATAACCAAATCACAATAAGAGTTACATATATAATTTTACTAGAATAGATTACCATTTAATCAATGGATTTCTAAACACGGATACTAAACATGTGAATTAATGGTAATACCGCTGGATCGAGTTTCCGGAGATAACATGCTATTTAACACCTTAGCGACTTACTAGAAGTTGGGAAAATAATCGTGCTGCGTTACTGTAGTACAGCAGCTATCTAGCAAGTTAAATCAACATATTAATCATAATTTCAAGCCAAATTAATAAGAATTAGGTTATATATTAAGTTAAGATGCCAAAAGGAATGATTCAAGATGATAAGCTAGTGAACGAGATCGTGTATGTCGCGTAGGCACGAATAACAAGCAATTAACAGAAATTTAGTCGCATAATTAAACATTTATTAAGTGGGTTTCTATTTTACTAATTAGCATGTATGACATGAAAATGAATGCATTAGAACCATTACTAAGTCACTCTCAGAGGGGATAAACGGTTCCTGGTGGACCTTATATCCCTTGGGGCTTAATAGGGCTGAACGGGGGCAAAAGGGGCTCTCTGGTGGATGGGCGGTTCCTGAGGGGCCGCCCATGTACTTGGGCGGTTGGTTCTGGGCCGCCCATCTATGTTGGGAGGTTCTGGGCCCGCCGCCCAACTCCCAGGTTATGTGGTTGCTGTCAGACCGTCCAAGTTATGTGGTTCGTCAGGGACCTTATATCTAGATATGTGGTTAATATGGAACCGTTCATCCTGGGATGTGTGGTTCCTGAAAGACCGTTCATCTATGGTTATACCAGAGTCAAAAATGGTCAAAGTTTAGGCCTGAGTTGGGCGGTCTATCGTAAGACCGTCCATCTCTGGGTCGTGTCCGGTCATCCCTGCCGTGTCCGGTGAACGCCGGGAAGTGGGGGTTTGCTAGGGTTACACTAAAATGCTAATAACTAATGGAAATGAACTCCAAATAAGGGGATTTTGGTATCAATGGAAAGCTAACAGAGAATACTATCTAACAGAAGTGTCAATTGCATGATTACTTTCTGTAATTAGGATTTATAACTACTGGAACACCGAAACCCTTGTTCTGGACAGGCAGTGACTAAAACTCAAAATTCTCCTACTATACTTAATGAAATTTAGAGATCTATATATCAACGGAAAGCTGACAGGATAAGGATTCCAGCCATATAAGATATGCCATATGAATATTTAATTTAGTCACTTAAAATTATGAGATAAGTCAAGTTAATGATGCTGGAACGTCGACAGGACACACTTATGAAAACTCAGGAATTCTATTAGCATGATCAATAATAATTAGGGCTTCCAACGTCAAAATGAAGCTAACATGATGTAGATTTCATTGATATATAGCAATTAGGTTGGGTCCATTATCACCTACCTGAATTGAAGATTGAAGATCGAAGCTAGAAATAAACCCGATCCAGAAATACCCTCCAAAGATGCCTCTAAATCTCCCTGAATACCCAATAAAAATTGGGGCTTTTACTATCATTGGAAAGATCTCGTTGAGCTGATCGAGATACTATATTCACAAGTCTCATTTGGTTAAGGGTACCTACCTTAATCGATGGATTAAAGGGCTGGAGATGAAGAACGACGAACTGCTAACACCTTCCACCAAATCGATGAATACTCCAAGATCTGGACTCCTCGTCAGCTGACCCAGCTACCAAATGAAACTAGAGTCGAAGAGCTACGTTTCTATAGGTCATGGAGCTTCTGGAGCCTTCGGAGTTGGGAGTATTTGGCGCTGCAAGTTACGTGTTAGAAACGGCGCCGGAATCCTTGACTCGACCAAAGCTATGTCGGCAGCACGTTTTAGGGCTAGGTTTATCTCAAATTGATTGAGGGTAAATGTTCCTTACCTCATGGCCTTCCATTTGCCTTTGATTTCAGATCATTTGGTTGAGTATTAAGGTCGAAGTTCACGTTTTAAGTTTCGGTTAGGTAAAGGTTAGGTAAATGTCAATTTCGGGATTAATCCTCTAATTAGACAAGGTTACGTAATTAATTTGGGTCAAGTCCAGAAGACAAAATTACTATAAAAATGATCTTTTACCCAATTACTATTTTTACAGATTTTTCTAAGGTAGTCAAATTTTATAGGTTCTATTTTCTAATGAATTAAATATTAATATTTCGAAATTCAAACATTAATTCATTTTAATTCAATTTTTAATTAATAAAAGCTCAATAAAACTTAATAAATAATCGGGGTATTACACCCTCCCCTACTTAAAGAATTTGGTCCTCCAAATTCACTGCACTATATACGGAAAGTAGGGAAAAGATAGATCACCTAGAATAGGTCGGGATACCGCTTCCGCATAGTATCTTCCGATTCCCAAGTAGCCTCTTCGATCCCACGCCAACTCCACTGAATCTTGACCATCGATATAGAGTGATTCCGAAGTTGCTATTGCTTATAGGTCCAGAATCTTTATCGGTCTTTCCTCGTAGGTCAGATCCTCCTTTAGCTCGAAATCCACATGATTAATAACATGAGTGGGGTCGTACACATACTTCCGCAACATAGAAATATGGAAGACGTTGTGCACGCCAGACAACTGAGGCGGTAACGCCAATCGATAAGCCACCTCGCCCACTCTATCCAGAATCTCGAACGGACCGATATACCGCGGGCTTAGCTTGCCGCGAATGTCGAATCTTCGAATCCCTCTCGTAGGAGAGACCTTCAGAAATACATGCTCACCCACTTGGAACTCTAATGCCCTTCTCCGGTTGTCAGCATAGCTTTTCTGTCTTGATTGTGCCACTTGTAACCGGTCTCGGATGATACGGATATTCTGTGACGACTCTGAAATAAGATCCGGTCCAAGCCATTACTTCTCGCCCACCTCGTCCCAACACAACGGGGAACGACAGCTTCTTCCATACAAAGCTTCAAATGGAGCCATTTGTATACTGGACTGATAGCTATTATTGTAGGCGAATTCAATCAATGCTAAATGATCATTCCAGCTACCTCCGAAATCAATCATGCAGGCTCTCAGCATATCCTCCACTATCTGATTAGTCCTCTCTGTCTGTCCATCAGTCTGTGGATGAAAGGCCGTACTGAAATTCAGACGAGTGCCCAAGGACTCTTGCAGTCCCTTCCAAAAATGTGAGGTGAATCTAGGGTCTCTGTCTGACACAATGCTAACTGGAATGCCATGAAGTCAAACTACTTCCTTCATATACAATGCTGCCAAAACATCGACTGTCCATTTGGATTTAATAGATAAGAAGTGAGCCGACTTTGTCAATCGGTCGACAATCACCCATATCCCGTCAAATCCACCACGAGTCCTAGGTAGACCCATAATGAAATTCATGCCGATGCTTTCCCATTTCCATTGGAGTATATCAAGTGGTTTCAACTTCCCTGCCGGTCTGAGATGCTCAGCCTTGACCTGCTGACACACTAAGCATCTGCTCACAAAATCTGCCACTTCCTTTTTCATGTTCGGCCACCAGAAGGATCTTTTCAAATCCTTGAACATCTTGGTGCCTCCAGGATGAATAGTGTATCGGGATCTATGAGCTTCTTCAAGAATCTTGTTTTTGAGTTCGGCTACATCGGGTACACAAGTTTGCCCTTGGAATAACAATCGTCCATCATCAGCCATCATGAAATCCGGTCTGTTGCTCAAGTTTCCTTTGATTTCCACCAGCTCAGGGTCATTGTCTTGCAAGGATTTAATTTCTATCATCAAATCAGGCTTAAGTTGGATTTGTGTAATCATTACCCGATCATTTTCTACATTAAGATCCAGGCTAGCTAATTGTTCTAGTAGCCTCCACTCTTGTAGCATGAGACTGGCCAATTTAGCCATAGGCTTCCGACTTAATGCATCATCCACGACATTACCTTTACCCGGATGATACTCGATAGAGAAGTCGAAGTCCTTCAGATATTCCAACCATCTTCTCTGCCTCATGTTGAGTTCCTTCTGAGAAAATAAATACTTCAGACTCTTATGATCTGAAAATACTGTAAATGTTTCTCCATACAAGTAATGCCTCCAAATCTTCAGAGCGAATACAACTGCTGCAAGTTCCAAGTCATGAACGGGATAATTTTCTTCATGCTTCCTCAGCTGCCTAGAAGAATAGGCAATCACCTTCCCATGCTGCATGAGTACACAGCCCAAGCCAATACCAGAAGCATCGGTATAGACCACGAAACCTCCGTCGCCAGAAGGTAAAGCCAATACGGGTGCAGTAGTGAGGCAATCCTTCAATGTTTGAAAGCTCCGCTGACATTCTTCGGACCATTCAAACTTATTGTCTTTGCGGGTCAATCGAGTGAGAGGTACCGCAATCTTGGAGAAGTCTTGAATAAATCTCCGATAATAGCCTGCCAGGCCTAGGAAGCTTCTCACCTCGGTCACTGTAGTAGGCTGATCCCAGCTCTTTACTGCCTCCACTTTCGAAGGATCAACTGAAATACCTTCTTTGGTGATGATATGTCCTAAGAAGGACACTTCTTGCAGCCAGAAATCACATTTACTGAATTTGGCATATAGTTGATGATCTCTCAATATCTGCAATGCCATCCTCAGATGTTCGGCATGCTCTTCTTCAGTCTTGGAATAAATCAATATGTCGTCAATGAATACCACGACCCATTGATCAAGATAAGGCCGGAATGCATTATTCATTAACTGCATGAAAGCTGCTGGTGCATTCGTTAGACCAAAAGGCATAACGACAAACTCAAAATGACCATACCTGCTGCGAAAAGCCGTTTTATAAATATCATCTTCCTTAATCCTCAGCTGATGATATCCAGATCGAAGGTCGATCTTAGAGAAATAATGTGCTCCCGCTATCTGGTCGAATAATTCATCGATCCTCGGCAATGGGTATTTATTTTTGATAGTTAGCTGGTTCAGTTGTCGATAATCGATGCATAACCTCATCGAACCATCCTTCTTCCTGACGAATAATACAGGAGCTCCCCAAGGTGAAGTACTCGGACGAATAAAGCCTTTCTTGAGCAATTCCATCAGCTGTTGCTTTAGTTCCCGTAGCTCCGCAGGGGACATACGGTAAGGAGCTCTAGAAACAGGAGACGTGCCAGGAACGATATCAATGGAGAAGATAACTTCCCGCTCAGGCGGAAGTCCTGGTAGTTCCTCCGGAAAGACATCGGAGAATTCTCAGACAATAGGAGTGTCCTTTATCTCAACTTGCCGCTTCCGGTGTAGCATGGACAAAGGCTAGAAAAGCCTCGCAACCTTGCTTCATCAGCTTGTAGGCTCGAAGGGCCGAGATGAGTGATACGGGTTATGGCGCTTAATTCCCGTAAAAGACAAACCAGAATGTCCAGTAAAAGTCACTGAGCTAGAACTGCAGTGAACATTGGCCTCATACTTGGCCAACCAATCTGCTCCAAGGATTACATCATAATCCTTCATATCCATGCAAACTAAGTCCCCTGGAAAGTTTCGTTCATCAATAATAACCTTACTAGAAGGGTAGTAATATTGAATAGCCGCTCCAGAACCAATAGGAGTTGATATAGCTAATGGAGTATTCATCATAATAGGTTCCACAGATAATGACTTCGCAAATCTCTGAGAAATAAAATAATGCATTGCACCAGTGTCAAAGAGAACAAATGCAGGCTTGTCGATTATAGTAAGAGTACCTTCGACGAGTCCGCCATCATCATAAATCCCAGTTTCATCCGCATGTAAAGCTTGGAGCCTTCCTTGCGGCTTCTTGGTAGCTTGAGGTTTTGCCGGTGTAGCCTGTTCCGATAGAAGAGGGCAGTCAGGGATACGGTGCTCCCTACTTCCACATCGTAAACACACACCTAGCTTGCGCCAGCATTCCTCCATCTTGTGACCTGGACGATCACAATACTTGCACTTGCCCTTGAATGGAACAATAGGGCCGGGTTTCTTCTCTTCATTTCTCGGCATCTTATCTTTCCACGTTCCCATTCCGATCCACGAACTAGACCCACTCATGGGCCTCTTCTTGCTAGCACCAGGTCCGGGTCTAGGAGTTGGTTGTTCCTTCTTCATGCCTTTCCCACGGATCCTCTCCGTCATCTCTAGGGTATCTTCAAGAACTTGTGCCTTTCTCACCATCTCAGAATAAGTAGGGATCTCCATCGGCGCCAGTTGATTGATGTAGTGAAGCTTCAACCCGTTGAGAAATCGCTTAGCTTTCATCTTTTCGGTGGAGATAAGGTGAGTAGCATAGCGCGAAAGCCGAGAGAACTGTGCTTCATATTCGGCCACCGATAAGCTTCGCTGCTTTAGAGCCGCGAACTCCGCCGCCTTCTTCTCTTGTATACGATCAGAAAAATATTTGTCGTTGAAGAATTCCTCGAACTCTTCCCATGTGACTTGTTGATCGCCTAGAGTTGCCTTGACGAAATCCCACCAAGTACGCGCATCCCGCTCCAATTGGAAGGTAGAAAGAAGGACACGCTCTTGGTCGGTGCATTGCATGACTTCAAAAATTCTCCCCATTTCGTTGAGCCAATGCTCGGCCTCGTCGGGGTTAGTCGAACCAGCAAATCTTGGCGGGTTCATTCCTCGAAAGTTCCGGTATAAGTCACCGGTGCCATGACCCGCTGCTCCAGCTTGAGCTACCTGATGTAACGCCTGAGTCAGGCCTTGAACCGTGCGCTGCAGGTTCCTCCATTCGGCACGTTCGGCTGCCATTTCAATTACCTACAAGTAGAGTAAATCATTTAGGGTTATTAAGATATAACGGGGTGACAAGCAGATACTATTTTCTATCAGTAGTTTTCTATCAGCAGATACTGTAACGCATCAGCGTAGGACAGTCACACTCATATAACGGCCCTACGACAGACCGTCACACACCCTGCTGTTTTGAATTTTCACTGTCGTCTCTAACGCACTTGGACAGACGCGTTACGTTCATGTAACGGCTGGATCCTGACCGTCACGTTCACTGTGCACCTCCAGACCGTCAGAGTCTATGTTCTGCCAACCCTAAGACAGAATATAACTTGCCAATATTATTTATTGTTAAGCCTAGTGTCACGCCCTGAACAAGGTGGAAATATCAGGACGTACAGTTAGAGGCGAGCTAGCTGAAATAAAGTTGAAATACTAAACTAGATGATTAACACAAGGCAATGGAAAAGAACAAATTTATTAAACATGGAAAATCCCAATCTATTACAACATTCATCAAACTACTAAGACACTCTCAAACATAACTTCTAATGAAATCTAGTGCAACTAGTACATCAACTAACTCTTTAAATATGGAAATACTAGCACAACTCCAAGACATAACTAGAAGCAATAACAAGACGACTCCATCTATTAACTGGTACACTCAGGTGTAATCACTCCTGCCCCTCCCCATCGGTATGGGTGTCGTCACCTGTATAGCCTGGAAAGGGGGAAAACAACGGGGTGTGAGCTAACGCTCAGTAGGAGATAACAGATAGGTATAAGTGATTAACAGTTTAATTACATTTTCAAAATGTCATGCTACAAAGGATAATGCAATAAAAGGAAAATGATGATATAGTAAAACAAAGTTTAAAGATCTTGCAAGGTCAAGAAATATAAATGAACAGAATGGTAATACTTAAAAGGAATAACAAAGATAAGAATTTACTACAGGAGATAACGATAAAGAGTTGGCCTTATCAAGACGATTCAAGTCATGTCAAGCACGTATGTAAATTTTATTTCCACGTCCAAGTAACAGCAAGTAGAGTATAGAACAGTGAAGAGTGGAAAGTGAAAGGTAGCAGAGAGTAGTAGAGAGTAGCAGAGAGTAGTGGACAGTCCTAGATTTAACACATGTCATAGTACTGGTGCCAAATGCCACACCTAGTCAATCACCTCCCCGGGGGTTCACGTAGTGTTCGGGCGCTCCTCCCAGGACTAGATCGAGCCCTTAATTGTTTGCCAGGCATTGATTTCTTTGGATCAAAGATACCACGAATCTAGACTTCTACAATTTATGGCCAGAATTCCAAGGTTTAAGCTATGTAGCAATAACAATTTCAAGTAGGAAGAAGATTCATTTCAGAATTTCAAGGTAAGCACAATCATCAAGAAGATCGATAACCAAATCACAATAAGAGTTACATATATAATTTTACTGGAATAGATTACCATTTAATCAATGGATTTCTAAACAGGGATACTAAACATGAGAATTAATGGTAATCCCGCTGGATCGAGTTTCCGGAGATAACATGCTATTTAACGCCTTAGCGACTTACTAGAAGTTGGGAAAATAATCGTGCTGTGTTACTGTAGTACAGCAGCTATCTAGCAAGTTAAATCAACATATTAATCATAATTTCAAGCCAAATTAATAAGAATTAGGTTATATATTAAGTTAAGATGCCAAAAGGAATGATTCAAGATAATAAGCTAGTGAACGAGATCGCGTATGTCGCGTAGGCACGAATAACAAGCAATTAACAGAAATTTAGTCGCATAATTAAACATTTATTAAGTGGGTTTCTATTTTACTAATTAGCATGTATGACATGAAAATGAATGCATTAGAACCATTACTAAGTCACTCTCAGAGGGGATAAACGGTTCCTGGTGGACCTTCTATCCCTTGGGGCTTAACAGGGCTGAACGGGGGCAAAAGGGGCTCTCTGGTGGATGGGCGGTTCCTGAGGGGCCGCCCATGTACTTGGGCGGTTGGTTCTGGGCCGCCCATCTATGTTGGGCAGTTCTGGGCCAGCCGCCCAACTCCCAGGTTATGTGGTTGCTGTCGGACCGTCCAAGTTATGTGGTTCATTAGGGACCTTATATCTAGATATGTGGTTAATATGGAACCGTTCATCCTGGGATGTGTGGTTCCTGAAAGACCGTTCATCTATGGTTATACCAGAGTCAAAAATGGTCAAAGTTTAGGCCTGAGTTGGGCGGTCTATCGTAAGACCGTCCATCTCTGGGTCGTCTCCGGTCATCCCTGCCGCATCCGGTGAACGCCGGGAAGTGGGGGTTTGCTAGGGTTACACTAAAATGCTAATAACTAATGGAAATGAACTTTAAATAAGGGGATTTTGGTATCAATGAAAAGCTAACAGAGAATACTATCTAACAGAAGTGTCAATTGCATGATTACTTGCTGTAATTAGGATTTATAACTACTGGAACACCGAAACCCTAGTTCTGGACAGGCAGTGACTAAAACTCCAAATTCTCCTACTATACTTAATGAAATTTAGAGATCTATATATCAACGGAAAGCCGACAGGTTAAGGATTCCAACCATATAAGATATGCCATATGAATATTTCATTTAGTCACTTAAAATCATGAGATAAGTCAAGTTAATGGTGCTGGAACGTCGACAGGACACACTTATGAAAACTCAGGAATTCTATTAGCATGATCAATAATAATTAGGGTTTCCAACATCAAAATGAAGCTAACATGATGTAGATTTCATTGATATATAGCAATTAGGTTGGGTCCATTATCACCTACCTGAATTGAAGATTGAAGATCGAAGCTAGAAATAAACCCGATCCAGAAATACCCTCCAAAGATGCCTCTAAATCTCCCTGAATACCCAATCAAAATTGGGGCTTTTACTATCATTGGAAAGATATCGTCGAGCTGATCGAGATACTATATTCACAAGTCTCATTTGGTTAAGGGTACCTACCTTAATCGACAGATTAAAGGGCTGGAGATGAAGAACGACGAACTGCTAACTGTAGACACGCCAAAATTGACGTTATGTTGATCAAATCTCATGTCATTATATAAACGCCCCAAGTGGACTTCAATATTCCTATAAAATGAAGTTTTTCTATTGTTGTGAGGTTTATGCATTTTTCCTACATTTTCGTGATTCAGGACCTGAAGAAGGGCGTTATTTTCAAAGTAGCGACCTGTCATAGGGCGTTTTCAAAAGAAGAGACAACCATAAGTAAGGGCGTCCATTCCTGGTATTATCCGTTAATTTCTGGAATTATCTACTTTCAAAATAAAAAGTATTTTGTGAGTAACGTCCTTCCTCAGGGCGTGTTTTTAAAGAAACGTCTCTTCATCAGGCGTGTTCCTTTGATTTTTAAACAAAGAAAGTTTTATTTCCAAAATTAAATCCAGGAAGAAACGCCCTTTCCTAGGTCGTGGTTTAAGAAACGTCTCTGTGAGGGTCGTCAATTCATGATTTGACGCCCTGTCCTAAGTCGTGTTTCACTCCAGAGTCCTTCCTTTTTCCATCTTTCCCTCACAGTTCCCTACTATCAATTGGTCTCTTACTCGATCTCGATCCTTCCTTGGATGCCTCATTACCCGTTCTTATCTTACCTTGTTTGATCACATCCGATTGAACATTATATAAGAGGTTCCATATCGATCGTGTTAAAAGTTAAGCACTCAGAGGGTTGAACGCCTTGAACCCAGAACATCACGATTGCAAGCAGAGCGTTCTTTCTCCTGTGCTGCATCCTGCTGCTACTGCTTCCACTGCTTCCTCTGCATCCTGGTGTCCTCTGCATCCAATCGGGCTTCATCCGTTCCTCTGCATCCGTTCAACACCTTCACAGTTTCCCTCTACTCTCGTCAGGGAGAGCAGGGCTATATTGTGCTTATCTCGTTTGTGTTCTAAGCATATCATCATCACTGTCATCCCATCATTAGTTTTCTTATTGCATTAAGTATCAACATATCATATCCTTTCCCTAGCTCTCTTCTAGGGGTTTTAAAAAAAACCAAAAAAAGAGGTGCGCACGTTGATGTCTTTTCATCGTTTCATGTTAGTTTTGGATTGATACTATAGCACTTTGGCTGATCCCTCTCTCTTCTGCTTGTTTTCATTGTCTTTTTACAAGGTAATCAACTAAGAAGACCCACTTCATCGGCCGGCCGATTGAAGTTGGAGGAGGAAATCCACATCCATCCCGCATCCCAATTTTCACCAGGTACACGCGATCTCCTTTTCTTCTTATTGAGGTAACCCCTCTGGCGATCACAACTCCCCTTAGCACCTCGTGCTTTATTTGATTTATCATCATCTCCCTCCTTATATTTATTGTTTTTATCATGTTATCATCATTATTTCACTTGATATCATCATTATTGTTGTGATTTGGATATATTTATATGATTTAATCATCTGTTATGTCCATCTACAAATTGGCGATCACGGTGGGACCTCCACTGTTTTCTTTTTGATTACCATCTCCATTGGCACCCTCGCGTGCCCTTTCCCCTTGGCACCCTCGTGTGCCCTTTCCCCTTTGGCACCCACGTGTGCCCTTTCCCCCTTGGTACCCTCGGTACCCTTTCCTTTGTGCCCCTCGGCACCCTCCACTGTGCACACTGCACACTCCGGGATCAGCCAGTTAGTGTTTGGATATCTCCCATAATTAACGCCTTCCACGAGGGCGTGTTTTGATTTCACGACCTTCAGAAGGGCGTGTTTTAGCTGATTAACGCCTCTTCCATTGGGCGTCTTTTGCATATCTCCTGTTGCTTTGCCGCTTAATTATTTTATCTGAGAATTCACGCCCCACCCCAGGGCGTGCCATTTCTTTTTAGCGCCTGTCATCAGGGCGTTTCATTCATTTTTCCTGCTTTATTCATATCTTGTTGCACTGTCTGAGAATTCACGCCCATTTGCAGGGCGTATTATTTGTTATTAACGCCTTCAATCAAGGCGTGTTCTTTTGATTTGACGCCCTCCTGTGTAGGCGTCCTTTCCTTATAACGCCTGACCCCAAGGCGTGGTTTTTTCTCTTCCTGTGAGCCCCTCACAGGATTCACGACAGCCACGCTGCCGTTTCCTGTTTGGTAGCGACCTCTCCCAGGTCGTGTCTTTCCTGAGTTTTCACAGAAATTGCTTACTGCCTTATTTGTGATTCGTTGTTTGGCATCTTGATCTGTCTTGATATTGCTGTGATTTACATTGGCTTCATTTTACTTGTGGGTTTTTTTTTTTGGTTGAGAGACCTCCTCTCTCTAGCCTAGGATTCCACACACCTTTCTTGGAATCGGGACAACCCTCCATTGAGCATTCCGTCTCTTTGGACCGGAAATCCCTTTTCCAAGACCTCCATAAGTCCCCGCACCCGTGGATTCCCTCACGGACGCCGGGCTGGTTGTACCCTCGAAGTACCCGGAGTTTAGATATCCTATTCGTTGGTGAAGAGAGAGAAAACCTAGTTGACCCGGAGGTCACACTTGGATCAAACTAGGTTTCATTTGGCAAAAGAGTGAACTATTCACAAATAATCCACTTTAATCTCAAACATCCAAACATTAAAATCTTCCGTGCTTTCCAACATTGTTTGCATAACTTGGTTGGGTTGACTTGGTTGAATTGTTTTGATTAAAGTGCTTTTTTGGAAATTCCTTCATTAAACATCCTCTCTCTTAAGTATGAAACTCCGTTCAGGTAAAATCATCAACATGTCAGGCAACGGGTACTCTTATGATGATGAGGATGAGAACGTATTTGGTCAGTATGGTGACCCTTTCCAAGATTCGATTTATTACGAGGGAAATTATCTCCCTCCTCATCCTCATTACTCACAAGTTCATGTGGTTGATACCACTATTCATGAGGCGGACCCTTCGTCTCAAGTTCCATCTTCCAACACTTCGGGGAATCCTTCCCCATCCATTAATGTCACAGATTTGATCCAAGCTCTCTCTCAATTGGATGACTCCCAGCGGCAAGCCATTCAGGCCGCTTTGAAGGGGAAGTCGGTTCTTTCTTCTTCTTCTAATCCCCCTCCGGCCATGAGCGGCCATCAGATTGTTAATGACCAGGCGGTCTTGCATCCCTCCTCCTCTCGTCCACAAACGCCTACTGCGGCCATGCCGGCCCAGCAGGCGAGCTATTCAGCGGTTAGGCACCAATCTTCCCAACCTCCTCGGATTCTACGAACGCCTATACCGCATTCTTTTGTTCAGAATCAGGCCCCGGTCGAGCCCGATACCAACACTCTCTTGCTTCAGAAGCTGGCCAGCATGGAGGAGCAGCTCAAGAAGGTTACAGCGACTAAGAATGCTCCGGAAATTTCTCTTCCTACGTTGCCGGTGTTCCATTTACCACCTTCTGAAATGCCGAATTTTCGGCGATATAATGGGACGGGCAACCCATTCATTCATTTAAAGGATTTCCGATATGAGACTTCTTTCTGGCAAGACAATAAGGCCTCCCTGGCCTACTTATTCAGGAGATCTCTTGAGGGGCCAGCCCTCGAATGGTTTTATTCTCTAGAGCCAGCTGATGCCGGCGATTTTGATGTTATTCAAAGAAAATTCTTGCAAAAGTACAGAGACCGGGTGGGACCTTCCCTTTCTGTTACAGATCTAGTCGCTGAGAAAATGAAGCCCGAGGAGGACTTCATCGTATTTGCTGATAGGTGGCGGTCTATGGCCGAGAAATTGAAGGACACATTGTCAGAACAGGAGCAAGTGAAAATGGTTATTTCTAACGCAACTCCTCAATTCCGGCACATTTTGGCCATGAATCGGCTGACAACTATGGAAGAGCTCTATGAAGAGCTCGTTATATACAAACACAAATGAAGGACTCGCCCATCATGGGCATGTTTGAGCCGAAGCCTCGGCTATTTAAAAAGAACACAAATGTCAACAGCGGGCCCACAACTGAGGGCACTGTCACAAATGAGCAAGTCGGCGTAGTTGGCAACCCCCATCATCAAGCTAACCCACGTCCACCACCGCCTCCACGACAGAACCCTCATTTTAACCCTACTCCACCACCCCAATTCGCACCTCAACGCTCCTTCGCTCCACCGCAAAACCAAGCTCCCCGCATAGACCCTCCAGCTCCACCACAATACCATCAAGTGCCCCCACCTGCCAACTACAGCCAACAACAACGGAGACCACCACTTGGCCCCAAAAGGGACCACTATCCTCCACTCCCTGAAAGTCTCCCCGATATTTTTAATGCCCTGATGGCTGCCAACTTGCTCGCCTTACCAAGGGAAAGAACCGTGTGGCCCGCTAATGTTGACACATCCCGTTACTGTGCTTTTCACCGCGCCCCTGGTCACAACCTTGATCGTTGTTTCCACTTCAGAGATTACATCTATGATCTAAATGACCAGGGTGGCATTAATTGGGATGAGATGAGGCAGTTCATCGCCGCTATGAAAGAAAGAAAGGCTTCTCGGCAACAACAAAATCAGCAACAACAGCAGCCAGCTCCGCAACAAGTTCAACCACAGCAAGCTCCAGTACCCCAGCAGGATATGGGGATCGTCCGTAATCCGTTACCGGAGCATGCCCCTAATCAGCATGTGAACCCTGTCACGTCCCTCTATGAAGTGCAGAGAGGACAGGGATGGCACGAAGAAAACGCCTCTGTCGGGGCATTTCATCATAATCCTAATCGAAATCAACCTCCGCGCCTTTTGCGCACACCTCCTTCTTCTTCTGTCAATCTTCAATCAGGACGTTCTCTTTTACGCCCCGTCAATCCATCTACCCCCACCAATTCCACGGCCTTGCCGGCTCGCTCTCTTCTTACCCGCCTACCACCTCCACAACCTACCGCACCACCTTCCACCACCAACTCTATACCTCCGCCATCCAGGCCACTCCTACTTCGCTCACCTCCAGCACCCGCTACCCCCTCTACCACTCCTACACCGGCAAGGGTTCCTCCGTCATCAGTTCAACCACCTTTTGTGCCACGATCTCTCCTTATTCCACCACCTGCCAATGCGCCTCGCATTCGGATATCTCTCCCTTCTCCCACGCCTCCTGCGGGGGCGCCTTCGTCAAATACTCCTCCTACGCCTCCCGCGGGGGCATCAGTGTTAAATGCCACTACCACGTCTCCTACGGGGGCGTCCTTTTCATTGAATTCCCCTTTGATTTCCCCCAGCAGGGTTTCTGCTACCAACATTCCTTCTTCTTCTTCTAACCCTCCTCCTATTCTTGCCCCGACAGAGGCGCGTCAAGGCGTAGCGCCGCTCCGCAGTGGACGGATATTCCACCGTATTTTCCCACAGAGAGAGCTAGAGCCCGTACAGGGGCCGCAAGGACAAGAACAGGAACAAGAGTCAGTGCCAGGGACTCAGTATGATTTATTAAAGCACTTGGACCGCACTCCAGCCAGAATATCTATTCTAGAATTGATCAAACGGTCCACCACTCATCAGCTGGCTTTAAAAGAATATCTACAGAAGGTCACGGTCAACGAAGACATTCCGGTCGAGCAAATAGTCACAGTTTTGACACCTGCTAGCAGTCAACCGGCAATCACCTTTCATGAGCATGAGCTAGCACCTCTTCCGGCAAGAAAATATGCCCTGTGCATCACAGTCGACATCAACAAGGTGGCTGTCAAGCAGTGTTTGGTGGATACTGGGGCGTCCATCAATGTTTTACCACCAAGTACTCTAAAGTTGTGCGGCATTCCTGAAAGTCAAATTCGGCCGTCCATTATAACGGTCACTGCCTATGATAACACAAAAAAGCCTCCTCTAGGCATGACCACTCTGAAAGTAAGTTTGGGTCCAGCTTCCATAACAGCAGATTTCCACATCTTGGATATGGATCCAACATTTAATGGCATTCTTGGCCGCCCGTATATCCAGCAGCTTGATGCGGTGCCATCTACAAATCATCAGTGTATTAAATTCCCCCACAAGGGCCGCATTATCAAGGTGACCAGTATGCCGATCCTGCCAGAGGAAGATATTCATGCAGCTTCATCAGTTCCTTCCATTTGGCCCGCCAACAAGCCACTTTTGTCTGTGCTGGACGTCCCTCGTCCGCAACCAAGGCCGTCTGAGACCGTCACCGCAGTTGCTATGACGCCCCTGCCTTCTAAGGGGAAGAAGAAAAAGAATATGATTAACACCCCTGGTTGGAACATTCTGTTGAAAATGGGGTATCAAGACGGCAAGGGCCTGGGCGCCAATTGTCAGGGCAGGATTAGGCCCATTAAGCCGCAGAAATTGTTTGCACGAGGCGGCTTGGGCTATAAAGGGCCCGGTAAAAATAAAGAAGAGCCATGGGCTTTTATGACTTCTACTTTAAAGCCAGATCGCCAGCCACTCACCTGGACATTAAAGACACATTTTGTCACGGGTGGCATTCATAATGATGAGCAGACGACTATGATTACTTCATTGCTGGATTGTCAGGATGTTCACGCCAGATAGTTTGCTCGTCATATTGCACCACTGGCTACCTACAAGGCCCTGGAGTCTTTAAGGCCGGACAAAAGAAGGAAAATAGACGATCCGGAATGTGATTGGTACAGGTGGTTCGACCTGAATGACATCACTATTTCTTTAAGCCGCCTGTTCATGCCGACAGATCCGGAATGGCCGCCACTCATACAAGAATTGATTGAAATGCCAGCCGCAATCACAGACAAGAGACAGTTGCTAAGTGACTACACAGATACTGGAGAGCCAGATGTCCCCTTTGAAGAAGGTTTTACCGTGGATAGGCTGTGGGCCGGCCTCTTCTCCCTCACTTCTGTGCATCCGTCTATGTTGGCTTCTCTCTATTCCCGTTGGTTTGGTCACGTGCCGCGACCGCCACCGATTACCATCAACTTGTCTCCCGATTCAATTCAGATTTCCCTCCCGGTTGCTCCTTCGCTCCTCGAGCGATTTTCTAAAATCTCCATCTCGCCCCCGCGTGGGCCATCACTGATTAAAGCTTTCTCTGATCTTTCAATTCCCACTCCCCCTGCTACTCCCCCTTCACATTGCTTCCTACTGGAAAAAGAAAATAAAAATAAAGGAAAAGATAAAAATGAAAAAAAAACGCCAAATCTCCAACATTCCAATCCTCCATTTCTATTGAGGAGACCTCCTATTTTTCTCCCGAGTGCGTCCCGACCCAGGGGCCGCTCCTTCAGGATTCCTTGATCAATCTTTTCTCCCCCTCTGGTGAGGGGCCTTCCTCTGTATCACCTCCTGTATCCGCTTTTTCATCTCCTTCCCCTGATCAAGCTAGTTGTTCCTATTCTTCCTCCTCTCCCTCTAATAGCAAGAACAATAAAAATTTTTGTTGCAGGGGATAGTTCCACACAAGAAGGCCAAGGGTAAGCAGATTCCCCGAAGATTTTTGTTGGAGTTGGCCATCAGATGCCAAGCTTGTTTAGCTCTCCCGGAGTTTGTGGAAGATCCAATTATCCTGCCAGAGTTAGAATTTGAAGATGTTGTTGCTTCTTATGAGGGTTTGGGCGTTTATGAAATTATGAATGATGAAGACCCTATTGAAGAGGGGGAAGAAAGTTATGAAGACTATGAGGACGAGGCTGACGCCTTTGCTAGTGGCATAAGAAGATTTGACGAACCATCAGCCTCTGTAGAAGAACCTACCAAAGAAATTAATCTGGGTACCGAGGAAGACCCTAGGATTGTCCTCATTAGCAAGAATTTGCCGCCCTCCGAAGAGGAGGCGCTCATTTTAGTTCTTCAAGAATACAAGGACACGTTTGCTTGGAGTTATGAGGATATGCCTGGATTAGACCCTGCGCTCGTTGAACACCGCCTTACACTTAAGCCAGGGTCTGTCCCGGTCAAACAACGATTGAGGCGTTTCCACCCTAACATGGCTTTGAAGATGAAAGAAGAGGTCGACAAACTCCATAAGGCTAGATTTGTTAGAGTCGTCCTCTATCCCAATTGGGTGGCTAACATTGTTCCGGTTATGAAGAAAGATGGGAAAGTTTGGATTTGCATAGACTTCCGGGACCTCAATCGGGCGTGTCCTAAGGACGACTTCCCCCTCCCTCATATTGATGTTCTAATCGATAACACGGCTGGATTTGAGACTCTCTCTTTTATGGATGGCTTTTCAGGTTACAATCAAATTCGTCTGTCTGAAGAAGATCAAGAGAAAACATCATTCACTACACCATGGGGCACTTATTGTTATGTGGTCATGCCCTTTGGACTTAAGAATGCTGGAGCCACTTACCATAGGGCTATGATGGCAATTTTTCATGACATGATTCACATTTATATTGAGGTGTATGTGGATGATCTGGTTGTAAAATCAAGGACAAGGATTGAGCATCCTGGGGTTCTGGCTAAGGTTTTGCAGAGATCCCGAGAATATCAATTGAAAATGAACCCCAAGAAGTGCGTATTTGCGTTTCTTCAGGGAAATTGCTTGGTTTCATAGTCAGTAAGAGGGGAATTGAAGTTGATCCCAACAAGGCAAAGGCCATCAGAGATATGCCTCCTCCCAGGAATTTGAAGGAAGTTCGAGGATTAATCGGGAGGTTGCAATTCATTCGCCGCTTCGTCTCCCAGCACTCGTAGAGGTGTAGGCCGTTCTACGAGCTTACTAAGCCGGGAGTCAAATTTGAATGGGATGACAAGTGTCAGGCAGCCTTTGACGGATTAAAGGATTATTTGGCCAATCCTCCTGTTCTGAGGCCGCCACTTCCAGGCAAACCACTTGTTCTTTATGTTTCGGTCCTGGATGACTCTGTAGGTGCTGTTCTAGCCCAAGTGGATGAGGAAGGTAAGGAGAGGGCAGCATACTACTTGTCTAAACTTCTTAACCCCTGTGAGCAGAGGTACTCAGCCATGGAGAAGACCTGTGCAGCTTTGGTTTGGGTAGTTCAGAAATTAAAACACTATTTCCTAGCTCACGAGGTTCACCTCATTGCACGCATGAACCCAATTAAATTCCTCCTTGAAAAATCTGTCCTCACTGATCGATTAGCACGCTGGCAAAGCTTCCTTTCTCAATTTGACATCACTTACATTCAGCAAAAAGCTATCAAAGGCTACGCCATCGCCGAACACCTTGCTCACCACCCTCTCCCCCGCTTTGATCCTGTCAATTCAGAGTTCCCAGATGAAGAATTAATGTCCATCAATCAACCCCACGATCCTATGTGGACATTACATTTTGATGGAGCTCTAAATTCTCAAGGAAGAGGGATCGGCATGGTTCTTTTAACACCTGAAGGGGTCACCATTCCATTTGCTGCTCGGCTCACTTTCCCCGTCACCAACAATATAGCTGAGTATGAAGCTCTTTTGGCCGGTCTTCAAACCGCTCATCGATATGGCATCACCCATTTGAGGATTGTCGGTGATAGTCAGCTCATTTTGCACCAGGTGTTGGTCAAGTGTCGCACTATCAATCCTAAGCTCAAGCCCTACCAGGAACTCGCTTCAGCTTACGCCAAACTCTTCACTAAATTGATCTTCGTTCATGTCCCTCGCAGCCAGAACATCTTGGCTGACGCTCTCGCCTCTTTGGCTTCTGCTTTAGTTTTCCCTCCTGAGCGTGATTTTCATGTCCCCCTGATTCATCAGCGTGATACTCCAGCTATTAAGGATCGTGCTTTTCTCGATATTAGGGATCAGGTGCTTGAGAAAGTTAGACAAAAAGAAGCTCTCAAAGGCAAAGAGGTCATGCTTTTGGACTGGGAAGAAGAGTTGGCTGACGAAGAGAAGCCGTGGTATTATGAGATTGCCAGATACTGTAATGATCAGTCCTATCCTGAGGAAGCCACCGCAGAAGAAAAGAAAGCAATTAGAAGAGTGGCTCAACGTTATACTTTGGTTGGAGGTGTGCTCTACAGAAGAGGGCTCACCGGTGTTCTGTTAAGATGCCTCGATGATGATGAATCTTGGAAAGTTGTGGAAGAGGCGCACTCTGGTGTGTGTGGTGGTCATGTGAACAGCCAGATGCTAGCTAAGAAGATTCTTAGACTAGGGTTCTATTGGCCCACTCTAGAAGAGGATTGCTCTATCTACGTTCGTAGGTGTGTTAAGTGCCAACTGCACGCCGACAAGATTCATTCTCCTGCTTCTTCACTCCATCCTACGGCCTCCCCATGGCCTTTTTCCATGTGGGCTTTTGACATCATTGGACCTCTTGGTGACTCGAATCTCCTCACGAAGTAAAAGTCGTTCATCCTGACGGCAACGGAGTACTTCACCAAGTGGGCGGAAGCAGAAGCTTACGTGGAAATTAAAGCGTCAACCGTCTGCAAATTTATCATGAAGAACATCATCACGAGGTTCGGGATCCCAAATACCATCGTCACCGACAATGGACCTCAATTTATCTCTCAAGATCTCAAGGATCTCTGCAACAGGTACAACATTGCATTGCATCATTCTTCTCCCTATTATCCGCAGGGCAATGGCCAAGCAGAGGCCACTAATAAAACCTTGATCAAAATTGTTAAGAAGACGTGTGAGGCTAATAAATTTGCGGACTGGCCAGACAAGCTGGTTGAAGCTCTTTGGGCCTACCGCACTTCCATTCGAACTCCCACTGGGCAAACTCCTTTCGCCCTTACTTATGGAATGGAGGCAGTAGTCCCTTATGAGATTCTTATTCTCTCTCTGCGAGTACAATTGGACAAGGAGCTCTCTATTGATGAGCGTCGTGATTCACTCCTTGCCCAGTTGGAACTCCTTGACGAGAAGCGTCTGGTCGCCGCTGAGCATGCACGCGTTTATCAAAACAGGCTCTCACGTTTTTATCAAAAGAAGGTAATTGAGAGAAAATTTAAGGTCGGTGAAATGGTAATCAAAAGAATTTTTGTAAAACCCGGTGGCCCTCGTTCAAAGCTCCAACCAAATTGGGAAGGGCCGTTCGTCATAAAAAATGTTTATCCTGGCAATGCTTATAAACTGGTTAATGCTGAAGGAGAGGAATTGACTCACCCATGGAATGGTTTGTATATCAAGAAATATTACCCCTGAACAAAAATCCAAACAAAAATTGAAAACTTCATAAAAATCCAAAGAAAATAGAAATCTCCAAAATAATCCAAAAAAAAAATCAAATATTTTCAAAATCAAAACAAAAAAGTTTTCTTTCATGGTTTTCCTTTTGGGTTGACATGGCATACAAGGGTCCACGGTCCGAAAGGTCAAAATTCAGAATCCATTCATCAGTCTTGCTAATTTAAAATGGGAGTTGACCCCGCACACACTACACACTTTACTCTTGAGCTCAAGCAGTGCAAAATCTGATGGAAAGTCGAAACCGGACTAAAGGCGAAAGACGATATCCATTCTTTTCTTCTTCGGCCCACAAGGGAGGAAGGGAGGTCTCGAGGTAGACACGCCAAGCCTATCCGCCGCCCTAGTAGGTGGAAGTCACGGCCCAAAAGGGAGCAAATGCCACAAGCCCAAGTACAATTAGGTTTATTTTCATCAATGCAAATCAATTCCAAAGTGAAAGTCAAGTTATGAAAAGAAAAGCATGTCAAGAGGGCAAAGTCCCCGCAAGGAAAACCTTGGGCGTATGCATGCAAAATGAAAAGGGCATAAGGGCAATAAATTTTCCCTACGCCAAAGACCGAACCCCAACAGGCATAGGGTAGGGGAGGTAGCTTTTCCTCAGGCATCTCTGAATCTTTTGTGGGCTTCCTTATATCTTCTCTTTTATTTTTGGAAAAGTCATGAACCAGCAGAATGGTCGAGACAAACCAAAGAGAATGCACTGCACGAAATCTTGTGTATAAGTTTAATTATATGCACGCCAATCCCCCTTTTAATTATTCAAGAAAGGTCAATGGATCTTAGATGATGACCAAGTAGGGCCCACCACCTTAATGGCTTTATCAGCCCAATTTGGGAAGAATAAAATTAACGCCTTTGTCCAAGGCGCGTTCATGTTAATTCACGCCTCGCTTAAAGTCGTTTCTTTAAAACATAACACCTCTGGGAAGGTCGTGTTTTCAACAAAATTCAAAAATCTTTTCAAATTCGCGCCGCCTCCGAGGGCGTCTTTTACTAGAGTAACGACCTAATCTAAGGCGTGTTTTTTCAGAAAAATCCCAAAAAAAAAAATATAGATAATGAAAAGAACAAAAATAAATTCTTCATGTTGCATGAATTGCACTCTTGCATGGACATCTTTTAATTATTGTTTACATATGTGTGATTGCATGAGGCATCTCCGAGTTTTGGTTATTTTATTTTGCCTTATTTAATTAAAGGCTTGGCCCCTTGACCCATTATTAAGGTCAGAATATTGACACCCCTTGCTCGCCGGGCAAGGGGCCAAGTCGAACAGATGAATTAACCTGTTTGTTCAAGTGAAAACCGCAGCTGCAGATACAGGGTAAAGTAAAGCAAACACGAGGAACGTGGAAAGAAAAAGTACACAAACACAAGTCCACAACCACACAAGTGCTCAGGTAACAAAAGCTCAAATCTCATATATATATATATCATCATGTCTATCATGTACAGGTGTGAGGGTGGAGGAGTACAAGTACAAAACTCTCAGCTCTCGCCTCCACCCTCCTCTACTCTCCTACTCTCAACCTCCTCCTCACCGTCCCGAGCTGGCGCTGGTGGAGGAGGCATAGGCCCCCGTGAAGAAGCCGGAATCCGAACGTGTCCCCCTGTCTCGCTCCTCTCTCGGAGGGAAGAACCCGCCACGAAGGTGGAGCTGGTGAAGGAGTACCCCGCAGCCCGTGCTCGCTCACGGCCTCGCTGCAACCGCTCCTCGGACACTCGCAGCCGCTCCTGAGAAAGGATCAACTGGGTCCTCGAGTCGGCTAGCTCTCGCTCCCGTGCTGCCGCCTGCTCCTGGAACCGGGCACGCTCCGCCTGCTGAAGCTCAAGGAACTGGGCACGCTCCGTCTGGTGCTCCTCTCGCTCTCGGGCACGCTCCCGCCTCTCCAACTCAAGAGCCACCAGCAACTCGGCCACGTCCTGAGGAAGCTCCTCCCGCCGCCTCACAGAGTGCTCCAACTCAGTGATCCGCTGCTCACGGATCGCCAACTCGGTACGTGTCGCCCGTAGCTGAGCAGCCTGCAAACAGGTAAACAAATCATCAGTTCCACAGTTCAATAATTCATGAAATGAAATAACAACATGTGACTGAAGGTAGATCACACACCTGAGAGTTCGTCATGCGGAAGCCCTCATCCACACAAGTCAGGGCTGCTCGGAGCTCCTCGGCCTGCAAAACAAATTTCATCAGTACACAATTTATATCTAATCATTATTTGAATGAGGTTTTGAGTTCAGAATTTACCCGTGAAGCAAGATCGCGCTCTGCCGCCTCGGCTCGCGCTATCGCGCCGGCCAGCTGCTCTGTTAGTGCAGTCACCTCTGCACTAGGCCCCCTCGAGCTGGAGGCCTCCACCGGATCTCTCCTCACTGCTCCCTGCTGGGCACGCTGCATTCATTAAGACCGTCAGTGGCTAATCATTAATTCAACAAAAATTCATTTGCATATAGGAATAATTTAAACACTCACCAGGGTCTCCAGGTTTGCACGTGTGGCGGCCAGCTGGTCCTCCAGGCCGTGTAGATGGGCCTGGGCATTCATAGCCGCTATATCTCGCGCATCCTGCATTCATCACATATTAGTTGCATAATAGACATATATAAAGCATCGGCATTTAGAAATAATTGCATCCATACATACCCCTAAGACCTTCATCTGAGGTCTGCCGGCGTGAACCTCCCAGTAGCGCCGGAGATACTCGGAGCTGTCTATCGCCTGGGAGGTGACTCGGGTCCCGCCTCGCTGCCAGTCTCCGTACTGATCCGCGAACCGTACCCTCCAGTCGATCGCCTTGGTGCGACCGCGGGTCTTCTTTCCAATGCCTCGAGGCTCCCCGACCTCGATCCATTCCTGGTGCAAGCCCAGGGTCCTCATCACCAACCTGAGCCGTAACGGCTCGATCTTGCTCAGGCAGTGCAGCCACAGCTCATGCCCAAAGCGAGGTCGCCCCGATACGACCCAAGGTTGGCCCTCATCCGTCATATCCTCGTAAGGCCTCCACTGCACCTGCATTCATACATATCATTATCATTTCATCATAATCAATTCAAACCAACTCAAAAGAAATGCATATCATTTATTCATACATACCAACGAGGGAGGGAAGTCGCGGAACTCTCTCCGTAGAACCCACAACTCGTAGTCGAGTGGGGCACCGAAGACGACTGGTAACCAGCGTCGCGCCAGAGGGAAGGATCCCTCAGCTCCCGGCCGTGGGTCGACGCGCCCCATCGGCATGTATAGGTGGCTCCACACCTGTATCCATGCATTGCATTAGTAAGGCATTCATTTGCATGAAAAAAAAAAGGAAAATAAATACCTGAAGAAAAGGTGAGAAGCCACTGACGGTCGTCTCACATCCTGTCCCCGTGGACAGGTCCGCCAGCAGGTGTGCCAGCAGCGCTGCACCCCAAGCGTAAGTGCCAACTGTCTCCAGGTCCTCAAGGATGCCCAAGAAGCGGCAGTTGATGACGTCGGCTTTCGTCCCCAGCAATAATCTCCCGAGCAGCAGCAGCAGGAACCTCCTCAGGTCTCGATCCGCTCTCTCATGGTCAGTCGGGTCCTGGCAGCATACCGCTCTCACCCCGTCGGTCAGCCTCTGTGCAAACTCACCTAAGGTCTCCCCTGACCTGTGCCTGGCATCTCCTAAACCCATCGCCGTAGTCAGGTCTGTACGGAAGATGGTCCTACACTCGCTCGGTACCTCATAGACCATATCCAGCCCTAGTAACCTCTGGGCCATCTCCGTGTAGTCAGGATAGGTGAACCCACTCACAGCCTCACCATCCACCCTCAACCCTGTAATCCTAGTCACATCCTCTAGGGTAGGAACCATGTGCCCCCAGGGCATCAGGAAGGACCGGCTCACCCTATCCCAACGTTCCCGTAAAACCTGGATAAGCGCTAGGTCGGGTCTAAATGGCTCAATGGATAGGAAAGCCCCGAACCCCATAGCATCTACCCTAACCCTCTGGAAGTCGGGGAGACCCTGATATGCTGCCCAGACCATGACCCATGAGATTCGGGTCCTCATCAGCCCCTGCACGCATTAAAAGAGAAGAATTTCGCTTAATTGTTTGGTTAATCATGTGTAATTGCATTTGGTTTTGCCTGGGCATTGATTTTAATGTTTTGGAAGTCACGACCCTCATCAGGTCGTTTCTTAGTAAATTCATGCCCCTAAAGGGGGCGTTTTTCTAAATTTGGTTTGACGTAACGTCTTGACTGAGGGTGTTTTCCATATTTGAAACGACTCTGTGAAGGGCATGAACATGTTGTTAATTTCTAAAATCCTAAAATATTTTTCAAATCACGCCTTCGGATGGGGCGTTTTCCATTTGGGACCGTTCAGTTTAAATAGAGAATTAATGAAGAGACGCCCTCTGGTTTGGGCGTTTCTTGTTAAAATCACGCCCTGGTGAGGGGCGTGGCTTTCATGATTTTCAGATAATTCAAATAAAAATGACAGCATGCGAAATAATTAATGAAAATATTTAATGGGCATGGAATTAATGGAAAATCATAATTTTGAAGAAACGACATTCTGCAGGGCGTTTGTCGTGAGGGTTAATTAATTTTCAGAAAAATAAAAGGTTTTTTACGCCCTGGGGCAGGGCGTTTCATTTGTGAATAACGCCCCCACGGGAGGCGTCTCTTTTCTGAGTTGCAGAACTCGTGCCCGAGGGCTATGGAAATCAGGAAAAATAAAATAAAATGAAAATAAAATAAAATAAAAATGGAATTAGGGAGGGGAACCTACCTTTTTGTGCTTCTGGGGCTGTGGTCGAGGCAGTGGTCGTCTGGGCCGCCGGAGTTGACCCCGGGGAGCGACCGCTGCCGTGGGCGGTGGTCCGCCGCCTTCTCCTTCTTCATCTCCCTCTTCTTCTTCTTCTTCTTCTTCTTCTTCTCCACCTTCGTCTTCCCCTCCTTCTTCTGTTGCTGCTCCTTCGCCTCGTCACCGCCGGCAACCACCACCGGTTCTTCAACGGCCACGACGGCGAGCTCCTCCACGGCGATTTCTTCCTCTTGGGCGTGGACGGCGTCGAGATCGACCACCTCTGGGGCACTCACCCTTTGGCGTTTGGCCATGGCTGGGGCTAGGAGAGAAAGAGAGATTGGGGGAATGAGAGAAGAGGATGGGAGATTGAGAGAGAGGCTTCGCGGGGGGGGGGGGGGGGGGGCTTCGGTTAGGGTTTGCTGGGGAGAGATTGAACGAGAGGAGGAAGAAGAAGGGGGCTGATGACTTTTGGGTTTCGAAAAGAAGACACGCCCTTAAGGAAGGCGTTTTTAATGGAATTCACGACCATTCGTTGGGCGTTTTCTAAAAATAGACGACGTTTATTAGGGCGTTAATTTGTTTTGCATGGGAAACGATAACCGTCGTCAGACGCATTGAATGGGCGTTGATTGATGAGATAAAAGTCATCATTGTTGGCTTAGAGTAACGCCTCTGTTGAGGGCGTGTTTTTGTTGAGAAGTGACTAAGGAAAAGGTGTTAGTTTTGATGATTCAACGATTATATTCTTTGGGGTTTGAACCTATTCACGCCTTGTTTGAAGTCGTTATTTAAGTCACGCCCTCTTTGTAGGCGTCAAATGTGGAAGATAGGCCGATTGAGGCGTCTTTAGGTCAGGCGTTCTTTCTTGAATTCACGTCCTTCCTTGAGGCGTTATTTGCAACAGAAACGCAGGTTTTGGAAAATTTTGATCATAATCACAGTGATAATTGGCTAAATCAGAAAGCAATCTTTATTATTTGAAAGAAAGGATTACAATGCCTAATGAGCCACCTTGGGCCTTAATTTCTTCAATGCTATCACATAATTTTTCCAATGTTCTTTGGCTTCTTCTAAGTCTTCTACAGGGTGATGAAGCTTGCTTAGTCTCCACAGAGCTTGAATGGTGATTATCTCCTCTCCATCTTCATTTCTGCCTAGATCCCTTGATTTGATTGGAGGAAGATGGGAGATGTCTTCTAACACTTGCCTTGGAAGCCCGAGCTGAGGAAGGCACCGGTGTGCATTGTACAAGATGAACTCGGATGCGCCAATAAGTCGAAGGTCCGTGCCGATGGAGAATCTTGCGCGAAGTTCCTGCATTTTGAGTATTCCCGGAGCGCAAGTAAAGAGGTTTTTTGGCATTACCTTAAGGTGTTCTCTCCACTCCGCCCTTTTCTTGATTTGAGGAATGCGGTTCGTCACCCTATTGCTTATTCCCAACGAGCCGGTGATGTAAGAAAGCAGACTTTTGGAGAAGATCCTTGACGATTGTTGGGCTTCATGGCATGGATCAAATTTGAAGTGGAGGTCCACCCAACTTGAGAAGGCTAGCATACAGCCGTATATGGGCCGCCCCATGGCCGCCGATGTAAGCCCGCTGTAGAGGTAAGCTAGTATGGTCGGCCCAACTCTTTCACCTTCCCATAAGCTCACCACTGCACTTATTTGACTCTCTTCAAGGAAGTCCTCCGTGGATGGAAACAAGAGCGCACCTGCTATGCAAACCACGAAGGCCTTTGTTATTCTTTCTATCGCCTCCTCTTCCTTGGCTTGATCTGCTCTTTTATATACCCATGAGGCTAACTTCAAGAGGTTGATTCCCTTGGTGGTTTTGATCTGATTCACTAAGTTTGGGTTAGGAATAAGGCTGGTTAAGAGTTCATGAGACGAGATAGGTCTTGGCATGTTGGCCATCTGTTCTTCTTCACTTTGCTTCATTCTTTTGAAACCCAAGATCATCTCTATTTCTTCCAGCAAGATGGTGGCCTCAAATGTGGAAAATAAGAAAGTATGGGTGGAAGGATGCCATGTTTCAATCAATGCTCCCATGGCACCCCAATCAAGATGGATTTGGTCATAATGCTTGGCATGGGTTATCAATCCTAAGAGATGCCATCTAGCTACAAAGACCCTCATGTCAGAGGAGAACTTGGAAAGTATGAGGGGCAACCACTTGATTTTTATATATCTTCTAGCCCCTGGAAGATTTGGGTACTCCTGTGAGAAGGAAAGAGAAAATAATAAAAACAAAGAATAGAAGTACATGAGCATATGAAATGTTGGGCAGAGGAGTTCAGTAACGGAGAAATAAATATATGAGCAGAGCAGTAGAGGGTTATATGAACAGAGAAGAAAGTTGAAGCTAACCTGATTCATGCATATCCTGTTGCTTATATGACCTTGGATTTAATCCTGGGAGTTGAGAGTTTTGGCCTTTTCAGTGCCCTATCCATCGTCAGGAAAGCTTGGATGGCTGCAACCTGCAGAGCGGATGAAGAAGAAGAAGAATAGAAAGTATGGCCGGCTGCAGGGATTTGGTTGATTCTGTTGAAGGAAGGCCTCCTTTTAATAGAGATTTAGAGAATCGTAAGGTTGTTGGAAGTTAGAATTTGATTGGGTTAAGGACTGTGTTCTCGATTTAGAAACGGATGTTCGTGCTGAATTAACGACGTTGGTTAGAGCGTCGATTCTTAAATTGACGACCTGACTGACGTCGTTTTATATTTAACGCCCTAACATGGGGCGTCTTCTTCTAAGCTTCCGTTACTGTTTACGCCTTTGAGTAGGGCGTGTTTTAAATGTTAAACGACCTATGGTCAGGTGCCTTTTATGATATTAACGCCCTATTCTTAGGCGTGTTTTATTGGATTATGACGCTTTAATGAACTTAAGTGCTATTATTTTGGTGAAATTATTTATAATTAAGCACTTATGATCATGTCATGTTCTGAATTGCTGGGTGAAGGCTAATAAGTTTCAAGTGCAGAAGTTTGCAGGATTCGAGGCGTTTGGACCACTCATAGGAGTAACATCGTGTCCCCTTGTATCCGTTTCTTGTAAGCATTATTATATGATATCTACACTATTATAGTATGTCAAGGACCTTGTGGTTCTGATGAATCTGAAATTTGAGTTCCCCTTCATCAAAAACGATGACGATTTTAGGAGAGTCTTGATCACACGGATAGGCCGTTGAGTCGTTAAAGATTTGGGACGATGGTTCCACTTTCTGAGTTGATGTGCGGACAAACGGGCTTCGGCTTAGTGTTAGCTCAGAGATTTGGATTCTTGACCAGATCTAAATGGCTTAGCAATATTATCCTTGATTATTTTCTATTTTAGTTTGTTTTAATCTTTTCTTTTAGCCCAGCATGCATCATGTAGGACTTTGAGTTTCATGCTGAAAATCTTCATATTATGGCAATAATGAAGTTCACTCGCTCTTGATTGAGTTGACATGAGATATTCCACTTCAAATCAAGTACTTCGTTCTATTTGAAGCCGTTCAGGCTGATTCCTTGAAAGTGTCCCTTTTGTTGGATCTCTATCCCAATTCTCTTTACTTTTCTGCAAAATTTACCTTGGTTGTAGCATGTCCACGTTGGCTGGTAATCGCTCTCCAATGGTCTTTCCCTGTCGTGCCCATGAGCACACCCTTTATTTACTTAGTTTAATCTCCTTTTATCCAACAAATCGATGTTTCCTTGGAACCACTCAGAGTTGTTTCACTCAGAATCTTGGAAAGATTTCAAATACTTGGTGTCTGAGGCGTGTCACATCACACCTTGGCGTCTCCTTATCAGTTTACTCCACTTCATTCCTTTCATTACACTTCACTCCATTCCGTCTCACTCCCTTGCAAAGCAGACGCCAAGGCGGGGCAGCTGTAGACACGCCAAAATTGACGTTATGTTGATCAAATCTCATGTCATTATATAAACGCCCCAAGTGGACTTCAATATTCCTATAAAATGAAGTTTTTCTATTTTTGTGAGGTTTATGCATTTTTCCTGCATTTTCATGATTCAGGACCTGAAGAAGGGCGTTATTTTCAAAGTAGCGACCTGTCATAGGGCGTTTTCAAAAGAAGAGACAACCATAAGTAAGGGCGTCCATTCCTGGTATTATCCGTTAATGTCTGGAATTATCTACTTTCAAAATAAAAAGTATTTTGTGAGTAACGTCCTTCCTCAGGGCGTGTTTTTAAAGAAAGGTCGCTTCATCAGGCGTGTTCCTTTGATTTTTAAACAAAGAAAGTTTTATTTCCAAAATTAAATCCAGGAAGAAACGCCCTTTCCTAGGTCGTGGTTTAAGAAACGTCTCTGTGAGGGTCGTCAATTCATGATTTGACGCCCTGTCCTAAGTCGTGTTTCACTCCAGAGTCCTTCCTTTTTCCATCTTTCCCTCACAGTTCCCTACTATCAATTGGTCTCTTACTCGATCTCGATCCTTCCTTGGATGCCTCATTACCCGTTCTTATCTTACCTTGTTTGATCACATCCGATTGAACATTATATAAGAGGTTCCATATCGATCGTGTTAAAAAGTTAAGCACTCAGAGGGTTGAACGCCTTGAACCCAGAACATCACGATTGCAAGCAGAGCGTTCTTTCTCCTGTGCTGCATCCAGCTGCTACTGCTTCCACTGCTTTCTCTGCATCCTGGTGTCCTCTGCATCCAATCGGGCTTCATCCGTTCCTCTGCATCCGTTCAACACCTTCACAGTTTCCCTCTACTCTCGTCAGGGAGAGCAGGGCTATATTGTGCTTATCTCGTTTGTGTTCTAAGCATATCATCATCACTGTCATCCCATCATTAGTTTTCTTATTGCATTAAGTATCAACATATCATATCCTTTCCCTAGCTCTCTTCTAGGGGTTTTAAAAAAAAACCAAAAAAAAAGGTGCGCACGTTGATGTCTTTTCATCGTTTCATGTTAGTTTTGGATTGATACTATAGCACTTTGGCTGATCCCTCTCTCTTCTGCTTGTTTTCATTGTCTTTTTACAAGGTAATCAACTAAGAAGACCCACTTCATCGGTCGGCCGATTGAAGTTGGAGGAGGAAATCCACATCCATCCCGCATCCCAATTTTCACCAGGTACACGCGATCTCCTTTTCTTCTTATTGAGGTAACCCCTCTCACAACTCCCCTTAGCACCTCGTGCTTTATTTGATTTATCATCATCTCCCTCCTTATATTTATTGTTTTTATCATGTTATCATCATTATTTCACTTGATATTATCATTATTGTTGTGATTTGGATATATTTATATGATTTAATCATCTGTTATGTCCATCTACACTAACACCTTCCACCAAATCGACGAATACTCCTAGATCTGGACTCCTCGTCAGCTGACCCAGCTACCAAATGAAACTAGAGTCGAAGAGCTACGTTTCTATAGGTCATGGAGCTTCTGGAGCCTTTGGAGTTGGGAGTATTTGGCGCTACAAGTTACGTGTTAGAAACGGCGTCGGAATCCTTGACTCGACCAAAGCTATGTCGGCAGCACGTTTTAGGGCTAGGTTTATCTCAAATTGATTGAGGGTAAATGTTCCTTACCTCGTGGCCTTCCATTTGCCCTTGATTTCAGATCATTTGGTTGAGTATTAAGGTCGAATTTCACGTTTTAAGTTTCGGTTAGGTAAAGGTTAGGTAAATGTCAATTTCGGGATTAATCCTCTAATTAGACAAGGTTACGTAATTAATTTGGGTCAAGTCCAGAAGATAAAATTGCTATAAAAATGATCTTTTACCCAATTACTATTTTTACAGATTTTTCTAAGGTAGTCGAATTTTATAGGTTCTATTTTCTAATGAATTAAATATTAATATTTCGAAATTCAAACATTAATTCATTTTAATTCAATTTTTAATTAATAAAAACTCAATAAAACTTAATAAATAATCGGGGTATTACACCTAGTTACTTAAGTTTTAACCTGATCATGTGATTTTAAGGTTATTTGATTATTCAGATTAGTTATTGCCTATTTTGGTATCTCACTTTTACTTGAGTTATGTTAATTTCATGAAGCCAAATTATATAGTTTTGTATTATAAAGCATGACTTTTTAAAGTTGTATTGACAGAGTTTTTCATCATGATTTCACATTGATTATACATATCTCTCTCTGTCAATAGAGTCATTTCTATAAGTACATGGCACATATTCCGATATGTTGCCATTAGTTCACACTTTGCACTTTAGGAACACCATCTTGGACATGAGGACCTCTCTATTAGATATTCCTTCCAATGGACTAGGAAATCATTATTTCAAGGCCTCTGTAATTCTCCGCGAGCCTGGGATTCCCACTAGGACGCCGAGTTGGTTGTACCATCAAAGCCCAATAACTAGAATACACTATCATTATTTTCTGGATCTTGTAATGTAACGGCCTTGCATTGGACCGTCAGGCTCACGTAACGGCCCAATGCCCGACCGTCACATTTCACTGAGTCTAAACTAGTATGCTGGACTCTGGTCACTGTAACGGCCCATTATGGACGCGTTACATAGTGTAACGGCCTAGTAAACGACCGTTACATAGCTTGTATATGTTAACCCAAGGTTTGACCAAGGGTTGATATTTCAATGATTCTAGACAAACCTTGATGATCTAGAACTTATCATATTGCTTAATAGACTTAATGTAATGGATGAAAGTTAAGGGAATATACCGTTATGCTGCCGATTTATTCTATAAGCATAACATAGTTTAAATGTCATTCTTGATCTCATATATTCAAATTAAAGCATTCATTCATTGATTATTGTTATCATGGAATTATTGAACTTATTACATTCTTGGCCATACTTTACTGTTACATGCGTGGAAGTAGCTTAATTTATAACTGAAGATGCGATCGAGCACTGATTGTGTTCAAGGGCTCTATGCTAGTCCCCTCGGCTGATTGTCGGAAACATACTATTTTATAAACCATGGGGTATGATGCTACTGGCGTCGCATTACGTTGGGAGTACTATTTCTATAAATAAGTGAAGATCCACGGCACGACATGACTTTCTTGCTTGATATTCCACAAAAATTCACGAACTATGTACTCAAAAGAGACTAGTGTGATGAATATGTGGCTTGCTAGTACAATCTCGTTACATTCTTGTTCATGGAAGGCCAATATCATGTTCTTGTTATATTCTTGCTAGTTCATTCTTGATCATTCTACCTTACATGATTATCTTGTTACTTTGGTTTAAACGCGTGATCGATTCGCAGTCGCATGATTTTACCTTATTCTTTAGTGCTAAATTGTTAATTACTTTAATAGTGCCTTCATGTTGATGCGAAGATACCTACTGGGCAAGTGTGCTCATTGCCTATTTCCAATGTTTTTCAGGAGATGGAAATAGTTCGAATTCGGATTCGGGTGATTCAAGTAGCAGGTCCGAGAGCGATTGAATGTTATTATTACAAGAGTGAAGACATATGAAGTTTATAATGTCTAGATTGAGTCAATGTAATTTTCTTATTTCTTGAGTCTAGTAGAATAAAAATCAAATTAGTGATTGTATCTTTGAATATTGAGCATTATGATATGAAGTTGAAGTTGATTAAATCCTGTGCGATTGCATTTACTTGTGTGATTGTCTCGCGCCCTAATTGATTCTTGCTTGCAAGAGGCTTACCATGCCGGCTGTTTGCGCTCCCCGAGTGAGTCTTCCGCTGTAATAAAGGCTCGGGGCGTGACATGATGTGACCCCTCTCGACGAGGATATCGAAGAGTCACTGGGTTCTCTCCCTGGGGAAGGAGAGAGGTCTCTGATCATACCAGGGCCTCCACCCTGGATACCAGATCGAACGTCCCCTTTGACTAGCGTTGGGCTTCTCCGACTCGTCATCAGAAAGAGAAAATGTGGCCATCATGTGGATGACATTGGCTGAGTGGTGAACCACGCGTGCTGCCTTAGCTGGCCTGGCCCACGTATGTGGTTACAGAGGATCGATGAGACCACTCTTCATTTTGATGAGGCCGTCTCGGATCAACTTCTGCGCCTGAGTCTTGAAGACGTAGCAATCTTTAATTGAGTGACCCAGCATGCAATGATACAGGCAATAACTGGGATCGTCGGTCCTCAGGGCCTCATCCGGCTTGCTGATTTCTGGCAGCTCGACAATCTTCTGGGCCATACAGAGGTCGAAGAGCATCTTCATATGTTCCTTTTTAAAGGAGAAGGGTGTCTTCATGCACTCCGAGAAGGAGGGAGCAGCCGACTTGTCCGCAGGCTTTTTGTCAGAGTCATCGGATTCGGCCTCCTTATTGGATTTGGCGGCAGGGGTGAACTCTATGATATTCACCTCCTTGCTGGGTTGGCGTTCTAGCACTTGCTTACCCTTTGCTGCAGTATAGCTTTGGTTATCGGTGAAGAACATCTCTATTTCGGTGACTACCGAATTGAGTTGGTCAAAGCCTTGAATATTGGTGCCGAGAAGCTTTTCGCTGACCTCGGCCGCCAGACCTCGACGACATATGGTGATGGCGTCCTCCTGAACGGGTGGATTTACACACCTCATGTTGAGGTCTCACCATTTTTTAATGAAGTTGAGGGCGCCCTCGCCCTTTTTTGTCGAAGAGAACAGAGTTCGGCTAGGGAGACCTTTCGCTCGGCCGTTTGAAAGCGGTCGAGGAATTTCTTCTGGAGATCCGCCCAGTCGATCACTGAGTTAGGCTTCAGAAAGGAGTACCATTGAAAGGCCATTCCCATGAGCGAAGTAGCGAAGTAACGGAGGAGATATGATTCGTCCAACGCTAACTCACCCATGGCCGTAACATAGTAGGCCGAATGTTCATGTAGGGACCCCTGCCCGTCAAACTTTTGTAGCTTCGGGGGCTTGGAGTACTCTGGAGGAAGCTTTTTTAGCTGGTGGTGAAGCGGGTAGGGTGCACTGTAGAGGTCCACTGTGGCAACCCCTTCATCGTACTGGGCGAGCTTTGTCTCGACAATGCGCTCGATCATATTGCGTTGCGCCAAGAGATTCTCTGGCACTGGCGTGTTGGAGGCTCGTGGCTGGGCATCAACTGGAGGCGTGCCAAACCCAGTTGCTTACGGGGTTCGGGAAATCACCGTAGAGGTGTTGGCATCATCGCGGGCCGCCGGGGGTACTGGTGCCTCGGCCTGGGGCCTAGCAGGTTGCTGAGGATGAAGGTCTCGTTCCTGGAGAAGGTCTTGTAGGAGGGCCTTCAGATGCTGGTTCTCCTTCATGAGAGAATCAAGGGTCACTTCTTGAGCCTCGTTCGCAGGAGGGTCGTTGTTGACCGACTCTGCGTTAATAGGAGGGTCGCGGTCTTGCACCGGGACTTCTTCTGCGCGTTCCGACGCCTGCGGTCCGGCAGAAGTGCCGATGTGACCGATTGGGGAGGCGGCGAAGCCTGATGGCGCGGCCTCCTGAAGTGGGACAGAGGCTGGTTCAAATCATCAGTCTGGGTGTCCGACTGGTGTCCGGTGGTGTAGCACGCGAACACTCGGACCGCATCGTTCATAAACCGGGCCATTCGGTTCCCGAGCGGGTGCCGCTCGGGGTGGACAGGCGCCCCTAGTCTGTCAAAGACCGAGGTGCATTGCAGAGGGGGCTCACTCCCGATGTCAGTCAGAGGAGAACCCTGGACCGGTTGCTGGCGGGCCTGGGAGCGGGTGTTGGCACTCAAAATATGATTAACATCGATCAAGCCTCAAAGATGAATGTCACGGCTCACTGAAACACAGTAGCCGATGGATATCAACATATTGAAGCCCTCTCAAGCTGCCAGAGCCTCAGGTCACCCTGTAAGAACACCGGGGACTTCACCTCAGGAGAATCGAGATGAATTCACAACCAACCAGCAGTGCGACCAAGCCTACCCAATGAACCGGTATTGACTCCGTCATGCCGCATACACTACACCCGCTATCCAACCAAGGACAACGGTCTACCCGGTGGCTCGCCACCTTATGAAAGACTCTCCTAAGATGAAAGAATGTCCTTAGCTCTTTAGAATAGAGGACCGAGGGCTCTGTCGGCGGAAGATCCCGATCACGCGGCACGGGTACGGCTTCTCGCCAAGTTGGGTCCGTTAGTGGCCGAATGATCGCCTAGCCAGGGCAGAACTATCCCGGGTGCTATTCCACCCTTCGAGGAGCTTTGAACACAAGTTAGGCTGAGGTAGCAACACGAATCATAGTGCTGAAAGTCATGTCAGCTGGAAACCCGCGTGTTCAAACCAAAGATACTCAAAGTTCCGAGAGGGATCATACGTCGTCTCGAGAGCTTCGTCAAGGCTTCCCGTCAAGGTTTTGAGGGACTGTGGCAAGATGAATGGTCACGGTGGCTCCCGGGATCATCCCCGGACTCATCGGATAACCCGTGTCAAGGGGAAGGAGTTAATACGGCGCCCCTTTCACTGGCGCGCCCCCTTATCTGGCGCCCTCAAATCCGGCACGCCCAAAAGCATGGAAGATCCCTTATCCGGCGCGCTATTGCCCATGCCAGATTAGGCTTCCCTATATAATGAACCCTTGGTTCGACTAAAAGAAAAAAAAATAATTGAGGAGAAGGAAGCGATCAATAATATTAGGGCCGGAGACCATTGGTGGACTTAGCATAAACTGTGCAGTCCCCCAATGTTTTTCCTTGGTCTCGGTTATATATAAAAAAAAAGAGGAGAAGGAAGTGAATTAAGAAAAAAGAGTGGCGATTGCTCGAGGGAGAGAGAGAGCCGGAGAGCAAATCAAGTTCGAAGGAGAGAGGGTTTCCTTGGGGGAGAAGCAGGGTTCCCACTGAGCATCTCCTCGCCGCCATCCTCCTTTGCTCGACCTGAAGCCCTCCGGAGCCGGAGAAGAAAAAGGGGATCCCGATACTCTGTTCTGAGCATAGGCGGGTCGTCTGCTTTCTCCCGGCCGTCTTCCCGATTTGTTCCCTTTTGATCGAATGTATGCGAGAGGGGGGGATGGCAAAGATATGAGCCAATCTCTCCCCCCCTCCTCGTCATCTCTTTGATTTTTCCTTCCTCTGTAAACCTCTCTGCAATTAGTAAATGGTGATCGTGCCATGATGCCGACGCCGTATTTGTAATATATGTGTTAGCCCCCCCATTCACGGGATGGTGGTATATATATGAATGTGCTGGTGGATTAAATGCTCGATGCCGTGTCTCTTTCTTCCACTTCTATCTCTGTTGATGTATCTATCTATTTCCTCCCGCGCGTGGTTTCCGAATCCGATTCCTCCGACTCTGAATATGCCCTGGGACACCATGGGCTACAGAGATGACCCCTCCCCGGGTCCTTCACGTCGACACCGTGACCGTGTCTTACTCGATGGCTCCTGCATACTTCATGGATAGAGGTGTGCCTGTGCACGTATCTCTTCCCGCTCTGTTTCAAGGTCCGATCTCCATTTCCTTTTCTCTTTGCATCGTTCTATTGCTCAAGGAAGGTGGGGGTCACCTCCAGAACACCAGGGCACGTCCTGTGACTGCTGCATGCCAGTTACTCGAGCATATGTGTATGTGGTTAAATCATCCTATCTACATAGTAGCTACCCCTCTCTATGACTGATAATCACCCCTTCCTTCGTGAATGTTAGTCTAACCTCGTGAACATTAACACACTAATTATGTGAATGGCAGTCTGCTAACGAACTAAATGCATCTCATGCTGAATATCTCCTTTCCTCCGTTGGTGGTTTACGGTCATTAGATTATCTCAGTTCGATGACTCTGTCCCAGTAATCCGGGGAGGGGGGACATTCCCCGCTGTTTCATAGAATCATCGACTGGCCAAAGGGGTTCCATCTGTTAGTGATGGATATTCCCTACGGGCCATAAGATGAATATCAACATGGGCGTCAGCCCGACAATTTGAATCCACAGTCCTCTGGGATTTTGTGGTGGCTAAGGGATGTGTGCCCCGCGTAGGCTAGTCCTCGGGGCTCCCTTCCCCAACAGTCATCCCTCTTTTGGATATGGTGTCGACTATGGGTCGTGTGCCCCTTGTAGGCTAGTCCTCGGGGACCTCACCTCCCTCATTAGTCACATTGTCCGTTCGTTTCAACCCACGGAGCCATGGCGCCCCTTGCAGGCTTGTCCTCGGGGTTTCCTGTCCGATTGGGATCTGCTGGCTGCCATTGTGCTGACCGGCTGTTTAGGGGCTTACTCCATATGTGAGTATGACCCCGTTTCTCCCCTGCAACCTTTCAGGGACGGGGGAGATGCTGCCAAAATTCTGTCAGGTTTCTTAATTAAGAAAGTTACCTCCAGTAAATTGGTCCTAATAAAGCATAAGTTCTCAGGTAATAAACTGCCATGCTCGAGTATGAACCTCGCACTGGCTCATAACTTTGCTCCTGAAGAGCCCTGGACTCTGATTCACCAGGCAATCAACCTAATTAACTTTGAAACACTCAATAGCATCTTAATAAATCAAAATAGTTTCAAACATCCTCAAAAATTGGCTAAATCGGCGTGGTCTTAATCCGGCGCAGTACCCCCCGCGCCGGATTAACATTAGACTCATAACTCCACTTGTTTGCTTGGCCCGTTCTCGACGTGCCCTAATCCGGCGCTCCCCAAAGACACCGCGCCGGTTTAGCTTATGCTATGGCCGCGCCGAATTAAATCGCTTTACCTATGCTTGGCCGCGCCGGGGAAACCTATCCCTACGTATGGTCGCGCCGGTTTTGAATTATGGCTCTCTTCTAATCACTCACTCGTCTTCAGAGTGATCCTCGGCTCCCGCGGTCGAGATTAATAAACCTCAACCAGTGATAAACCAAATAAGGGAAGGGCTGTTCATGTCCGAACCATCTTATTATCATGCTTCTGCTATCATGTCCGTTAGCATCATGCTTTCGTTATCATGCTTGTGTTACTACTTTAGTCTCCCTTGGCGGGGGTTAATGAATTCGATTGATCGTTGTCTATCTTCTTAACCCCATTACCATGCTTAGCATAATCATGAGCATCATGCATGCACGCTTGCATAGACCCTCGGGTATATCAAATGGCATTGACAGAAGACCGGGTTATGCCTGATCGGAAATCTTTGCTATGCGCAATGGTGGTCTTCGGACCTATGTCCTCCGCCACTTATCGAGGGTCTCCAACTTAATGAACCATGCCTCTCTTGCATGATAGGTAAAATCATTTCATGTGACCTCGTCACGTTTATCCTTTTGCATCTTGTTTCGGCCTCGAACGGCCCGCTACCTTGGCAATTAATCAAAGGTTTTCTCCCTCATGGGGGATGTAATTAACGTCATAGCCTTTATGGTATGGCGGACTGCTGGTCCCGACCCGAATCTCACTCTCGCCCCACATGGCTCAGAAGGAGCGCATAATAAACTCGTCACTCATGTGACTGGCACGCCTGCGCGGTCAACTAATCAATTAGTTGTTTATTAATTAACTGGTTGATTGACCCTAACCAAACAAAAAAATAAAACTCATCGAACAAGTCTAGCACGCCTGGTGGGACATGGTGTCACCTTTCATCTCTTTGCCGAGATATGCGGGCCCCGAGGCCCTCCCGAAGACTGCTGATCGTTGCTTGTCTTGTGTTTGCGGGCAAACAATGGCATCAACTGGACTAACTGGCGTTTAGCTTTGGCCCCACGATCGTCGCCAGCCACACTGAGCATGGGTACCTAACAGTGCCCACTATCCTGGGATCGTTCCCCGCTGCTGTAGGCTTCCCCAACTTCTTGGGGTTGGTCTTTGTTGACATGTTGCAAGTGGAGTCCTCGAAACCTACCGAGGAGACTGCAAAAAAGGTCGAAGCTTTGAAGGCTCAATGCTGCGCGGGCTCGCTCAAGAGTCCGGTTCCGGTCGTCAACTGCCTGGTGCACCACATCACCCATGGGGCCCGCCCCATTCCTGCCAAGAATTTCGGAGGACGCCAGCGCAGAGGCTTCCGGCGGAACACTGCTCCTGTCACCGGATGTCTCTCTATATCCGGCAAGTCCATGCTAATTGGTGGAGTTCACGTCTTCCTAGACGGACGTGATGCCGAAGTGGTCCCAGATCGGGTCATCCCCACCATACCTATTCACAACTCCTATCAAGTCCTCTCTGGAAGGAGAGCTGAGAAAGAAGAAGCCGACCACCATGGCCGTGAGAAGCTGGCCCCTAGGCCGAGGAAATTCAAGCAGGTTTGGGTCCCTAAAAAGACTCAGCCCGCCTTCCAGGTCACACCAACCCGTCACCGCCCTGTATGTGACAGAATGAGAATGAAGGAGGAAAGGGGCCTGGCCCCAAGGATTGAAGAGACGGTCGTGGACTTTCCACGCTGTGAAGGCTTCAGGGCCTGCGCCCTCAATCCAATATCCCTACAGTGGGAAGAAGATTCCAGCAACTTGCCGAACAAGGCCAGATTGCTTATATCCCTCAAGTAGGAGGTCGACAATTACCCCCAGTCCTACATCAGGGATTGAGGCAAGAAGAAATGACCAGCATGGTCAGGAGTTACTTCAGGGGTCTAGGCAACCCCTCGCTGGGCCAACAACGGCTACTACAAGCAGCCGTAGCTGAAGAAGACTATTGCCCACCAGCGATAGTTGAAGAAGAAGAAGAAAGAAGGATGACGTTGTCAGTCGACGACAATGGTTATGAAGATGGCTTCGATGCTGAAGCCGATAAGACTGCCCCTCGGCGGGAAGAAGGAAAGAGAATCTCTGTATTTGAGAGACTGACCTTCCCGGAGCATGTAAGAAGGAAGGTTCACAAACAAAGAAGAAGAATGCAGGTCTTCACCTATAACATGGCTAGCATATCTGGACAATATGGAAGGCTTCCACATTATCCTCATGAGTTGGCCCAATTGCCCGGGAGGCCGGGGCCGAACACTCGAAGGGTAGAAGCTACAAGAGAACTGTTGGCGGCAACTGGAAGGGAGAAAACCCTAGCCTACGTCCAACAAAGTAATGGATCTACTGTCCTGACCGCCAATGTGGTGACAGCAGCAGAAGAAGAAGATGTCATGCTCGACATTCTACCTGAGGGTGCATCCGGTGAGACAACGGAAGCTATTCCCACCACTGCGGCTATGGATCCGGCAGTACTAATGATACTACAAAGGTACCGCCAGGAGATAGAGCTGCTGAAGAAGCAACTGATGGAGAAGATAGAACAGTCTTCAGCCTCCAAGCAGCCCGAAATGCATGGCGAGTCGTCACGGGGAGCCGTCAATCGGAGCGACCCCTCACCACATTATGCCATGCCCCAGCCGATTGAACCAAGCCTGGCGACGACTCAGCAACGCCCACCACAGCCGCTGATACAACCGGTGCTACCACAGGTGCACCAGACACCTCCATTACTGCGTCCTCCTCCGCAGGCGACCACCCTGGTCACCCCCTACCTACAGTCGGCAAACTTCTACCCAGAACCGGTTGATCCAACCATCATGAGCAAAATGATGGTGGAGAGAATGATCGATCTGAAGCTCGCTGAAAGAACTGAAGGCGACTACGTCGCATTTGATGCATATAGGGTTCCATACCCGCCGCACCATGCTGCCAAGCGGCTCCCTCTCAGGATTAGCGCCGCCTAAATTTGACAAATTCAACGGGAAGGGATCCCCGAAAGAACATGTCACCTACTACATGACCGTCATGAGTGATCTGGCCACCGACGAGTCATATCTGCTGAAATTTTTCGGGTCCTCACTGACGGGGCTCGCTTTTGAATGGTACTCCAGCCTCCCCGCCGGGTCGATCAACGACTGGTCAGACATGCAGAGGCAGCTCAGAGAAAGATTCCATGTTATAGAGAAGGAGGTCACAGTGGCCGAACTCTACTCAACAAGACAGAGGGCAGATGAAACAGCCCTTGATTATATCAAGAGGTGGAGGAACCTCGGAATGAGATGCAAGTGGCCCCCACATCAGGAGGACGCTGTACAAATATGTAAACAGATACTCAGGAGAGATGTCCTAGAAAAGATGATAGGAATGGAGATCCGGTCGTTTGACCGATTGAACAACCTTGTGGCCGAGGTCGAGGCTTTCATGTCCAGACTTGCCCCTGCATCAACCGTTGCTGCTACACAAAAAGGCAAGGCAATAGAACGACGTCAGGTGCCTAAAGAATCAAATTCCCTTCACATTAAAGCATTTGAACAACAGAAGGATAAAGGCAAGAAGGTAGATGCTCCGCAGCCTGTTAAAGCTAGAGATGACAAAGAAGGTCCCTCACTACGGGATAAAATGAAGAAGGCCTATTCTTTTCCAAAGGATAAGACCAGAATTCTGTTTGATTGGGTAACCCAATATGATAAGGTCACCTTGCCTGAGCCAAAGAGGCCGGAGGACCTGAAGATAAAAGACAGTCCAAGATTTTGCCGCTATCATCAGATGCTGGGGCACCCAATTGAAGAATGCTATGTCTTCAAAGATATTATTGAAGGCATGGTAAAGAAAGATGAAATTGACCTAGGATAGTATAGGGTTGACCCTCCACAACCTCATGAGACTCCTTTGAGGAGGGCCGCAGCCAATATGATCTCTGTGTAACAGGCGATGCCTGAGGAGATCTCTGAACCCAACACTCGTCGCACTTATGAACTCTGTTTCCTAGCGCCCATAGAAGAACAACAAGGATGGTTACAAGTCCCTGCAAAGAACAAGAAGAAGATGGCACCTCGCCCAACAATGGGGGCACACATTCATGGTATCACACCATGACCTACCCCTCCGGTGGCAGCACCTGTGTGAACCAATCCACCAGCAGCCGTCAGGATACCTACACACAATCGGAGAAGACAGACACCCCTGCCAACGGTCAAGGAGATTAGTCCAGAGGCTCGGCGGCTACAGGAATACATAAATGGGCTAGATGAATATGTACAACCTGAATTAGAATCCTTGCTGGTGCGGGATCATGTCCCATGGCAAGAACTGGAGCAGCTATCACTCAGGCAGGAGCAGCAAGCTGACACAACATCCGACAAGGATGGCAGCCTGTTCTGGGGGCAGGCACCACCTGAAGAAAAGAAGAAGAAGAAACAAAAGAAGAAAAGAAAGGCTGCCAAGGTCAACAAAGAACATATTGTGTCCTGCAATACTCTCTCGACTCTCTTCAACTTGCCTGGTGAAGAGGATGAGGAAGAAATATGCTTTGCACCCGCCACTGGGGCAGGCTAGGCTGAAGTAGTCGTTGTAACACATGCAACCCGGTCAGGCCGAAAATGGGGGCGCCAACCGCCCGCTAACCATAATATCATATTCAGGGGAGAGCAACCCTACAAAATACCTCCCCCGGAAAGGGGTCCAGATCCCTCCTCCGTCAGGCCTTTATAACCAGAATGGGGGCAGTACTACTACTCCTTCCTTCCCGGAATTTTTGAAAATGTCCAAGGGAAAGCAGCCATGTTAGGGTGCCGATCTTGCAATCAGGGATACCTACCCACAGCCCCAGCAGTCTTCCGAAGCTCCGGATGCAGATAAAGCTTGCCCGACGATGGCCGATGAAGGGCAACAAGAAGATTGCACCAAGCAGAGGGATGTAGAATCTGAACCTAATGAGGCAGGGCCGTCAGGGACCGTAATCCAAGACTCCTCCAAGCCCAGATGGGCCGATGAAATAAAGTTGTCCAATGTCCGAGGAGGGAGCCGTGTAGTTAAATTATTGAAAAAGCTCCAGGCAAGATTCACTGTTTGGGAAATTCTCTCTCTCAGTGAAGAGACCCGACAGGCGATTATCACTGCCTCACAGACGCCTGCTCAATATGAAACCTGCTTGGCTGAAGCACTGCAAGAGGCAAGCATGACCTTCACTCACGAAGACATGTTGCTCTCTACTATCAGCCACAAGAGGCCGCTTTATATGTGGGGGCACTTAAATGGACAGGAGCTGAATAGGATCCTGGTCAACCTAGGCGCATCTGTCAACATTCAGCCATACATAATATAGCAGAGGCACCACTTTAATGTACGCCTCGATAAAGCTGGAGAGATGCGTATCACCGGCTTCAACCAGAAGTGTGAAGTGTCGCTGGGAGTAGTAGAATTCACACTCACCCTGGCAGATTTTACCACAAAGGTGCAGTTTCATGTCATCGACTCCCGCACCTCATACAAGGCGCTGCTTGGCCGCCTCTAGCTACATGAAAACATGGTGGTGCCATCCACGCTCCACCAGTGCATCAAATACAGCCTCGAAGGGAAGGAGGAGAGGATATTTGCTGATCTCCACCCATTCGAAGTGTCCGAGTGTCACCTGGCAGACGCTCATCTGTATGCAGAATGGTCCCAAGGGACCCCTGAAGCCAAGACCCCTGCGGGGACACCAAAAAGCACATCCGGCGACAAATGGTTTCCACCACTGCCGCGTGGATATGTCAAGCCCAAGGCGGTCTCTCATATTACCGTCACTGGAGACATGGGCAGGTTAGCACCTCCCGCTATATACCCTGAAGCCAATGAAGCCAAGGTCGGTCAGCAGCATGACCATATAAGAGTCCCATAAAGCCTCACCAAGCCAATCCCTGGCCTCGATAATGCAACTGTCGAGCCCTTCAAAGCTTGGGAAGTGACGCAGATAGATGGTCCCAGCAGTTTGTTCTATACTGCTGAGGAGCACCCTACCCGGGAAGACACTGATTATCATTTGCCCGAAGACATAGAGAACCCGCCAGCTCCCGTTCAAGGTCTGGCATTCATAACAAGTCGGATGGTCAGGATGTTTCAAAAGCAGCACATCCCCTCCAACCAGTCGCACAAAGACAAGGAAGCATTCTAGAAAATGTGGTATCCCGCAAATCTGAACAAAGAAATGAGACGTGTTTCTCAGCGTCTAGGGTTGGGCTTCACCCTTGAAGAATATTACTACAGTGGGCACTATGAGGTGGATACCATCTCTGCCTTCTATCCTACTGAAGGCAATCCGCTGGGGGGCAACTTTTGATGAATACCAAGCAGAAGCAGAATATGCTGAACCGGCTCGACCGAGAGACTCGGAAACAGAGACTATGACTCCTTGCCGATGCTGGGAGCAAGTCTATCCTGAAGAAGCGGCCCTTCAAGCTAGATTTGACACGACCAGCAGTAGCGAAGCCGAAGATGTTGAAGAAATAGGGACATCTCCCTCTGGCGGGTCTCCGCTAATGATGATTCCAACACCTCTCATGCCGAGCGGAGAGACTTCTGTTGAAGCCGAGCAAGAGATGCATGCTGCTGAAGAGAAAAGCGCCATCCCTATTGAGGACACGACAACCAAAAGGGGGGATGAAGCTGTTGATTCACCCCTCGAAGCTGCGACGGTAATGGGTTCGCTGATGAAACCATTCACACAGCCGCTTCTTGCCGAGGCGGAGATCCTTGATGAAGTTCAACTAGAATCAAATGAAGAGATCGAGGTCCTTGACCTTGACGATGATATTCCAGGCTTCATCGGCCTTCAGCCAGCACCCCCGGAAATAGAAGATGGAGGCCAAGCCACGGTCGATGAGCTGATAGAAATCAACCTGGGAGATGAGGATGACCATAGGTCGACCTTCCTCAGTGCCCAGCTATCTGCTGAAGAACAGAAGCTGTACATCCAGCTACTGCAAGAATAGAAGGATTACTTTGCCTGGACCTACATGGAAATGCCAGGACTGAGCCCTGCAGTCTCACAACATGAGCTGGCAATCAGCCCCTAAGCCGAACCGGTGAAGCAACCGCCGCGGCGCATGAGGCCAGAGCTCATTACTCAAATATGCAAAGCAGTGGACAAGCTCATTGACGTGGGTTTCATCAAAGAAAATCAATATACCACGTGACTGGCCAATATTATGCCCGTGAAGAAGAAGAATGGGTAGATCCAGATATGTGTTGACTTTCGAGATCTGAATAAAGCCTGCCCTAAAGATGACTTTCCAGTGCCAATAACAGAGGTCATGATAGATGCAACAACCAGTCACGAGGCCCTATCATTCATGGATGGGTCGTTCGGCTATAACCAGATATGGATCGCGGAACATGACCGGATCCACACTACCTTTCGAACTCCCAAGGGCATTTACCACTACAAGAGGATGCCGTTTGGATTGAAGAACGCCGACGCCACCTATCAGCGGGCGATGACTAGAATATTTGATGAGCTGCTCTACCATAAGGTCGAGTGCTACATAGATGACCTGGTAGTCAAAACCAGAAAGAAAGAAGACCATCTGCAAGACCTCCGAGTAGTCTTTCAAAGGCTAAGGCAGTATGAATTGAAAATGAACCCTATGAAGTGTGCATTCGGAGTATCGAGCGGGAAGTTCTTGGGTTTCATTGTTAGATACCGAGGAATTGAAATAGACCCCGCAAAGATCAAAACAATTCAGGAGTTACCTTCACCAAGGAACCTCTCCGAGCTGAGATCTCTTCAAGGCCGCCCGGCTTACATCCGGTAGTTCATATCCAATTTGTCAAGGCGATGCCAGCCCTTTCACAAGCTGATGATGAAAGATGTTCCTTTTATTGGGACGATGATTGCCAAACAGCCTTTGACAAGCTCAAAGACTATCTGAAGACTCCTCCAGTGCTGGGTGCACCGGTGAAGGGACGGTCGATGGTTTTGTACATCGCAGCCACATATAACTCCCTGAGGGCAATGCTTGCCCAGAACAATGAAGAAGGGAAAGAGCAAGCCCTCTACTACCTTAGTCGAAGATTAGTCAGAACTGAGGAGAAATACACCCACATTGAGAAGATCTGCTTGGCACTGGTCTTCGCCGTCAAGAAACTCCGACACTACATGCTGTCACATGAGATTAAGCTGATCTCCAAGGCGGATCCGCTAAAGTATATCATGTCCCAACCGGCACTCAAAGGTCGTTTGGGCAAATGGGCGGTGATCCTTATGGAGATTGATATCTCCTACATACCACAAAAGGCCGTCAAAGGCCAAGCTATCGCAGACTTCTTTGCTGAGCATCCAGTACCCGAAGATTACCCGCTGGAACCAGAGCTTCCTAAAGATGAAACCCTAGAGGTCGTCCAGGTGCAGCCCTCTATATGGCAGCTGTATTTTGACGGCGGTTCCAGAATTGACACCTCAGCTACTGGGTCAGCCAGAGTCAGAGTGGGGGCAGGCATAGTCCTGAAATCTCCCGAAGGAGAAGTCATATATACATCTTGCTCAATAAACAAGCCATGCACAAACAATGAAGTAGAATATGAACCCCTCATAATCAGGTTGTAGATTGCTCTGTCTATGGAGAACCAGATGTTGGAAGCATTTGGAGATTCCATGCTAGTCATAAAATAGCTGGAGGGAGAGTTCGAGGTGAGGAAGCAAGAACTCCTCCCTTACTATCAACTGACCCTCTAATTGATGGCGAGATTCTACTTCGTCAAAATCAGGCATGTTAATCAAGGACAGAATGCTCAGGCGGATGCCCTCGCAAACTTGGCTAGTTCTTTGGCAATCCCACTAGACACAAGCCTAAATATAGCCGTGATCAACCATCGCCAGGTCCCCAGTATGACGGAGGTTCTGGCTGATGAACAAGAGAAAGAAGCGGCAGCTGTAGAAGAAGTTCAGCAGCCTGATTGGCGGGAGCATCTTCTGCGTTGGTTCCATCACCAACAGCTTCCGAAAGAAAAGGAACAAAGAATGAAGCTCTTAAGGATCAAGGACTCTTACGAGATGAGAAGCGGGACCTTGTTCCGAATAATGGCCGATGCCCGAAGGAAAGTCCTGCTCCGTTGCTTGTCTTCGGTAGAAGCGGGGCAGGTAATGCGAGAAGTCTATGCCGGGTCAGCTGGAGCACACCAGGCCGGGTCGAAGATGAAAATTGAAATAAAGAAATTGGGCTATTATTGGCCCTCCATGTTTGATGATTGCTGAAAGATTGCTAAAGCTTTCCCAAAATGTCAAGAGCATGCCAACGTGTCCAGGAGACCGCCGGTGCCGCCACACCCCACTCTACCAAGTTGGCCGTTCGCCCAATGGGGCACGGACGTGGTGGGGCCACTGCCAGCATCCTTGTCAGGGTGCAGATATATCTTAGCAGCCACAAATTACTTCTCCAGATGGGCGGAAGCCGTTGCGCTAAGAGATGTAATGGGAGAACTGGTCGCAAGGTTCTTCCGGCAGAATATAATATTCCGGTTCAGGGTTCCCAGCCGAATTATCTCTGATAATGGCAGCCACTTCAGAAACCAGAAGGTTTATCGACTGGCTGATAAATATAAGATTGATTAGAGGACCTCGTCCCCTTACAACCCTAAGGCCAATGAACTTGCAAAAGCCTTCAATAAGACACTATGCACGCTGCTGGCAAAGACTGTCTAGTCTAATAAAAAGGACTGGGAAGAAAGGATGTACGAAGCACTTTGGGCCTATCGTACGATCTATAAAACCCCAACCGCCTGTTCTCCATTCTCTCTCGTATATGGGTCGGAGGCTGTGGTGGCGATTGAATTGGAGTTCCCCTCACTGCGAGTTGCCATCCAGCATGGTTTGGCTAGCGGTGAACAGACCAATATAGAAAGAAGACTACAAGAGCTTGTCGAGCTCGAAGGAAAGCGTCTCCGTGCGCAACAAAATATTCAACTCTACCAAGCTCGCATGGCCCGTGCTTTTGACAAGCTAGTCAAGGGTCGAGAGTTCAAGAAAGGCGACCTAGTAATGGTCAAAAGAAGAGAAGTGATGGCCTCCAACCCCAAAGGGAAGTTGGTTGAAAATTAGGTTGGACCATACGTCATCCGCCGAGTATATGAAGGGGGTGCGTACGTCCTTGTAGATCACAAAGGAGTCGTCCAGTTCTCTCCCTTTAATGGAAAACACATGAAGCTGTATCACGCAGCTCAACCGGCATTCTCAGAATGACCAGGACCTACCTTAGTTTAGTGGCACTCCGCCCTAGCTAAGCTCTACCTACCTTAGTCTAGTGGCACTCTACCCTAGCTAAGTTCTACCCACCTCGGTCTAGTGGCATTCCGCCCTGGCCGAGCTCTTACTACCTTGGTCCAGTGGCACTCCGCACTAGCCGAACTCTTCCTATCTTGGTCTAGTGGCATTCCACCTTGGCCAAGCTCTTCCTACCTTGGCTTAGTGGCATTCTGCCCTAGCCGAGTCCTACCTACCTTAGTCTAGTGGCACTCTGCCCTAGCTAAGTTCTACCTACCTTGGCTTAGTGGCATTCCGCCCTGGCCAAGCTCTACCCACCTTAGTCTAGTGGCACTCCGCCCTAGCTAAGTTCTACCTACCTTGGCTTAGTGGCATTCTGCCCTAGCCAAGCTCTACCCACCTTAGTCTACTGGCCCTCCGCCCTAGCTAAGTCCTAACCTGCCTTAGTCTAGTGGCACTCAGCCCTAGCTAAGTCCTACCTACCTTAGTCTAGTGGCACTCTGCCCTAGCTAAGTTCTACCTACCTTGGCTAAGTGGCATTCCGCCCTAGCCGAGATCTACCCACCTTAGTCTAGTGGCCCTCCGCCCTAGCTAAGTCCTAACCCACCTTAGTCTAGTGGCACTCCGCCCTAGCTAAGTCTTAACCTGCCTTAGTCTAGTGGCACTTAACCCTAGCTAAGTCCTACCTACCTTAGTCTAGTGGCACTCTGCCCTAGCTAAGTTCTACCTACCTTGGCTAAGTGGCATTCCGCCCTACCCGAGCTCTACCTACCTTAGTCTAGTGGCCCTCCGCCCTAGCTAAGCCCTAACCTGCCTTAGTCTAGTGACACTCAGCCCTAGCTAAGTCCTACCTACCTTAGTCTAGTGGCACTCTGCCCTAGCTAAGTTCTACCTACCTTGGCTAAGTGGCATTCCGCCCTAGCCGAGCTCTACCCACCATAGTCTAGTGGCCCTCCGCCCTAGCTAAGTCCTAACCTGCCTTAGTCTAGTGGCACTCCACCCTAGCTAAGTCCTAACCTGCCTTAGTCTAGTGGCACTCAGCCCTAGCTAAGTTCTACCTACCTTAGTCTAGTGGCACTTGTAGATCTATTTAAAATCCACACTTAAATATAAAAAAGCAATAGATATGATGAAAGCAATAAAATAGCACGAGGTGCTAAAAGGAGGTTGTGATCGCCAGAGACACGAGGGTCTCAAAGAGGAGATTGATATGGGGAGATGATCGCAAAAATACCTCAAAAGATGCGGGGATGTGAGTACTCCTTTTCTCTTCAAATCGGCCGGCCGATGAAGAGAGTCCTTCACTTGGTTACCCTTGCAAAAAGACACACAACAATAATAAAAGGAATTAGAAATAATGTGTGTGTAGCATCAATTCAATAAAAATATGTATGAGCATGATATCATATAAAAGAACACACCTTTAAGGGGATTGCCCTTAAACCCCTATGCAAAAAGGGTGGGAATATGATGATAAATGATATGAAAATAAGGGGAGATTGTGCAAGAGTTGCACTGTAGGAGGCCTCAACGTAGTTGAGAAAAGAGAAAGAATAGAGAAGAGAAAATATGAATATGATGCATGTATAAACTAATATGAACAAAAAGAAAAGGAATAAGAAGGAGAATAAGAAAAGCCTGCGCGTTGGCTTTGATGATCGTTCGGGAGGAAGCCTCAGCAGATGAACATTGAAGTGCAGGAAGCCTCCTCCTGCCAACGCAGCAACGACAGCAACCTGCAAGAAGGAAAACAGAAGAACAAACGGAGGGGAAGAGTAAAAACAGAAGAGAAGAAAAAAAAATCAAACAGATGAAGAGTAAACCGAAGAAGAAGAACGGAGGAAGAAGTAACAGAGGGGAGGGAAAGAAGAATCCGGAGTCCAACCGATTAACAGAGCTCATAAGCTCTATTAATAAGGTAGAAAAAGATAAGAAGGAAAGAATCTAAAGGAGGAAGAGATAAGAACGGGCAATAGCCCAAAATAGGGGAGGATAAGAATGGGCAAGAGCCCAAACGAAGCAGGGATCCTCTGGGAGAAAGGCTGCGTCCGTTCGGAACACAAAACTGAAACACGACCTGGACCAGGGCGTCAATTCAAGAATTGACGACCTGCCAGAGGGCGTCTTTTAAAAACACGACTTATATCAGGGCGTTAATTCAAAAATCAAATTTTAGAATTTATTTGAAAAGTGTGAAACACGTCTGAGTCAAAGGCGTTAATTAAAACGCGCCTTAACCAAGGACGTTAATTCAAAATATTCAAAATAGGGCCATTTTCCATTTCTCAATATTATTTTCTCATTTTTTAGGTGGAGGTGCATCTCAATGCCCTGATTCCAACGACTATTTTTGCGAATTTTTCTGACACCCGGAAGGCCACCAAATCACCTCTGGAAGAGAGTGGAAAATAATATTAAAAAAATAATTTGAAAAAGTGACGACCGTGTGTAAGGCGTGAATTCAATTTTTGATTTTTTTATTCTTTTCAAATTCAAAGTAACGCCCATGGTTAAGTCGTTAATTCTCAAAAAATTCCGAAAAATTCCCAGAAAAATCCAGAAAAATGGAAATTTGAAAGAATGGACGCCCTCCAGTATAGTCGTCAATTTTTTAAGAAACGCCCATGTATAAGTCGTTATTTAAAAGACGCCCCAGATCAAGTCGTTATTTCTGAAAAATAGGAAAAAAATCCCAGAAAATCCAGAAAAATCCAGAAAAATCCAGAAAAATAGGGAAAAATAGGAAAAAATAAGAAAAGGGTGAAAAAAGGGAGAAATCCAAGAAAAGTGAGAAAAACCACTCAAATAGAACTAATTTGAGGGTCAAATTGGGGCATTACAAGGTAATATGAGATGTACTCACAGTAACGTCAATTTTGGCGTGTCTACAGCTGCCCCGCCTTGGCGTCTGCTTTGCAAGGGAGTAGAGCAAACTGAAAAGTAGATGCCAAGGTGTGATGAGACACGCAATCAACATCACTTGATGAGAATCGAAATCAAAAGCTCGAGATGAAGCAAATCTCGGGAAATCCAACGAAGTCAACAATGTTTGGATAAAAGGGGGAGATGTGCACGCGGTGCACGAAGGAGACAAAATAAATGATCAACTTCCAGCGCGGTGGAAGTACCCCAGGTCACAAGCCTGTAAGTTTCACCATTGGGGAGCGGTTACCAGCCAGTGGACGTGCTGCAGCCAAGGTGGATCAAAGGGGAAAGTTTAAAATAAGATGATAGAAATCCAAACAAGGAGCTTTCGAGCAAATGACCCAAAACAGCGACAAAACGAACTGAGGACTCAATTCGGCATGGAATATCTCACATTGAAAATCAAGATCAATTTGACCCACAAAAACAGCTTATCAGAATGATTTTTCAACAATTGTTTCAAATTCCTACATGAATGCATGCTGGGTTTAAAGGGAAAAAATAAATCAAATGAAAATATAGAATAATCAAGGATAATATTGTTAAACTGCCAAGACTGGGTCAAGAAACCGATTTCGCGAGCTGATACTAAGCCGAAGCCCGTTTATCCACGCACCAATTCGTAAAAGGGAACCATCGTCCCCAATCTTGGACGGCTCAACGGCCTATCCGTGTGACTAAGACTCCTCTGGAATCATCATTGTTTTTGATGAAGGGGAACTCAAATCCCAGATTTACCAAAGCCACAAGGTCCTTGATATAATCTAGTAACATATGTAACATATAGTAGAATGCATATAGGGAGATGGTGATATCAATAAGCATGGGAACTGAGAAATGAGCTGCAAGCACCGTGGGACTTTGAGTGATGATGCCCTGCCGGCGGGACCAAGAGCTTCTTATCCTGCGCTCAAAAATTCATTAGCCAAGATATAAAAGATAACAAACAATGAAGAAGGCATTTAAGCATAGCAATCATCAAAGCATCAATTATAGCATGTATATGGCATGAATAGCATAAGTTAAATCATGGCATTGCAGATTATCATTGTTTGTTGTTTCGTCATGAGGATGACAATCTTGGCTAATCAAGATTTGGATGATCAGAGTGATATAATGCCCAGTGGCAGAATTAATTAAGAGAAATCAGCAGGAGTTGATTGAAAGATCTCGAGATGAATAATCAGGATGATAATCAGGAGATATAACCAAAAAGATATGAGGAGATGATAATCAAAAAATGATGCCCAGGGTGGCATGTCATGAGAATATTGGGAAGAATCAATAGATTGATAGCAATAAGTGGAGATAGGACTCATCCCGTGTTCTTGGTCCTTGGAAAGTTGTTCCTGCAAAACACCATCAGACAAATACAATGCATTTTTTTTTTGGATTTTGAAATATGCAAATTTTTATGAGTTTTGAAAAAGATATTCAAATTTTTATGAATTTTTGGAAGATATTTGATTTTTTATGAATTTTGAAAATATTCAATTTTTGTTGGATTTTGCTCAGGAAATATTCAATTTTTTTTTTTTTTTTGGATTGATTTTGCAATATTCAATTTTTTTTGGATTTTGGTTTAGACATAGCTAATGCAGCATCCAAAGGTGTTTCAAACCACTGACTAGGGGTCCTCGTTCCTTCCCCTTTTGCTTAAAACTGCCCAAAGCCGGGCGTGCATTGAAAGTGGCGTCCTATAACCGACTGCCTATGGTCAACGGTGCCCCTACCAAGGTCATACCCGAGAAACATTCGGTCTTGGAGGGAGAAGAGAAGAATAACTGGAGATAAGCTTTATACAGGATGGGAGATATCAAGACTTGAATTCCTTCCAAGGTGTTAACCCTCAAAGAGGTAGTCTGTTGTGCTGGGGCTTTGTGCCTTTAATTTTTAGACCCTTGACATGCATACGACCAGGGTTTTCCCTGCGGGGACTTTGCCACTCTTGTCATGCCATAATTCCTAATTGCAATTATCAAAATTCTGATTTGATTTCCATAATAGCCCTTGTGGCAAGATTTATCATGAAATTCATATTTATTTTTCTTTTGGGTCAAGACTGCCCCTATTTGAGACTCCTCTCGTATTGGGATTTTCCAAGGTTGGTCATCTTATCCGTCAACCTCTTGCACCTGCATTTGGCCGAGTAAAGAAGAGAAAAAGACTTTCAGAAATTCATGGCATGGCCAAGGTAGGAACGGTGTTTTATCAAGGAGCCGGCTAAGGACGCCGTGAAGTGTGTGCGGTGCCCAACTAAGGGTTGCTCTTAACAAGCGGGGAGAGAATGTCGGATTCCCAGCGCGGATTTTTATTAACCAGAGGTGCTGCAAAAGCAAGCCTAAAGACTCTTTTTAACAATGATTTAATTTAACAAAAGCCTAAAATAAAGATCTAAAACACCACTCTTAATCTTGCTAGGAAGCACTTCATCTTGAAAATCATGCGTGAAGCAATGAGGGAATGATATCATATAAATGCTTACGTACGCCAATATGTTACCTTGCAACCTTTGTTGAAGCAACTGCTGCTAGAGGTGATCATCATGGGATTTGTCCTCTTCAGCAACAAAAAAGATTGGAAGCAAAGGATTGAAAGTGGCTTAACAAGACGGAATGGTGCCCAGACCAGACTCAGACGAAATAAGGAGAAAAGGAAGAGAGGCGAGGGCTAGAACTCCCTCACTAAGGCGCGGAGACCCTGATCACATGGAACAATCTACAGAAGGAGAGGAGAATTAGAAGGAGGAGTGAGGACTAAAGCCTCGAAAGCAATGGGAGAATGGGCAGATGCCCAAGGCAGTGGATGTGGAAGAAGTTGGGTCGGACCCAGAATTAGGAGGAATCAGAAGAAGAAATTGGTAGATGGAAAGAGGTGGATCCGAAGGGTCCGGAGGTAAAGGAGGAGAATCGTGATAGGAGGAATCATCCGGGGGCTCCGGAGGGATAACGAAAGAAGGGACGCGATGCCCTGGGGAGAAATAGGGAAAAAGATGATGAAAAAGATGACGGAAAAGAAAGAAGAGAATAAAAGATATGGAGTCCCGGAGGAGCAAAAAGATGAATTGAAGGAAATATGGAAGGTCCGGAGGTTCCGGAGGAATGAAATCAGGAGGGTCGCGATGCCCTGGGAGATGATAGAGAGAATAAGACGGAGAATCCGGAGGTTCCGGAGGAATAAAATCAGGAAGGAGAAGGTGGAAAGGGGCGTCGTGCCCGAGGGAAAAGTCCGGAGGTTCTGAAGGAGGAGAATGAAAAGGGGCGTGATGCCCGAGGAAAAGATGGAGACAATCAGGTGGAGAATCCGGAGGTTCCGGAGGGATGAAATCAGTAAGGAGAAGATGGAAAGGGGCGTCGTGCCCGAGAGAAAGGTCCGGAGGTTCCGGAGAAATAGAATCAGAAAGGGCGAGATGCCCAAAGAGGAGGGATAAAATTCCTGGAGGTTCCAGGGAAATAGCAGGAAGGGGGACGCGATGCCCCAAGGGGAGTGGATAAAAGGATGAATATGAATAAGATGGGAAATGCGGAATATCCGGCGGTGCCAGAAGGCGAGGAAGATACGGGTTTGGAAACCCGGGAAGCAGGAGGTGCAAATGCATGTAATGGGATGGATGCGATGAATGCATGAAATGCAAAGAATATGAAGAATGTGAAGGGCGAGGGGATGAGATCCTCCTCCTAACCCTGGGAATGGCCCATGAAGAAAAAGTGATAGAGATGGATGAATAGAAAGTGGAGCAAATAAGGGATGGCCCCTTAGCATTAAGATAACTGCCCCTCCACGGCAGTGAACATGTACGGTCAATTGGCCCAATAAAAGAAGCTTCAATAGTAAAAGACAACTCCCTTGGAAAGCAAAGATCAATAATGTGGGGGAGTTGTAGAGTTGGAACGGGAAGCATTGAGTTGCCCATTGAATGTGGTGTATATGGAATGTTGAGCAAAATGGGCATTCGCCCCTTGTAAGGAATAATGAATTCTGGATTGGAAAGTTTGAACAAGGGGTGCCCTGCCTGGCCCTTGGATGGCATCAATTCTTGGCATTCTTCCCTGAGCAATGGCGATGACTTGGCCTCTGCGACCATGCTCGGCACAATAATCCGGATTGGCATCCGGTAAATGACTTCTTGAATCTTGAATCGCATAACCGTGGCCACATCTGTCTTGCCCGGCTCTTGATCACCTTCGGCACAAGTACTTGCAGAAGCACTCCCATTCCGAGTAGTAAAAGGAGGTGAAGCGGAGGCGGAAGGCTTTGTGAGTGGTGGAGGTATAATGGAAAGTGTTGGCGTAAGTGGAGGCGGAGGTTCAAACACATCAAGTTTCTCCCTTTGCTTGCAAGCGGTCGGGGTTAGCTCGAGTGCAAAAAGCGGTGGGTCCTGCTCAGGATTAGCCATAGGTAAAGGTGGAGGGTTATGTGGTGGAATAGGCAAAGTTGGTTTTAAAGGGATAATGGAAGACCGAGGTGGCGGTAATGGGAGGCTAATTGGGGAAGGTTTAATGGTGTAATTAATGGAGGCCGATGGTGTGGAGGTAGATGGCTTAACGGGTGGTGGTTTAATAGTGGAAGGCTTGGGGGAGGCCAGTGTTGCGGAGGTTAATGGTGTAACTGGAGGAGGTGTAATGGGTGGAGGGTTAATGGGTGAAGGTTTGGTGCGTAGGAAATGCCGAATGGGGCGAGCGGTGTTTGGAGTGGTGAAAAACTCAAGATGCGTCGGCGCGGGTGATTGGAGTATCGACCCATCGTCGTAACACCAAGAAGTCTCGGAAATAGGGGTTGGATCGGGGATGGTGGCTTCATCCTGAGCGAGGGGTTCATCGAATGAAAGTGGGGGAAGTGGAAAGTTAAGGAAACTCGAAAGGGGTGCCTGCGGAGCTTCATCATCATACACCGGCTCGGATTCTTCAATTGCCGGTTCTTGCTCGCTTGGAATATCAACGCCGTAGTCGTCCATCCTATCCTTCCATTCTCTCTCCATTCTTGTAATGTCATCCAAAGCCGCATAGAGAGGATTGACCGGAGTAGGAGGAACCGTGACCCTCTTTAATTGTTCCTCCATGGAAGTAATCTTATCAAAAAGAGATTGTTGGAGGGGTGTGACTTGAACAATAGAGGGCTGGCAGGGCCTTGAAGGAGGAGAGGCCGCATAAAAAGGCCGTGGAGGGGAGTTGACGGTATGACCCGTAAAAGAACCCGGAAGGGCCGGATTGCAATGAATAAATGGGCCTCGGGGCCGTGAGGGAGGAGGAATAGAAGGAGGCGGGTGTCGGACCACCCGAGTAGAATGAATAGGGGGAGATGGGTAATGGGCTACCCGAATATGATTGGAAGGAGGAGGTGGGTGATGGGCCACCCGTGTAGAATTGGAGGGAGATGGGTGATGGGTCACCCGAATAGAATTGGAAGGAGGTAGGTGATGGGCCACCCGTATAGAATTGGAAAGAGGGGGAGATGCATGAGATGTACCCTCAACGGCAGCCTTAAGGGCTTGGATCTGTTGAGGGGTAAGATGATCTAATGCATGGATGATTCGAGAGACCTTCTCGTCATTGGGAGGAGACGGTCCCGAGGGAATAGTGGCCTGAAATTGAGTAGGTGGACCATGAGAATGGACATTGCCCATGGGTTGGGTATGACCATGAGAATAAGGACGTGGTCCCTTGAAAGAATGGTGAGAATGCTGATTAACATGTTGAAATTGAGGATATGAAGTGCTAGGTTGTGCATCCTCATGAATTGAATTGAACATGTTTCTATCATGGTAAGCCATTATATAGAAAATTCTCAATAATTATGCAAATAAGCACACAAGTTGGAATGGTTACCGTGATTTTTGATTGTTTTATCCTTGGTGAATTAAGGATTTTAATAAAGTTTGGAAAGATTCACACAAGGAGAGTCCTAGTTTCAAATGAGATTTGAACTCCAATGCCAACTAGGAACTCTCACTCACCACGTATTAGGCCAACTATATCGGGACTCCAAAAGGGTACAACCTGCCCGGCGTCCGTGAGGGAATCCACGGGTGCGGGGACTTACGGAGGCTTGGTTTAGGAATTTCCAATCCAAAGAGACGGAATGCTCAATGGAGGGTCGTTCCTTCACCAAGGGGGTGTGTGGATCCTAATGAAGAGGAGGGGGCTCCCAAACCAATGCAAATATGAATGAAACAGGGTAAACAGGCCAACCACAATAATATGATCAATCAACAAAGATAAGCATGAAATATCATGAAAAACCACAGCCGGGGGGTTCTGGAAACCCACAGTAAAAACACGCCCTGGAAGGGGACGCTACTAAACAAGGACACGACGGTGTGACTGTCGTGAATCAACGTGAGGGGCCAAGGGGTAGGGTAAAACACGCCTTAGTGTGAGGCGCTATAAATAAAAGGACGCCCTATCCAGCGGGCGTCAAATCCAAGAAAACGCCTTTAAGGGAGGCGCTAATAAAGATAAAGACGCCCTTGCAACGGGCGTGAATTCACCAAGCAAGCAGAGATAATTGGAGACAGCTAGCAAACGCCCTGTCAGAAGGCGTTAACTTCAAACAACACGCCCTGGGTTAGGGCGTGAAATCAAAAGGCGCCTCCGACAGAGGCGTTAATTCTCAATCCACGGCCAACAGTAACAACCACTCACAGTCGCAGGCAATCAACAAATATAAGATATAAGCATGCTCATCAAAATTTCAAATAAGTGGAGATTTTAAAGAAAAATCAATAAATTGACAAATCACTTAGGGAAAAGGACAAAACCAATGGAGGGTGCCCGAAGGGCACAAAAGGGTGACGCACCGAGGGTGCAAATAAGGGAGATGGCACACGCGGGTGCCTAAGGGGAAACGGGTAATAGATGAAGAACACAAAGGGTCCCACCGTGATCGCCAATTTGTAGATCTATTTAAAATCCACACTTAAATATAAAAAAGCAATAGATATGATGAAAGCAATAAAATAGCACGAGGTGCTAAAAGGAGGTTGTGATCGCCAGAGACACGAGGGTCTCAAAAGAGAGATTGATATGGGGAGATGATCGCGAAGAATACCTCAAAAGTGCGGGGATGTGAGTGCTCCTTTTCTCTTCAAATCGGCCGGCCGATGAAGAGAGTCCTTCACTTGGTTACCCTTGCAAAAAGACACACAACAATAATAAAAGGAATTAGAAATAATGTGTGTGTAGCATCAATTCAATAAAAATATGTATGAGCATGATATCATATAAAAGAACACACCTTTAAGGGGATTGCCCTTAAACCCCTATGCAAAAAGGGTGGGAATATGATGATAAATGATATGAAAATAAGGGGAGATTGTGCAAGAGTTGCACTGTAGGAGGCCTCAACGTAGTTGAGAAAAGAGAAAGAATAGAGAAGAGAAAATATGAATATGATGCATGTATAAACTAATATGAACAAAAAGAAAAGGAATAAGAAGGAGAATAAGAAAAGCCTGCGCGTTGGCTTTGATGATCGTTCGGGAGGAAGCCTTAGCAGATGAACATTGAAGTGCAGGAAGCCTCCTCCTGCCAACGTAGCAACGACAGCAACCTGCAAGAAGGAAAACAGAAGAACAAACGGAGGGGAAGAGTAAAAACAGAAGAGAAGAAAAAAAAATCAAACAGATGAAGAGTAAACCGAAGAAGAAGAACGGAGGAAGAAGTAACAGAGGGGAGGGAAAGAAGAATCCGGAGTCCAACCGATTAACAGAGCTCATAAGCTCTATTAATAAGGTAGAAAAAGATAAGAAGGAAAGAATCTAAAGGAGGAAGAGATAAGAACGGGCAATAGCCCAAAATAGGGGAGGATAAGAATGGGCAAGAGCCCAAACGAAGTAGGGATCCTCTGGGAGAAAGGCTGCGTCCGTTCGGAACACAAAACTGAAACACGACCTGGACCAGGGCGTCAATTCAAGAATTGACGACCTGCCAGAGGGCGTCTTTTAAAAACACGACTTATATCAGGGCGTTAATTCAAAAATCAAATTTTAGAATTTATTTGAAAAGTGTAAAACACGTCTGAGTCAAAGGCGTTAATTAAAACGCGCCTTAACCAAGGACGTTAATTCAAAATATTCAAAATAGGGCCATTTTCCATTTCTCAATATTATTTTCTCATTTTTTAGGTGGAGGTGCATCTCAATGCCCTGATTCCAACGACTATTTTTGCGAATTTTTCTGACACCCGGAAGGCCACCAAATCACCTCTGGAAGAGAGTGGAAAATAATATTAAAAAAATAATTTGAAAAAGTGACGACCGTGTGTAAGGCGTGAATTCAATTTTTGATTTTTTTATTCTTTTCAAATTCAAAGTAACGCCCATGGTTAAGTCGTTAATTCTTAAAAAATTCTGAAAAATTCCCAGAAAAATCCAGAAAAATGGAAATTTGAAAGAATGGACGCCCTCCAGTATAGTCGTCAATTTTTTAAGAAACGCCCATGTATAAGTCGTTATTTAAAAGACGCCCCAGATCAAGTCGTTATTTCTGAAAAATAGGAAAAAAAGCCCAGAAAATCCAGAAAAATCCAGAAAAATCCAGAAAAATAGGGGAAAATAGGAAAAAATAAGAAAAGGGTGAAAAAAGGGAGAAATCTAAGAAAAGTGAGAAAAACCACTCAAATAGAACTAATTTGAGGGTCAAATTGGGGCATTACAAGGTAATATGAGATGTACTCACAGTAACGTCAATTTTGGCGTGTCTACAGCACTCAGCCCTAGCTAAGTTCTACCTACCTTGGCTAAGTGACATTCCACCCTAGCCGAGCTCTACCCACCTTAGTCTAGTGGCCCTCTGCCCTAGCTAAGTCCTAACCTACCTTAGTCTAGTGGCACTCAGCCCTAGCTAAGTCCTACCTACCTTAGTCTAGTGGCACTCCGCCCTAGCTAAGTCCTACCTACCTTAGTTTAGTGGCGCTCCGCCCTAGCTAAGTCCCGCCTACCTTAGCTTAGTGGTACTCCGCCCTAGCAAAGTCCTGCCAACCTTAGTCTAGTGGCACTCCGCCCTGGTTGAGCTCTACCTACCTTGGCCTAGCGGCATTCCAACCGGGCCGAGCTCTAATATATATATATATATATATATATATATATATATATATATATATATATATATGATGACATATAAAACAACATTGCCATTGCGGGCCTTACGTCCGAATCGGCACAAATCTATCCCTTGCGTCATCATTACCTTCTTGCTGACGAATAAGCCCTTTTCCTCGACGCAAGACTTCGTGTCCTAGCCGATCCTTCTACGACATTGGCATTGCAGGCCCTATGCTCGAATCGGCACAAATCTATCCCTTGCGTCAGCATTACCTTCTTGCTGATGAATAAGCCCTTTTCCTCGGCGCAAGACTTCGTGTCTTAGCCGACCCTTCTACGACATTGCCATTGCGGGCCTTACGCCCGAATCGGCACAAATCTATCCCTTACGTCAGCATTACCTTCTTACTAACGAATAAACCCTTTTCCTCGGTGCAAGACTTCGTGTCCTAGCCGACCCCTCTGCAACATTGCCATTGCGGGCCTTACGCCCAAATCGGCTCAAATCTGTCCTTTACGTTAGCATTGCCTCCTTGGTGATGAATAAACCCCCTTTCTCGGTGCAAGGCCTCGTGTCCTAGCCGACCCTCTCAACATCCTCCTATTATGTAAAAAAAAAGAGAAAGAAAAAATGGGCTTTAAAATAGAGGTGCCCCGCCGGCCTTGTTCCTACATTTGGATAAGGGCAAAAATGGCTATAACCCGGCTGTGGCGAAAACCCGAAAGGGCGCCGTAGGCAAAATCGGGTACCCCGCCACGTGAGAACTCGAAAGGGCACGTGGGCAAAAGCAAGAGGGGGATGGCTTCGGCGAAAACCCGAAAGGGCGCTTAAGTTAGTAATGTGGTAACTTAAAGTTCCTTCTCACCTCGTCCCAATGAAACTCCGAAAAGGGTGACCACCCCAGACCCTGCCGGAGATCTTTTCCTCAATATCCTTTTGACCCTTGCCATCATCGGCAAGGCCGGTCAACTTTCTCCCTTAGCCTGGACCTTCCGACCTCGTTAATGAATAAATCAACCCCATGCTTCAGCACTTGTCATCATCAGCAAGATCGGTCGACCTATTTCTGACCCTCGCCACCATCGGCGAGATCGGTCAACTTCCTTTCGACCCTTGTCATTATCGGCAAGATCGGTCGACCTTCCTTGCGACCCTTGTCATCATCGACAGGACCGGTTGACCTCCTTGTGACCCTCGTCATCATCGACGAGATCGGTCAACTTCCTTTCGACCCTTGTCATCATCGGCAAGACCGGTCGACCTACTTCTGACCCTCGTCACCATCGGCGAGACCGGTCAACTTCCTTTCGACCCTTGTCATCATCGGCAAGACCGGTCGACCTTCCTTTCGACCCCTGTCATCATCGGCAGGACTGGTCGACCTCCTTGCGACCCTCACCACCATCGGCGAGATCGGTCAACTTTCTTTCGACCCTTGTCATCATCGGCAAGACCGGTCGACCTACTTCTGACCCTTGTCATCATCGGCGAGATCGGTTAACTTCCTTTTGACCCTCGTCACCATCGGCGAGATCGGTCAACCTACTTCTGACCCTTGTCATTATCGGCGAGATCGGTCAACCTCCTCTCGACCCTTGTCATCATCGACAAGATCGGTCAACCTCCTCTCGACCCTTGTCATCATCGGTAGGATCGGTCGACCTCCTTGGGACCCTCGTCAACATCGGCGAGATCGGTCAACCTCCTCCGGACCCTCGCCGCCATTGGCAAGATCGGTCAGTATTCCCTTAACCTGGACCTTCCGTCCTTGTTAATGAATCTATTTTTGCTTCGACATTCAAACCAATGTCGACGTACAAACCTGTGATAGGCCCTTGCCACCATCAGCAAGGCTAGTCGACATCTCACTTACACGGGTCTCTCATCCGTTGTCAACAAGCGAGCTCGCATTCATCTCGGATCCATTATGTGAATAAAAAAAAAGAAAAGAAAAAAAAAGAAAAATGAGGCTTAAAATAGAGGTGCCTCGCCAGACTTGTTACTACATCAGGACAAGGGCAAGAATGGCTATAGCCCAGCTGTGGCGAACACCGAAAGGGCGTCACAGGCAAAATCGGGTACCCCGCAACGTGAAAACCCGAAAGGGCGTGTGGGCAAAAGCAAGAGGGGGCTGGCTTCGGTGAAAACCTGAAAGGGCGCTTAAGCCAATAAAATAATGATTTAAAGTCCTCGACCTCTGTCACCATCGGTAGGACGGGTCAATACCTTTGTGACCCTTGTCACCATCGGCAAGATCGGTCAACCTCCTTGCGACCCTCGTCATCATCGGCGAGATTGGTCAACTTCCTTTCGACCCTTGTCATCATCGGCAAGACCAGTCGACCTACTTATGACCCTTGTCATCATCGGTAAGACCGGTCGACCTACTATCGACCCTTGTCATCATCGACAAGACCGGTCGACCTACTTCTGACCCTTGCCATCATCGGTGAGATCGGTCAACCTCTTTGTGACCCTCGTCACCATCGGCGAGATCGGTCAACCTCCTTTCGACCCTTGTCATCATCGGCAAGACCGATCGACCTACTTCTGACCCTTGTCATTATCGACGAGATCGGTCAACTTCCTTTTGTCCCTCGTCACCATCGGCGAGATCGATCAACCTACTTCTGACCCTTGTCATCATCGGCGAGATCGGTCAACCTCTTCTCGACCCTTGTCATCATCAGCGAGATCGGTCAACCTCCTTGTGACCCTTGTCATCATCGGTAAGACCGGTCGACCTACTTCTGACCCTTGTCATCATCGGCGAGATCGGTCAACTTTCTTTCGACCCTTGTCATCATCGGCAAGACCGGTCGACCTACTTCTGACCCTTGTCATTATCGACGAGATCGGTCAACTTCCTTTTGTCCCTCGTCACCATCGGCTAGATCGATCAACCTACTTCTGACCCTTGTCATCATCGGCGAGATCGGTCAACCTCTTCTCGACCCTTGTCATCATCGGCAAGATCAGTCAACCTCCTCTCGACCCTTGTCATCATCGGTAGGATCGGTCGACCTCCTTGTGACCCTCGTCACCATCGACAAGATCTGTCAACCTCCTCTCGACCCTCGCCGCCATTGGCAAGATCGGTCAGTATTCCCTTAACCTGGACCTTCCATCCTTGTTAATGAATCTATTTTTGCTTCGACATTCAAACCAATGTCGATGAACAAACCTGTGATAGGCCCTTGCCACCATCAGCAAGGCTAGTCGACATCTCACTAACATGGGTCTCTCATCTGTTGTCAACAAGCGAGCTCGCATTCATCCCGGATCCATTCCGTGAATCAAAAAAAAAATAAAAATGAGGCCTAAAATAGAGGTGCCTCTCCGGACTTGTTCCTACATCAGGACAAGGGCAAGAATGGCTATAGCCCAGCTGTGGCGAACACCCGAAAGGGCGTCGTAGGCAAAATCGGGTACCCCACCACGTGAAAACTCAAAAGGGCGCATGGGCAAAAGCAAGAGGGGGCTGGCTTCGGCGAAAACCCAAAAGGGCGCTTAAGCCAGTAAAGTAATGATTTAAAGTCCTCGACCTCTCTGTTAGGGTGCTTGGCCCGGATACAGAGGGGGGGTGAATGAATCCTTCTACGAATAATTGCCAAATTTAAAAAACGGATGCTAGATAAGGAAACAGAATAGAACCAATTCTATTCTACTCAAATACAAACCCATTGAGCGCACCTATTCAAGCATCTAGCGGAAGTAAACCAAACAATCAAGCCACTGCTCAAAAGATTTTTTAGGTGGTTCGGTCCTTCAGACCTACATCCACCCCTCACTCCCAACCGGAGTGAGGCTTCACTAGCACACGCTAGAACCAAGCAGACTTAGTCTGCAAACAATTCCTGCCACACAGCTTGACCAGGGGAACAACCTCCCCTCTTCCTCCAGACCAGGAGGGAACCAACCGGTGACTTCCAGTCACCAGCAAACCAGAGGTCGAAGACCTCTCTTCCTCCAACCGGAGGGACCCCTGGACTTGGATCCACAAGCCCAGAACCGGAGACAAGTCTCCCTTCCTCCAAATCGGAGGGAACCCACAAGTAGCTCCCAGCTACTTGCAACTGGAGATCAGATCTCCCTTCCTCCTAACCGGAGGGAACCCGACCTCAGACCAGAGGATCGAAAAGCACAGCAAATAAAAAAAACAAAGAAAAGATAATAAACGAAAATAGATTCAGCAAACAGAAGCTGAAACACGAGATGCAAAATTTGGCTCCCACTGGAGCTGACTGGCCTGGATCTGATCCAAGGTCCAGTGAAGACAGATCTTCAGGTAAGCTTCCTTCTTCTTCTCCACAAACTCTCTCATTCACTCTCTCTCTAACTTTCTTTCTCTTAAACTCTCTTCCTCTTTCACACGATCACTATCTCTCTCCTTTTCTTTTTCTTCTTCTGCTGGATCGAGCTCTCTGTAACACTGCCTTTTCTTTCTTAGCTCTGATCACCCTTCATCGGTGGGCGAAGGTTTTTCTTTATAGCCGCAGCAGATGGATAGGGCACTGAACGCGTGTGCCTCCCACGCTCGATCCTAGAACCTTCCTGCCACGTGCCCTCTTTGTATTTGTTCCTTCAGCATCGGATCATGTGCACCCAGACACTGGTGAATGTTCTTCCTCGGACCTGCAACGAGATAAGAGCCATTAATATTGAGTGTCATAAGAACTAGAACTGCATGAGGTTAGTGGACACGACAAGAGGTACTAAACAAAGAACGACACGAGATAAGGTGGTGACACAATGAACATTACTAAGAGAACTTTACGAGGTAGACAGAAAAACAACGCAAAGAGACGAAGACAAGAACAGAAACCAACACTAAGTATGGTTTCAAAACAAGAAAGACACGAGGACTAGGAAGAATAAAAACGACACGAAGATACATCAAGACAAATGACACGAAAACAACACGAGGTGAATACACAAGGAGACAACGACACGAGGTGTAGAAAACACGACACGAAGTTATGAGAGGAGAAGCGACACGGAGTGTGGTCAATGTGATAAAGACACGAAATCTAAATAACGAAAGATCAACAAGAAGACAGAATACAAAGAAACAACACGAAGACAGAACAGTGATCAGCACGAGGTGTGATTTCAACATAAGAGAGACACGGACTGACAACGACACGAAGTCGAAACAGTGAGACCAAGATAAAGACGTCTCGAAGAACAACAGTAAGTGACACGAAGTGAACTTTGACAGAACCACACACTACACGGAGAATTATACGAAGAAGATGAAAACAACACGAAGTAAAGATCAAATGACACGAAAATGTCACTGAATCAAAACAAACACTTCAGAGGAAAACGACACGAACTGTAGTGAAAACAACACAGACGCACGACCTGAAGGACAGTACACATAAACAACACGTGGTAAGAGAAGACGACACGGCGTGTTGGAAATACAAACAGTACTTAAACTAAAGCGACACGAAGACAAACAGTTCAACACGAGGTGTTATATACAAACATGACGAAGTGCCAATCAACACGAATACAGTCCCTGAAAAATACCTGAAGTGAAATGAAGGTTCATTCTTCAACAAACATGTTCTTTGTTCATTTTCACAGAAACATATTTTTGTTAAATTTTCACATAGACATAATTTTTGAAGACCACTAAGACTTATAGTGTTGTCATCATCAAAACATGTAAAGATTCAACAAGACTCAACACTCTCTTTCGACCCCTATCACCATCGGCAGGACCGGTCAATACCTTTGTGACCCTTGTCACCATCGGCAAGATCGGTCAACCTCCTTGTGACCCTCGTCATCATCGTCGAAATTGGTCAACTTCCTTTCGACCCTTGTCATCATCGGCAAGACCGGTCGACCTACTTCTGACCCTCGTCACCATCGACGAGACTAGTCAACTTCTTTTCGACCCTTGTCATCATCGGCAAGACCGATCGACTTTCCTTTCGACCCCTGTCATCATCGGCATGACCGGTTGACCTCCTTGTGACCCTCGTCACCATCGACGAGATCAGTCAACCTCCTTTCGACCCTTGCCAGCATCGGCAAGATCGGTTGACCTACTTTTGACCCTTATCATCATCGACAAGACCGATCGACCTACTTTCGACCCTTGTCATCATCGGCAAGACCGGTCGACCTACTTCTGACCCTTGCCATCATCGGCGAGATCGGTCAACCTCCTTGTGACCCTCGTCACCATCGGCAAGATCGGTCAACCTCTTTTCGCCCTTGTTGATGCGGGATGGACCACGGACTCGACTCCAATTAGGAATGCAACCCACGGACTCTAAACAAGCTCGCGATCGTCCCTTTTCGAGGGAAGCATCAGACGTGCGCGGTTGAGAAATCGGCAAGAGCTAGGGTGGTCAATTCTCTCTTGTGCCCGGATCGGGTCACGGGACGGTCTCGCTCTCTCTCGCAGCAGCGGTAATGTAATAATATGAAGCGAGCTAATTACCCTATCATGCTCTCTAGCAGCGGCATATGAAATATATACGAATAAAGCAAAGTGCCAAGCAAGGAGCGAATACGATACCTCCACGCTCTCGGCGTGGGGAAGACGGTCCCGGCCAAATTCGGTAACTCCCGGTAATAGTAATGAATTAAATTACAGTAATGAGATATCGCCCATACACAAGTGGACCCGGGAGGACCGATCTCGGGTTGACGGGCTGCACTTAATCACCCCATCGGCACGGTTCGGACGGCGTATGCTGCTAGTTGTGGGGCCCACGCGATGGTCGGTGGGGCCGTGTAGGACCGTGTGGGACCGGGGTGGCACCACTATGGTGGAGATGCCTGGAGGGGCGCTTCTTGGGATGGCGGCGAGCTGGGTCGCCGGCCGGAGGCCGGGCGGCTCTGATCATCACCGGTCGGAAAAGGTGCCCACGGATATGTTGTTTCTGTTTTCAGGCGCGCAACCCGGCGAGATTTGTCGCTGCGATCACTCCCGACGTCGGATCGATGTACAAGAGGTATCGTTGGAAAGCTCTCTCGAAATACTTTGACCCTGTGGGACTCAGAAAAATTCACCAGAGCTGTATTTCAGATGGCCGATTTTTTTAAGCTTGCTGTACTCAGTCTCAAATCTGATCATTAAAACTAAGATCTGACTGAGAACTAGCGTTGACCGTAAAGGAAACTTCCGATTCAGATCTTGAGCACTTCTTAAAATTTGTAGAGAATTGAACAAGGAAGACGGGAATATTTTTTATGAAGGGTTTTGTGGAGAATTGAATTTTCTAGAGATTTTATACGGGACTGTGGTCGGATCAGGACTGATGAAGACAAAACTATTTTGGATCTGAAGGGGATTTTTAGAAAATAGGTGGAGGTCTTTAGAAATTCCACGACAATTTTTGGATGGAGGGGATGGTGGACAGAACCTCTAGTAAATTTGGTGATTCAAGTAAAAATCATTCAGAGGGTCGAAGTTGATGAACTCAGGCTTGCTGTCACAGTGAACAGAAAGCTGACAGATCTGGGAGGACTTTAAGACCGAAAATGCAAAAATAGAAAAAGAAAAATTTTGGACGTGAATTTTTTTTTTGGAGATGGCGAATCAAGATAAGAACCAACCCTGAAAATTTTAGCTCCAGAAGATGTCGGAGTTGAGAGCTGAAATTCTCGTAGTGGATCTCTATCCAGCAGAACAGAACCTTGGATAGCACCTCGGAGATGGCTTCGCGGCGGCTCGATGGCGATGCGCACAGTGGCGGCGGCACCAGAGATGAAGATCAGAGATAGAGGGGAGGGGATAGAAGGGATGAACACTCTAGAATTGGGGCTGGAGGAGGAGGGAACCAGAAGAGAGAGGAAGGGGGCGCAGGTTGCTCCTTAGGCATTCAACTTTTTCTTTCTTCTCATTAATTGTTACAAATGGAAAAATAAAAGCATATATACAAAATGACAAATGACCAAAAATGACCTCAGATCTAGGGTTTAGAGAATATTAAATGTTTCAAAAAAAATAAAAAATCCTAATTAGATCTAATGGGGGGGCGCCCCCTTGACCATGGGCATGGGTAGGTGGAGGTGGGTGGAGAATATTGACATTTTTCACCCTTTGTCCCCCATGTGTCAATTTGACATTCAAAACTTCTAGATGGCCACCTAGGATGGTTGACCAGCCCCACATAGCTTAGGTGGCCCAATGGGGAAGGGCTGGGGGCCCCCTTGCTGGACCTACTGATAAATTACATATAAACCCACACAATCTAAGGGAATGACTCATTGGCTTATAAAGCCTTACAATTGTACATATACTTGATATAAACATAAACTAAAGGGCACAAATACAAAAATAAAATGCTAGTGCTCGGCGTCGATTCCCATCAACTCTCCCCAGGTGGGAAGAACTCGACCCCGTCGAGTAGGGGTACGGTTGCTCGAGTAGCCCCGGTAGATCCTTCACCGTACCAAGTAGCGCGGGTACGCTCCACTCCAAGTGATCGTCACCTGCTCATTCCATATATACTCGATATGCACAGGCTTCTGTGGAAATAGGGTAGAGGTGGTCACTCCGGGTGGGGTCACTCTCAAAGGGAGGAGGCGGCTCGAAGACTCACTAGGAATCACCGCTGGGTCCCTATAGGTGACTAGATCCGGGTATAGATGTAGAGCTGATCCCATACTCATCGAGCGAGTCCAATCACCGCTCAAGGGACTGACATCAACGAGCTTTACACAAGACACATGCAGACTTACATGCACTAACACACGTATGCAAACCACACAAACAATCGACTCAAAACACACCACACAAAACAAACCACACAAAGAAACACACTGACTCATGCATGACCCTAGACTGAAGGTGGTAACATCATCCCCACTAAGTGACTGCATCCTGAGCTACGGCAAGCTCCTGAGCTTCATGCTCAACGGCGAGTTCCGGATCGGCCTCATAGTCAACAATCTCGAGCCCAAAAGGCGAGGCCTCTTCAACCCCTAGGGCTAGTGTGGCACGAGTGGGACATTGGTTGGCGATGTGGCCAAACCCATGACAATGGAAACACTGCAGCCGTGACCTACTGCTCTCTCCGATAAGAGGGGCCTTACCCTTATCCTCCCGACGGGCAGGGGGTGTAGGCAACAAGGGTGGAGGTGTAGGTGCCGTGGGCAACAGTGGTGGGGGTGCCGGTGCCAGAGGACGGGCTATGGTGCCGGTGGTTGGGGTTGAAGTAGATCCCGTGGTGGGGGAGGTCGAGGTCTAGGAGCGAAGTGCTCCTGATGGGCGGGCTCATGAGGATGAGCCATGGGTCCCCTCGGGTATGAACCTAAGGAGCCACGTGAATCAGCACTACGGGAAGGAGAGGAGCCCCACCATGGAATAGACTCGAACTCTCCCTCGAATTGCTCCATCTCGAGAGCAACTTGATATGCATCCTCCAACTTGTCCACCTTGTGGCGGAGAAGCTCATACCGTAGGTGCAGCCGTAGACCATGCCGAAATCGGGAGACGGTAAGGGAGTCTTCCTCCGTGGCATCACATCGCAAGTAGTATTCATCGAACTCGGCGATGTAATCAGAGATGGACCGATCTCCTTGGGTGAGACTTTGCCACCTCTCTATGAGACGCTGGCGGTAGGAGGTAGGGAGGTACTTCTTCCAAAGATTTTCCCTCATCTCGGTCCAAGTATCGATCGGAGGCTCATGACGATGAAATAATAGGTTCTCCATGTTCCTCCAATAGGTTTGTGCTTGGCCTAAGAGTTTCATCCTGGCGAACTTGACCTTCCGTTGGTCCGACATCTCAAACCACTCAAAATATCGGTCCATGCCAGCCTCCCAATCAAGGTAGATCTTCGGGTCTAAGGACCCGTCAAAGGTGGGAGGGTCTGCCCGAACGGTCCTAAGGGCCCGTTCATCCATATCTTGGTCGTGGGTACGCCGTGTAGAGCGACGATCATGACCATATCCCCGATGCTCGTTATCGGACTCATAGTCATGCACCTCGGGGACTTCACGCCTCCTAACATCTACCCCTTGAACCCTTGGAACCGCGGGTTGATGAACCGGCTCCGGTTGACCTTGTGTAGGCGGAGGGGGTGCCTCAACTGGGGCTCTCGGGGGTACCTCGGCTGGGGCTCCCTCTAAGGTGACAACTCTCCCTACCAGGCCCTGAACGGACTGGTCTGACTCGACGGCCTTATCCTCTAAGACATTCATCCTTTCTTCCAGACGGGTACCTAAGCCATTCATCCGCGTACTCAACCCGTCCATTCTATCCATTCGAGTACTTAACCCATCCATGCGTGTATTCAACCCTCGCATTTCTCCCATAAGGGCTTGGAACATTTCGGCCACCGACGACGCATCGAGGCTAGGGGCTCGAGGATCCGCCATAGGTGGTGGTGGGGGTGAGTACTGTGTACCTCTACGAGTGGGCATGCAAACGCACGGACTAGGAGACTCCGACTAATGCAAACACGGACTAAAACAAAGATGATGCACCTAGACTTAACCAAAACTCGGCACGTGGCGGAGTTAATCTATACGAAGATCACTCGCGCAAGTGTGCGGCCTTCCCGATAGGCGTAGCCTAACATTTGGACAACACCTTTTAATATACCTAGTAAAGAGATGCAAATGTAACCTAGACCGACTTAGACGATGACTAGACGTAAATGACGCCCTTTTTTTTGTTTTAAACACCCTAGACTCAAACTCGCTCTGATACCAAACTGATGCGGGACGGACCACGGACTCGACTCCAATTAGGAATGCAACCCTCGGACACTAAACAAGCTCGCGATCGTCCCTTTTCGAGGGAAGCGCCGGACGTGCGCGGTTGAGAAATCGGCAAGAGCTAGGGTGGTCAATTCTCTCTTGTGCCCGGATCGGGTCACGGGACGGTCTCGCTCTCTCTCGCAGCAGCGGTAATGTAATAATATGAAGCGAGCTAATTACCCTATCATGCTCTCTAGCAGCGGCATATGAAATATATACAAATAAAGCAAAGTGCCAAGCAAGGAGCGAATACGATACCTCCACGCTCTCGGCGTGGGGAAGACGGTCCCGGCCGAATTCGGTAACTCCCGGTAATAGTAATGAATTAAATTACAGTAATAAAATATCGCCCACTCCACGCAGGGAGGTAAAGGGCTACACAAGTGGGCCCGGGAGGACCGATCTTGGGTTGACGGGCTGCACTTGATCACCCCGTCGGCACGGTTCGGACGGCGTATGTTGCTGGTTGTGGGGCCCATGCGATGGTCGATGGGGCCGTGTGGGACCGGGGTGGCACCACTGTGGTGGGGACGCCTGGAGGGGCGCTTCCTGGGATGGCGGCGCGCTGGGTCACCGGCCGGAGGCCGGGCGGCTCCGATCGTCACCGGTCGGAAAAGGTGCCCACGGATCTATTGTTTCTATTTTCAGGCGTGCGACCCGACGAGATCTGTCACTGCGATCACTCTCGACATCAGATCGATGCACAAGAGGTATCATTGGAAAGCTCTCTCGAAGTCCTTCGACCCTGTGGGACTTATAAAAATTCACCAGAGCTGTATTTCGGATGGCCGATTTTTTTAAGCTTGCTGTACTCAGTCTCAGATCTGATCAGGAAAACTGAGATCTGACTGAGAACCAGCGTTGACCGTAAAGGAGACTTCCAATTCAGATCTTGAGCTCTTCTTCAAAGTTGTAGAGAATTTAACAAGGAAGACGGGAATATTTTTTATGAAGGGTTTTATGGAGAATTGAATTTTCTAGAGATTTTATACTGGACTGTGGTCGGATCGGGACTGATGAAAACAGAACTATTTTGGATAGGAAGGAGAATTTTAGAAAATAGGTGGAGGTCTTTAGAAATTCCACGATGTTGTGCCCCTGTGGTTTTGATGATTGGCTTTGATGTGAGTTAATCTTTTGATGATTGGCTTTGATGTTAGTTAATCATTTGATGATTGGTTTTTGTTGTGAGTTAATCACTGTGAGTCATCTTGCTGTATGAGTCATCTTCATATGTTCAGTCAGTCTGATGTTCTGTTAGTTTATCAGGTCTAAAAGCATTGCATATTTGATGTTCAGCCATGTCATCTACTGCATGAAGCATTCATATACACATTCATCAGTTGCTTCACTCTGCTTGTGGAATTCTGTTCAGGCTAAACATCCTTGCATCATCACAGTCAGCTTAGTGTGGGTCGACCCCCCTTTCTAGATGGGTCGACTCCCTAGATAAGTGTAGTCTATACACTCTTCGGTTGGCTTCAACTGAAGTCTATACATCAGCTTGCATGAATTCAAAGTGTGTACATTGAATAGCATGCATTTCATGAAGTCTGTACATCCTGTGCCTCTGTTAAGCTTCAAAGTCTGTACATGGCTCACCGTCTCATGCATAGTCTTCACATCGGTTTTTCAAGTGTGTACATTGGCACATACATTTCTTGATCATGTCTACACACTGTCAGCATTGACTGGACAGTTGTGGGTCGACCCCCCAGTTTCGCAAGTCAATACATTGGCCTTATCTCTCATAGTATGTACATTGGTCTTCACCAAAAGTCCATACATTGGTTTTCATATTCAAAGTCTGTACATCCTCCGCTAAGCCTTCAAAGTCTGTACAGCCATTCCGTGAAGATCAAGTCCATACAACGGCACTGTAGCTTGCTCAATTGAAGTCTATACATCCTTCAAGGCGCCAAGTCTGCATATCGCCTCATTTCTTCAGAGTCTATTCATCCAAAGTGGAACCCCAAGTCTGTACATCGCTTGCATCTTCAAAGTCCATACAGAGTCTCCTGTTGCATTTGAAGTCTATACATCCTGTGAACCTTCAAGTCTATACATCAACCTTTACAAATCGGTTTCCAAGTCTGCACATCAACTTCAAGCCTTCCGAGTATGTACAGCCCAAGTCTATACATCCAATTGCCTTTGTATTGCTCAAGCCTGTACAGCCCTCTCGTTGGCAAGTCTATACATCGGTCTGTTTGAGCAAGTCTGTACAGCGATTGCATTCATTGGAAGTCTAAACATTGGCAGCACTGTGCAAGTCTATACAATCCCAGCCTTTACCTACGTTCAGAACTTCAAGTCTATACAGTGGTAAAGTCTGCTCATTGTGCTCTGAAGCTCACCAAGTCTATACATTGCTGAGCCATTCGTCAAGTCTCTACATTGGCTTCGGTTCTTCAAGTCTGTACACCCTTCAAGGGCCTCCAAGTGTATACATCATTCACAGCACACACGTTCAAGTCTGAAGTCTGTACAGCCAAGGCATGTGCTTCGCAAAGTCTATACAATGCTCAAAGTCTGTACAACATGCTTCGTCGTTCAAGCTTTCAAAACTCTATACATCGCTGTTGAGTTAAAGTCTGTACAACCATTTTTTGTGCCAAAGTCTACACATAATGAAGTCTATACACTCGACTTCCTTGCTTTGCTTAAAGTCTGTACAGCCCTTTCCTCAAGAAGTCTATACACTGGAGTCGTCAGCTGTAGGGACAGCATGTCTGTACATTGGGTTCTCATGCATGTTAACTGCAAGTCTATACACTGCATTCATGCATTGTTATTCACAGCAAAGTCTATACACTGCGTTCTCTTGCACGCAATCAAAGTGTGTATAGCCTGTGCTCGCATTGGTAAGTCTATACATGCTTGGCTGTTCATCATCTGCTACATGCCACTTCAAGTCTGTACATCCATTTGTGCAGTGTGCATTGATCAAGCCAAAGTCTGTACATCGATATGTTGCTTTGATGCCGTTGCATAGTCTATACATTGTTGAGCTTCACACACATATCTTCATAGTCTATACATTGCATCATTGTGCAAGCATTGCATTCTTTTAAGTCTATACACTGCATACAATTATGCTTCACAAGTCTACACATTGCTGTTCTTCACAACAAGTATATACACTCTCTCACGTTGTACACACTTGCCTAATTAATGTCTCTAAGTCTATACACTCGATGGCTTCTTACATTTCACAGAAGTCCACACATTTCCCCTTGTTATGATAATGCATTCTTCAGCAAGTATATACACTGAGGTCGCATGAAGACCTACAAGTCTATACACTCTCTCAGTGTACACACTTACTCATTTACTGCTTCTAAAGTATATACAATCGTTGTTATAAGCCTGAACTAACTAATTCGTTTCATTTCGTTTTGTCGCTGTCTGCAGATGACTCAGGTTAATGACTGGGCACGTGAACCGAGGATGATGCCTGGCACGTGATCCGAGGTGCTCTCTGGGCGGGAACCTGAAGGACACACGCCCTAGCACCTGCTGAAGCTGATATAAATAGAAGCCTTCGTCCACTGAAGAGAAATGATGAGAATAGAAGAGGGCTGATCGAGACTGTGAGAAAAGTAGCAGAAAAGCAGAAGAAGAAGAAGAAAGAAGAAGAAGAGAGGCAGAGAGCAGAAGAAGAAAGAAGAAGAAGAAGAGTGCGAGAGCAGCAAAAGAAAGAGAGAAAAGAAAGAGAAGCAGAAAGAAGAAGAAAGAAGAGGAAGAAGGAAGAGAGGAGAGAGTGCTATTGAAGATCTGTTCAGTCTGTTCGTGGATCAAATCCAGAACGACTATGCTCATTGAGAGCTATATTTCTTGTGTTTCATTTTCAGCTTTTGTCGCTGTGCTTTTTATGTTTTCTTATTTTTCCTTTTATTACTCTGGTTACTATTGTTCTTCCGATTCTCAGTAGTGAGGTCGGGTTCCTCCTGTGGACTCAGGAGAAGGGAGGATTGGTCCTCCGGTTCTAGGCTTGTGGGTTGCAAGTCTAGGGGTCCCTCTTGGTCTGGCGGAAGAGAGGTCTGCGACCTCTGGTTTGCTGGTGACGGGGAGTCACTGGTGTGTTCCCTCCTGGTCTGGAGGAAGAGAGACTGTGTCTCTGGTTTCCAAGTGGCTGGGAGTCACTTGGGGTGTCCCTCCGGTTGGGAGGAAGAGGGGAGGTTGTTCCCCTGGTCAAGCTGTGTGGCAGCATCTTGTTCGCAGACTGAGTCTGCAGTTTTCTAGCTTGTGCTAGTGGAAGCCTCACTCCGGTTGGGAGTGAGGGGTGGACGTAGGTCTGTGGACTGAACCACCTAAAAATCTCTTGAGCAGTGGTTTGTCTGGTTGATTGCTTCCGCTAGATGATTGGATAGGCGCGCTCCATATGTTTGTTCATAAGTTCAATTGAATTAGTTTTATTCTGCAACTGTGTTTAGCTTCTGAGTTTTAATTTGGGCATTATTTCTAGAGGGATACATTCACCCCCCTCTGTATCCGGGCCTAGCACTCTATCAATTGGTATCAGAGCGGTGTCTGCATAGAAGGTCCAACGACCTGCAGATCCGATCTTGCAGTCTTAGGTGCTTATTTGCTTTTGGTGCATCAATATTCCTGTTGCATTATATCTGTTTGTTTCCATGGGTGATCCACCAGTTTTCAACGGCTTTAATATTAATGTGTGGTTTGCCAGTTTGCGCAAATATGTTATATCAGTTAATCCTGATCTGTGGAAGTTAATTTCACACGGTCCTCATAAATTACCAAAGAAAAAGTCCAAATGGACTGATAGTCACAGATCAATGCATGAAGAGAATCAGATAGCTATAAATCTAATGAAGGCAGCTACTGATAGAGCTTTACATTCCTGCTTTCATGATTGCAGTTCTGCTAAGGACATTTTGGATATGCTGAAGCTAGCTCACAGGAGAGATGAGGACAGCTGCATGATGGCCAACAGAAGTAATCAAAGTGGCAGCGATCAAGGCAGCAGTCAGAATGAAGATGATAATGATGATGAGGTAAATCCCTTTAAGAACTATACTTTAGATGATTGGGAGAATTCATATGCTGAATTATTAGAGTCACATGAGAGGTTAAGAAGTCAGTATAAAAAATTGAAAAAGGGTACTGGGTCAGAAAGTTCAAGTTCTTCTTGTAGAAATTGCTCAAAGCTGAAACAATCTCATGATGCATATAAGTCTGATAATCAAAAGCTGCTGGAACAAATTAGATTGCTAAAAATGGAAAGTCAAGAAGTTGCAAATGAGATATCTGAACTCAAAGAGATACTCAGTTCAAATAATGATAATCAGACTCTTGACCAGTATAAGGAATTGATGAAAAATTTCGAAAGTGTGAACTCAGATTTAGATAAGCTGAAGTCTGAAAAAGATTCCCTCAAAAAATTCTCCAAAGAAAATGAAGAAAATTTAGAGAAACTTAAACTAGAGAATGATTTGCTGATTGAAAAATTCAATGCAATAAAATCTGTAAATATAGAATTACAGAAAGATCTGGAGAAACAACAAAAAGAATTGAAGGAATTTGGGGCTGGAAGAAAGTATGAAGTCAACTCAGAAGATCAGCTTCTAATAAATGAATTGGTTCAAAATGATAAGCTTAAAGAAGAAAATGAGAAGTTAAAAGTGCTGAACTCCACTATGTCTGAGAGACTACTAGCCTTAGAAAGAGGAAAAAGTGTTTGTGTTGAAGACCCTGAAAAACTGAGCAATCTGGAACAAGAAATTGAAAAATACAAAACAGCTAATAAAGTTTTGAATGAAGCTATGAATTACAGTGAGCAAGAGATTGCCAGTTATGAGTTGCACATTTCCTCTCAAGAAAATAAAAGTCAAGATTTAAAAAACTCCTTGTCTAAATTTGTTAGTGGGCAAGATAATCTGAACAAACTGCTGGGAGTAAAAGTCAATTTTCAGAAGGAGGGGTTAGGCTATAACCCTGTAAATAAAAAGAATTTTGAAGATAAAATTCATACATCCTTTGTTGCTAGCTCTACTTCTCACACTTCTCAGAAGCCACCTGTTTCTCAGTCTACTGTTCAGAGAACCGAAAAACAAATTCAAAAGTCGAAAAAGGTTGATGGATACAAGCTGAAAACTGTTTTCGTTAAATCATCTGAACAGGAAAAGCCTTCTACTTCATCACCACCTCAGTACAAGGCTAGAAAACAGAAAAACAAAATAAAAATTATAAAACATCAAAAACTCAAAGGAACAGTTTGCATGCTAAAAACTCATCTGATAAATGCCATGTTTTAAAGAAATCAAATGGCTCCTGTCATTATTGTGGTAGGCATGGACACTTTATGAGTAACTGTTTTGTGATGAAACAAGATGACAAAAAGCATGCTAGAAAATCTGTGTCTGGTCAGAAAAAGAATGTCACATGTTCTAATTGTGATAAAGTAGGGCACACTACTGCTCATTGCTGGTTTGCAACTGGTAAGGAAAAATCATGTTCAAATCATACAAAATACTTTTCAAATCAGCATGTTTTTAATAAGAACAAATCTGTTTTAAAGAACCAGCTCATCATCTACTTTAACTGCAACAGAACTGGTCTCAAGGCCTCTGAATGCTGGTCAGGTTCTTATAGAAGAAATTCTCTCAATTGCTCTCACTATAGAAAGCATGGCCACACAGTCAAGGACTGTTGGCATGCTCAAGGGAAAAATTTCATCTCTGAAAGGTTTAAATTCCCTGCAAGTACAAATGCTCTCAAAAAGAACAAAGTTATTTTTAAAAGGAAAAACTTTGAATGTTTTGATTATGGAAAATAGTTTGGTCATGCAAATAACAGAAATTTTCATGCCAATGCACATAAAATTCATGTTCATAATGATGTGCATAAAAAGAACCTAAAGTCTATTTTTTCATGCTATAACTGTGGAAAGCCAGGTCACAGGACTGCAACCTGTTGGCTGGCAGGATATCAAAACCAAACTGGTTTTGGTAAACAGAATTTTTATTCTGTTAACAAAAGATTTCATGCATATGCACATAGAATTCATGCTAACAAGAATGTGCATAAATCAGATCTGAAAACTGCTGCTTCTTGCCATCATTATGGCAAATCTGGACATTTGATGGATGGTCATCCTCTGATAAAATTTAATGATCATCAAGTTAAAAATGTGCTGAGAAAATCTGCTAGGAGTGATACTATCAATTCAGGACCCAAGACCTCTTGGGTACCTGTTTGTGCAAAATAAGCTTTGTGTTACAGGTATGCCTTGGAAGCTGAAGAATAAAGAGGGGTAACAATCCAAGGCACTCAAGAAGAAAACCCCTCCTGAATCTTTCAGGTAAACTTCTTACACTTCCTGTTCTTAGTCTTATTGCATAGCACATTAGATCTGATTTTGCATTTTCATTCATCATCTGCCATTTGCATCATTTTCTGATCATACACTTGCTGAGTGTTCTGTGCAAATATCAGATTAAAAAGGGTTGTCTGCATCTGATGCATACATATGTCAATTGCAATTGTTTGATAATTATTGTTATGCATAATCTCTGAAAACAAATTACATTCTGAAATTTTTGAAAAATCTGAACTGCATATGAATGTGGTTTGAAATTTGTCTGTTGCATAGCTCACTGAAAATCTGGATTGCATATAGGACTGCATGTTGAATTATCATGATTGACCTCTATGGTATATAAATGGTAAGCTACCAAAAGGCAGAGAAATCTGTCTGGAGGTTCTTGCTATGTGTGAGGTGGTCTTTTAGACCAAGTACTCCGCCTGGTACCATGGGTCATCTTGCTTAATAGGGCAGTCTGATTGAGCATAAGTCACATTGTCATATGTTCAGTCTTCAGTGCAAATCATTGCATATTTTTCAGGGGGAGTTAATTGCATGTCTTTGCATACATGTAGTTAATTGCATTGTATTTTATTGAAAAATACCAAAGAGAGTAATTGAATGCAAAGTGTCAGGGGGAGTCAATGCATTGCATACAGATTGTCAATTGCATACATTTGTCAAAATTCATTGCATATCCTTCCTTATTAATTTTGTTGACAAATCTTGATCATATTCTGAAAACACTGGGCATCAAAATCTCTTCTATCATTTGGTATCTGAATTCAATCAGTTTTTCATGAAGATCTCAATGGGACTATCTCGATCATAAATCTAAAAACTTTTGAACTAGGAATCTTCTGTTATACGATTTTATGAATGTCTGAAATAACTCATGTGGTTTAAGTTTAATGTATTCATTGAGTTTGACTTTAAAATTTCTTTAAAAATATCTGAATCATGTTTAATAAACTTTAACCAACTGTTTCATGATGTGTCTTGTAAAAACTTCTGAAATCTGCACTATTGAATACATGGCTTTAATTGATTAAGTACATGAAGTTAGTATTGTTTTGAAGCAAATTGTTGTGCATGTGATTTTGATGATTACAAAATGATTTTGTTCTTGACCTTGCTTGGCCTTGTGCTTCAATGATACGTCATGTTCTTATGTGCTTGAATGATACTTCATGTTCTCATGTGCTTGAATCATACTTGTTCTCTTGTAATGGAGTCATGTTCTAGATCTGTAATGGAATCATGTTCTAGAATGAGAACATGTGCTTGAATCATACTTGTTCTCTTGTAATGGAGTCATGTTCTAGATTTGTAATGGAGTCATGTTCTAGAATGAGAATGAATTTGTAAAACAATGCTTCTGAATGCCATCAACATGAATGAGTCTTTATGCTCATTTGAATGCTATCATGCTCACTTGTTTGTAATAGCTTAACTCTCACTGGAATGAGAGTCATGTTCATTTGAATGCAAGTATGCTAATCTTCTTGCATTGCAGGAACGAGTCTTGATGGACATCAGATGGAACTCAAGAGAATGCTTAACTACGTCATCTTGTTGTCCACCATTCAGAACTTGTGTTAATTCTATCTCCATTCTTCTAAGAACCATTGGTAAGACTTGGCAATTCACATATCTTCAGTTAAGTGAATTTTGGGTGAGAAAGCTACAGTATGTTGACCCATAGTACTTGTGCATAGATATACATGTGGCTTCATGTACCTTCTTCATGAGTCCTTAGGGTTTGAAGATGTAGGCTTTCATGCATATTCTTTTAAGAGGCCAAAGTCATGAATGTTAGTCTTTGTCATCAAGAATGCCATTTGAATGAATGTGTGTTTGAATGGTTAGCATGTTATAAACCTTCATGAGGCATGAATGTTTCAAATTTGAATGTGGATCATGCACTTTCTACTTGAACCTCTTTAAGCTTGTGATGTGCTTGAAATATTCTTCAAGACTTTTGAGAGTTGGCTCTATATTGCTCATGCATAGCATGAATGCTTGGTCTTGTGAGCTAAGCACCAAAAGCTTGATTTATTAACTTGATGTGTGAAAGACTTGCATGTAATGTAATGTGGAAACATCTTTACAAACATGCATAGCTACATATGTGTAAGAAATCATGAGGATGCATAATGAAAATGCATATTTGCATTTGTTTGCACATGTGTGTGTTTAGGTGTTCACACTTGTCAAATTGAGTTTCATGATATGTAAGCGTATCGTGGCAAGGCTACTTGAATGATTGAGCCCCCATATCATTACATTTGCCTTAGATGCAATGGAAGATTCAAAGTTCCCCAAATGCCATAGCCCGTGACTTTATCTTTATGAAAACATTTATTTATGCAATGAGCATTTGGATGGTTGACAAGTTATGAAGGTTCTTTTGGAAGAATCTAGTTCATGAGCTCTTAACTTTCACACATGTGGTAACCTCATACTCTTGTGTTTCTACAGGTCCAAAGATGGTTCTTAAACCCTCTCATGTCAATTGGATGATGGTAACATCTAACCATCTTTATGTCAAGTTCCGGGTTGTTTTCATGCACATCTTTCATGAGATCTTAATGCATTGATGGTGGTTCATGCATTTCTCAAATGAGATTTCTTGGACTGTTAAAGTCAAGGCTTTTGGTTGCCTTGTGATGGACTAATGATTAATTCAATGTGAGCATTAATGAAACCATCATGCTTATGGAAAGGCTCATAATGTTCAATGAAAGTGCTCATTCAACTTGCATATGTTCATGCATATTCTTATTGTGATCCTTGTGGCCAAAGATGCTAATTACGCATTAAAGCTTCCATGACATTGCATTTGGTCATACATGTTTTGGTTGGTTAAATTGAGAAGACAAATACATGTTTAAATGGTTCAATGATGTGTTTTAATGTCAACATGTTCATAGTGTTGTTGCTTGATGCAAAGATTTTGATTCTCAACTAACCACTTGCTTTTTCATGTTTTCAGGATGAAAATACATGGTTAATCTACATGGGGTTATGGTAACATTTAAACATTTATTTCCCCATGATTTCATGTTGATTTAATAGTGTTTTGTAGGCCTTTCTAGCATGGGTCGACCCATTGGGTCGACCCCTACGTGTTCTGGACCAAACAGAACACAGAAAATTGACCCTGTGTGCATGGGTCGACCCATGGGGTCGACCCACACTGCATGGGTCGACCCCATGGGTCGACCCATGAAAACTGGGTTGTTTTTCTGCTTCTGGCCGCCTTCAGGTTCCCTGGGGGTCGACCCATGGGGTCGACCCATCCCGGCACGGGATTCTCGGGAGCTTTCGAAACCCTATGGAATCATATCTAAAGTTTACCAAAATACCCCCAAATGGTTACTAATGTTATTGGGGGGTTTCTAACATGTATTGGGAGGGTTTTATGTGTCTTTTGTCCACTCCACTATATATATGAATGTGAACTCCGAATTTGTAAGTAGAGAAGCCCTAATGTATCTTGTTCTATCTTGTAGGTGGAGAAAAGGAGCAAAGCAACCAAGGAGCTCTTGAGGAAAGGTTATCATCTACATCCATGGAGATTTGGAGCTCGTGGTAGAAGAAGAAAAGAAGCGTCTCGACGAGAGGAACGCGAGGACGCTCAAATCGCGGCCATCCGACATTGAGCCAAGAAGATCCGGAGTCTTTCTTGAAGGGGGAGCTTCATACATGCCTTATCTTCTTTGATTCATTCTCTAGAGTTTGTTTGGGGCTCAATGCATCTATTTGTCTTAGGTTCTTAAATTTCTGGAAGGATATTCTGTGTGGGTGTTCGGAGAAAGGGGTCTCCGAGTGATTGGTTGATGCGGGTGCATCGTTTTGTGCGGAGCATATCCGCGTGTGTGCTTGGGCATTTTGTGGGGTTTGTTCCCCGTGTGTGATTGGGGGATTTCTCCCGTGTGATTGTGTAGGCTTCGTCCTACGTGTGGGTGTTGGAGCTTGGCTCGGTGTGTGTGTGGGGTTTAATCCCCGGGCTGTTTTATACAGCAGTGAAGCCTCACCGGTTTGGTGAGGGGTGGACGTAGGGTGCCCGTCGTGGTCCCGAACCACCTTAAAAATCTCCGTGTTTTGTGGCTTGCATTGTGGTTTGTGTTGTGGTGGTTTGTGTTATCGTTCTTATCTCATTATCCTTTCGAGTGAGAACGGTGAGATTGAGAGAATCAAGTCTATTCCAATTAGTTTAAATTCCTCACTCTTGCTAATCTTGCTAATTCCGCTGTAAGGTAGTAAATAGTTTTAATTGGACATAATTTTAGTGGAGGGTTCTATTCACCCCCCCTCTAGAACCGTGTTACTGCACTACGGGACCCCAACAATTGGTATCAGAGCGAGGCTCTGTGTCCCTAGATCTAACGATCTTCAGAGTGATCCTTGTGCATTGTCAATCATGAATTTTTCTGTTGATCAAATCTCCATGAATTGCCTTCCTATGTTTAATGGTCATGATTATATTTCTTGGAGAAATGCTATGTGTGTTTATCTTAGTTTGCATGAGCCTAATGTTTGGAAGGCCATATGTGAAGGTCCATACAAGCTTCCTACTGAACATAACAAATGTGATGATATGCATGTCAAGAAAGATGAAATGAATCTTAGAGCATTAAATTTTCTCTTGAATGCGATTGAGTCTAACATACTTTCACAAATTCCCTTGTGTAGGTCGGCAAGAGACCTTTGGGATGAATTGGCACGGAAGTATGAAGAAGAAGTAATGGATCTATGCTTAATGGCTCATGGTGAAGAAACTTCAAATGAGGTAAATTCTAACTCTGACTCTGATGAAGACGAAATGTCTTTTGAAGAACTTCTTGATGCTTATGAGGAGTTATCGAGTCGATATAAGAAAATCAAATCTGAAAATAAAAATCTGAAAAAGAAAACTAGTGAGAATGTGCATGCTAGTGGTTCTTGTGAAAAATGCATTGAGTTAGAATCAAAAATTGAAAATCTAGAAAATGATAATGAACTTCTAGAATCCAAAGTTGAATTATTTTCAGATGAAATGTCATGTATGACTGAAGAGCTTGAAATGTTCAAAAAATCTAATACTGCTCTTGAAATTGAAAATGATTCCGATGTTTTGCTTGATCAGAACAAACTCTTGTTATCTAAGATTTCATTGCTTGAAGAATCTGAAAAATGTCTTAGAAACAAGTTGGATTCCTTATCTGACGATGATAAAATGCTTGAAAAACTTCTTGATTCTGAAAATGATAGCAAGAGCATCATGTTTGAAAATGAGGAACTTAAAAAGAAAATTGGTGCCATGCTAATCGAGAATGCTTTGCTTGAAGGGAGATTGAACAGTTTTGATAAAAGTGAGAAAGAAAATGCGTTGTTGAGATCTGAAAATGAAAGTTTGAAACAATTAAACAATGCCATGTCTGAAAGACTGCTTGTTCTTGAAAAAGGAAAATCTGTGGTTGTTAATGAATGTGAAAAATTGCATGTGCTGGAACAAGAACTTGAAAGCTATAAAACTACAAACAAAGTGTTAAGTGAATGTAATGTTTGCAGTGAACAAGAAATTGCTAGCTATGAGTTGCACATTGCATCCCTTGAAAATGAAATCATTGATTTGAATGCATCTTTGTCCAAATTTGTCAAGGGGAAAGACAACCTAGATAAAATCTTGGGGACCAAGGTGAATTTTCAAAGGGAAGGTCTTGGGTATGAACCCACTAAAAAGAAAACTTTTGGTCTGAAAACCCAAACATCATTCGTGCATGCTTCATGTTCTTCTAATGCATCTTTTGTTGAGAAACCCCAGATTAAAACTCAAGCCCAACCTAGGACCAAGAAATTTGCCCCATCACCCAACTGTCAAAATGGTCCTAAGAGTCATAATAGAAAATCTGATTCTCACCAAAATCATGAAAAGCATGCTCACGTTCCTAAAAGTTCAAAGTTGAGTTGTTTTTACTGTGGCATGCATGGCCATGTTATGGATGATTGTGATATCATGAAAAAAGATGACCAACATGCATGCAAAGAAAAACATGCCTTCAAATCAAAAGGAAATGTTTCTTGCCTTCACTGTGGTAAGATAGGCCACACCATGAAAAATTGTTTTTCAAAGCAAAAAGATGAACTTCATGCTAACAATGCTAAGTGCAATGCTCAAAGAAAATTCAGTAACCAATATGCCTTTCGTGCTCAAAGGTTTTCATCAAACAAGGGAAAGTTCTTTGGAAAAATGTTTGCTCATAATGATAAATCATTTGTTAGAACTACTTCACATTGTTGCTATCATTGTGGAAATTACGGGCATGTTATGAAAGAATGTTGGTTTTTGAAAACTAAAAATTTCCATGCTTCTAGAATGAATGCTAGGTTTAATTTTGTTAGACCTAGATCCTTTGAAAATAGGAGATGGAAAACTTTTGAAAATGCCTATGCTCATGAAAGAACATCCTTTGCTAGAAATACCATCCCTCAATGCTTTTATTGTGGAACCCATGGACATGTCATTGAGGATTGTAGGATCATGAAGGATGATGATATAGTGGCAATGAAAAGGTCAAAGAAAACATTTGAAAGAGATGCTACCAACATCCAAGGACCCAAGAAGGCTTGGGTGCCAAGATCCGACAAGTGAGTCGGTTGTTATGAAGGTGTGCCTTGAGGTAAACAAAGAATGAAAGGGGTTCCAATAAAATGGAACAAGGCACACTCACAAGGTAAAACCCCAACTTTACCTTTTCATTATTAAACTTGATGATTTTGATGTTTGGTATGTTATTCTGTTATAGTTTTCATATGATGCCTGAATTCCAATTCCTCATAAGTCATACAAGCCTTCAATGGATGAATTTTTGGTATATCAAATGGTGATATGTGAAATGACAGATCAAGTCTGTTAGGAAGCTATCACTATGTGTGAGGTGATCTTAGGATCAATGTCCTCCACCGTGTATCAAAATTCAGAACTTAAATTGTTGAAACATGTCTTTTTGAATGAAATCTATTTGCCTTGACATGCATGTGCTTTCTATTTGAATCTGAAAATCCTTCTTGTTTTAAGAAGGCATAATCTCTGAAAATCTATTTGGAACAACTTCTGAAAATAATCAGGTTGCATTGCTTGATTTTGATCATTTTTGCATCCTTGTTCCTGAAGGGCATGTCATGGAGAATGTTTGTTGATTATCATTCGAATGGAAATGCTTTCATGTGCAATCTATCATGACAGTCTGAAAATCAAACTCTTGGTTTTTACTTTTGCATTTTGCATTGCATTCTCAAGTTGTTATAGGTTGCATGCATAAGAGTTCATGCATTAGGGGCATTGAAACATTCAAATAAAATCTGAAATTCTGCATACATGATGCATTCTACATTGCATATTGCATATTTCCTCGTTGTGTGCTTGCATGTTAATATATGCTACAACCCCTTCCTTGGAATTTTCTATGACCATACACTCCCTTGATAAATAATGTTGCATCTGAGTCCTAACAAGTGTGGTTCTTGTCATACACTCAGGGGGAGTCAATATTTGATAAGTGCATCTAGATAGGGGGAGTTGCATTGCTATGTGCTCATGATGTTTTCGATATACATGCTAAATCAAATTCGCACACCTCTTGCACAATATGTGAAAATAAGTGTTAAAGATAAGGATATGGGAATTTCTTTTCAACACTCTAGAGTTATTAAACCTGCTGCATGTATGTTGAAGAGACAGTTGAGGAAAAAGCTGCCTACCTATCTTTGTGAAAAGAATGTGAAATGAAAGGCAGAGCAATGTTTAGTCTCACTGAGTAAATTGGGCACATGTCACCTGAGACGTGATGTGGTTCATTTAAGAAAGGTGTTGTATTAAAATATCTCTGTTCAAAATGAAGTGAAATGGTTCAGTATTCTGAGTAACCGGGGAGTCTGGCATGAGCTCCATGTGTCTCCTCGCGTAAAAAGGAATTATTTGAACCTGATCATTCTTAGAAAAATTCTGATTGTCTATGTGAAATCAATGAAAAATTCTGATGTGGAATTCTATTGAGGTAGAGTGTAGCCTCCAATACGCTGTTCTCGGATTATAGTGTAGCTTGTACAATCTCTCGTTGTGTTGATCTTAAAATCTGAATATCCATATTGCAACAATTCATTTTCATGTTAATCACTTACACCTTTGGAAATTTGATTTAATATGTATTCAGAAAATTGATTGATTGCATTGGCTTTTGCTTTATTCTCCTATATGATTGCACAATCCCCTAGGTGTACACTTGAGCAAACTGGTTTCATTGACTCACCTGCACTTTTCTTACACCTATCCTCTCACTATGAATAAATTGGGGGAGCTATATTGCATGTATTTAGATCTACTTGCTTGGAAGTCAATCATACTTGATCATTCCACTTGCATTCTGCATGTTCATGTTGCCCACAACTTGTATTTCAAACATGTGCAATTAGTTCATGCATACTTGGCATTTAGTGCATTCACTCATGCATATTTGAATTGCATCTTGTTGAACATTGTGTGCATGTGGTTCTCTTAATAACCCCGTTGTCCGTCGATTCAGTGTCAATGACAAAGGGAGAGAGACTGGTAACTGTTCCTTGTGCTTCTTTCATGAGTATCACATGTTTTGCTTGACTGTTCTCATTTTACCTTAAGGGGAGTAAGCTTGCTGATTTTGGTTTTGATGCTATCGTGAACTCCCCATGTTGATCCCCATTTTTGATTATGTCAAAGGGGGAGAGAGAGCATTAATGCATAATATTTTGTCATCATCAAAATGGGGGAGATTGTTGTGCATGTGATTTTGATGATTACAAAATGATTTTGTTCTTGACCTTGCTTGGCCTTGTGCTTCAATGATACTTCATGTTCTTATGTGCTTGAATGATACTTCATGTTCTCATGTGCTTGAATCATACTTATTCTCTTGTAATGGAGTCATGTTCTAGATTTGTAATGGAGTCATGTTCTAGAATGAGAACATGTGCTTGAATCATACTTGTTCTCTTGTAATGGAGTCATGTTCTAGATTTGTAATGGAGTCATGTTCTAGAATGAGAATGAATTTGTAAAACAATGCTTCTGAATGCCATCAACATGAATGAGTCTTTATGCTCATTTGAATGCTATCATGCTCACTTGTTTGTAATAGCTTAACTCTCACTGGAATGAGAGTCATGTTCATTTGAATGCAAGTATGCTAATCTTCTTGCATTGCAGGAACGAGTCTTGATGGACATCAGATGGAACTCAAGAGAATGCTTAACTACGTCATCTTGTTGTCCACCATTCAGAACTTGTGTTAATTCTATCTCCATTCTTCTAAGAACCATTGGTAAGACTTGGCAATTCACATATCTTCAGTTAAGTGAATTTTGGGTGAGAAAGCTACAGTATGTTGACCCATAGTACTTGTGCATAGATATACATGTGGCTTCATGTACCTTCTTCATGAGTCCTTAGGGTTTGAAGATGTAGGCTTTCATGCATATTCTTCTAAGAGGCCAAAGTCATGAATGTTAGTCTTTGTCATCAAGAATGCCATTTGAATGAATGTGTGTTTGAATGGTTAGCATGTTATAAACCTTCATGAGGCATGAATGTTTCAAATTTGAATGTGGATCATGCACTTTCTACTTGAACCTCTTTAAGCTTGTGATGTGCTTGAAATATTCTTCAAGACTTTTGAGAGTTGGCTCTATATTGCTCATGCATAGCATGAATGCTTGGTCTTGTGAGCTAAGCACCAAAAGCTTGATTTATTAACTTGATGTGTGAAAGACTTGCATGTAATGTAATATGGAAACATCTTTACAAACATGCATAGCTACATATGTGTAAGAGATCATGAGGATGCATAATGAAAATGCATATTTGCATTTGTTTGCACATGTGTGTGTTTAGGTGTTCACACTTGTCAAATTGAGTTTCATGATATGTAAGCGTATCGTGGCAAGGCTACTTGAATGATTGAGCCCCCATATCATTACATTTGCCTTAGATGCAATGGAAGATTCAAAGTTCCCCAAATGCCATAGCCCGTGACTTTATCTTTATGAAAACATTTATTTATGCAATGAGCATTTGGATGGTTGACAAGTTATGAAGGTTCTTTTGGAAGAATCTAGTTCATGAGCTCTTAACTTTCACACATGTGGTAACCTCATACTCTTGTGTTTCTACAGGTCCAAAGATGGTTCTTAAACCCTCTCATGTCAATTGGATGATGGTAACATCTAACCATCTTTATGTCAAGTTCCGGGTTGTTTTCATGCACATCTTTCATGAGATCTTAATGCATTGATGGTGGTTCATGCATTTCTCAAATGAGATTTCTTGGACTGTTAAAGTCAAGGCTTTTGGTTGCCTTGTGATGGACTAATGATTAATTCAATGTGAGCATTAATGAAACCATCATGCTTATGGAAAGGCTCATAATGTTCAATGAAAGTGCTCATTCAACTTGCATATGTTCATGCATATTCTTATTGTGATCCTTGTGGCCAAAGATGCTAATTACACATTAAAGCTTCCATGACATTGCATTTGGTCATACATGTTTTGGTTGGTTAAATTGAGAAGACAAATACATGTTTAAATGGTTCAATGATGTGTTTTAATGTCAACATGTTCATAGTGTTGTTGCTTGATGCAAAGATTTTGATTCTCAACTAACCACTTGCTTTTTCATGTTTTCAGGATGAAAATACATGGTTAATCTACATGGGGTTATGGTAACATTTAAACATTTATTTCCCCATGATTTCATGTTGATTTAATAGTGTTTTGTAGGCCTTTCTAGCATGGGTCGACCCATTGGGTCGACCCCTACGTGTTCTGGACCAAACAGAACACAGAAAATTGACCCTGTGTGCATGGGTCGACCCATGGGGTCGACCCACACTGCATGGGTCGACCCCATGGGTCGACCCATGAAAACTGGGTCGTTTTTCTGCTTCTGGCCGCCTTCAGGTTCCCTGGGGGTCGACCCATGGGGTCGACCCATCCCGGCACGGGATTCTCGAGAGCTTCCGAAACCCTATGGAATCATATCTAAAGTTTACCAAAATACCCCCAAATGGTTACTAATGTTATTGGGGGGTTTCTAACATGTATTGGGAGGGTTTTATGTGTCTTTTGTCCACTCCACTATATATATGAATGTGAACTCCGAATTTGTAAGTAGAGAAGCCCTAATGTATCTTGTTCTATCTTGTAGGTGGAGAAAAGGAGCAAAGCAACCAAGGAGCTCTTGAGGAAAGGTTATCATCTACATCCATGGAGATTTGGAGCTCGTGGTAGAAGAAGAAAAGAAGCGTCTCGACGAGAGGAACGCGAGGACGCTCAAATCGCGGCCATCCGACATTGAGCCAAGAAGATCCGGAGTCTTTCTTGAAGGGGGAGCTTCATACATGCCTTATCTTCTTTGATTCATTCTCTAGAGTTTGTTTGGGGCTCAATGCATCTATTTGTCTTAGGTTCTTAAATTTCTGGAAGGATATTCTGTGTGGGTGTTCGGAGAAAGGGGTCTCCGAGTGATTGGTTGATGCGGGTGCATCGTTTTGTGCGGAGCATATCCGCGTGTGTGCTTGGGCATTTTGTGGGGTTTGTTCCCCGTGTGTGATTGGGGGATTTCTCCCGTGTGATTGTGTAGGCTTCGTCCTACGTGTGGGTGTTGGAGCTTGGCTCGGTGTGTGTGTGGGGTTTAATCCCCGGGCTGTTTTATACAGCAGTGAAGCCTCACCGGTTTGGTGAGGGGTGGACGTAGGGTGCCCGTCGTGGTCCCGAACCACCTTAAAAATCTCCGTGTTTTGTGGCTTGCATTGTGGTTTGTGTTGTGGTGGTTTGTGTTATCGTTCTTATCTCATTATCCTTTCGAGTGAGAACGGTGAGATTGAGAGAATCAAGTCTATTCCAATTAGTTTAAATTCCTCACTCTTGCTAATCTTGCTAATTCCGCTGTAAGGTAGTAAATAGTTTTAATTGGACATAATTTTAGTGGAGGGTTCTATTCACCCCCCCCTCTAGAACCGTGTTACTGCACTACGGGACCCCAACACAAATGAATTTCTCTGAAATGTCTAAAGGGTAATATCTGTCAGAGCAATGACTTTGGTCACTGAGAAACACATGTCCAAAGGACTGTGTCATGAGGTGCCATAGTTAACTCTACTTAAGATGAGTGTTAATCAGGCAGAGCAATGGCATGCACACAGAGAAATACAACTCACCCATCAAGAAATGATTTGAAGTGTGTCATGATGTGTAAATGCTATTGTTGTGCCCTTAGGCACAAGCATGTGCTATGTTAAATTGATGATAGCAATGCTGTTTTGTTTTGATGATTGCAACACAGTGAGTGCATTATGATATTTTGTTTTGTTTTGATGATGGCATGTTGATTTGAATGCTTGAGTGTGTTATATCTGATTTAGTCTGTGGAGATTGCATGAGTGTCTGTCCATCTTATTTAGTGTCTCATGCAGCGTCAACGCTGTGAGTGTGTACAATGGCTGCAGCATGCTCGCATAAGTCTATACATTACATCTTAGCATGTTTGCACAGCACATGAACTCTATACATTGCACTGTTCATGCATGGCACAGCAAGTCTGCACAACGTCCGTCTCATTTAGCGTCTAAGGCAAGTCTATACACTAGAAATTGAAGTGTGTACATTGAGCGTCTCATTGAGCGTCTCATGTAAGTCTATACATCACATTGGGCTTCAGGCTTTACAAGTCTGTACAGAGCTTTCGTTTCATGCATTGTCTAAGCTAAGTCCATACATTGGACTGTAGCATTTTTACCCACGTTCTATGCTTCAAGTCTATACAGACCTTGATTCGCTCAAGTCTGTACAGCGGCTGTCTTCACATAGGAAGTCAGTACAGCCGTTCACCTTGTGAAGTCTATACATCGGTTATTCAGCAGCAGACTGCTCAAGTCCATACATTGGCTGCATCATATGCATTGAAGTCTGCACATTGCTGAATGCTCTTCAAGTGTGTACATTGCTTGGTTAAGTCTATACGCTGCTTCATATGCAGTGAAGTTTGCACATTGCTGAATGCTCTTCAAAGTCTGCATAGTGAAGTCCATACACTGCACTCGAGTTCACAATGTCTTCATGAAGTCTATACAACGCACTTTACATTACAAGTATATACATCATGATCGTCTTTACAAGTCTATACAGAGCTCTTCACTTAACCTGATATTCTGATACTCTGTCTGACAGGTGCTCTGCTCGTGGAGGCTAATGAAGGGCACGTGATCCGAGGCTGGAAGGGCAGACAGGATCGTGACACGTGTGCTGAAGCTGGCTGAGAGACTGACACGTGGTCCAAGGTTTTTGGGCGGGAGATGTGGAGAGCACACGCCCTGCTGCTGCTGCTGCTGCTATATATATGAGTCTTCATCTTCAGATGAAGAGTGATCGAAGTGGAGAAAGAAAAAGCAGAAGTGCAGAGACTTCGATCCAGCAGAAGAGAAGAAGAAGAGTGAAGAGAGCAGAAGAAGAAAGAAGAGAGAAGAGAAGAGAAAAAGAAGAAGAGCAGAAGATAAAGAAGAGAAAGAGAGAGAGATAGAGAGCTCGAGTTGAGAAAGAGAGAGAGGTTGAGGTTGTCTGGCTTTTGGATCAAATCCAAGCCAGAACTGCTCCTTCGAGAGCTATATTTGTGCTTCATTTCTTTACAGCTTTCGGTGCTGTAGTGTATGTTTTTCATTTTCTTTTGAACTCCTTTTTATCAAGCTGTTAGTCAGCGTGTTTTGCAGAGGTGCTGCCTCTGGACGGCTAAGCTGTATTGCCCAGCGGTTTGCAGTGGAGGACTCCACAGGACAGCAAGCTGTGTTGCTCAGCGGGGCGAGGAGGATTCCTCGGACGGCAAGCTGTGTTGCCCAGCGGTTGTATGGCAAGCTGTGATGCCCAGCTGTTCAAGCTGTGAGTCAGCAGGAAGCCACACTCGGGTTGAGTGTGGGGTGGATGTAGGTCTGCTGGATCGAACCACCTAAAAACCCTCTTGCATTGTGGTTTGTTTTGTTCTATTTGTGCTTCCGCTAGATGAATGCATAGGGGCGCTCAACTGTCTGCTTATAGGTTCAATAGATGAGTGTTCTATTTTGTCTTGTTAGCATTCCAATTTTTAAGTGAGCGAAATCTTATTTTGGGTGAAGATTTTTAATTGGGCGAATTTTTAAAGGGCTATATTCATTCACCCCCCCTCTGAATACTGCACCGAACCCAACACTTGGTATCAGAGCGGGTCTCTGATCTATCAGATCTAACAATCTGCAGAGGATCCTGCTAGCTTCTGGTGCATTTTAGAATGGGTCTTTTGAAATCGTGTGTTGCTTCATTGACTTGTGCTTTGCTTTGCTCATTTGATTTTGGTGTTATTTGAGTTGATTCATTGTGCTTGATTAGTGTTCTTCCTAGAACTCTTATTCTGTCTAAAGCATGGAACTCACTGTTGATCCTCCGAAGTTTGAAGGTTCGGGTTTCTACAATTGGTTTAATCAGTTCAGAGAATATGTAATGCAAACTAATCCAGATATGTGGATAGTCATTGCACACAGTTCCTATGAAGTTCCAAAGGATGAATCCTTATGGAAACCTTCAGACAGACAAAAATTCTCTGATAATCAGAAGGCCCTGGAGCTAACTCAAAGGGCTATAAACACTGACAAGTTTCCATGTGTAGTTAATTGCTGCAGTGCCTCCGAAGTGGTCGAGATGATAGCAAGCAGCAGAACCCAGGATAAAGTGAATTGTCTCATGGCAACAGAAGAAGACGAAGATTATGAGGAGGACACTTCGTCACAGGTAAACTCTGATACTAATAATTTTTCTCTGGAAAATATGATTGAATTGAATGAGCATTTATTGAATAAATATGATAGACTGAAATCTGAAAAGAGAAAAATAAGAAAAGAAATGTTGCATGAGGTTAGAAGTCTGAAAGCTGAAAATGAAAACTTGAAATCTGACATGAATAAAGAAAAAGATGAGTTGAACAAGTTGAAATCTGAGAATGAAGATCTTAGAAACAAACTCATCAGTGAAGATAATTCTTGTAAATCATGTGCCATTCTCGAAGACATGATTAATGATTTTGATTCTGATGACAGTTTTCAAAAGGAACAAATCAAATCTCTAAAAGAAGATAATGTCTACTTGAAAGATCAAAATAAAAAGTTGATGGTTCTGAATACTATTTTCTCTGAAAGATGGATGACAATTGAAAAAGAAAAATATGTTTTGAAAGAGTATATCAATTGCAGTGACGAAGAAATTACTAGCCTTGTAATACACACTGCTGATTTGGAAAAAGAACTTTGTCTGTTAAAAGAAAAACTGGCTAGTTATGAAAAGGAGAAAGTTGATTCAGAAAATCTTATAATCTCTTTGGAAAGTAAAATTACTGAGCTGAATAGTACTTCATCTAAGGTTGCTAAGGATAAAGGCAAAATGAAAATATCCTCGAAAGATGAAGTAAGTGATCAATGTGAGGAGAGTGATAACATTTCTAAAATTAAGCAAGCTAAGAAGAACCAGCTGTACATCACTCTTATTCGTAGCTCTGGTTTAGCTAGCAATTCAGCTTCTTCTTCAAACATGCCTTCTAATCAGAGAGAAAAGCAAAAAATGGAAAAACAAAAGAAAATTCAGAAAAAGAAAACAAGTCAGATTAAGAACTTGAATGCTAAAAAATTTCAGGCCAACAAAGCTACTGTCAAGAATGTAAAATGCTTTTACTGTGGTAAGTTTGGTCATGAAATTGCTGATTGTTTTGTCATGAGAAATGATGATTTGAAATCTAATAGAATTCATGCTAAGAATTCTAAAATGAAGAAACATTCTCATGATCAAAAGAGAAGAATAAAATATTTTCACTGTCACAAAGAAGGTCATATCATGCATGAATGCAGATTAATGAAACATGATGACCTTTCTGCTAAGACAATGCATGATAGAAAATTTCTTGTCAAAAATCATACATCTCATAAAAAGAAGATTCAATGTTTTCATTGTGGCAAATTGGCCCATATTGCTGCAAACTGTTGGCATGCCCAAGTAAGTCATGTTAATAACAAAGCTTTTAAATTCTCTGCAAAACGACCTGTGAACTTCTCATGTTTTAATTGTGGTAAATCAGGTCACAAATCTGCTGAATGCTGGATAAAGAAGAACAAGAAACAAAATGTTCATGTAAACAACAGAACAATTCATGCTCATTTTCATAGGTCTCATGCTGCTGTTGATATGCATCATAGGACCAGACAATCTGTTGTTTCATGTTATTACTGTGGTCAGATAGGTCATTCAATGAATGATTGTCATGTGATGAGAATTGATGACCTTCATGCACAGAAGTTGGCTACCATACCTGCTAGGAATGTCACTGTTAATTCAGGACCCAAGACTTCTTGGGTTCCTGCAGGATCAAAATAATCCAGTTGTTGCAGGTGTGCCTTGGAAATGAATAAGAGGGGTTAACCAAGGCACTCAAGAATGAAAATCCCATGATTGAACTTATTAGGTCAGTTCTGAACTTTACTTTAAAATTCATCATCTGAATTTGTGAGTATGAAAAAATGTGAACTTCATGTTGATCTGCTTGTCTGAATTTTGATGATCTCTTCATGTCTAGCTAATCAGTCGGCATTCCAGACTCAGCTATTGAATTCAATTCTACATATCTGATGCTCTTCTCTTGCTATATGTTGAACTGAATTTGAATGCTTCTTTAGTGTATTCAGTGACGCACTATATAGACTTTGTGTCAATGCATGTGCTTTGTGTCAATACATTGCATGCTTGTTGTTAAATGCATAACTTGCTGATTGTGAATGGTTCATTTAGTGTACATAGTCAATGCATGTGTCTTATGTCTGCATACATCATTTGCATGACTGTCATTGATGCTGTTCAATGCATGTAGGACTGCTGTATGTTGCATTGTCTTGCATAACCCTGGTATATCAAATGGTATGTTACTAAAAGGCAGGGAAATCTGTCCGGAGGTTTCTACCATGTGTGAGATGGTCTTTGAGACTGGGTTCTCCGCCTAGTACCATGGGTCCTGTCTTCATGTAGAGCAGTGTCCTGCATATAATTAAAATTTGAAAAATCTAAAAAGAAATGACTTGGGCGCATAAAATTAAAATGATTGCATGCTTGTCTCATGTTTCATTGTTACATAGTTTGCATATAGAGCAGTGTGCTGCATAGCATATCTTTTGCATCATGGTGTCAGGGGGAGCTGAGAGCTTAGTTCATCATATTGAATCCTTGCTACTTATCACTATCCCCATTGAATTCACTCGTATTATTTGACAATCAGATGCCATTGGACCATAATGCTTATTGCTATCTTTTCCCCATCTTTTTCACTGAACAATAGCAATTGTTTCTGGTTTAGTATATTGAGTTGTGATTAATGCAATTGTTCACTTATAAGAATCACTCTTACAAATTGAAAGGAACTAAAGGTTTAACCTTTATAAATTGGAGAGTTAAGTGTCTGCACTTCAGAATTTGAGATAAAAGAAAACTTTTATAGCTCTTAATCTTTGTCTCATGGCTAAAATAGAAAAAGTTTTTTTTAATGCCTAAATGTGTTGAACTGGAAATATCTAGAACAGGTGAACAAGAGTGTGTAATGTTTTTCAAACAATCACTCTAAATGAATTAAGGGCAGCAGTAAATAAGATCACAAATGTAAAGAACTGAACATTGTGACAGAGCAATGGTTCATTGCACTGAGAAACTGTGAACTCCTCCAAAGAAGCAGGAAAATTCACATGTCATGAAGTGCTTTAGACTATCTCTGTTCATAGGGTCAAATCTATAGGGGGGTCCTCACCAAGTAACTGGGGGTACTGGCCTCTGATCAAGGTGTGCCCTTAATGTCAAAAGTTAAGACTATTCCTTGTAGGTCTTGATCTGAAATAGGTCTTGTAGTTTATGCCTAGTAACTAGGGGTACCTGCCTCTGATCAAGGTGTACACCTAATGTCAACAGCATAAATGCCACAGGTCTATTCACTTAGTTCAGTTTCTGAAAATTCAAAAGTGAAATACAAACTGCTGTAACCCTTTGAAAATCAAAAGTCATTGAGTGAAAATTATTTTTCTCAATACATATTCAAGTTGCCTTTCTTGAACTTCCATGTTTAAACACAAAAGGGTATTATTTCAGACTTATCTATTAATACCATGTGCCCTAGATTCATTGCTATAAATGGAGTCTATAAACTCCTTTTCAGGGGTCAGGTGTTTTACTCTAGATTTATCACTGTTAAACCTGAATTTTTGTCAAAATTGTATGTTGCTGATTCTTATACTTTAACTACTGTTTATAATCAGGCTTAGTTTCTGAACCAATGATTCAGCTGTTGTCTATTGACCCTCCTACCTTCTCTACCTTTACCTATCTGTTCATATTCCTTCTCAAAGGGGGAGCAATTATTAAGGGGGAGAACCAGTTCAGGGGGAGTCATATCTTCAGGGGGAGCTTACTGCTCTAGAGGAATTTGCATGCATAATGCACTTTGCACTCTTGTTTATACTATTTTTTCTCTTTTTGATTATGTCAAAGGGGGAGAAAATTTTGTGTGTGACTCACTGTCACAGTGTGTTGCCATCATCAAAAAGGGGGAGAATGTTGTGCCCCTTAGGCACAAGCATGTGCTATGTTTTTTTTTTTAACCAAAAAACTGGCCTATCTGGAGATTAAACCTGATCAAGTGCACCCCCCCTCAGAAAGGGAGAGTGTTCTCACTCCCCCAGGCAACTCCAGGGCCCTAGCTTTTATTCTTTTTTTGTCTCAAAAGATACATGGCCTTTGGGGTATTCACCCCTAAAAATATCAAAAAGAAGCCATAACATTGGCCCTTATGTATCACATGACGAAGCACCAACAGCTGTGCAAAGTATAGCCAAAAGAACCTAGAAGCGAAAGGCTGGTAATCTTGCCTTATCAACCCTGAAAGTACCCCTAACCAGCCATGGAAGATCTTTATCATGAATAAAAACCGAATTGCTAGAAGCATTACATGCATAGGATGCTAGTGAGTCAGCCATTTGATTCCCTTCCCTGTAAATATGTTGGATCGGGCAACCAAACTCCTGCAACAGCAGCATTATTTTCTTCCACCAAGGATGAGTCATGCAGCTAGGGGGAATACCCTTCCTAGCTGCCTCCACAAGAACCGCACAGTCTGAAAAAATTGCTGCTAGGTTAATTCCACATTGCTTTGCGGCTGCTAGACCATCATGTAGTGCTCTAGTCTCGGCCACAAGGCTATATCCAATACCATAGTTGAATGCAAAGGCAAGAAATAGGCTTCCTGTTGAGTCTCTTATACAGCCACCTCCCCCACTCCTGCCGGGGTTGCCTTTCGAGGCCCTATCGAGATGTAAAGTATAACCTTGCATAGCAAATTTACATAGAATAGAAATTGGCTTTTGGATAACTATCCGAGGAGTTAGATTAAAAGCAGCTATAGTTCTGGCATGATATGAAGACATAGGCCTATGAAAAGTTATCCTGTCCAGAGCCAAAGAGATTGAACTTAAGATTTTCTGTTTAATAGCAGCACAGTGAACAGACACACCTTCATATCTAGCAGCACATCTGGATTTCCATAATTCCCATATCATCATAGTAGTTGCAAGGAATCCAATAAAGCTAAAAGCCATTTGCATATTTGTACCAGAAATAAGATTCCATAGCCGGATAGTAATTTGATCACTAGCCCATACTCTGTTATTAATCAGAGGATACAGCCATCTCCATAAATCTTTAGCAGATTCTCCAGTGATAAAGACATGATTAAGATCCTCCTGGCTAGGAAGAGAACAGCAGTTACACATGGATACCATATTAAATCCACAATCCATAACCCTGCTGTCGACTGGGACTGCTCGATGGAGAAGCTTCCAGGTAAAAAGAGCAGCTCTCGGGGGAATGGCAGAATGCCATAACTTGGTCCAAGCTGGCCTTTTTACTCCTTTAGGCCTAATCATATTATATGCTGATTTAACAGTGAAATTACCTTTAACAGTTCCAGTCCATACCCATGTATCACATTCATTAGTCAACTGAACTTGGGGGAGTTGAGAAAACCCATTGACATTTCTGGCTTCATGTTCTGGGTTCAACAATACCTCTCTTACAGAAATAAAAGGATGACCTGTACCCTCATTTGTATTACTGTCCGGAGTAACACAATACAAAGGCCCATTCCCAGTCCAATTATCCCTAAGAAAGTCAGTACCCTCCCCACTACCAATGAAACATCTGCTGTGTTGCAGAATGATATCCCTGGCTTGCCTGAAAACTGCCATAGGCATGCCAGCAGGAAAAGGCTTCAAACAGCTAGCAAAATGTATTTTAATAAACCTATATCTGGCATAACCAGACCAAAGAGAAGACCCATGTACTATATTCCACAGCATCTTAACAGCCAAGGCAATTTGAACTGCTGTCAGGTCCTTGATGCCCAAACCACCCTCAAGCCTAGGCTTCTGTATAGTAGACCAAGCTATCCAATGTCTCCGAGTTGTGTTTTGATTACCTTGCTAGAAAAAATTATCACTCATGCTTTCAATAATATGTATTACCTTTCTGGGTATAAAGCAAGCTGAAGCTAAGTATACAGGAATACTATGTAGAACAGAATCAATAAGCACAGCCCTTCCTGCTGCAGATAGCAACTTAGACTGCCATCCATCTAGCCTGAGTTGTACCTTGTCAATTAGGAATTGGAAATCAGAGCATAGATACCTGCCTTTCTTGACAGGAATACCCAAGTAATTCAATTCATCAGACTGCCATTTAAATCCAGTAAGAGACCGAATGGATTGTCTGATTGAATCCGGAGCCTTGGAAGATAAGATAAAACTGCTTTTTGTGGGGTTGACTTTTTGCCCTGAACTGTTTTCATAGCAGGTGATAAAATGTTTAAAAGCTTCAATATTGCGCCTGCTAGCATTTAGAAAAACCAAGGTATCATCAACATAGAGTAAGTGGGTAATCTGCTTACAGTGCCTCGGCCCTTTATAACCTTTAAGCTGGACTGACTGAAATAAGGCAGAAAGACCTCTACTTAAAACTTCTGAGGCTATAATGAATAAAAAAGGGGCAAGTGGATCTCCTTGCCTTATGCCTCTGCTAGACTTAAAATACCCAGTTACCATGCCATTGAAACTAACAGAGAACCAACTATTATAAAGGATCATGCCAATATAAGAAGTGAATCTGGAATTAAATCCCATTCTTTTCAGAACTGCTAAAATGAAATCCCACTCCATTCTATCATAGGCTTTAGCCATGTCCAATTTAAAAATAACATTATGGCCTCTCACTTTCCTGTTAAGATCCACCATAAGTTGTCGGGCTAAAGATATGTTATCCAGAATGTATCTTCCTTTCGCAAAAGCTCCTTGCTCCAAGGAAATAAGATTTGGCAGTAAAGGAACCATCCTTTCAGAAATAATCCGAGTAATAATTTTGTATACAAAATTACATAAGCTGATAGGCCTGAAATCATTGAAAGATTTGGGTTCATGGACCTTGGGGATTAAAGTAATAATAGAGGAGGAAATACCCCTAGGAAGGGGGTATCCTTGAAAAAATGCACATACCGCTGCTGACACATCCTTCCCCACAATATCCCAAACAGAGGTAAAGAATTCACCAGTAAAACCATCCGGCCCAGGAGAGCTAGAGCCTTTAAGTGTCCAGATTGCATTGCGAATTTCGCTACCATCTGGCAGAGCACAAAGACATTTGTTTTGATCCTCAGTTATAATCTGAGGAATGCAGTTCAATAAGGAATGATCTATTATATGCTCTTCTGATGAAAGAATTTGTTGAAAATATGCTACTGCATGAGTTTGCAGAGCAGCTTGCTCACCACACCAATCAGCAGGATTCCCGACCTTGAGTCTAGATATAAAATTTCTCCTTTTGTTACACTGAGCAGTAGCATGGTAAAAGGAAGTGTTCCTGTCACCATTTTCTATCCAATCCATCCTTGATTTTTGATTCCAGAAGAGTTCCTCTCTGTACAAGGCTTGTAGCAGTTTGGCATTAGCAGCAGAAAGACTCTCTTTATTAATAAGGGAGGGATCAGTGTCAAATAGATTTTGTTTGTAAGCAACCTCAGCTTCAGCTTGGCTTTTGTTCAGGGAGACATCCCCAAAAACTTCTTTATTCCATTTTTTAAGAGCTTCCTTGACTGCCTTCAGCTTATAGAATAACCTTTCCATAGCATTTGGATGGTTGATCTGTGTCTGCTGCCATACAGTAGAAACCAACTGCTTAAAGGAGTCATGAGAGCACCACATTTTTTGGAAAACAAACCGTCCAGGGCAAGTTGGCAAGATGTCCAAAGAAACCAGAATAGGGGCATGATCAGAAGGGCCTCTAGATAGATGCTTGACAATTAAATGAGAAGCCATAGCAAGGTAGTTACTATTTACACAAATTCTATCTAGCCTGGCCCGGATATTTGCAGCACCAGATCAATTATTAGTCCAAGTCATACATGGACCTTGGAAACCAGCATCGATCAAACCAGTAGAACAGAAAAAGGAGTTAAAATCCAACATGGATGCAGGGGCTGGGGAGTCTCCACCCACCTTTTCAGATGATTTTGCTATACAATTAAAGTCTCTCCCCACTAGCCATGGAACCGACACCGAGGCACTAAAACTTGTAAGCTCTGTGAAGAGTTCCTGTCTTATTCTAGGATTGCAGGAAGCATATACAAAAGTATAATATATACAAAAAGAATTATCAATTTTCTGCCCTAGAGTAATATACTGAGAGGAGGAAGCAATTACTTCCAAGTTAATGCTATCATGCCAGAAGACCCAAATCTTGGATTCATCTGAATTATTGCCAGCATAGCCCCTGAGATTGAGGTATCTTCCCAATTGAAGGGCTCTACTAAAAGAAATCATAGGTTCAGAGATGGCCACTAGACTGGCTTTATTAGTCATCACAATCTATTTTAAGCTTCTTCGGGAACCAGAATTCCCAACTCCCCGAATGTTCCAGCATACTATAGATTGAATCATTGGGGATCCCAAGTGATTTCCTCCATAGATCTAGCTTTAGATCTAGTTATGACCCCAGCATCAGGTGGCTTGTTAAAACACTCATTCCCCTTTTTAACCAATTTGATTTGTAGAATCGCATTATCTAGCCGTGCTCTGTCAGCTACTGGATGTAATACAGTAACATCCATAGTACTGATACCCTCCATTTCACCAACAGCATTAGATGCCTTTGAGTCAAAAAAAGTCATCCCCTTTTCAGCAAAATGTTGTTGATGTTCCACATTTGTAGCAATGCTGTTTTGTTTTGATGATTGCAACACAGTGAGTGCATTATGATATTATGTTTTGTTTTGATGATGGCATGTTGATTTGAATGCTTGAGTGTGTTATATCTGATTTAGTCTATGGAGATTGCATGAGTGTGCCATGCTTGATATCCTTGATGGGTCGACTCCCTCAGACTGTCCATCTTATTTAGTGTCTCATGCAGCGTCAACGCTGTGAGTGTGTACAATGGCTGCAGCATGCTCGCATAAGTCTATACATTGCATCTTAGCATGTTTGCACAGCACATGAACTCTATACATTGCACTGTTCATGCACGGCACAGCAAGTCTGCACAATGTCCGTCTCATTTAGCGTCTAAGGCAAGTCTATACACTGGAAATTGAAGTGTGTACATTGAGCGTCTCATTGAGCGTCTCATGTAAGTCTATACATCACATTGGGCTTCAGGCTTTACAAGTCTGTACAGAGCTTTCGTCTCATGCATTGTCTAAGCTAAGTCCATACATTGGACTGTAGCATTTTTACCCACGTTCTATGCTTCAAGTCTATACAGACCTTGATTCTCTCAAGTCTGTACAGCGACTGTCTTCACATAGGAAGTCAGTACAGCCGTTCACCTTGTGAAGTCTATACATCGGTTATTCAGCAGCAGACTGCTCAAGTCCATACATTGGCTGCATCATATGCATTGAAGTCTGCACATCGCTGAATGCTCTTCAAGTGTGTACATTGCTTGGTTAAGTCTATACGCTGCTTCATATGCAGTGAAGTCTGCACATTGCTGAATGCTCTTCAAAGTCTGCATAGTGAAGTCCATACACTGCACTCGAGTTCACAGTGTCTTCATAAAGTCTATACAACGCACTTTACATTACAAGTCTATACATCATGATCGTCTTTACAAGTCTATACAGAGCTCTTCACTTAACCTGATATTTCGATACTCTGTCTGACAGGTGCTCTGCTCATGGAGGCTAATGAAGGGCACGTGATCCGAGGCTGGAAGGGCAGACAGGATCGTGACATGTGTGCTGAAGCTGGCTGAGAGACTGACACGTGGTCCAAGGTTTTTGGGCGGGAGATGTGGAGAGCACACGCCGTGCTGCTGCTGCTGCTATATATATGAGTCTTCGTCTTCAGATGAAGAGTGATCGAAGTGGAGAAAGAAAAAGCAGAAGTGCAGAGACTTCGATCCAGTAGAAGAGAAGAAGAAGAGTGAAGAGAGCAGAAGAAGAAAGAAGAGAGAAGAGAAGAGAAAGAGAAGAAGAGCAGAAGATAAAGAAGAGAAAGAGAGAGATAGAGAGCTCGAGTTGAGAAAGAGAGAGAGGTTGAGGTTGTCTGGCTTTTGGATCAAATCCAAGCCAGAACTGCTCCTTCGAGAGCTATATTTGTGCTTCATTTCTTTACAGCTTTCCGGTGCTGTAGTGTTTGTTTTTCATTTTCTTTTGAACTCCTTTTTATCAAGCTGTTAGTCAGCGTGTTTTGCAGAGGTGCTGCCTCTGGACGGCTAAGCTGTATTGCCCAGCGATTTGCAGTGGAGGACTCCACTGGACAGCAAGCTGTGTTGCTCAGCGGGGCGAGGAGGATTCCTCAGACGGCAAGCTGTGTTGCCCAGCGGTTGTATGGCAAGCTGTGATGCCCAGCTGTTCAAGCTGTGAGTCAGCAGAAGCCACACTCGGGTTAAGTGTGGGGTGGATGTAGGTCTGCTGGACCGAACCACCTAAAAACCCTATTGCGTTGTGGTTTGTTTTGTTCTATTTGTGCTTCCGCTAGATGAATGCATAGGGGCGCTCAACTGTCTGTTTATAGGTTCAGTAGATGAGTGTTCTATTTTGTCTTGTTAGCATTCCAATTATTAAGTGAGCGAAATCTTATTTTTGGTGAAGGTTTTTAATCGGGTGAATTTTTAAACGGCAATATTCATTCACCCCCCCTCTGAATACTGCACCGAACCCAACAGCTATCTCTGTTCATATAAAGCACGACAATTAGTCACACTAAGTGCTTAGGGATATTGGGCTCTGATCAAGGTATATCCTCTAGTTACAAGGTGTGCACTGAACTAGAGTGCTCGTAAAATTTGTAGCATGAAAAATTGTTGAATAAATTGAAATATCTGAATATTGATGCTAAAATCAAATTGCTACAACCCTAGACAAATTCACATGACTTCTTAATTGCTTGATCTCAATACTAGTGCATGTAATTCTGATTGAAGTAAATAAATTTGATTGTGTAAGAGAAAGGGAGGTTAATGAAGATAAAAATGAGGGCTTGGTTCATTTTTATTAAACCATGGTTTTAGATATCAATACAGAATTTTATTGATAAACTCTGCATACATCATGTTTAAACCATGCTGATCAATAAACTTCATTCATAAGCCCTTATAATGGAAGACCTTGAAAAATTATATTTTGGATTTATGAGATTGATATCTCCTTCAAAATCTTGTTGAACTTCTTGTGCTTGGAGCTTCTTTGAAGATCTGAAATTTGAAACTCTTCTGCTCACTGTCCTTGATTCATTGACCTGAACTTATCCTTGAATGCCTCTGTGGTCTCCCTCTCACCCATATCAATTGGGAGAAATGCAACAGATGCATATCAATTGGCATCTACTCAGGGGGAGCTTCCTTGTAATATTGAATCATGTTCACCTCAATTGGTAACAATTGTGTCTTTGCATTCATATATGTAGGGGGAGGTATTGCACTTCTAGTTGCATCTGCATTTCTGCATTCATACCTCTCCATGGTTCATCTTGTTTATTGCAAGGAGGAGAAATTGACTGTATTTTAAACATGTTTTAACTTCTCAAACTATTTTCTTTTTGATGAAGTCAAAGGGGGAGAATAGTTTGTGTCATCAGAATTACCACAGTGTAGTGTTGCCATCATCAAAAAGGGGGAGATTGTTGTGCCCCTGTGGTTTTGATGATTGGCTTTGATGTGTGTTAATCTTTTGATGATTGGCTTTGATGTGAGTTAATCATTTGATGATTGGTTTTTGTTGTGAGTTAATCACTGTGAGTCATCTTGCTGTATGAGTCATCTTCATATGTTCAGTCAGTCTGCTGTTCTGTTAGTTTATCAGGTCTAAAAGCATTGCATATTTGATGTTCAGCCATGTTATCTGCTGCATGAAGCATTCATATACACATTCATCAGTTGCTTCACTCTGCTTGTTGAATTCTGTTCAGGCTAAACATCCTTGCATCATCACAGTCAGCTTAGTGTGGGTCGACCCCCCTTTCTAGATGGGTCGACTCCCCAGATAAGTGTAGTCTATACACTCTTCGGTTGGCTTCAACTGAAGTCTATACATCAGCTTGCATGAATTCAAAGTGTGTACATTGAATAGCAAGCATTTCATGAAGTATGTATATCCTGTGTCTCTGTTAAGCTTCAAAGTCTGTACATGGCTCACCGTCTCATGCATAGTCTTCACATCGGTTTTTCAAGTGTGTACATTGGCACATGCATTTCTTGATCATGTCTACACACTGTCAGCATTGACTGGACAGTTGTGGGTCGACCCCCCATTTCTGATGGGTCGACCCCCCAGTTTCGCAAGTCAATACATTGGCCTTAGCTCTCATAGTATGTACATTGGTCTTCACCAGAAGTCCATACATTGGTTTTCATATTCAAAGTCTGTACATCCTCCGCTAAGCCTTCAAAGTCTGTACAGCCATTCCTTGAAGATCAAGTCCATACAACGGCACTGTAGCTTGCTCAACTGAAGTCTATACTTCCTTCAAGGCGCCAAGTCTGCACATCGCCTCATTTCTTCAGAGTCTATGCATCCACAGTGGAACCCCAAGTCTGTACATCGCTTGCATCTTCAAAGTCCATACAGAGTCTTCTGTTGCATTTGAAGTCTATACATCCTGTGAACCTTCAAGTCTATACATCAGCCTTTGCAAATCGGTTTCCAAGTCTGTACATCGACTTCAAGCCTTCCGAGTATGTACAACCCAAGTCTATACATCCGATTGCCTTTGCATTGCTCAATCCTGTACAGCCCTCTCGTTGGCAAGTCTATACATCAGTCTGTTTGAGCAAGTCTGTACAGCGGTTGCATTCATTGGAAGTCTATACATTGGCAGCACTGTGCAAGTCTATACAATCCCAGCCTTTACCTATGTTTAGAACTTCAAATCTATACAGTGGTAAAGTCTGCACATTGTGCTCTGAAGCTCACCAAGTCTATACATTGCTGAGCCATTCGTCAAGTCTCTACATTGGCTTCAGTTCTTCAAGTCTGTACACCCTTCAAGGGCCTCCAAGTGTACACATCGTTCACAGCACACACGTTCAAGTCTGAAGTCTATACAGCCAAGGCATGTGCTTCGCAAAGTCTATACAACGCTCAAAGTCTGTACAACATGCTTCGTCGTTCAAGCTTTCAAAACTCTATACATCACTGTTGAGCTAAAGTCTGTACAGCCGTTTCTTGTGCCAAAGTCTACACATCATGAAGTCTAACACTCGACTGCCTTGCTTTGCTTAAAGTCTGTACAGCCCTTCCCTCAACAAGTCTATACACTGGAGTCGTCAGCTGCAGGGACAGCATGTCTGTACATTGGGTTCTCATGCATGTTAACAGCAAGTCTATACATTGCATTCATGCATTGTTCTTCACAGCAAAGTCTGTACACTGCGTTCCCTTGCACGCAATCAAAGTGTGTACAGCCTGTGCTCGCATTGGTAAGTCTATACATGCTTGAGTGTTCATCGTCTGCTACATGCCACTTCAAGTCTGTACATCCATTTGTGCAGTGTGCATTGATCAAGCCAAAGTCTGTACATCGATATGTTGCTTTGATGCCGTTGCATAGTCTATACATTGTTGAGCTTCACACACATATCTTCATAGTCTATACATTGCATCATTGTGCATGCATTGCATTCATTGAAGTCTATACACTGCATACAGTTATGCTTCACAAGTCTACACATTGCTGTTCTTCACAGCAAGTATATACACTCTCTCACGTTGTACACACTTGCCTAATTAATGTCTCTAAGTCTATACACTCGATGGCTTCTTACATTTCACAGAAGTCCACACATTCCCCCTTGTTATGATAATGCATTCTTCAGCAAGTATATACACTGAGGTCGCATGAAGACCTACAAGTCTATACACTCTCTCAGTGTACACACTTACTCATTTACTGCTTCTAAAGTATATACACTCGTTGTTATAAGCCTGAACTAACTAATTTGTTTCATTTCATTTTGTCTCTGTCTGCAGATGACTCAGGTTAATGACTGGGCCCGTGAAGCGATGATGATGCCTGGCACGTGATCCGAGGTGCTCTCTGGGTGGGAACCTGAAGGACACACGCCCTAGCACCTGCTGAAGCTGATATAAATAGAAGCCTTCGTCCACTGAAGAGAAATGATGAGAATAGAAGAGGGCTGATCGAGACTGTGAGAAAAGTAGCAGAAAAGCAGAAGAAGAAGAAGAAGAAAGAAGAAGAAGAGAGGCAGAGAGCAGAAGAAGAAAGAAGAAGAAGAAGAGTGTGAGAGCAGCAAAAGAAAGAGAGAAAAGAAAGAGAAGCAGAAAGAAGAAGAAAGAAGAGGAAGAAAGGAAGAGAGGAGAGAGTGCTATTGAAGATCTGTTCAGTCTGTTCGTCGATCAAATCCAGAACGACTATGCTCATTGAGAGCTATATTTCTTGTGTTTCATTTCCAGCTTTTGTCGCTATGCTTTTTATGTTTTCTTATTTTTCCTTTTATTACTCTGGTTACTATTGTTCTTCCGATTCTCAGTAGTGAGGTCGGGTTCCTCCTGTGGACTCAGGAGAAGGGAGGATTGGTCCTCCGGTTCTGGGCTTGTGGGTTGCAAGTCCAGGGGTCCCTCCTGGTCTGGAGGAAGAGAGGTCTGCGACCTCTGGTTTGCTGGTGACGGGGAGTCACTGGTGTGTTCCCTCCTGGTCTGGAGGAAGAGAGACTGTGTGTCTCTGGTTTCCAAGTGGCTGGGAGTCACTTGGGGTGTCCCTCCGGTTGGGAAGAAGAGGGGAGGTTGTTCCCCTGGTCAAGCTGTGTGGCAGCATCTTGTTCGCAGACTGAGTCTGCAGTTTTCTAGCTTGTGCTAGTGGAGGCCTCACTCCGGTTGGGAGTGAGGGGTGGACGTAGGTCTGTGGACTGAACCACCTAAAAATCTCTTGAGCAGTGGTTTGTCTGGTTGATTGCTTCCGCTAGATGATTGGATAGGGGCGCTCCATGTGTTTGTTCATAAGTTCAATTGAATTAGTTTTATTCTGGAACTGTGTTTAGCTTCTAAGTTTTAATTTGGGCATTATTTCTAGAGGGATACATTCACCCCCCTCTGTATCCGGGCCTAGCACTCTATCACACGACAATTTGTGGATGGCGGGGATGGTGGACAAAACCTCTAGTAAATTTGGTGATTCAAGTAAAAATCATTCAGGGGGTCGAAGTTGATGAACTCAGGCTTGCTGTCACAGTGAACAGAAAGCTGACAGATCTGGGAGGACTTGAAGACCGAAAATGCAAAAATAGCAAAAGAAAGATTTTGGACGTGAATGTTTTTTTGGAGATGGGGAATCAAGATAAGAACCAACCCTGAAAATTTCAGCTCCAGAAGATGTCGGAGCTGAGAGCTGAAATTCTCGTAGTGGATCTCTGTCCAGCAGGACAGAACCTTGGACAGCACCTCGGAGATGGCTTTGCGGCGGCTCGATGGCGGCACGAACGGCGGCGGCGACACCAGAGATGAAGTTCAGAGATAGAGGGGAGGGGATAGAAGGGATGAACACTCTAGAATTGGGGCTGGAGGAGGAGGGAACCAGAAGAGAGCGGAAGGGGGCGCAGGTTGCTCCTTGGGCATTCAACTTTTTTTTTCTTCTCATTAATTGTTACAAATGGAAAAATACAAGCATATATACAAAATGACAAATGACCAAAAATGACCTCAGATCTAGGGTTTAGAGAATATTAAATGTTTCAAACAAAATAAAAAATCCTAATTAGATCTAATGGGGGGGGCGCCCAGTTGACCATGGGCATGGGTAGGTGGAAGTGGGTGGAGAATATTGACATTTTTCACCCTTTGTCCCCCATGTGTCAATTTGACATTCAAAACTTCTAGATGGCCACCTAGGATGGTTGACCAGTCCCACATAGCTTAGGTGGCCCAATGGGGAAGGGCTGGGGGCCCCCTCGCTGGACCTACTGACAAATTACATATAAACCCACACAATCCAAGGGAATGACTCATTGGCTTATAAAGCCTTACAATTGTACATATACTTTCCCAAGGATATAAAAATAAACTAAAGGGCACAAATACAAAAATAAAATGCCAGTGCTCGGCGTCGATTCCCATCACTTGTCATCATCGGCAAGACCGATCGACCTACTTCTGACCCTTGTCATCATCGGCAAGATCGGTCAACTTCATTTCGACCCTTGTCATCATCAGCAAGATCGGTTGACCTACTTCTGACCCTTGTCATCATCGGCGAGATCGGTCAACCTCCTTGCGACCCTTGTCATCATCGGCAAGACCGGTCGACCTACTTCTGACTCTTGTCATCATCGGTGAGATCGGTCAACTTCCTTTCGACCCTTGTCATCATCGGCAAGACCGGTCGACCTACTTCTGACCCTTGTCATTATCGGCGAGATCGGTCAACTTCCTTTTGTCCCTCATCACCATCGGTGAGATCGGTCAACCTACTTCTGACCTTTGTCATCATCGGTGAGATCAGTCAACTTCTTTTGACCCTCGTCACCATCAGCAAGATCGGTCAACCTACTTTTGACCCTTGTCATCATCGGCGAGATCGGTCAACCTCCTTGCGACCCTTGTCACCATCGGCAAGATTGGTCGACCTACTTTTGACCCTTGCCATCATCGGCAAGACCGGTCGACACCCCTTTAACCTGGACTTTTCACCCTCGTTGACCAATGAGCCACCTTTGCTTCGACATGTAACCCATGTCGATGAATAAACCCTACCCTCAGTTCCCGTCACCATCGACGAGTCTGGCTGATAAGCCTTCTGACCATTTTCCCCGGTCTTAGGAGTCCTCTATACCCTTGTCCTTTAGACTTTCGGCCTACATCAGCCATAGTTTGGCCCCGAGGAATAGTTACGACGCGGTGGAGCGAACACCTCACCCCTTTGTTGAAGGCGTGAGCGCTCTCCTGCCCTAGTAACTTGCATACTCGGACTAAGCTAATAGGTGAATAAAAGAGTACAAAGTAAAAGAGAATGAAGTCGTGGTTTCACGGCAAAATAAAGATGTTTCATTCTTATGAAGCAGCAAGATACATGTTACTCGGGGCATACCCCGGGGTACATAAAGCCCACCAAAACAAAAGGCAAACAGAAGAGACTACTGTAGCGGGCATCAGAAGATGTCCTCTAGCTCTAAAATACCCAAGGAAGGGTGGCGGGTTAGCTCTTGCAGTTGAGACTCGGCGGCCTTCAGCTGAGATAGTTTCTCTTCAAGAGAAGCGGCTTGCCCTTCGGCCATTTCTACTTCCTCTACCCTCTGGACTTCCAGACGCTCGTTCTCTTGAAGCTCAGCTTTGGCCTTGGAAAGTTCAGCTTGCAACTCTGATATCCGGGCCACAAGAAAAGTTCGACGCTGCGAGGAGGTGCTGGCTGCATCTCTCATCTGCGCCGTAGTCTCTCTCAAAGAGGCGAGAGCAGTTCGGCATTCAGCCCGTTCCAATGTTATGGCCGTCAGTTGATCAGCTGCCTCCCAGCCTAGAAATTCTCTTCTATTCACATACTTCAACAGCAATATTACCCGTGGCGTCCAGTCATCCATGGGGCATCCAAAAGTGAGCAGCGAGCGAGACAAGTGCTCCACCAAGCCCCTCAGCTGAACATAAGTCAACTCTCTGCTGGCTGTTACAGTCTGCTGAAGGGTCCCCAAGAATTGCCACACCAGGTCACTTGATGATTGAAGACCGAGTGGTGACGTCTCGGGAAGCTCAAAGTCTACTCTGCTATCCACGGCAGCCCAAATATCGTCACTCATCTCAGAAGATGATGACGGCATGATCTGCAAGGCACTCACACTGGAACCGATTGCGGCAGCTGATGCGACAGCCAGAGTCTCGATGACGGCAACCTCCCTACCGGCCTCTTGGGATGGAGCTGCACTAGGAACATCAATAGCCGAGGATACCTGCTCCTCGCCCTCAGCCTGGATGACCTCCATATGGCCAGTTCCTGCAATAAGAGTCAAGGCCCTGGAAGTCCCGGCTTCTGCCTCAACAATTTCTCTCGCTTCTATCTCCAGAGGGCCAACTGTCATTCGGCTCCAAATGGTTGAGGTTCCACGATCGCTGCGGATTCATCAGTCCCCGCAATTACCCCAGGTCCTTCTGGACCCGCTGCTGCCACATAGCCTTTGGGGTATCACAAAGCGATAGGCCGCAAGACTGGCGAGAAGGTTGGGTGACCCGTGCTTAAAGCCGGGAGTGGTACTTGCACCGTTATGGTTGGCAGCACCACCTCCATCTGCATCGGAAGAATATATATCAAACAGCTGATATGAATAGAAGGGAGAAGCAATAAAGTGCAGATAGTGGGAGATTTCTCACATCAACCGGCACTAAGCTCAAACCTCCAAGGGTGGCCTCTGTGGCTCTAGCCTCTTCACTTACAAGTGACCCTGATGGCCCAAGACCACTCCATGCCAACTGGGGTGGGCTGAAGGTTGTATAGTCACTTTTGTAAGCCGAAGACGCCCCGACATCCTCGGTCTCCGTATCAACCAGTGGGAACTCCTCGTCACTGGAGCCACCACCATAATCGACTTGCTCGGAAGAGGAAGAGTCCTCTACCCGCTCCAGACGCTCCACCATCGGGGTGGATGTCTTGCTGATAGGGACATTACACTCGGTGAGAATTTCCACAATCGGCTCTACACTAGGAGCGTCAGTTGAATGGATCTCGGGGGCAAGCTCGCCTCCTGAAATGGCTTGCTCCCCAGCAGCAGCTTCCTCCACAGCCCCGGCTTCAGGAAGTAATATCGGTTGAATTTCAACTGAAATGTGAAGTAAGAGGCAATCAAGCCAACTGAAGACATGATGGCTCGCGGAGTCCCCATGAACAAATTATAGATTACCTTCCATTTCCTGCCTGGGTGTCGGAGAAGGCAGGTCTCTCACGACAGGAGCTACGGGGATGTCCCCTGCCCCTTCTCCAGTCATGGCATCTGCTGCCACTTCTAGTCCAACGACCGCAGCAACTGTGCCGTCGACTGCAAAGAAGGATTAGCCAAGGCAGCTAGAATGAACAAATAAACTATAGGAGAATGAAGAGCTTACCTTCAGCTTCAGGCCCCTACGCACGAGAAGCCTCGAACTCCTCAAAAGATGCAACCGAAGGAAGGACGATTGCTGGTTCCTTTTGTGTGGCCTTCTTCGGGCGTGCCCGTGTCACTCGGGTCACTGCCGCTTTGGCCTTGCTAACAGCCTCCCTTAACTGGGATCTTGTTTGCTTTCGTGAGTCACCAAGAGGCAATGGTGTCGTGGTCGGGGCCGGCTCAGGAGTCTCGAAATACGTCAGCTTCTGAGCTTTTATTATTAGCTCCCTAAAGTGTCGAGTCTCCTCCAAAGTGGGTCAGACTGCATACACACGAAGGTGAGAATGATATATGCTGCAACGAAGAAAAGAAGCTGGCCGACAGGCCGGAATAAAGAAATAGAACATACTTGCTGGCCCCGTATAAAAAGGCAAAAGAGGCCAATAAAACAGCGACGGCACTTTGTCTCTCGAAGCTGCCTCGCGAATAAGCCAACACAAGTCTCCTATCTTCTCACTCTGATCGGCCAGCAACGCCAAGTCTATTTGGCCGCGAGAAGACAGATGGTAATACAAGCTCAGATGGTCCAGTCCCCATCCATCAGCATACTTGAATGAAATATGAGGGGGCCGGTCCAGAATGGCTTCGCTCGGGCCACCCACTGAGAGCCCATGGGAACGAAGAAGTGCAAACAGCCAAGGGGTGTTGTTGAGTAGTGGACAACGGATCTAGAGGGGAGGGGTGAATAGATCTGCCCCTCTTTTCGCAATGCAACCCTCTATATAGCTAGATAAAATAATTTACAGCGAAATATAACTAACTTATTGAAGGACACAACAATTTGCTTAGTAAGATAATTACGTAATATAGAGATTGAACCTAAACATGCATCTAGAACGAAGCAATCACATAAACAAACCACAACATAAAAGATTTTAAGGTGGTTCGGACTGAATCCCCAGTCCTACGTCCACCCCTCACCAAATCCAGTGAGGCTCCACTAGTGCCACGCACTGAACCACAAATCGGAAAGACCTCCGATTGCCTTCCTACTAACCACCGGTAGGGACGTCAACACCGCAGATCGGATAACTTCCGATTGCCTTTCTACTAACCACCGGTAGGGACGATCTTCAGTTTCAATTGTTTGAAAGAAATGAAAAGAGAACAAATACGAAATCACTCAAACAAGATATAGAATATGCTCAAAGTAGAAAGATCTTGTCTGAGTTGCAGGAGCTTGAATCTGATGCTTCGATGGTGTCTTCTTCCTTGAGAGATGATCTTCCTTGAATCTCTTCTAGTTGATGAGGAAGACTATGGATGTAGCTTGGATCTTCCTTTTGATCTTCTTGAGTTGATGAAGATGTTTGAGGGTGCAGTTTAGATCACCCTTGAGATGATGAAGAGGATGAAGGATGCAGCTTTATCTTCTCTTGGCTTGGGCTTGATCTCCTCTTCAAGTAGCTTGAATCACTTGAGGATTTGATGAAGAACTTCTTCCCTGAGTACTGTTCACGGCTACAGTACTCGAACTCCTCTCAACCTTGTAGCCTCCTTTGATCTCCCTTAGATTCACAAATGATCAACTAGGGTTTCTAACCCTCTTGCATGTGTTTTATAACCTTTGAATGGTCCTTAGACATCCCCCAAACAAGATCCACAATCTATGGAAGATTGGGTGACTTTGGGGTTAAACAAATACAAGGAAAGGGGTTGGCCTCGAGGTGGAAATCGAAGTCAAACATGGCTGCATCGGGGCTGGCGGTCGACTGAAGGTAGGTGGCGGTCGACCGCTACTGAGAAACCTGCAAACGGGCGGTTCCTGGGAATTCCGATCGACCGCTACTTGGCTGGCGGTCGACCGCTACTGAAAGAGTTGCAATCTGGGGGTTGCTGGCTGGGGCGGTCGACCGCCCCTGTGCTGGCGGTCGACCGCCAGCTGGGCAGACCCCGGGCTTTCCCGGGTCGGTCCGTTAACTGCTTTAGCTCCATCGCTTGACTCCTTTAGCAGCCCGTTCATGTCTGTGGCATCACCCTTGACAGTCTTGAAGATTTCTGTTGATTATATCGCTCCTATAATCAAAATTGTGTTGTGGCATCACCCTTGACAACGATCCCCGCGACCTGACCGCGCAGGTCGATCCGCGTGCGAGGGTGCAACATTGAGCTTTCACATTTGCCATCTCCACTTCATTTCTTATCAATTCATTGGCATATCTGTCATGAACAAAACATCACGTATGTCAGTCATATGAGAGTTAAAACAATAATGACTTATAGTGTTTAGCTATTATCAAAACCAAGAATATCCAATAACTCAAATGACCACAAGACGATGTCGAATGACCCAAACCACAGGAAGACTCAAATGATCACAGGGGCACAACATGTGTTATCATACAAGGCATCTTGCCTATCTTCTCTATGGATGAAAGTCCGATAAAGATGCAATCTATTAACCTCGGGACGGCAGTCGGCTACGACTGAGATAGGCTCCTCCACCGGCAGAGGGGGTTGCTGAAGAACCTCCCTTTCGCTGCTTACCCGGCATAATCCCCGAAGCGTCTTCACGTAGTCATCCCTGCCGATTGCAGGCACCTTCGGATCGACCTTCGACGAATGACTCTTCGCAGCCTTCCGGGCTTCCAGATAAGCCCTCAGCTCTGCGTTGGTCCAAGACTTCAGCTTCTTCAAGTAAGAAGGTTCGATGTCAAGGGCTGGCTCCGGCTGGGAGTCCAAAAATCTGTGCTCCGCAATGACCCAGCATTCTTAGCGGGAGCTCCTGTTGAATCCCGTCCGCGCGTTCCACCACTTGATATATTCGGGGGTGACGCGGGGGAAACGAGCAGGGGTTGGCACCCTGAATGAAACATCCTCGCGGCGATGGAAGTAGTCCCACCATATACGGGCATCGTCGTTGGATACTTGCCTTGCTCTATGCCTCTTTGGTAATGCAAATTATGAAGAGGAAAAAGGAATGTGCTGATCGTAGCCAAAATTTCGGCTGAAGCGGAACGGATAATATGGCTCCAGCCACAGAATGCCACTCTTCCGGAATACAAGGATGCTCGGTCTAAAAGCCAGTGCCCAGTCAACCAATTCCTGCTCTAGAATGGGCCTTGTGCACTTGGCCCCAAAAATCGGATGGATATACTCCTCTATCTCAAAAAGCTTACACTGCCTTGTCCTGTTCACCAACGGGCTTGAATGAGCAGCCATGCTCTAGAAGTGAAGAACCCCGAGTGAATCCGTGGGAATCCGAGCCAGCTTGCCTCGAATGGCGTAGAGCTGTTCCGCTACAGACGCCAGTTCAGCACTCGCGAACTCTATCATCCGCGGAATAAGATGAGCTGACTGCAACGCCCGAGGAGCAGCCTCTGGGAATAGGGTGCAGACCCAAGCATTGAAGAAATGTAATGGACCAACCATCCGCAGATTCCTGGGGAGACACGTCTTGTGTAGATCTCCCAGCATCTTGAAGATGAGACACAGAGCCATCGGGCAAAGGGACAGCTTCGTGCTCCAAGCCAGGAGACAAGCGGGATAGATGGCTTCCACTCTGATCACGCTCTCGTCGCCTTTCTGGAGAGCGAAAGAAAAAATCCAATAGGTCAAATACGCAGCACAATGGGTGACTGCGTCAACACCGGTGGGGTTCGGGTCCTCCCTTTGCTCTCCCCTCGAAGACGATGATGCGGTGGCCTGTCGCCGGACCCTCTCCTTCCTCTTCGGAGCCATCGGCGCTACTGCAGGGAAGTCCTCATACTTCTTCTTTCCGCCGAAGAAATGTTGAAGCCAGATGCCTGATAAGTGTGCATTTTTACCTATTAATTCATGATTATACACATTTTTATGAGCTTAAATAATAATAAATATACACATATTACACTTATTATTAATTTAGAGTAAAATATTTAATTTTTTGAAATTAAATAATGTTAATAAAGATATTTGCTTATTTATGCAAGCATTCAAAATAGAAAAAATAAGAAAATAAAGAAAATAAAAATATATATATATATATATATTTGGAAATGGGCCAAAAGCCCAAGGACTTGTTCAAAAAGAAAAAAAAATAGAAAAAAATAAAAAAAATAGATTTATTTACTATTTTTAGAGATTTTATAAGATTTATAAATAAGATATATATATATATATATATTATATATATTATATAACTAATTTGTGTGTGTGTGCGTGTGTGTTTTCCTTTGCAGGGATCGAACCCGTGCCACGAAAGGGCACGTGCAACGAGGCGGGGGAGCGCGGGTCAACGCGCTCCCCTGGTCAACCGACACGCGGCGGCCGGGCGGACGGCGGGCCCACGCGGCCCGCATCTCACGCGGAGAGAAAGCGGCCGGCGCACGGCGGTGCACGCGGCCGTAGGAGAGAGAAAAAGAGAGAGAAAGAGAGAGAAAGGAGGAGAAAAAAATGCCAGAAAAATCAGAAAAAAATCAGAAAAATTAGAAAAGTGTGCAGCACATGCTAGCACACAATTCCAAGTCAAAAATAGCAGCCATTGCTTGTATTTGTCAACAAAAGAAGCAAGAAGTGTTCATATTAGAATAGGGTTGTTGTGTTACCCTATATAAAGGGCTTCAAATATAATGAAAAGGGGAGATAGCAAAGAGTTGTAAGCTATGGGTTGCTAAGATTTGTAAGTGTTCTTGAAGTTCTTACTTTGTGGCTTTGGTAGGAGAAGATTTTGAGAGCTTTGTATTTAAGTTTTGAAGTTTGTTGTTAGTTTGTATTGAATACTTTCATTGTACTCTTAGCCAATTTTGGCTCTTCATAGTCAATTTACAAGCTTGTGTGATCCTTATTTCAATTTATTATCTTCTAGAAAGTTGTCAATTTGTAAGTGTTCTTCAACTTCTCTTTCTAGTATTTCCCTCAATTCCTTCTAAATTGAAAGTTATTTTCTATCTTTCTAAGTTCTGTTCTACGTGATTACTGTTCATCCGAGGTGATACCTTCTATTATTCTTCTATTTTAAAGCCTTTCCAATCTTATTTTTACTCTGCGTTCTTCATGAAAGTTGTTCTTCTCTTGTAGATATAAAACTTCTTCTTCTACCACTTCTTATAAATCTTCTTATTTTGAGAGTTATAATTAATTTATCACTGTTCTGATTTCTACCACATTACTGTTCATCCACACTGATAGCTCTTGAGTGTTTCACATTTTCACTGTCTTCCTCTTGTTCTCTGATTCTGTGTTCTTCATCAAACTTCTTCATCTTTTCATTCTCTACAACTTTCATTTCTTTCATTTCTTCTAATTGTGTCTGGTTTAAAAGTTATTTCTTTCCTAGTTCACCTTAGTTTCATTATAATTATCTATTTGTTCTTCTATCGATTCCACCCTTCTAAATTGCATCCTAATCTTTCTAAGGCAGTTTCAAATTCAATTCTCTTGATTTTTAAATCTTAAAAAACTCAAGGTTTTCAACTCTCAAATCTACTTCTCCCTGTGGATTCGACTCGGTCTCATCACTTAACTATTCTATTTATTTAATTTGTGGGCCGGATATTGTAATTTGATAGCAGGGCGTATTAACGACGTGCGTTTTCCACGCATCAAATTTTGGCGCCGTTGCCGGGGAGGTTTGAATTTGAAGTTGATAACTTTGTTCTTTCTTTTGTATATATATTGGTGCTCACTCTTATTTTTGTAGAAAAATAAAAGGATCAACAAAAGCACAAAAAATAGAAAATTTTGAAAATGTCAAAAAGTATTGTGTCTCCCCGAGGTAAGTCTTCTTTATCTTCTACTCTTGTTATTTTTTATTTACCAAATAAAGAACGAGGGAATGTGATTACGGTTAGTACTCTTATCCTCTTTCCATATATTTAGTTTCTTTATTTTTAATTTCAATATGTAATTTGTTTTCATGCTTAGAAATGTTCTTAAAAAAATAAAAAAATAGAAGAAATAAAAAATATGGTGGATTAGCTCAGTTTACTAACAAAAAAAATAGAAAAACAAAAAACAAAAAAAAAGTATAACTTGGTCTCACTATCATCTTCGAAACTGGTGTCTAAGGCTAGAGGTCAACGGCAAACGCTATAAACGGGAAAGTGGTTACTTAATTAGGACCTTGTGAAAGTAAGGGGAGCCTCCCACTTCCACACCTGTTACCTGGCCGGTGGATAAGTTTGATGGTGAATCTAAGTTAGACTTTAATTAATAATTTGTTTGCATCAAAAAAAAGAAAGAAGAAAAAATAAAATATACAAAAAATGGTGAGATCATAAATTTCATCTATGGATTGGGCACACAACTTAGTTAGGTTTGACCAATTGGCTCATAAATTTGATCAATTTTTAGCCATGGATCAAGACCCCTTCATACCACCTAGTCACCATGATAATGATCACATGTGGGATAACCCGGCCCATTATGTAGGTGGTTGTCCAAATCCACACTCATTTCTCACCCAAAACAACCCGACCTCTTATGACAGTCCATATTCGTGGTCGGCCCAAAATGAGATCCCGTCACCTATGATGGCCCAGTTTCCATCATTTACCCAAGACCATATTCCAACCACTCAGTTTGGGGGCCATGATCCACCTTTCACCCCGGAGCAAGGCCAATATGATCAACGGTTTTCTCAGCCCGATTACGAATCATCTCCAGATACTTATACCTCTAGCTGGGAAAATCAACCAACAATCTCTTGGATAGACCAAGCAAGGCAAACCCAAATGTCTCCAGAACTCTCCACACCTTATTTTGACCCATGTCCAAATAACTTTAATTCTGGTTGGAGAGATCAACATGATTCTTCTTGGGAGTCTTATCAGGATCAAGGCCAAAGTCCTCAAGAACAAGATTTTTAAAATTGGGCCCCATACCCAAATGATTATTATGATCAACCCTATTATGGAGGGCAACCCATACACTCTCCACCATCTCATTCTCGGACTGAGTACCCTTCAAACTACTATCCATCACAATCTGACTCTCAGCCCACTTATTTATCTCCTCCATACACAGATTTACATAAGGAAGAGATGTTTGATCAATTGACACGGCTCTTCCAGACTCAACAACAAGCCTTCCAGGAACAACTACAAAACTTTGAGGCTCATGTGAGTCGGGTTGCTAAAAATATCATAGAAATGGAAGTCGATCTAATGCCTAGCAACTCCACTATAAGTCTTGAGGACCAACTTCCTGGATTTGATGGACGTGATAACGATGAAAATCCATATGTTCAACCTATGATTCCCCAATCTATCACTCATATCACTATTGATTTTGAGGGGATCATGGAAGAGTCTTATGAGGAGGACGTAAAGGAAGAGCAGCCTGAGAAGCCTAAACCCCATTCCATTTGTGATGATCTTGAGTCGTTGGGGGGAGAAGAAGAGGATGATGATTTGCCAGTCAATGACCAAATTCCATTACTTGCCATTCCTAAATTTGATGAATCTTCTTTCCAAGTACATGATGATGAAAATATGAGTGTGAATTAAGTATATACATAAATCCATCTTCTTGGGTAATTGACGAACCAGGTACTCCACTGGAAAGTCACTCTGATTGGGTATCTCATGATTTAGAGAAGGATGTGGATCTTTTCCCCATCCCTAACCTTGGTGAATCCATAATCATTCCAAATATTCTGCAACTCACCAACTGGTTAGATCCATATGAGCCTTCTGTGAATTCTTGTGTTGAGGAGCGCACTGATTTCATTCCTAATCCTCCTTATCTCCTTGACACTGGCCATGTGGTAGAAGCCCCAAAAATCCATAACACCCTTATCCTCTCTCACCTAAACAATACGCAAGTACATCTTAAAAGTGAGGATGAAGGAGAAAAGTTGAGAGAAATTAAGGTCCGCATTGATGTGTTTAATACTTATAAAGACCTTAAACATACAGAGGAATATCTTGTAATTGAATCTATGATAATTCCTCCACCATTCTCTGACCGAGGGGGTCCATCCAAATTCCTAGACCCACCTTGGCATGCTTCTAACCCACATGCATCGAGGCATAATCTTTTCCTCAAATGGTACACGGGCTGGAATTTATCGGAGGATAAGATCATTTGGTGGCTCATTCTGAATGCCACCCGTTGGTTAGTGAACTGTAATATGTCTGGCTGAAGACGTTAAACTAAGCGCTTCTTGGGAGGCAACCCAAAATTTTTATGATTTCTGTGTGAGAATAAATAGCTTCTTGGGAGGCAACCCAAGTTTTTATCGTGGTTTTGTGTTTATTTTGTAGATTTGAATAAAGGATAAGTTGGGGGGAGAAAGCTGATTGCTTACTCTGTTGCTCCGATTTTCAAAGCCAAGTACTGCCTCTCAAACACCAAGGCCGTCGAAGTACACATCAGGTTGTCCCGTTCTTTTCCAAACATATCATGTCTATATTATTCTATTGTTCCATATTGTTCATGCCATTGAGGACAATGTCATTTAAGTTGGGGGGACGGAAATCATGTTGCACATGCATTCATATACAACCTCAATTTTTTTTCAACCCATTTTGAGTTTCATGATTCATGCTTCTATTGAAAGTAATTCTGGAATAGAAATGACTGGATAAGAATGATGGAAGATTATTTAATCTAGCCATGGAAAACTGATATAAGAATCTTTTTAAAGTTCATGTGCACTTTAGAAAAATGAAAATCACTTTGCACGCTAATGAAACAAGCAGGACAAGCCTTCTGCTATTTTGGGTATATTGCCTGATATTCTGCGCTTTTTGAGGAAGAGATCTTTTATAAACTTTCTGCCATGTTATCTATTGAAAAAAATTTGAAAAAAAAAACACCATGAAAAATGCTCCGATTCTGAGTAACCGGGCTTACTTCACTTAAGACGTGTTGAGGTTCACGTCAAAAGGAAAAGGAAACTTTGATCTGTGTAACCGGACCTACTTCACCTAAGACGTGTTGAGGTTCGCGTAAACCAGTGAAGGGTAGTGCAGCATCACGTGTGTATAGAAAGAAAAGTAGAAAGAAAAAAAAAGAAAAAAAGGAAAAGAGATCCCAAAAGGGACATAGCAATAAGGCAGACAAACAAAGCTATTATGCTGAACGCTCTAATTAAGAAGTGCAGAATTGAAAGGCATTTGTTCGGAATAGCAACTGGAGGACGCAATTGTCTCTACTGTGAATTTAGTATTACACATGCACAAGTGCTACTGAATTTTGATTAGAATTCTTGATCATGTACCTAAATTTCCTACATAAGGCTAATATGTGATAATGATTCCAGATTCCTAATCTTTAGTTGACTCTATGAAAGATGATCTAGAAATTAGGTATGGATATTTTTAACTCTTGTTGGTCCAAAAAATTTTCATTATTTGCATTGCTAAGGGACTAGCAATGAGTAAGTTGGGGGGTGCGATAAGTGTGCATTTTTACCTATTAATTCATGATTATACATATTTTTATGAGCTTAAATAATAATAAATATACACATATCACACTTATTATTAATTTAGAGTAAAATATTTAATTTTATGAAATTAAATAATGTTAATAAAGATATTTGCTTATTTATGCAAGCATTCAAAACGGAAAAAATAAGAAAATAAAGAATATATATATATATATATATATTTGGAAATGGGACAAAAGCCCAAGGACTTGTTCAAAAAGAAAAGAAAAAAAATTAGGAAAATAATAGAAAAATAGATTTATTTACTATTTTTAGAGATTTTATAAGATTTATACATAAGATATATAATATATATATATATATATATTATATAACTAATTTGTGTGTGTGTGCGCGTGTGTGTTTTCCTTTGCAGGGATCGAACCCGCGCCACGAAGGGCACGGGCGACGAGGCTGGGGAGCGTGGGTCAGCGCGCTCCCCTGGTCAGCCGACACGTGGCGACCGGGCGGACGGTGGCACACGGCGGGCCCACGCGGCCCGCATCTCACGCGGAGAGAAAGCGGCCGGCGCACGGTGACGCACGCGGCCATAGGAGAGAGAAAAAGAGAGAGAAAGGAGGAGAAAAAAATGCCAGAAAAATCAAAAAAATTAGAAAAGTGTGCAGCACATGCTAGCACACAATTCCAAGTCAAAAATAGTAGCCATTGCTTGTATTTGTCAACAAAAGAAGTAAGAAGTGTTCATATTAGAATAGGGTTGTTGTGTTACCCTATATAAAGGGCTTCAAATGTAATGAAAAGGGGAGATAGCAATGAGTTGTAAGCTATGGGTTGCTAAGATTTGTAAGTGTTCTTGAAGTTCTTGCTTTGTGGCTTTGGTAGGAGAAGATTTTGAGCGCTTTGTATTTAAGTTTTGAAGTTTGTTGTTAGTTTGTATTGAATACTTTCATTGTACTCTTAGCCATTTTGGCTCTTCATAGTCAATTTACAAGCTTGTGTGATCCTTATTTTAATTTATTATCTTCTACAAATTTGTTAATCTGTAAGTGTTCTTCAACTTCTCTTTCTAGTATTTCCATCAATTCCTTCTAAATTGAAAGTTATTTTCTGTCTTTCTAAGTTCTGTTCTACGTGATTACTGTTCATCCGAGGTGATACCTTCTATTATTCTTCTATTTTGAAGCCTTTCTAATCTTATTTTTACTCTGAGTTCTTCATGAAAGTTGTTCTTCTCTTGTAGATCTAAAACTTCTTCTTCTAAATCTTCTTATTTTGAGAGTTATAATTAATTTATCACTGTTTTGATTTCTGCCATATTACTGTTCATCCGCACTGATAGCTCTTGAGTGTTTCACATTTTTCACTGTCTTCCTCTTGTTCTCTGATTATGTGTTCTTCATCAAACTTCTTCATCTTTTCATTCTCTACAACTTTCATTTCTTTCACTTCTTGTAATTGTGTCTGGTTTAAAAGTTATTTCTTTTCCTAGTTCACCTTAGTTTCATTATAATTGTCAATTTGTTCTTCTATCGATTCCACCCTTCTAAATTGCATCCCAATCTTTCTAAGGCAGTTTTAAATTCAATTCTCTTGATTTTTAAATCTTAAAAAACTCAAGGTTTTCAACTCTCAAATCTACTTCTCCCTGTGGATTCGACTCGGTCTCATCACTTAACTATTCTATTTATTTAATTTGTGGGCTGGATATTGTAATTTGATAGCGGGGCGTATTAACGACGTGCGTTTTCCGCGCATCAGTGCCCATCCGCACTCGCCACTTCTCACCGGGCTTTCGGGCCTCCCTCGTGTCATGCGACGAGCAACAAAGTGTGCGATACGCCTTCATCAGATAACGATAGGCGTAACCTGCCAAGTATCGACCTTCACCGTCGGTCTGATGCTTTAGCCAGTCTGGCCAGTAAACCTCCTCGTACGGCTCTCCGTCGATGGTTAGGCCACTGAGTCGCGAGAGGCTCCATAGATCTAAAGATGTCGCTCCTTCCGAAGTATAGAAAGTGTTGTACTCGGGGTAGAAGACTTCGATCATGCCGCAACATAGACCTCGGGATATGGGGTAGCGGTACCTTGAGGCGTACACGCTGTGGTATGCCAGCCCTGGTCAAGACGGGAGCGTAGTGTTGCAGCACATAATCTGTGAATTCCACGGCTCCGGGCCTGAATGCATGGGCGTCGGTAGCCCTCAGTTCGGCAAACCACCCCACAGATATCTGATGTTTAAAGTGGACTGCCAGGCAGTCCAACAGAAAGGATTCTTCTCTATACCCCCATTTTAACGGGGCAAGAAACAAGCCAAAGACCGGATTCTCCCGGTCTACCCGGCCTGCGGAGTCGTTCCACCGAGTAGGCACAAATTCAGGGGCTCTAGTCAGCAGCCCGTCGTCTGGAGCCAGATCTTGCAGTCCAAGCACGGTGCTCCATTTTCTGACTTCTCCGAGAAGATAAATAGGCCTTCTCCACACCACACAGTCTGTCAAACTGTCCCTCTCCACTAGCAAGGCTTGCTCGGCTTTGCGAACAAGGAACATATCTCTCTTCCCCTGAAGATTGAAGCACCTAAGGAAGGACATCATATGCTTGTCCTTGGGGTAGTCCCTCCTGGCAGCACCTTCCCGGTCATATTGAAAAGAATCTCCCTCGAGGATGAGGTGGCGGCTAGTATCTACTGTGTCGGTCTCCGAGTCTGAAGATTCTGCGACCACGGCAAGCTGATCGTGCCCCTGATCCAGGGAATGAACAATTCTCCCATGTCACCACGACATGGGGAGCAGAAGAAGAAGATCCAGATGCCATTGCTATCTGTAAGAAGGCACATCAAAGAATAAACAAGGTCATAAAACAGTTCATCAAGACAAATTTCTGACAAAATTTTGGCAGAGTCTCCCCAGCACGGGAGATTGCCAAAGAAAAGCGGGAACACGTCCACCAAGGGAACGGTCCCTAAAAGCAGCCATCGGCATTACACCGAGGCCAAACGGGATACCTAGGGGAATAGCTCCGAGGGCAAGCCCTACTAGAAGCCTCCCGGGTCCCAAAGGATGGGTTTAAAGCCCGAATAACCAACACTCCACTCACTCGCTAAAGAAGACGCTCCTACGCCCTCAGCTCACTCGGTGCCGCGGGAGGAGAAGAAAGGGAGGAGAGAGAAAGAAAAATTGCAAATGAACAGTGGTGAAGAAAAATTGAAGGGCGAAAGCCTTATATAGGGGGCGCTCCTCTGTTAATCCGGCGCGCTATTTAGCGCGCGAGATTAACGCCCTCCCAAGCTAAAAGGCACGCCAGATTAGCCTCTTCCAAGAACAAAAGGAGAGCCGGATTCAGACTCCAATGCCCAGGGGCGCGCCGGATTAACTTCCAATTCCCAGGGGCGCGCCGGATTAAACCCCGCGTCGGGTTAACATGCAAACCGCGCCGGATTAGCATCCGCGACGGATTAAGGGCCGTTCCGAGCTTCCGTCAATCGAAGAGGAGATCACTCCGGGCAAAACTCATCCGTCGGTCTTGCTACACTCGTCCCTTGCTCGCAACACCCACGGCAGGGGGGCATTTATTGGCACTCAAAATATGATTAACGCTGATCAAGCCTCAAAGATGAATGACACTGCTCCCTGAAACACAGCAGCCGATAGATATCAGCATATTGAAGCCCTCTCAAGCTGCCAGAGTCTCAGGTCACCCTGTACGAACATCGGGGGCTTCACCTCAGGAGAATCGAGATGAATTCACAACCAACCGGCAGTGCGACCAAGCCTGCCCAATGAACCGATATCGACTCCGTCATGTCCCATACACTACACCCGCTGTCCGACCAAGGACAACGGTCTACCCAGTGGCCCGCCACCTTATGAAAGACTCTCCTGAGATGAAAGAGTGCCCTTAGCTCTTAAGAATGGAGGACCGAGGGCTCTGTCGGCGGAAGATCGCGATCACCCAGCACGAGTACGGCTTCTCGCCAAGTTGGGTCCGTTAGTGGCCGAATGATCGCCTAGTCGGGGCGAAACTATCCCGCGTGCTATTCCACCCTTCGAGGAGCTTTGAACACAAGTTAGGCCGAGCTAACAGCACGAATCATAGTGCCAAAAGCCATGTCAGCGGGAAACCCGCATGTTCAAACCAAATATACTCGAAGTTCCGAGAGGGATCATACGTCATCTCGAGAGCTTCGTCAAGGCTTCCCGTCAAGGTTTTGAGGGACTGCGGCGAGCTGAATGGTCACGGTGGCTCCCGAGATCATCCCCGAACTCATCGGCTAACCCGTGTCAAGGGGAAGGAGTTAATACGACGCCCCTTTCACCGACGCGCCCCCTTATCTGGCGCCCTCAAATTCGGCGCACCCAAAAGCATGGAAGATTCCTTATCCGGTGCGCTATTGCCCACGTCGAATTAGGCTTCCCTATATAATGAACCCTTGGTTCGACTAAAAGAAAAAAAAACAATTGAGGAGAAGGAAGCGAATTAAGAAAAAAGAGTGGCGATTGCTCGAGGGAGAGAGAGAGCCGGAGAGGATTTGCTCTTAATGTTGATGGTGCAAGTAAAGGCAATCCAGGAATGTCTGGGGGAGGTGGATGTTTCAGAAATGCTCAAGGGAACATGCTATTGGGTTTCTCTCATTATTATGGACATGGGTCCAACATGATTGCAGAAGGAAGGGCCCTTCTTGATGGCTTAAGATTGGCTCATTTACATAATATCCCGGTCTCCATTATCTACACTGATTCACTTGACTTAATTACTCTTCTTCGGCAAAATAGAAGCCCACCTTGGTCCTTTCTTCCATGGTGGAGAAAACTTCAGTATTTTTTCAGACTGCAACAAGCTCCTATTGTGCATACATACAGGGAAGCTAATCAAACCGCGGATGCTCTGGCGAATTATGCTATCCTGGTGGGCTGTAATAATATCTTCTCATCTTCTAGGGAGTTGCCTCTCCTGGCTAGAGGCTATATAATGGCTGATGCCTCCCACATTCCTAATGTTCGCATCCGGCATATATAGTTACTGAATTTTCTGAGGGCATGGCGAGGGCAATGTACAGACTTCAGCAGCATAAAAGAGGGCAATGTGCAGACTTCACAATGCATTATATAGACTTCAGCAATGTACAGACTTCAGCAGCATAAGAGAGGGCAATGTACAGACTTCAGCAGCATATGAGAGGGCAATGTATAGACTTCGCAATGTACAGACTTCACAAATGCATTGTACAGACTTCAGCCGCGTATGGGAGGGCAGTGTATAGACTTTACAATGTACAAACTTCATAATGTACAGACTTCAGCTGCGTATGGGAGGGCAGTGTATAGACTTTACAATGTACAGACTTCATAATGTACAGACATCACAAACTCTACTGAACTTCACAATGTACAGACTCTGCTGGACTTCACAATGAATGTACATACTTCATATTGTACAGACTTCACACACACTGTACAGACTTCACATTTCACAATGTATAGACTTCAGCAGCGAAAGGGAATGCAATGTATAGACTTCTCAATGCATTGTATAGACTTCACAAAGCTCCTGCACAATGTACAGACTTCGCATATGGACTTCACAAACTAACTTCACAATGCCTCAGACTTTGAATGCAATGCAGTGTATGGACTTCACAAAGCTTATGCACCATAATGTACAGACTTCACACTCTGCACCGTCTTCAGCAGCGAATGTACAGACTTCACAGTATGGACTTCATACAATGTACAGACTTTAACATCTCACAATGCTTATGTATCACAATGTACAGACTTCAGCAGCTAAAGGAAGTGCAGTGTATAGACTTCACTTTGTTCATTTTTGGAATTTGTAACAGGTTACGGTTTGTAGACTTTCATGGCTGCAAACTGTAACTGTTCAGGGGTATGCCCCGATGAGCCTGTATTCATTACAAAAATCAATAAAATTCTATGGCCACAGTGTTAGTCTGGGGGAGTGAGAACACTGTCCCCTGCTGGGGGATGGTGCACTCGACTGGACTTTAACTCTATTGGTCGGTGCTTAAAAAAAGAGAGAGAGAGAGCCGGAGAGCGAATCAAGTTTGAAGGAGAGAGGGTTTCCTTGGGGGAGAAGCAGGGTTCCCACTGAGCGTCTCCTCGCCGCCGTCCTCCTTTGCGTGACCTGAAGCCCTCCGGAGCCGGAGAAGAAAAAGGGGATCCCGATACTCTATTCTGAGCATAGGCGGGTCGTCTGCTTTCTCCCGGTCGTCTTCCCGATTTGTTCCCTTTTGATCGAATGTATGCGAGAGGGGGGGATGGCGAAGATATGAGCCAATCTGTCCCCCCTCCTCGTCATCTCTTTGATTTGTCCTTCCTCTGTAAACCTCTCTGCAATTAGTAAATGGTGATCGTGCCACGATGCCGACGCCGTATTTGTAATATATGTGTTAGCCCCCCCGTTCACGGGATGATGGTATATATATGAATGTGCTGGTGGATTAAATGCTCGATGCCGTGTCTCTTTCTTCCACTTCTATCTCAGTCGATGTATCTATCTGTTTCCTCCCGCGCGTGGTTTCCAAATCCGGTTTCTCCGACTCTGAATATGCCCTGGGACACCATGGGCTACAGAGATGACCCCTCCCCGGGTCCTTCACGTCGACGCCGTGACCGTGTCTTACTCGATGGCTCCTGTATACTTCATGGATAGAGGTGTGCCTGTGCACGTATCTCTTCTCACTCTGTTTCAAGGTCCGATCTCCATTTCCTTTTCTCTTTGCATCGTTCTATTGCTCAGAGAAGGTGGGGGTCACCTCCAGAATACCAGGGCCCGTCTTGTGACTGCTGCATTCCAGTTACTCGAGCATATGTGTATGTGGTTAAATCATCCTATCTACATACTAGCTACCCCTCTCTCTGACTGATAATCACCCCTTCCTCCGTGAATGTTAGTCTAACCTCGTGAACGTTAACCCACTAATTTTGTGAATGGCAGTCTGCCAACAAACTAAATGCATCTCATATCGAATATCTTCTTTCCTCCCGTTGGTGGTTTACGGTCATTGGATTATGTCAGTTCGATGACTCTGTCCCAGTAATCCAGGGAGGGGGGATATCCCCCACTGTTTCATAGAATTGTTGACTGGCCAAAGGGGTTCCATCTGTTAGTGATGGATATTTCTTTTATTTCAGTGCAAATCCAATTCGGTGCAAGTCTGTCTTGCATCTCTCATTATTCTGCGCATTTCTCTCTGCCATCTCGGTGCAGCTCTTGCTTGAACTGCATATCCCAACTCGGTGCATTCTTTCTCTTTCTGAAAAACATGAAGTCGGTGCATCTTTTTATTGCATTAACATACTCGGTGTAAGGTTTGGTCTGCACCTAGCCGGTGCAACTTTTGGTTAGACGTAGGTATAGGAACACAACTCGGTGCAAATCTTGTAGGTAGCTAAAGTAGATTGCTGCATCTTCTGCTTCTTTCCGCATCGGTGTTTTTCTTGCCAGGCTTAGTCGGTGCTTGTTTCCGACTCGGTGCAAACTTTCCTTTCTGTCAAAAATAAAGTCAGTGCATCTTTGTGCTTTATGGATTCTTGTCGGTGCATATCTGTTGCACGATTGGACTCTACGGTCCGTGCTTATGACGTCATGTGTTTTCACAAGTCAGTGCATCTCACGTTTTTGCTCACTTCAACTCGCTGCAACCTCTTGTTCACCTTGTAGTAAGTCAGTGCATTGGTTGACTTGGAAATTTCTACTCAATGCAGTTTATGTTTACTTACTCGCTACGTCAGTACGACTTGTGCTAAGTGTGTGATAAAATGTTTATTCCTTTTCTGAGAGCCTGTCTGTGCATTCACCAGGTGGATGGCAAATGATCCGAGGAAGATACAGGTCCAGATGATTCCGACATGTGCCCCAACCCTTCAGGCGGGAAACGTGGTATCCACACGCCCAAGTTTCTGGAACAGACATATAAATACTGAGGAAAAGGGTTCGTAAAGAAGGGGGATGGAATAGTGAAAAAGGAGAGAAGAGTGAGAGCAGTGCTGTGGATCAAGAGAGAAAACCAGAGACAAACCATTCCATCAAGAGCAGAGAGAAGATTCTAAGAGAGCTGTCTGTGAATCTGAAGATCTACTTCTACGGAAGCTACATTGCTTTGATTTAGAGATAATTATTTTCCATTGATCTTTTATTTTCGAGTTTCCTTCATTTTCCATTCCATATTGTTACCCTCCAAGCTTGCTCGGAGGAAGGGAGAAGTTCTCTGGTTTCCCTCCATTATTCTTGGAGAAGAGAGGTTTGATCATCTAGTTTTGTGAGTTGCTTGGGAGCAATTTCACAGGGTCCCCTTTGCTGCGTGCAAAGGAGGGGAGATTTGTTCTTCAGTGCTTCTTCTGGTTGATCAGAAGGCCGAGGAGGGTGTTCCTCAGGGCAAGCTGTTTGGCAGTGGTTGTCGCAGACTGAGTCTGTTGTGTGCGATTGATCATTGCAAGGAAACCTTACTCTTCTGAGTGAAGAGTGGACGTAGATTGCGGGTAGCAATCGAACCACCTAAAAAATTCTGTCTCTCTTGTGGGTTTGCCTGTCTACTTTGTGCTTGCTCTCCATCTACTTGATACATTGCTTCATCGTGAATTTCCTTCTCGATCTCAATCCATAGTCTAGATATCTCTATTACCTATCTCCGAAGTTTTTCTTCACTGCGTTTTGAAGGGTTGAGTAATTTTTTCTGAGTTTATCAGATTTGGGAGTGATCTATTCATCCCCCCCTTCTATCTCACTTTCCGCTGTGCGTATCAATTGGTATCAGAGCGGGTTTTCACAATGTGGTCAAATGGCCAGGGTAACTCCAGATCTAATACTCCTCGGAGCTTCATGGCTGAGGGACAATCTATCAGCCGCCCTCCGTTCTTCGACGGTAACAATTATTTTTTATGGAAAAACAGGATGGAGGTATTCATAAGGGCACAAAGCCACAAACTTTGGCCGGTGATCACCACAGGGTCATATGATCTACCACCGAATGAAGACGCGTGGACAGATGATCAAGTCAAGCTTTCGTCACTCAACTGGACGGCCATGAACATCATCCAATGCGCAGTTCATCCAGACGAATACACCCGCATCTCAGCATGCAAAATGGCCAAGAAAATGTGGGATGAGTTGGAGTTAATCTACGAAGGTACATCTCAAGTGAAAGCAACGAAGGTAAATCTCCTCACCTCTGAATATGAGCTGTTTAAGATGAAATCAGAGGAGACCATAACTGAGATGTATGCCAGACTGTCATTGATTACGAACAGTCTTAAGGGATTTGGGAAAGAGATATATGAGGGAGATATAGTCAGGAAGATACTTAGATCTCTAACCCCTACATGGCACACTAAGGCCATTGTGATAGAGGAGTCTAGGGATCTGTCGAAAATGACAGTCACCGAACTTATAGGATCCTTAATGACGTATGAGATGAATTTCAAGAGGAATGGTGAAGGAAGCGACATGAAGGGCAAGAATATTGCCCTCAAGGTGTCCCCCAGCAAAGGCAGTAGCAGCAGCGGGAGTAGTAGTTGCGAGTTTGACGGGCTGTCAGACCTCGACCAGGAAGAGCAAGCAATGCTCACTCGTCAATTCAGGAAATTCTTGAGGACTAAGGGAAAGACCTTTAGAAGAAAGAGGTCATATCCCTCTGGTAAGAACTTTGATTCCAGCAATGATAAGAATAAGAATGCTAAGAAAATCACATGTTTTCATTGCAGGAAACCTGGACACATGAAAGGGGATTGCCCTGATCTTCAGAAGAAGGGTCCCGACTTTCAAAAGAAGAGCTCCAAGGTGCAGAAGAAGAAACCACAAGCAATGGTCTGCACGTGGAGCGATGAGGAAGAAGATCCAGAAGCCAACTCCTCAGAGGAGGATGAAGAAGGAATTTGCCTGATGGCAAATAGCGATGAGGAGGTAACCAACATTTTTGAGAATTTTTCTATTGATGATTGGGAAGACGCCTATGCTGAACTGTTAGATAAGTTCAATTCACTGAGTAAAGAGCATAAGGTTCTGAAAAGAAAATTCAATGCTAATATTGAAGAACAAACTCAAATCATTAAGGAAAATCAGAAATTAAAGGAACAATTAGAAGAAATGACTTCTCTGAAGAAGGAAAATGAAAAGCACAAATCAGAGAACCAGGAAGTTCACACACAACTCAACGAACTCAAGATAAAACTTGAAGAAAGTCTGAATGGAAACAGCGTGATCACTGAGAAGTATGAAGCTGTAAAGAAAGTAAACACTGAGCTTCTAAAAAATTGTGAGTCTATGCAAAGAGAGCTGGAAGACAAACAAAAAATCTTAGAAAAATTTGTTCAAGGGAAAACAAATCTAGACTCTATCCTAGGAACAGGGTAAATTTCAACAAAGAGGGTTTAGGCTATAACTCGACAAATAAGAGACCCTTTGAGTTCAAGACCACTACCTTCTGCCCAGAGAAGGGAAAAGAAAAGCCGGACACACCATCCAGCTCCAACAATAATCAAAATATTCAGCATCCAAAGGAGAAAGCAGCAAACCAGGGAAGAAGGTAGGGATAGAGTTATGGATGCTGAATATGGATGCTCAAATTTATGGATGCTCAAATTTATGGATGCTCAAATTTATCCAAAGAAGATGTCGAGTTATGAACAACATCTTAAAATAGGGAAGAACTTCACTAAGCCCATTCACCAGAACAGAAATGGTAGCTGGACCAGGCAAATGTATCAGAATAGAAGCTGGAATTACTATAAAAGAATGGGCCCGAACAGAAGTTACTGGGGAAATAACATACATACTCAAAAATTCGATAATCAACATGCGTACAGAAGATACCCCAGGGATGAAAGGTCTAATAACTAGAATAGATTCCATTTCTCCAACCCAGCTGGACATAATTCTGGTGACAATTTCAATAGACCTAAAAATAAGATGCAAGAGAAAAACAAGCTGGAACAATTTTGGATTGCCATACACCCGCTTAAAGATTTAAATGATGTCCTTGGACCCAACTTATCTTGGGTTCCAAACCACCTTGCTTGATTTCTTCTGTGTAGGTTTGCCTGGCAGCTGAGAACAACAAATGTACCTTGACAATGGCTGCTCCAGGCACATGACAGGAGACCGATCCAAGTTCAGCAAGCTAGAAATGAAGGTAGGGGGTATGGTCAAATTCGGAGGAAACAATAGAGGTAAGATCATTGGGGTTGACACAGTTGGTAAGTCCTCCACTAACTCAATTGAGAAAGTTTTACTTGTGGAAGGTCTTCAAGACAATCTGATTAGCATCAGTCAATTATGACGGCGGCGTAGAGGTGAAGGGACGACGCTCGGATCCCGATCTTTCGATTCTGCCCACATAGTCCAGCCAGCGCAGTCGACTTACAGGAGGTGGTACAGCTAGATCTGGGCCTGGTTCTGCTCGAGCAGATCTGCACAGGGAGCAAAGAAATTATGGAACAATTCGTGGCGGCGTTGGATCGAGACGCCGCTTTCTGGGACTCGTCGGCGATGCCTGGAGGAAGATCTAGACTGAAGGGCTCGGTCAGATATGGACGGTGGAGACCGAAGGATCTTCTGTAAGGCACAGTAGATTCTGTGTTGGGTCTACACAGGTCGGCCTGCACAGTCTGACGAAAATCTTTGCCACACCCAGCACAAGTATCAGAATGGCGTGTGCTTGGTGGCATTGCGAAGAGGGAAGAAAATTCTACGATTCACCCAAATGTGAGGTCCAAAGATGCTGAGAGGAGATCTAGAGGATTTTCTCAAGGGGGGAAGAAGGAATCTGCCTTACTAGGACAGATAGCTCTACGCAACTCCACGGCCGAAATTGTTGCTGGCTATCCCGAACTCTGATTGATGCAAAACCAGCGCCAAATTCTTCTTGACTTACATGAGCAGCTCTAGTAAAATTTTCAGAGCCAGATATGCTCAGGAGGAGGTTGGAGGTGATTCGCAAATCACAGACGTGATCTGAGATAGCAGATCAAGATCTGCTCACGAGCGTGGATCGATCAGAACTTCGGCGTCGCACTGATAGCTCAGGACGTCGCACCCCGCCTAGATCCAGTCTCAAGATCTAGGGTTCTTGGACATCCCACCCAAGGAAGAAGAAGGAGATCCACCCTCTCACAAATTTTCTCTCAAAAAATTCTGCATTCAACTGGATTTTTTTCCTTACAAGAGCATATATATATGGGATGGGGAGAAAACCTAATGGGAAGAGGGGGGGGGGAGATGGCACCTACGTGGGAGGGGAATGGAATGGAAGGAGGGGTGGCCTTCCCTTTCCTTGGTCAAGGAGGGAGGTGCCCCCTTCCTTGATTCAAGGAAAGGAAGTCCAACATTCACCCATGACCACTTCAAATTAATTAAAAAAAACTCCCACCCCTTTTTGACTTGGACCAAGCCCATTAAGCTCATTACAAGTCCCTTGACCCATTAACCTCTAGCCCATTCCCCACATGAGGTCCAATAAAGATAAAAATAATAATTGTCCATGAAAGGACTACAAAGGGCCCAATAAGGCCTTAAAGTAAGAAATAAGACAGGTAAATAGCTCGATCACACATCCACGTCCTCCCCGAGCCATAGCGACTCCCGGGTGCGCCTCGTACCCCGACGTGTCCTGCGACGTGTGTCCACACCAAATCTACCCAGGTGGGAGGAACTCAACCCCATTGAGTAAGGGTCCCAATGCTTGAGCTCTCCACATGTGATCAAGGCATTATTTGTCATGGGGCATCCTTGACAACACACTGAGAAGTGTTGGTAGGCTCCGTTCCTGGTGGTGGTCACATGCTCATCCAGTATACAATCTATATGCTCACGTTGTTGTAATGGGGCTGGAAGAGGTGGACTCTCGGGTGGTGTGTCACTCACAACAGGAGGAGAAAGGCCAAAAACTCACTAGGGATCACCGCGAGGTTCCGATATGCTACCAGATCTAGAACATTGAACGTCGAACTGACACCATAGTCATCTGGTAGTTCAATAACGTACGCATTCGAACCCACTCGTTTTCTCAACTTGAAAAGGGCTGGCACCGTGAGCCTGGAGTTTCTTCACGGTCCCCGAGGGAAACCGTTCAGGTATGACCCTGATCATGACGTACTCTCCCTTTCGGAACTCACGGGCACGTCGGCGTGCATCAGCTAACTCCTTATACGTGCATTGCTGGCCTTTTGTTTGGACGACTTTATGCAAACTCCATAGGCACGACAAACAAACTGTGTAAGCAAAATAGACTCATACATGACCCTAGAAAAACATAGACACCCATAGTAATACTCACATACAAACGACGCAACCCAAGGTTAGGGACTCCTAGACATCCTAACATGTACCTACTGGCTTCTTATTGGGTTTCAGTGGTTTGGGAGGATCACACCCAATTGCACATTATCCTTGTTTTGAGTACCCGGGACGTCAGTGTGCTCTTCTAATAGCTCATCAAAGAACTCCTCCGTGAGTTCTGGATCCGGCTCATAGCTGACTGGCACTAGCTTTGGTGTGGGGTCGCGGGCTGGAGTGTCCGAAATAGCCAGCGATTCTCGGGTGGGACACTTGGCTGTAAAATGACCAACTCCACCACACCTATAGCACTAGTCACGCAGCCCTGTGCTTGAGGATGCTCCACCGGTCAACAACCCCTTTCCCTTGTCTTCTCGACGGGCCGGGGGTGGTGGGAACTGGGGTCGGGCAGGCAGCGTAGGCTGCTGAGGGCGCGGGGTGGGGAATGATGCCTGCTGGCGAGGGGAAGGATCCCTAGGAGGGAAAGTGCTAGGCCTGGGAGCAGTGGGTCCTGGAGAGGGGGTTCTGGGGGATGAGCCACTGGAAACTGACTATAAGAACTAGGCGTGGTACGAGGGTCAGACCCACGCTGATAGAAGGTCCCCGGTTGCTGGACGGGAGTGAACTCCGACTCAAACTGCTCCAACTCGAGCGTGACCTGATATGTGGCCTCCAGGGTGGTTACATTGCGGAGAAAGAGTGCATACTGAAAGTGGGGCCGCAGACCATGATGGAAGTGGGAAACATGCATCGTGCTCTCTTCCGAGACGTCACATTGCAAAAATTATTCATCAAGCTCTGCGATGTACTCGGACACGGACCGATCTCCTTGTTTGAGATTTTGCCACCTGTCAATGAGCCTCTGACGGTACGTGGCAAGAAGATACTTAAGCCGAAGCTTGTTCTTCATCTCATTCCAAGATTCAACCTGGGGCTCCTGGCGCTGAAATCGCAAGCTCTCCACATTCCTCCAATAAGTTTACGCTTGCCCTAACAGCTTCATTTTAGCGAACTTGACTCTCCGGTGATCCGTCATCTCGTACCACTCAACGTACCGGTACATGCCGGCCTCCCAATCAAGATAGACCTTCGGGTCAAAGGACCCATCAAAAGTGGGAGTGTCTACTCCCACGGTCTTGAGGACTCTATCGTCCTCTTCATACCTCGGCTGATTAAAGCCACGACGGCGTCGGCCATACCCCTCATAGGCATTATCGAACCCATAGTCCTCTAGACCAAGGTCACGATGCTGTGGTTCGATGGCCCGGTGAGGGGCGGGCTGAGGAGCAGGTGCGGGCTGGCCCTGGGCCACGAGAGCGGTCTGGACCTGGGCCATGGGAACGACTTGGCTTTGGGCCACCGCGGGAGTGGGTGCGGGTGGGCCCTGGTCCACTCTAGGTGGGTCTCCGTGTGACATTCTATCTAACCGTCCGACCAGACCTTGGACAGATCTGCCGGATGACTCCATCCGTTCCTCCATGGCTCTAAGCCCGCCATTCATACGGTCCGAGAAGCTCCTAAAGGTCACCTTGGATTGGCCCATCTAGGCCATGAGGGCCATCATCGCCTCGTGCAAGGAGAGTAGGTCTCCAGAGGCGGCATCACGTGGGTTTGCCATAGACCCGGGGCGATGGTATTGGATACCTTGCCGAGTGGGCATGCAACAACACAAAGGTTGGAATGCACTAACTAATACAACTGAGGAACCTAGACTCAACCATGCTCTGATACCAATTTGATGCGAGACGGATGACGCTACCTGGCTAAGATGTACGACGGACTCGATGTGTGGCCAGCACTAGCACGCTAAAGGCAAGCAGGGTGGCTGACCACCATGGTTTTCTCTGGGTGGAGATGTCTCTCAATAGAAACTCTAACTAGCCCGATGATCGTCCTTTATGAGGGAAACGTGGGATCACAGCGGTTAAGGAACCATTGTCATCTAGGGTATACAATTCGAGCTCGGTGCCCGACTGAAGCTAAGGAACGGTTCTCACTCTCACAATCATGGTGACTCATGACTAGCTAGGGCCCTAATCGCACATGCATTGCATATAAGACATCATACTAAATAATGTAAATGCCGAAGGGAAGGAACGTCGCACGTACCTCCACGACTAGTGCGTGGGGAAGAAACCCCGGTTGATTTCGACAACCACGATACATGCTAGCGAAAGAATAATTACAACCCAAATTTTATCGCCCACTCCTCGCACGGAGATAACAGACTACAACACTGATTTCGGGGCTACTAGATAACGGGTTGACGGGTAGCAGTCGACGGCCGCGTGGAGGTGAAGGGACGACGCTCGGATCCTGATCTTTCAATTTTGCCCACGCAGTCCAGCCAGCGCAGTCGACTTGCAGGAGGTGGTACGGCTAGATCTGGGGTTGGATCGGGGTGTCGTTTGTTGGGATGCGTAGAGGACTGGGTGCCATTCGATATGTCCGAGTGGCGCATCCAGATCTGCTATGGATCGGACATGATGGCTTCTGCAATCCGGGCCTTGTTCTGCTCAAGCAGATCTGCACAGGGAGCAAAGAAATTATGGAACAATTCGTGGCGGCGTTGGATCGAGACGTCGATTTCTGGGACTCGTCGACGATGCCCGGAGGAAGATCTGGGCCGAAGGGGTCGATCAGATCTGGACGGTGGAGACCAAAGGATCTCTTGTAAGGCACAGTAGATCCTGGGTCGGGTCTGCACCGGACGGCCTACGCAATCCGACGAAAAGCTTCCCCACGCCCAGTACAAGTATCAGAATGGTGTGTGCTCGGCTGCATTACGAAGAGGGAAGAAAATGCTACGACCCATCCAAATCTCAAGTCCAAAGATATTGAGAGGAGACCTGGAGGATTTTCGCAAGGAGGGAGAGGGAATCTGCCTCACTGGGACAGACAACTCTGCGCGACTCCACGGCCAGAAGTATTGCTGGCGATCCCGAACTCCGATTGACCCAAAACCAGCGCCAAATTCTTCCTTACTATCAGGAGCAGCTTTGGTAAACTTTTCAGAGCCAGATCTGTACAGGATGAGGCTGGAGGAGATTCACAAATCATAGATGTGATTTGAGACAACAGATCGAGATCTGCTCGGAAGCGCGGATCGATCGATACTTCGGCGTCGCACTGATAGCTCGGGGCATCGCACCCTGCCTAGATCCCGTCTCAGGATCTAGGGTTCTTGGGCATCCCACCCAACGAAGAAGAAGAAGATCCACCCTCTCACAAATTTTCTCTCAAAAAATTCTACATTCAACTGAATTCTTTTCCTTACAAGAGCATATATATATGGGATGGGGAGAAAACCTAATGGGAAGAGGGGGGGAGATGGCACCTACGTGGCAGGGGAATGGAATGGAAGGAGGGGGTGGCCTTCCCTTTCCTTGGTCAAGGAGGGAGGCGCCCCCTTCCTTGATTCAAGCAAGGGAAGTCCAACTTCCACCCTTGACCACTTGAAATCAATTTAAAAAAACTCTCACCCCTTTTTGACTTGGACCAAGCCCATTAAGCTCATTACAAGTCCCTTGACCCATTAACCTCTAGCCCATTCCCCACATGAGGTCCAATAAAGATAAAAATGATAATTGTCCATGAAAGGACTACAAAGGGCCCAATAAGGGCTTAAAGCAAGAAATAAGACAGGTAAATAGCTTGATCACATGTCCACGTCCTCCCCGAGCCATAGCGACTCCCGGGCGCACCTCGTACCCCGGCGTGTGCTGCGGCGTGTGTCCGCACCAGATGCACTTTAGAAAGAAACATAAAGAAATTCATGAAGACCAGTCAAATGCATCTGCCCAAAATGCAGTTTATATAAAATCATGCAAGATGAAGACAGCTGAGTCCATTTCTCAAGACAGATGGAAAGAGATGAATTCAGTCAACCACATATTTACCTCAAAGTGCTCGACAAAATGCAGGTCTACATAACCCAATTAAGCTTAATGGGAAAGTGTTTGATTAAATGCCCAGTTCATTGAGTTTGAGCAGATCAACAATAAGTCAGATTACCTGAGTTCAGTAGTGTCGGGTCCCGTAGTGCAGGAAGGTGGATCTAGAGGGGGGTGACTAGATCCCTCTATAAAAATTTATGTCCTATTTAAAACACAAACTCCCCACAGCGGAAACTATGCAAACACTTAAGATTTGATGATGTATATTCAAATTAACATGAGACGGTTCTAAGTGTATGTAGAGATGTTCACTCAAACGGTCGATAGACATACTGAACTTAACGGTGTGTGTGTGTGAAACTAAGATCGATGTGAAGCATAGTAATCAAGCCATCCTGTGAAAGAGGGAAGAAGATATGGAGCAATCACGCAAGCATTTACAGTGACACAAGGATTTTTAAGGTGGTTCGGGACCACGACAGGCTCCCTACGTCCACACCTCACTCAACTGAGTGAGGCTTCACTATTGGAAAACCAGCACGGGGATAAATCCCCCCACACACACGGAGCCAAGCTCTAATACACACATGCAGGACGACGCATGCACAAACACACGGGAGTAAACTCCCAACCACACACGGGGAACACTCCCCAAGCCACACGCGGACATCCTCCGCACAAAACGACGCACACGCATCAACACAGACACTCAGAGAACCCACTCTCCGAAAACCCACACATAAAATTCGTTCAGAAGTTGATGAAGTGTTCACAAATGAATACAATAAGCCCAAGATATACTCTTAAGCCTGAAGCAAAGAAAATCACTCAAGTATAATGCTCCCCCTTCTCTAGAAGATCTGGTTCTTCTTAGTTCGTTGATGGTTGATCATGAAGTCACCATCATCTTGCTCCTTTCATCATTCCACTCTTCTTTCTCTTCTTCCACGATCTCCAGAAATGCCTTGAAGTAGATCAAAACATCTTCCCAAGTTCTCCTTTTCTCCTCCTTAGCCTTCTTCTCCTGCAAGATAGAAAAATAAGCACATTAGGGTTCTCTTTCTCAAATTCGGAGTGGATACATATATTCAAGTTAGAGTGGCCAAATGACCCATAAAACTCTCCTAAAAAATTTTAAGAATGCCCTCATATGTGTAGGAATCATTTAGGGATAATATGGTAATGTTTTCAAGGCCAAACAAATGATTTTAAACACTTTCACAATCACCGTCCGGAAAGGGTCGACCTTAGAAACCTATGCCCAGAACACAACAAACAGGGAACTAGACTGAGGGGGTTGACCCTATGGGTCGACCCATGCCTGTGTGGGTTAAAAATCAACATGAAACCTCATTCTTTTCAAGGGTAAAGATTGGTTAGATCTCACCATGTTCATCTAGGTTTATGAGGGTTTAAAGACCATCCTTGATGTTGCAAAAACACAAAAACATCAAGTTAGTATAGGTATGTAAATTAAGGACTTCTTACATTTAAACTTGATGATTCTTCAAAAACAAAAACCATAACTTCACAACCATCAAAAAGTAAACTTGTTGATCCTTGTATCTACCATATCTCAACATCCAAATTGTAAACATTCATGCCTCATGAAAGTCCATAACATCATAACCATTCAAATACATATTGCACCAAGAGATGTTGATATTCTTGATTTGTGGAGCGTAGAAACACTTTGCTAAACCAATTTGAATCATGGTAGCATATTGCTACTGGTATTCCCATTAATGCTTGAACTGCCATGGTCTCTTCTGTTGTCTCTAGATCTGAGCAGCATTTGATCGAGCATATGATGTGTAGTTGCTACTAACTAACATGAGAAAAAGAAAATCTGTACTCCTGCTACTTTTGAACATTTGCTAGCTTGCACATTGCTGCTGCATGAGCTGGGTTGGTGCCTTTGATGCTTGCTAGTGTTGCTTATGCTATCGACTACTAATCTTGAATGATTAGCTTTGCTAGCATCCAGCATGATGCTGCTAGCCCACTTGTGTTGTTCACAGAGCTGATATCTAATTTGCTGGTGATCTTGTTGGAGCTTGACACACTCATCATACGTGTGTAGATACATTCATCATCTGCCAAGTGGATGAGAGCCTTGGTTGCTGGGTATCTTCTGTAGTTGCTGGCTTGCTTTGATAGAATACTTGTTTCTCTAGTGACGTCTACTCCTTAATTGCATTGAGTCGACACAGCTATCAATTGCCTTTCCAGCACTTGACATTTGTCCACATCTCTTGTTGCTCATTCTTTGCTGAATTCTGAAGCTGAGCTCACAATTCACTTCAAGAGATCCTTCATAAGCAGTCCTTAGCTACATAGCCAAAGGTGGAGTTCTTCACAAGCTATCCTCAGCTACTTTAAAACACTTGAGGGCTTGTTGAGCTGAAGACCTTAGTAAGCCTTTTCTGCCTACTTTGCACATCTTGTAGGCATGTTTTACCTTGACATCACAGGTGCTTCTGAGATAGTAGACCTGCATGATTAAGCACACTTTGGGAACAAAATGTATCATAAGAAAAACATTCATTTACACATGAAAGAAAACCAATCAAACATAAGGCCAAGTTGACTTCCAAAGAAGCAAGTAGACTTGTATCCCAGACAGAAACTTAGAAGCCACAATAATGCACCACTAAAAAACCTTTTGATAAATAGTAAAGAAATATTTTTTAATCATCAAAATCACACACTCAACAATCTCCCCCATTTTGATGATGATAAAATGTTATGCATTAGTTCTCTCCCCCTTTGGCATAATCAGAAATGGGGATCATCATAGGGAATTCATGAACATTAGAAACATCAACTGAATTTTACAAAACTCAAGTCAACTTAGGCAGTAGAATTTCAAGGCGATTCTCAAAGACTATGCACATGGTTGCAGTTCAAAATACTAAGTGCAAATGCGAAGACTACTCACAAAAACTATGCACATGGAAAATGCAAAATGCTATGATCATGAATTATGCACAGAATTAGTACCTCTCCCCCTTTGTCATTGACAAAAACCAACAGACAATAGGGTCATTAAAAATGTGGACATGGAAGACATAAAGATATGTACAAGTTGTTCAAAATGATGCAATTCAAAATATGCACTGTATGAATGCTATAAATGCCAAATATGCACAATATGACCTCTATCTTTCAAATGCAAAGTTTATGCACATTACTATCTCCAAAAACTAGTGCGCAGTCAAAAACTGATGCACATGTAAATTGAATCATAACAGTTGCAACAGTCAAACCATGCATGCAAGAACTAAATGCACATGGTTGAAATGCAAATATGGACAATATGGACATGCAGAGTGCACATAGAATGGTCAAATGTGATTGACCCCAAGCAAACAAATGTAGATAATAACTCCCCCTTTTTATTTAAAGGGATGGGATAGGTGTACGAAAAGTGCAGATGAGTCAATGTAACTAGGATGCTCATGTGTACACCTAGGAGAGTGTGCAGTTAAATAGAAGAAGACATACAACATATCATGCAGTCAATCAAATTTTTAGAATACACATCAAATCAAATTACCAATAGTGTGTGTGAATAACATGAGACTGAGTTTTAGCCATATGGATATATAGATTTTTAGTTCAACACAATGAGAGACTGCACAGACTACACTTCATTTAAGGAGAACAACATATTGGAGGCTACGCTCTGCCCCATTATACTTTCACACCATAATTTTTCATCTCAAAAGATTTCACCAATTTCACATAGACAATCTGAATTTTTCTAAGAGTGGTCAGGTTCAAGTAATCCATTTTTACGCGAGGAGACACATGGAGCACATGCCAGACTCCCCGGTTACTCAGAATATTGACCATTTCACCTCATTTTGAATAGAGGTACTACAGTACAACACTTTTCAGAAATGAACCACATCACGTCTCAGGTGACATGCATCCAATTTAGTTAGTGAGAGTGAGCATTGCTCTGTCTTCAATTTTAACAAATCATTTCAATTGAGACAGGTAGCTTTTTCCTCAACTGCCTCTTCAAAATACATGCAGCATGATCAATTTCTTAAGAGTGTTGAAAAGAAATTCCTATATCTTTATGTTTAACACTCATTTTCACATTTAAGTGCATGAAGGTGTGCAAATTTGATTTAGCATGTATACCGAAAACTTAGTTTACAAACATGACAGTGTAGCTGCCCCTATATAGGTGCACTTATTAAAAATTTACTCCCCCTGAGTATTTGACATGAGATACACTAGATGAGACTTAGATGCAACATTATTTACCAAGAAGTATATGGTCATAGAAATTCCAAGGATGGGGGTGAATAGCATATATTAACATGTAAGCACACAATGGAAACATACAATATGTAGTGCAAAATGCAATATGGGTGCAGAATACAAGACTTCAAATTTCACATGGAATGATCTAAATGCAATTAATGCATGAACTCTAGTGCTGTCCTAAATGCATAGCTAAAATGCACTTTACAGACTTGTCTAACCTTGGTGTTAAAAAAAAATTGCATAGATGAAGAGTCAAGGATTGGACAAGTAAAATCAAAAACCATAAGACAGCACCATGACTCATGTGGGTCGACGCTTGGGGCCGACACCTTCAATGGAGACATGCGGCAAAAATTGACAATTCCATTGCAGAAATTTGACATTTTTAATGATCAATTATCAGAGAATATTAAGCAATTCATCTTGGGCAAATAAGCATGAGATGTGCTTTAAGAAAAATTGAGTTCATGCCACAATTGCAAGTCATTCAGTCAAAAACTCCCCCTTACTGGATGCATCAAATGACATTTTGACTGAAAAACACATTGTAAGCTTCAATATGAAAATGACTTTCAAAGCTCACCCTCAATAGGCAACAAATAGTCAGCAGAACACAAAATCACATAGAACATCAAATTTAACACCACTGGAATATGCATTTTGTCTATGTGCAAAGCAAACTATTATAGGGACTCCAATTAAGATCAGAAGCAAACTCTCCCTGATAACATGCATGTCTCAGATTGACCTGAAACTGAGACGATTAAGTTATTAACCAAGGATTTGGAGGTTCTAAAATCATGATCAGGCTATGACCCAGATGAGCAAGTTGGCGAGGGTCAACCCTTTCTTGAAAACATTTCTGCTTTGCCCTGAAATCTGAGGAGCACATTGGAAGAGGCCATAGAGCATTTGACTAAATTCAGTCCACAAAATATGCAGCCACAGAACAATATTATCAACCAAAAGAAAATGGAACTGCATCAATTTCACGTTGATTAGCTAGCAACTCCCTTTTAACAAATGCATGGATTTCAGAGAGCTCAGTGAGGCTTTTAAAAGAAGGGTGTGCAGCCTATGACCTGTACGAGAATGCAGTGAGCAAGATCAAAAAAGTGGAATGTAACCCATATGACATCGGGGCTAGCTCACAAATGAGCATGAGTGAGGTCTAAACAAAACAACATTCAGAAAAAGTTCAGAAACACATTTTTCAGATTGATATTGCTCAATTAAAGAAATTCATTCACAAACCCGCCATTTGATTTTTCAAGTTCTGGTATGAGGCGGAGGTGAAGGTTCGAAGACCCAACTCACACATAGTGAGAGCTTCCAGGTGAACGTAATCCACCCTTCTACTAAACACCATTTGAGATACCAGATACTCAATTAATTTCTAAAGAGCTCACGCAAATCGTATTGAAAAATATTCAATTTCCATGATGACCTCATACACACTTCTCAATTTTATTCATGACTTTTCAGCCAATTTGACACTTTCTACACAACTAAAGAAAACCAAAAACTATTCTAAGTTTCAAATACAATACCTATCATAAGCGCATTGACATCTAGACCAAAAGCTTCAAACAAAAACTTAATTTTCTCACCTTTTCCTTGAGAGACCTTTATTTATCAACATTCCTTCATTGGCCTCAAGGCGCCCCTGCAACAAGGTTCTCATTTAACAGTTTTGGGTACCCAAATCTTCTTGGGTCCAGGATGGTTAACATGAGCATTCAATTTCTTTAAAGTATTCAATTCATCAAGTTTCATCCAACTACAATTATCCATGAAGTGACCAAATTCACCACAATAATGACAACGTGCATGCTGACTCATTTTCTCTGTATGTGTAGAAGTAGTGAATTTCTATGTATAGACAGATGATTTACCATTTTGAGCATGAAACTTGTTTTTCCATTTCAATAACCAGCAATCTTTTAGCATGTGGCCAAGCTTTCCACAGTGATAACAAGAACAAGATTTTCTATTTAATGACTGTCTTTATCTACCATGGGCAATTGTTATTTTGCCTGATTCTAAATCATCTTTTTTCATAACAAAATAGTCATTCATCACATGTCCAGGCTGACCACAGTAAAAACAATTAAACTTTGAAGTTCTTCGAATATGAGCATGCTTCATGTGACTTTTGTGAGCATCAAGCTTTCTGTTTTGAATCTTGGGACCATTTTGATAATTTGGTTAGGCATCAGCTTTCTTGGTCCTAGGCTGAGCATGAACTTTAGACATGGTTTCTCAACAGAAAAGGCATTTAAAATATTGGAGGAACATGATGCATGCACAAAAGATGTTTGCATTTTCAAACCAAAGGCTTTCTTTTTGGTGGGTTCATACCCTAAACCTTCCCGTTGGAAATTCACCTTGGTCCCCAAGATTTTATTCAGGTTATCTTTCCCTTTCACAAAAGTAGACAGAGATTCATTCAAGTCACTAATTTCGTTTCAAGTGATGCAACATGCAGTTCATACGAAGCAATCTCATTTTCACAGGAAATGACCTTTTCATTTAATGTGGCATTGATGGTTTTATGGCTTTCTATTTCCTATTTTAGCAGACTCACATTTTCAGAATCTTGAACAACCATAGTTTTTCCTTTTTCAAGAGTCAACGGTCTTTCAGACATGGCAGTGTTCAATTATTTCAATCTTTCATTTTCTTTTGTAAGTTTATCATTCATAATCAATTCATTGCAAAGATCGTGATCGAGAGAGTCTGATTTCAATTTGTTTCTTAGCTCATTTTCAATTTTCTCCATTTGATCAATTTTATTCTTGAGAGCAACATTTTCATTTTTTAAGCATGCAATCATTTCTTTATGTGTTTCAACATCAAACATGCAAGACTCACTCATTTCTACAAGATGTGAACATTTTTCACAAGAAGAGTTACAGACAATGTCTTCAAGTTTCTTTTTCAGTTCTTTGTTTTCTGACGTGATTTTCTTATATTACTTTTCCAGTTGATCATAAGCATCAATGAGTTCATCAAGAGTAAGGTCTTCAGAATCAGAATTTACCTCTTCGGCATCTTCGACACTGTATTGATCAGTATCGTCGACCATGAGACATTTTTATCCTTCATTCACTTGAGCTTTGATCAACCGATCCATAAGCTCCTTTGTCATCCTACAAGAAGAGACAAATAGAAACATGTCGGTATTCACAGAAGCTTTCAATAAACTCAGGACAGTAACATTTTCATGGTTCTTCAATTTATCTTGATTAGACCACTTGGTCTTATCTAGAGGTAATTTGTGAGGACCATCATAAATCAACTTCCAAAGGTTAGGATTAACAGAATTAATCATTGCACACATTTTGCCTAACCATGAAGGAAAGTCGGAGCCATTAAAAATAGGTAAGCAATTCATTGAGCTATGTTCAACAGAAAAATTCATGATTGGCACTACACTGGGATCTCTCTGCAGATCGTTAGATCTAGAGACAACAGAGCCTCGCTCTGATACCAATTGTTGGGTCCCGCAGTGCAAGAAGACGGATCTAGAGGGGGGGTGAATAGATCCCTCTATAAAAATTTATGTCCTATTTAAAACACAAACTCCCTGCAGCGAAAACTATGCAAACACTTAAGATTTGATGATGTATATTCAAATTAACATGAGACGGTTCTAAGTGTATGTAGATATGTTCACTCAAATGGTAGATAGACAGACTGAACTTAACGGTGTGTGTGTGTGAAACTAAGATCGATGTGAAGCATAGTAATCAAGCCATCCTGTGAAAGAGGGTAGAAGATATGGAGCAATCACGCAAGCATTTATAGTGACACAATGATTTTTAACGTAGTTCAGGACCACGACGGGCTCCCTACGTCCACCCCTCACTCAACTGAGTGAGGCTTCACTATTGGAAAACCAGCACAGGGATAAATCCCCCCACACACACGGAGCCAATCTCCAATACACACACGCAGGACGACGCCTGCACAAACACACACACGGGAGTAAACTCCCAACCACACACGGGGAACACTCCCCAAGCCACATGCGGACATCCTCCGCACAAAACGACGCACACGCGTCAACACAGACACTCGGAGAACCCACTCTCCGAAAACCCACACATAAAACTAATTCAGAAGTTGATGAAGTGTTCACAAATGAATACAATAAGCCCAAGATATACTCTTAAGACTGAAGCAATGAAAATCACTCAAGTATAAAGCTCCCCATTCTCTAGAAGATCTGGTTCTTTTTGGTTCGTTGATGGATGATCACAAAGTCACCATCATCTTGCTCCTTTCATCATTCTGCTCTTCTTTCTCTTCTTCTACGATCTCTAGAAATGCCTTCAAGTAGATCAAAACCTCTTCCCAAGTTCTCCTTTTCTCCTCCTTGGCCTTCTTCTCCTACAAGATAGAAAAATAAGCACATCAGGGTTCTCTTTCTCAAATTCGGAGTGGATACATATATACAAGTTAGAGTGATCAAATGACCCATAAAACCCTCTTAAAACATGTTAAGAATGCCCTCATATGTGTAGGAATCTTTTAGGGATAATATGGTAATGTTTTCAAGGCCAAACAAATGATTTTAAACACTTTCGCAATCACCGTCTGGAAAGGGTCGACCCTTAGAAACCTATGCCCAGAACAAAACAAACAAGGAACTAGACTGAGGGTGTCGACCCCTTCAAGACCAGCCCATATTACAGCTGCAGACAGAATGGGAATCACTGAGGGTCGACCCTTTGGGTCGACCCATGCATGTGTGTGTTAAAAATCAACATGAAACCTCATTCTTTTCAAGAGTAAAGATTGGTTAGATCTCACCATGTTCATCTAGGTTTATGAGGGTTTAAAGACCATCCTTGATGCTGCAAAAACATAAAAACATCAAGTTAGTATAAGTATGTAAATTAAGGACTTCTTACATTTAAACTTGATGATTCTTCAAAAACAAAAAACACAACTTCACAACCATCAAAAAGTAAACTTGTTGATCCTTGTATCTACCATATCTCAACATCCAAATTGTAAACATTCATGCCTCATGAAAGTCCATAACATCATAACCATTCAAATACACATTGCACCAAGAGATGTTAGTATTCTTGATTTGTGGAGCGTAGAAACACTTTGCTAAACCAATTTGAATCATGGTAGCATATTGCTACTGGTATTCCCATTGATGCTTGAACTGCCATGGTCTCTTCTGTTGTCTCTAGATCTGAGCAGCATTTGATCGAGCATCTGATGTGCAATTGCTACTCACTGACATGAGAGAAAGAAAACCTTTACTCCTGCTACTTCTGAACATTTGCTAGCTTGAACATTGCTACTGCATGAGCTGGGTTGGTGCCTTTGATGCTTGCTAGTGTTGCTTATGTTGTCGGCTGCTAACCTTGAATGATTAGCTTTGCTAGCATCCACCATGATGCTGCTAGCCCACTTGTGTTATACACAGAGCTGATATCTAATTTGCTGGTGATCCTATTAGAGCTTGACACACTCATCATATGTGTGTAGATACATTCATCAACTGCCAAGTGGACGAGAGACTTGGTCGTTGCTGGGTATCTTCTATAGTTACTAGCTTGCTTTGATAGAATACTTGATTTCTCTAGTGATGTCTACTCCTCAATTGCATTGAGTCGACGCAGCTATCAATTGCCTGACCAGCATTTGACATTTGTCCACATCTCTTGTTGCTCATTCTTTACTGAATTCTGAAGCTGAGCTCACAATTCACTTCAAGAGATCCTTCATAAGCAGTCCTTAGCTACATAGCCAAAGGTGGAGTTCTTCACAAGCTATCCTTAGCTACTTTAATAGACTTGAGGGCCTGTTGACCTGAAGACCTTAGTAAGCCTTTTCTGCCTGCTTTGCACATCTTGTAGGCATGTTTTGCCTTGACTTCACAGGTGCTTCTGAGATAGTAGACCTGCATGATTAAGCACACTTTGGGAACAAAATGTATCATAAGAAAAACATTCATTTACACATGAAAGAAAACCAATCAAACATAAGGCCAAGTCGACTTCCAAAGAAGCAAGTAGACTTGTATCCCAGACAGAAACTTAGAAGCCACAATAATGCACCACTAAAAAACCTTTTGACAAATAGTAAAGAAATATTTTTTAATCATCAAAATCACACACTCAACAAGTAGCAGTTGCCATATGCCTTCAAGCACCAGTTCAACATTAGCCTTGAAAGAGGCCAGCAGTTCATTGAAGCTATTGGCAGTACAGAAAGATTGATTTCAAATTTTTATTTTCTTACCTTTGCCTTGAGAACACCTTTGATTTTCTCAATATCTTCATTGCCCTGAAGGCACTCTTGCAACTGAAGTTCTCATTTTATAGATTTGGGTACCCAAGCCTTCTTGGTTCCCTAGGGTTTAGCAGCACCTTTGAGAGGTGCTTTCCACAGTCTCACAACATGCAAACATCAAGTTTCATCAAAAATCTATATGCATGACAATGGATTGAATTGCATATACTAACATGCAAACACACAATGGAGAAATGCACATGCATGAAATGCAATCATGCAATGGTGATTCATGAAAGATGCAATGCATTCTAATATGAGAAGCAGGTTTTCCAAATTTGTGTAAGACAATGCATGAGAGCTTATACAGACTCAATGTATGCCATTGATCCTCATTTGAAAAGTAAATTCATCAAATTAAGACAAGAACCACAGAATGATATGCAATTTGCAAATATATGCAGACACATGTGTACGCAATTATTTGAATATGCATGCAGCATGATTGAACTAAAAATCGCAATTCTAGTTTTCCCACATGCAATTTAACAATCAAGATTGAGCCATGACATGTAACTACCAAGAGGGAAACAATAGAAACTGATAGAACTAATACATAAATGCAGAATTTTGGGGTTCTACCAAATCGAGGGTGCCTTGATTTATTTTTTGCACCCCCTTTTTATTTTCTTTTGCTCCAAGGCACACCTGCATAGAAATTCGCTCATTTTACAGATTTAGGAACCCAAACTTTTTTGGGCCCCTGTGAGTTAGTGACATTTCCACCAGAAGTTCTATTCATTTTCACTACATTCAAATCATCAAATTTCATCAATGAACAGTCATGCATAGTATGCCCTAATTCACCACAGTAATGACAACAACCAAAAGACTTCACAGTTTTCTTATATTCATAGGCATTGAATTTATGTGATTTAACAAAATTGTTTTTATTTTCAGCATGGAATTTTTTCTTCTTCATGGCATGATTGTTGTCACTTTTCTTTTGATAACAAGATTTCATTAAATGACCATATTTTCCACAATGATGGCAATTCAGTGGAGCAACTCTTCTATATGGTCCTTTTTCATGAGCATAAGAATTTTCAAAGTTAGTTTTTCTATTCGAAAACTTTCTTGATCTTTTGAAATCATTCATTTTCTTGCATGCTCACAATTCATCAGATTTCATAACAAGGCAATCATGCATCATATGACTAATTTTCCCACAATAAAAACATGAAATTCTCTTTGCGGATACATATGTGTGTGCAGCATGATTATGCTTGACATTCACAGTGGTACCAACAACATTTTAGGCTTTTGATGCAGTTTGTTTTTCTTTTTCAGGTTTTTATTTGGTTTCTTTGTTATCTGAGCAGCAGATAGATTTGAAGACCCATTTGATGTGCTTGCTATGTTTGAACTATGCACAAAAGATGTATATACTTTATTTTCAAAATTCTTTTTGTTCATAGGATTATAGTCCAGCCCCTCTCTTTGGAAGTTAACCTTGGTCCCAAATATCATGTTCAAATTTTCTTTACCATTCACAAACTTAGACAGTGAGTTGTTTAAATCAAGAATTTCAGATTCGAGAGTTGAAACATGAAGTTCATAGCTAACTATCTCATCTTCACAGGAAATGATTCTTTCATTTAACATGACATTCACAGTTCTGTGATTTTCTATTTTCTGTCTCAACTCAAGCAATTTTTCTGATTCATCAACATTCACAGATTTTCCTTTTTCAAAATTTTCAAGACTTTTCAAACTACTTTCAAGCAAAGAAATCTGAATCAACATAGCATTGTTTTCCTTTTTAAGTTCTTCATTTTCATTTACAGGGTTCTGACTCATAGTTTCCATTTCATGAAGTTTTTCAAATGAATTTCTGTTCTTGGAAGTGTATTCAAATCCTTCCTTGTGAAAACTCACTTTCTCACCAAGCATCTTATTCAAAGTTTTCTTGCCCTCGACAGACCTAGACAAGTCACTCTTCAGATTTTTTAACCCCTCTTCCAAGTCAACAGTTTTATTATTCATACTCTTAAAACTTTCTATTTCTTATCTTAGCTCCTGTAGCTTTTCAGATTCATCAACATTTAGAATTATTTTTCATTTTTCAAGAAAGAGTAGTCTTTCAGATATGGCAGTATTCAACTCTTTCAATTTCTCATTGTCTTTTTCTATTTGTTGAAGTTTTGAAATTTTAGCCAGTAAAGATTCATTTTCAGTTCTAATATCTAAAATTGTTTCTTTATGAATGTCAACATCTTGCATCATAACTGATGCGAGACGGACAGCGAACCTGGCACTCTAGCTCGCGGACGTCCCTATACGACGGAAATGCAGGATCTGCGCAGTTGAGAAACCGGCAATGAGTCAGGTAGTCAACTCTCGTTCGTGCCCGGATCGGGTCACGGGACGGGTTTCACTCACTCTCGCAGTGGTGATAAAAATATCGGGCTAGAATATCCTACTACACTCATGCAGCGGCATATACAAATAAATATGAAATAAGTAAAAATGCCGAGTGAAGGAGCGGACACGATACCTCCACGCTACCGGGCGTGGGGAAGACGACCCCGGCCAAAGCTCGTACTCCCGGTACAACAATGACAATAATTACAGAAATGAATTCTACTGCCCACTCCACGCAGGGAGGTAAAGGGCTACAAGTGGGGCCCGGGAGGACAGATCTTGGGTTGACGGGCGTCTTCTTGGACAGCTCCGACAGTAACGCGTGCCAACGAACGTGGGACCCACGTCCTGGTCGGAGGGTCGAATGGGTTGGGAGCGGTACCGCTGCGGTGGGGACTCCTGGAGGGACGACCCCTGGGAAGGGATCTCGCTGGTTCGTCTCGTGGGAGGCGAGGCGGTCCGATCGGGGGCGTTGTTGATTGCTACCCACGAACCTGTTATGCTATCATAGCACTGCGCGACCCGGCGAGAATGGCTGCTGCGATCAGACCAGAGCTCAGAACGACATGAGACTAGCGCCGTTGGAAAGCTCTCTAAAAGATCTACAACCCTTGGTTGTCACAGGAATTTCAATCTCTCTGTAGTGGCCATGGGGGAATTTATAACAGGCTGGCTCTCAGGTTCAGATCTGGCAGGACAGATTTGGATCTTCCTAAGAATGAGGGTTGACCAAAAATCAAACGGTGGAGTTTGGATCTGAAAATTTTATGGATGGTATATGGGAAGGTAAGGAACACGGGGATAATTTTTATGTAAATTTTGGATGTGGTTTGATATGGGAAATGGATTTTATAGCTGGGGTGGGTCGGATCTGGACTGCACAGGATAGAACAGATTTAGGAAAATGCAGTGATTTTTTGGATGGGATAGAAAATTCCTAAAATCACAAAAAAAATTGTGGACGAAAGATTTGGTGGACAGAATTTCCAGTTAAAATTTTAGATCATTCTGAAATGAGAAAGGGGGTGAAAGTGGCGATGAGGTAACTTGCTGGATAGTGGATCTGCACAGGAGGCAGATTACTAAGGGTGGGAAGAACATATAGGGAAAAATGGTAAACGAGAGGAAAATAACTTGAATTTTTTTGTGGAGCCTGGGGTGGACGTGGGAACTTACCATCCAAATTTCATCACGATCTGAGCTCCTGATTGAGAGCTAAAAATCACGAACTAGGCTTCTGTCCAGCAATGGATAGAACTCCGATGAAGCGGCGGTGGGGGTGCGATGGCGGCTCGATGGCGGCGGCGGCGGAGCTTCGCACTCCGGGGAGGAGAGATAATTTGGAATCCACCAAGTATTGTAAGGAATCCACCCTAGAAACATAGCAAATCCATGCTGCAAAGGAGAGGGGAGAGAGAGAGGGCACCCATGGCTTGCTCTTGGCAAAATGCACTAATCTTTCATTAATTCTTCAGTAATTCTACAAATGACACTATACACACCCTTAAATAGAGAATGGTAAGGGGTAAGGGCTGGGAATCTCGTGGGAGAGGGGAGGGGGAGAGGGATGAGCACATGGACCAAGGGGAGAGGGAGGGGGGACAAGGAAGCTTCCTTCCTTTGAATTTTCAAAGGAGGAAAGTAGGTGGCAGCCACCCTCTTGGACCAAGAAGGGGGGTACCCCCTTCCACTAGCCACCTTAGCCCATTTTCCTTTAACCCCCTTCACACATAGCCACTAGACCCTCTAGACTTGTTCATATTGAACCTCTTTGGCCCATTTAAGGCCCAAAACCCACTAACTCTAGCCCATTAGCTATCCTAGCCCATGTGACACATAATACCACAATTGTCCAATCATGGACTACAATAGGGCCCAACATGGCCTAAAAATGTGAAAAAAAAAAGATGATGGTGCGGCCGATGCGTCCACGTCCTCCGCGAGCTAAGCGGGCCCCGGCGTTGTTGAGTCTTTACATGTTTTGAGGATGACAACACTATGAGCCTTAGTGGAGAACAAAAAGAGTCTCTTCAGTTATGTTCAGGGGTTGTCTTCGTGTCATTATTTGTTCCATCGCGTGCTGAACTCTGCAGCACCTCGTGCTACTTTCTGTGCCACCTCGTGTCGCTCCATCTGTGTCACCCCTATGTCTTCGAGTCTTATGTTCTGGCCAAGTCTATACAGCCTCATCTTTACCTTCGTTCCAAGCCAAAGTCTACACATTCGTTTCCTTGGACAAAGTCTATACATCGTGGCCTTGAACTCTCAGTCTGTACACTCTTTATTTCAAAAGTCTGTACATTGTTGCCTTGAAGACCGTTCCAAGTCTATACATCCAGTTGAATGCAAAGTCTACACATTGCCTCACATCATATGAAGGTTGTACGTTGGAAGTGTCTTTCTTGCTTTGTGACCACACTTCGTGTCGGTTTCTATTTTCGTCTTCGAGTTGGTTTCAGTCCGTGTCGTTTCGTGTCATCCTCGTCTTCGAGTCGTTCGTAAGTTCGAAGCAATCTTGTATTCGAGTCGTTTTGTATGTCTTCGTGTTGTTTCTATGTTTGTGTCTTCGTGTTATCTTTTGTGCTTGTGTCTTCGTGTTATCTTTTGTGCTTGTGTCTTCATGTTAGTTTTGTGTTTGAGTCTTCGTGTTGTTTCTGTGTTTGTGTCTTCGTGTTATTTTTGTGTCTTCATGTTGTCTTTATATTTGTGTCTTCGTGTTGCTTCTTTCTATCTTCGTCCAGGTTTCCTCTGATCGCGTGTTTTACTACCGTTTTACTCCGTGTTATTTCCTTCTCACCTCGTGTTGTTCTCATCTGACTTCGTGTCGTTCCCCTTGTAGTGTTAGCTTTATTACTGTGTATCTCATGTCGTTCTCTTTTTACGTCGTGATGTTTTCATCTGACCTCGTGTCATTCTCTCTTTATTTCGTACTGTAATAATCTTGTGTATCTCGTGTCGTTCTCAGTACAGTGCATCTCGTATTGCTATCACATACCTCATGCAGTTTTAGTTTTTGTGGCCCTGAGTTTTAATGGTTTTAATTTCTTTGCAGGAGAAGAAGAAAAAACAAAAAGAAGAAGGTGGTCCGAGGAAGAATATTTCCAGTGACTGGGCTGCACGTGATCCAATGCTAAAGGAACCAATGCTATAAAGGCACGTGGTAAGAAGGTTCTGGATCAAGTGTGGGAGGCACACGCATTCTGCACCTTATCCATCTGCTGCTACTATATATTGAAGCCTTCGTCCACAGATGAAGGTTGATCGAAAGGGAAAAAGAAAAAGTAGAAGTGCAGAGAGTTCGATCCAGCAAAAGAAGAGAAGAAAATAGAGGGCAGAAACTGAAGAAGAGGAAGAAGAGAGAATAGCAGAGAGAGTGAGAGAGAGAGAGCTCGAAGCTGAGAGTTCAGAAAGAAGAAGAAGAAGAAGGTTTTTGGTTTCAGGATCAAATCTGAACTAGTTTGCTCTATTGTGAGCTATATTTCGTGTTTCATCGTTCCAGCATTTAGTCTGCTGTATCTTTTTTTGTTTCTTGTTTTTTATCTTTCTTTACTGTTCTAGTTTTGTCTCCGAGTCTCAGGTTGAGATCGGTGGTCCTCCTGTTCTGTTGGTTCAGGAGAAGGGAGACGCTGTCTCCAGTTGCAAGTGGCCGTGTGCTGCTTGTGGGTTCCCTCTGGGCTTCAGAGGAAGAGAGACCTTGGTCTCTGGGTCTAGTGACTGCAGATCACTAGTGTTCCCTCCGGTTGGAGGAAGAGGAACTTGTTTCCTAGTTTCTAGGGACTTGGCGTCCTTAGGGTTCCCTCCGGGTGTGGAGGAAGAGGGGAGGGTGTTCCCCTGGTGAAGCTGTGAATCAGCAGTTGTCGCAGACTGAGTCTGCTTGGCTAGCCGGTGCTAGTGGAAGCCTCACTTCGGTTTGAAGTGAGGGGTGGACGTAGGCAGACTGGAGGTCTGACCGAACCACCTTAAAAATCCCTGGCGCAGTGTGTTTGGTTTCTATTCTGGCCTTGGATCTTTTCGGTAGATGCTTGTCTAGGCCGATCCATCTCTATCTTCCTAGCTGATCGTTCTGCGCGGTTAGTGTTTGACCGTTAAGATTTTTTTTTGGAAACTCCTAATTGAGAACTTAATTTTTAATCCTCATTGTTCTTACGGGTAAAGGTCCATTCACCCCCCTCTGGACCTATCAATTGGTATCAGAGCGGTCTCTGGTTCAGAATCCAACGATTCTCAGAGGATCCTCTACGTGCTTCCTGTGTGCATTGTTTTGCTTGTGAGTTAGTGTTTGATATCTGTTCGTTTGAACTAATGGCAATGGCTAATCCACCGATTTTTAAGGGATCTGATTTTGACATTTGGTTCAGTGTTTTTCGCATGTTTGTTAAACAAGCTGATAAGGACTTGTGGAAGTTGATTTCACAAGGCCCGTATGAACTGCCCAAGAAAAGGTCCAAGTGGACGGATAGTGAGAATCAGATGTTTCGAGAGAATCAAAAAGCCTTAAACCTAATGTTAACAGCGACTGATAAAGCCTTGCATTCTTGTTTCCATGATTGCAGATCCGCCAAGGATATTATGGACCAGCTGAAGCTAGCCCACAAGAGAAATGAAAGCACATGCATGATGGTTAGCAGAAGTGACCACAGTACCAGCCAAGAGGTGGAGGAGAATGAAGAAGAGGTAAACCTCTTCGAGAACTTTTCTATAGAAGATTGGGAAAATGCTTACAGCGATTTATCTGAGTCATATGAAAAATTACAGAAACGATATAAAAAATTGAAAAGGAATAAGGGATTAGATAATTCAAGGTCTGACTGTAAAAAGTGTGCTGAATTGAAGAGTTCTCATGATGCATGTGTGTCTAATCTACAAATGTTGAAAAAACAAAATGATGTGCTAATCAATGGAAATAAGAATCATGTGAGTGAGATTGATTCCCTGAGAAAATTCTCAGCTGAAAGCAAGGAAATTTTAGAGAAGCTCAGGATTGAAAATAAAGTACTTGTTGAAAAATCTGAAGCCATTAAGTCTGTCAACTTTGAATTACAGAAAAATATTGAGAAACTGCAAAAAGACTTGAAAACTTTTAAGGATGGAAGAAAATATGAAACTGACTCTGATGATCAGATTTTGATAAACGAATTAATTCAGAATGACAGACTAAAGGAAGAAATTGAGAAACTAAAACAGTTGAACACCATCATGTTAGAGAGATTACTGACATTTGAAAAGGGTAAACATGTGGTGTCCAATAATTCAGAAGAAATTGATGAGTTGAGAAAGGAAGTTGAGAAATACATAATTGCCAACAAAGTCTTGAATGAGGCTGTCAATTGCAGTGAACAAGAGACTGCAAGTTATGAGTTACACATTGCCTCTTTAGAAGAAGAAATCCAAGACTTAAGGAAATCTTTGTCTAAATTTGTTGATGGGCAAGAAAATCTGAACAAACTGCTGGGAGTAAAAGTCAATTTTCAGAAGGAGGGGTTAGGTTATAACCCTGTAAATAAAAAGATCTTTGAAAATAAAATTCAGACATATTCTGTTTCTAGCTCTACTTTTGAGAAAAAGGGACTGGGCTACAGTCCAGTCATGAGTAAGGTCTGTGGATCAAATTTGGAAACTGTTTTTGTTAAATCATCTGAACAGGATAAAAGATAGAAAATGAATAAAAAGGGCTCATCTGTGCATGTTGATCACAGTCCGCACACACACTCATCTAAAAGGAAAATGTCATGCCACTACTGTCATAAACTTGGATATTTAATGCATGTGTAAATTGATGGTGAAAGATGATATGAGGGCCGAGATAATGAATGCTAAGAAATTTCATGATAAAAATTCTTCATTCCAGAAAAAGAAAATTGAATTTCTACACTGTGGCAAACTAGGACACAGCATCACACAATGCTGGTTTGCAAATGGTAAGAAAATATATTCTTCACATCATGCTAAATTTCCTGCAAACCATAATGATGTTGAGAGGAATAAAGTTACTGCAAATAGAAAATACTCTGCATGTGTCAACTATGGAAAGCCAGGTCACAGGGCTGCAACCTGTTGGCTTGCAGGATACCAAAGCAATGCTGGTTTTGGTAAACAGAATTTCAATTCTGTTAACAAAAATTTTCATTCATATGTGCATAAAAATCATATTTATAAGAATGTGCATAAATCCAATCTGAAACCTGCTGCTAGGAGATTGGTTAGAAAACCTGCTAAGAATGTCACTGCTAACTCAGGACCCAAGACTTCTTGGGTGCCTATTCGTGCAAAATAGTTTGCTAACCTGCAGGTGTGCCTTGGAAGCTGAAGAATAAAGAGGAGAAATAAGCCAAGGCACTTAAAAAAAGGGGGGGAACTAGGATCTTAATATTCAGGTCAGTTCCCAATACCTGCTTTAATTCTGTTTTGGTGTGATTTAAATTTGGTTATGTGATGTAGTCTGTGTGCATCTAAGTATTCCATGATCATGAGTGTCCTCCTCTGACTGCATTGCTAAAATCTCTCTTAGATGGATACTTGGTATCACGCTGTAATTCATGCTCATAGTCAGGGGGAGATACAATTATTGTGTCAACTTACTGATTCGTGCTCATTGCATCACATTCCATTTATTTGAAAAAACCATAAGTTTGCTTCAACGTATTACATTTCAGCTGATAGCATGTATGTTATTCAATAAATAATTAATATTTCCAAGAGTTGTGTGTGAGATGTCCTTGTGTGGGCTGAAAAGGAGCTTGTCAGGTCATCTGGTATCTGAAGAACCTTTGTCTGCCGATGTGGTTAGTTGGTGTTGAGTTCAGACATCTCATGAGGTTGCAGCTTATTGCACAAGAGCATTCTCTGGTTACGAGATTGAATTTCCTCAGGAAGATTTCATTTGTGAGCTCCTTGGTCTTTACTCTCTAGAGTAATCTCTCACTTGCTGCTTTGCTGTTAGGAGTGCTTCTCATCTCATCTCTCTCCATTCTGTTTGTCACCTCCTTATCCTTTTCTTATCCCCTTTGGTTCAGGAATATTCTTGAAGAAAAATTCCTTCTTATAGCTTTGTTACTCTTATCATATTTGATCAGAATACCTTAAACCACCCAAAATCTATTGTAACAAGTTACACCTGTTAATAAAGAACTTTAATGTATGGGGGTTATATCTTGTCCTTTAATCCTTCTAAGTTATCCTCTCTATTGTTGGTCAACATATTGTAAAACTCTCTGTTAAATGGAAAAACCTTGCGGATGATTTCATTTTAACTGAAACTTATGTGAAGAGGGCTATGAAAAAAAAAATTGTTAAGTAAGGGCTCTGTCTTTTGTCCAAGATCATGAGAGGTGTTACCAGGAATACGCCATACTTTGTGGCAGAGCAATGGCAATTGTGGAGAAATAGATATTCTAGATCAAAGAAATCTAGAGTTTCTGTCATGATACAATTAGCTATCTCTGTTTTTTTTATAGAAATATTAAAATAAAAAAAAAGAAGGGAAAGAAAAGTCAACAAAAATTCATTGTTTTTCATTGGCATAAAGGTAGCCTGTCCTGAGTAACCAGGGATTCTGGTGTCTTATAAACATGTCTCCTTGTGTAAAAAGGGACAATTCTACCTAAGTGCTCAACAAATTGGTTGACTCTGTATGCCCTCTCTTGTCTCTTAAATGAAGTAATGAACCCTGCTTGACTATCTATCTGTTATTTCCTTGCCTGACAAACATAAGGAGTATTTTAATCGTGACCTTCTGTAGGCTAAGTACCTTTAACAGCTAGTTTTGTGATCGTGTTGATTTAATGTCTTGAGGTAACTGACCAAGGTATTCGGAAGAATATAATAATTCCATATATTGAAGAGCGAACTTTAACGGGCAATGGCTGTGTTACATATTGAATAAGGGTAGTTTGGGTATTTCCTGAAAAGTTCGATAAGAGTGAAAAGTGACCCCCCAAAACCCTTCTTGTTCCTCAAGGTTCATCCAAAAACCCTCGCGTGCCCTTGCCGCTTCCTGTTTCTCCTCGTGTCGATTCGTCTCGTATGCTCCTTCAAACCCTTCTCTCCCGCTCATTATTCTTCACGAAAATCTCATCTCCCCCACAGAGTTCTCTTCCATTCTTGGTCCTAGCTTCATCTCCAGCAGCAACCAGTAAGAAAGGGTTGATACTCTGGGAGTTACTGCAAATGGATCAGCTAGAATCCGTCGCTCCTGTTGAAAGGAAGAGGAAGGGAAAAGAAACAGTTGAGGAGCCTTCGTCCAAGCAGCAAAGATGTGTTGAACTAGAAATAGCGGTGGATATTTCTTCTGCACAATGTACCAGGCCTTCTCAGTCTATCGTGTTTTTAGAGAGTGGGAAAATTATTCCTCCAAGGATAATAGATTTCGGTGATGAATCCATGGTTTTGAAGTTTCCAGAACTTTTGGAGATTTTTGAATTTCAGGATTGGAGGAAATTCCTAGAAAATCACGTGTCTACTACCCTAGCCTGGTAATGGAATTTTATAATAACTTATCTTTGAGCCGAGATAAGTCTGCTCTGATCTCGTCTGTTAAGGGGATTGAGATAGCAGTAACGTGTGACTCTCTCCATAAAGCTCTCAGTATTCCAGAAAAAGGAGAGGTGGAAAGAGGGTTTAGATATAGTCTGCATGAAACCTTTTCGGTCATTACTGGTAAACCCAGTAATATTCATGACAAGGGACAATTGAAGCTGAAAGCTTACCAAACCTTATCATTTCCCCCTCTTCACAAGCTTCTTCAGAACGTCATTGCCTCTATAGTCACCCCACAGACTGGAGCTAGAGGAAGAATCACAGACACTTAGAGATTTCTTTTGTTCTGTCTGATTCAGCGTGTAAAGATCTGTCTGCCTGAAATTATTTTTTCTGTCATGAAGGGGTGTATTGGGTCCAAAAGACACCTGCCCTACGTCGCCCATCTGACAGACATCTTCAAGTACTCAAAAATTTCCTTGGATGGAGAGGCCATGTCTGAAGTTAGGGGTCGAAACATATTTAACATGAATTTTGTTTCAGTATTTTTGGGCTTGGAGGGTTCTTCTATCACGGGGCAGGTTAAGGCCCAGAAAGTCAAAGAATCACAAGCTCAGAGAGAGCTTATGGAACATCCTCAAGAATCTACCCAAACAGTTTTAGAAGTAACTTCTGAGGTTGCTTTACAGGAGACACCATCTGAACAACCACTGTCTGCTACGTCTGCTGCACCTACTGAAGCATCTCTATCTTTTCAGAGGCTTGTTGAAATTGCATCTGAAGAAGTTAGGATGTCTGAAGACAACATTCAAACTGAACTAGATACAAATATTGATGGTTTGTTTGATTCCTTTGGGAAGACATCAGAAGAAGTGAGGTTGCCCGTGGAACAGCCTGCTCAAGAGCAAGAAAGTAATGAGCAAGACCTTGCTGAGTTTGTTAATGTCATTCTTAGAGAGACTGTGGAGAAAAGCTTGGAAGAGGCTGACAACGTGGTTACAGCTAAAATTATAGAACATGCACCTGTTGAAAACTCTGCAGATGATGATCTCATGGAAGAAAGAGTGGATGAGTGTCAGGAGAAAGTTACTGACATAGAACAAGAAGCAGAATCATCAAGTGAAGAAGAAGCTCCTGAAAATGTGTTTCCTGAAAAAGAAATCCAAGCTGAAGATGAAGATAGGCTTCCAGCAGGAAACATCCAAACGCCAGTACAAGAAGAAGCAGATGAGAGAACAGCACCTGGCTGTGAATCTTATGGTACACCCCTAGGTCAACCTCGACTTCTATCTGCTCGGGCGCCCAACATTGAAGAACTCCTTATAAATTTGACTCAGCAGATGCAGAGACAGGATAAGAAAATGGATGATATGCTCAAGTATGTCACTCTAAATATTAATCAAGTTCATTCCAGGCTACTGAAGCTTGAAATTTCTCTCCTGATTGAATGGAAAAAGTTCCTGCTAAACAAGAAAGCTTCAGATGATGCCACCAGGTCCTCGATGGAAAGCTTGCAGATGGTATGTTCAAAGATAGCAACAACACTTCGTGAATTACAAGATGCTCATATTTCCTCTGTTAAGTCATCTGCCAACATTATAGATCATTGTTTTGAGATCAGGACATCCTTAGAAGTTTTGAAGGGGTCATTTAGTACCCTAGGTCCAGATGTCTAGAAGATCTATGACAGATTGATCGCTTTCTTAACAGAAGTGAGAACTCTGACTGACAGATATGAATCTGTTAATATTCGCCAAGAAGACATCATTTCAGAAGTGGCACATGTCAGAAGCTCTGTGGTGTATTGGCTAGCTGAATTGTCCAATGACTTGAAGGATCTTCACTCTGCCTTGGGTTCAGCCCCTGGTCAGGCATCCTCCAGCAGAAGTCCATCTCAAGATTTCTCCTCTGTTGCTCCAAGGGGTAGACCACCACTAGACAGGCCGCGAGGCACTTCCAACAGACATGCCAGATTCTTTTCTCCTTAAAAAACAGTGTTCTGTATTTTTGCCAATTTTGAGGATCTCTCACTCTTGGCCTTGTTAATTACATCTCATATCATTTGCATTTCTGCCTCCTTTTGTTTCTTTCTTTTTGATGTTGACAAAGGGGGAGAACTCAAGTCTTTGTCTTTGCTACTACTATGATTAATGATTTGTTTGTTGTTAATGATTCGTTAATGATGATTAATGATGGTGCTGATGATGTTTAGCTTAGAACTCAAGTCTTTGTTATTGCTACTACTATGATTAATGATTTGTTTATTGTTAATGATTTGTTAATGATGATTAATGATGGTGCTGATGATGTTTAGCTTTGAACAGGTTGAAAATTATTCCTGCAAAGACTCAAGACTCATAGTGTTGCCTTCCATCAAAAAGGGGGAGATTGTTGAGTCTTTACATGTTTTGAGGATGACAACACTATGAGCCTTAGTGGAGAACAAAAAGAGTCTCTTCAGTTATGTTCAGGGGTTGTCTTCGTGTCGTTATTTGTTCCATCGCGTGCTGAACTCTGAAGCACCTCGTGCTGCTTTCTGTGCCACCTCGTGTCGCTCCATCTGTGTCACCCCTATGTCTTCGAGTCTTATGTTCTGGCCAAGTCTATACAGCCTCATCTTTACCTTCGTTCCAAGCCAAAGTCTACACATTCGTTTCCTTGGGCAAAGTCTATACATCGTGGCCTTGAACTCTCAGTCTGTACACTCTTTATTTCAAAAGTCTGTACATTGTTGCCTTGAAGACCGTTCCAAGTCTATACATCCAGTTGAATGCAAAGTCTACACATCGCCTCACATCATATGAAGGCTGTACGTTGGAAGTGTCTTTCTTGCTTTGTGACCACACTTCGTGTCGGTTTCTATTTTCATCTTCGAGTTGGTTTCAGTCCGTGTCGTTTCGTGTCATCCTCGTCTTCGAATCGTTCGTAAGTTCGAAGCAATCTTGTATTCGAGTCGTTTTGTATGTCTTCGTGTTGTTTCTATGTTTGTGTCTTCGTGTTATCTTTTGTGCTTGTGTCTTCGTGTTATCTTTTGTGCTTGTGTCTTCGTGTTAGTTTTGTGTTTGAGTCTTCGTGTTGTTTCTGTGTTTGTGTCTTCGTGTTGTTTTTGGGTCTTCATGTTGTCTTTGTATTTGTGTCTTCGTGTTGCTTCTTTCTATCTTCGTCCAGGTTTCCTCTGATCGCGTGTTTTACTACCGTTTTACTCCGTGTTATTTCCTTCTCACCTCGTGCTGTTCTCATCTGACTTCGTGTCGTTCCCCTTGTAGTGTTAGCTTTATTACTGTGTATCTCGTGTCGTTCTCTTTTTACCTCGTGCTGTTTTCATCTGACCTCGTGTCATTCTCTCTTTATTTCGTACTGTAATAATCTTGTATATCTCGTGTCGTTCTCAGTACAGTGCATCTCGTATTGCTATCACATACCTCATGCAGTTTTAGTTTTTGGGGCCCTGAGTTTTAATGGTTTTAATTTCTTTGCAGGAGAAGAAGAAAAAACAAAAAGAAGAAGGTGGTCCGAGGAAGAATATTCCCAGTGACTGGGCTGCACGTGATCTAATGCTAAAGGAACCAATGCTATAAAGGCACGTGGCAAGAAGGTTCTAGATCAAGTGTGGGAGGCACACGCATTCTGCACCTTATCCACCTGCTGCTGCTATATATTGAAGCCTTCGTCCACAGATGAAGGTTGATCGAAAGGGAAAAAGAAAATGTAGAAGTGCAGAGAGTTCGATCCAGCAAAAGAAGAGAAGAAAATAGAGGGCAGAAACTGAAGAAGAGGAAGAAGAGAGAATATCAGAGAGAGTGAGAGAGAGAGAGAGCTCGAAGCTGAGAGTTCGGAAAGAAGAAGAAGAAGAAGGTTTCTGGTTTCAGGATCAAATCCGAACCAGTTTGCTCTATTGTGAGCTATATTTCGTGTTTCATCGTTCCAGCATTTAGTCTGCTGTATCTTTTTTTGTTTCTTGTTTTTTATCTTTCTTTACTGTTCTAGTTTTGTCTCTGAGTCTCAGGTTGAGATCAGTGGTCTTCCTGTTCTGTTGGTTCAGGAGAAGGGAGACGCTGTCTTCAGTTGCAAGTGGCCGTGTGCTGCTTGTGGGTTCCCTCTGGGCTTTAGAGGAAGAGAGACCTTGGTCTCTGGGTCTAGTGATTGCAGATCACTAGTGTTCCCTCCGGTTGGAGGAAGAGGAACTTGTTTCCTTGTTTCTAGGGACTTGGCGTCCTTAGGGTTCCCTCCGGGTGTGGAGGAAGAGGGGAGGGTGTTCCCCTGGTGAAGCTGTGAATCAGCAGTTGTCGCAGACTGAGTCTGCTTGGCTAGCCGGTGCTAGTGGAAGTCTCACTTTGGTTTGAAGTGAGGGGTGGACGTAGGCAGACTGGAGGTCTGACCGAACCACCTTAAAAATCCCTGGCGCAGTGTGTTTGGTTTCTATTCTGGCCTTGGATCTTTTCGGTAGATGCTTATCTAGGCCGATCCATCTCTATCTTCCTAGCTGATCGTTCTGAGCGGTTAGTGTTTGACCGTTAAGATTTTTTTTTGGAAACTCCTAATTGAGAACTTAATTTTTCATCCTCATTGTTCTTACGGGTAAAGGTCCATTCACCCCCCTCTGGACCTATCAGGCGTATCCTTGGCCACATTTACATATTGCGGCGTGTGTCCGCACCAATTCTCCCCGGGTGCGAGGAACTCGACCCCGTCGAGTAAGGGGTGCGGTTGCTCGTGTGGCTCTGGTGGATCTGTCACCGACCTGGTAGCGCGGACTACGCTCCACTCCAAGTAATTGTCACCTGCTCATCCCGTATATATTCGATATGCTCATGCTGCAGGCTAATGGTGGACACTCCGGGTTGGGGTCACTCTCAAAAGGAGGCGGCTCGAAGACTCACTAGGAATCACCGCTGGGTCCATTTATGTGACTAGATCCGATATGTTGAGGTAGAGCCAATCCCAAATTCCAGCAGTCTACAACGTACGCATTAGACCCAACTTGCCTCACTCGAAAGGGACTGACAACGCGAGCTGACAATAGACCGACTCAACTTGATGTATGCAGACTCACTATGCACTCGACAGATAAACTGTATAAATAAGCAAAATCGACTCATAGACTATGGTATGCGGACAGACGGAGAGACACCAACAAATGACTTCTTATAACTGACGACACATGCAAGAGACTTACTAAGGAAGACTTGGTGGGAATGTTGGACACCGTCTGCATACACTAGGTGTAAAGATAGACTGACCCACAACCTGATGCCGTGAGTTTCATCCCTCATGAACCGTTGCCGGTTTGAGAAGACTCGCCCTCGAGTATGAAAGTGCGGGAGGATCAGGAGGCGGGTGACGGGAATGTAATCCGGACGTCTAAAGTGAAGCACGACAAAAAGGAAGTCCGGATACTGTCTATCATACGCGTGGAAGAAATCCAGCCATACCGTGTCAACATAGGGCATCGACAGTGGTACGGTAGTCACTAGTGGCTGCGTTACCGTAGGGGAGACGGGTAGAAGTAGGATGGTGGGGGTCCTCCGATGACAAAGTGGGCGGGACAGACAGGTCTGGGATGACCGGTAGAATTGGGGTGACTAACAGTCCCTGACCCTCTATTGGATCACTCTCTATCCCCAAAACATCAGCGAGGTACTCCTCGACCAACTCTAGATCAGCCTCATAACTCACTAGAATAGGCCCGGGTGAGGCATCCTCCGAATGGTTGTCCTCTAAGGTAACTGAATGTGAAGGACACGGGTCGGAGAAATGGCTAATCCCACTACAGGGGGCCACATGGGTGGGCTCTGGGAGAGGTGGTGGGCGTGAGTCTGGAGGCGGAACAAGCCGCTGGGGCTGGATGGTTGGTGACACGGAGGTTGGTGGCTGAATGCCGTCATGGAAGACGAACTCGCCGGGTAGGTGAGGTGGGTATAAGGTGCTGGTCCTCCTATCCAGGTCAAAGGTCGCTCTCCTTTCTTCCAACCAATCTTGCCCTAAAATGATGCATGGGCCAGCAAGTGTGTCGACCTTGCACCATGCTCCATCGTCATAAAGAACGGGGCCGAACCTCCATTGGAACTCTACGAATGCTAAGCCACCGTTGAGAACAATCTCCCCGGTCTTAGAGAGCGACCCAACTATGTCTTGTGAGACACAGTTAGACGACACCCTACTAATGAAGTCGATCTCCGTATGCAACCCATTATGTAGGATGGTAGTGGACACTATAGGTCGCTAGAATGACTCGGTTGTTGACTTAGGGGTCGGGTGTCGGGCCATGATAGCATTGAATTCGGCCACCAGGGATGACCAATCCGACGCATGGTCTCGGGGGACGGCCATGGGGTTGGCGGGTAGTGGACATGCAGACACACGGTGACAAGACACTAGACACGACCCTAAACACTAATGCAAAGTTGGAGTACCGACTCGACTACAAACCTAGACTCAACCCATATCCGGTACTAGGCAGAGTTCCGGGATCCAAAGATAGTCTCGCACAAATGTGCGACCTTCCCGATAGGCACAACCTAACTTTCGGGCAACACCTTTTGATATACCGGGTATTGGGATGCAATGCAACCTTGGACCGACTTTGACTCTCTCTAGGCCTAAATGACCTTTTTTTGTGTTTTTAAACAAAGACTACCCTAGACTCAACCTTCCGCTCCGATACAAATTTGATGTGGGACGGACAGCGAACCTAGGACTCTAGCTCGCGGACATCCCTATAAGAGGGAAATGCGGGATCTACGCGGTTGAGAAATCGGCAATGAGTCGGGTAGTCAACTCTCGTTCATGCCCGGATTGGGTCACAGGACGAGTTTCACTCACTCTCGCAGCGGTGATAAAAATATCGGGCTAGAATATCCTACCACACTCATGCAGCGGCATATAGAAATAAATACGAAATAAGCAAAAATGCCGAGTGAGGGAGCGGACACGATACCTCTACGCTACCGGGCGTGGGGAAGACGACCCTGGCCGAAGCTCGTACTCCCGGTACAATAATGACAATAATTATAGAAATGAATTCTACTGCCCACTCCACGTAGGGACGTAAAGGGCTACAAGTGGGGCTCGGAGGATCGATCTTGGGTTGACGGGCGGCTTCTTGGACAGCTCCGGCAGTAACGCGTGCCAATGAACGTGGGGCCCACGTCCTGGTCGGAGGGCCGAACGGGCTAGGAGTGGTACCGCTACGGTGGGGACTCCTGGAGGGACGACCCCTGGGAAGGGATCGCGCTGGTTCGCCTCGTGGGAGGTGAGGCGGTCCGACCGAGGGCATTGTTGATTGCTGCCCACGGACCTATTATGCTGTCACAGCACTGCGTACCCGGCAAGAACGGCTGTTGCGATCAGACCAGAGTTCAGAACGACGTGAGACTAGCGCCGTTGGAAAGCTCTCTCAGAGATATACAACCCTTGGTTGTCACAAGAATTTCAATCTCTCTATAGTGGCCGTGGAGGAATTTATAACAGGCTGGCTCTCAGGTTCAGATATGGCAAGACAGATTTGGATCTGCCTGAGAATGAGGGTTGACCGAAGATCAAACGGTGGAGTTTGGATCTAAAAATTTTATGGATGGTATATGGGAAGGTAAGGAACACGGGGATAATTTTTATGTAACTTTTGGATGTGGTTTGATATGAAAAATGGATTTTATAGCTGGGGTGGGTCGGATCTGGACTGCACAGGACAAAATAGATTAAGGAAAATGCAGTGATTTTTTGGATGCGATAGAAAATTCCTAAAATCACAAAAAAGATTGTGGACGAAGGCTTTGGTGGACAGAATTCCCAGTTAAAATTTCAGATCATTCTGAAATGGGAAAGGGGGTGAAAGTGGCGAAGAGGTAACTTGCTGGTTAGTGGATCTGCATAGGAGGCAGATTACTAAGGGTGGGAAGAACAGATAGGGAAAAATGGTAAACAAGAGGAAAATAACTTGAATTTTTTTGTGGAGGCTAGGGTGGACGTGGGGAACTCACCATCCAAATTTCATCACAATCTGAGCTCCTGATTGAGAACTAAAAATCAGGAACGAGGCTTTTGTCCAGTAATGGACAGAACTCCGATGAAGCGGCGGTGGCGGTGCGATGGCGGCTCGATGGTGACGGCGGTGGAGCTTCGCACTCCGGGGAGGAGAGATAATTTGGAATCCACCAAGTATTGTAGGGAATCCACCCTAGAAACATAGCAAATCCATGCTGCAAAGGAGAGGGGAGAGAGAGAGGGCACCCAAGGCTTGCTCTTGGCAAAATGCACTAATCTTTCATAAATTCTTCAGTAATTCTACAAATGACACGATACACACCCTTAAATAGAGAATGGCAAGGGGTAAGGGCTTGGAATCTCGTGGGAGAGAGGGGAGGGGGAGAGGGATGCGCACATGGACCAAGGGGAGAGGGAGGGGGGCCAAGGGGGGACAAGGAAGCTTCCTTCCTTTGAATTATCAAAGGAGGAAAGTAGGTGGCAGCCACCCTCTTGGACCAAGAAGGGGGGTACCCCCTTCCACTAGCCACCTTAGCCCATTTTCCTTTAACCCCCTTCACACATAGCCACTAGACCCTCTAGACTTGTTCATATTGAACCTCTTTGGCCCATTTAAGGCCAAAAACCCACTAACTCTAGCCCATTAGCTATCCTAGTCCATGTGACATATAATTCCACAATTGTCCAATCATGGACTACAATAGGGCCCAACATGGCCTAAAAATGTGAAAAAAAAGATGATGGTGCAGCCGATGCGTCCACGTCCTCCTCGAGCTAAGCCGGCCCCGGCGTATCCTCAGCCACCAATGCGTATTGCGGCGTGTGTCCGCACCAATAACTTCATTTAAATTTTCAAGTTCAGAACACTTACCGCATGAGGATTCTAAATATGTACTGTTCTGAATTAGTTTTTTCATTTTTCTATTTTTTGATTTGACCTTTTTATACTTATCTAACAATGAGTCATAAGCATCCATAAGTTCTTTGAAAGAAACTTCCACACCTTCAGAGTCTAGCTCTGAGCTTTCCTTGATTGATTTATCGGGCTTGTCGGTCATGAAGCACATACTATCCTTCTTTCCTTCATGAACTTCAATCAAACAGTCCAAGATCTCGTTGGCTGTCCTACATGATGAAACACATGGAAATTTGTCAAGATCAGTTGAAGCTTTAAAAACATTTAAAAGCATAGAATTATCATTGTGTTTCTTCTTGTGCTCATCAGTCCATTCCGACTGATCTTTGGGAAGCTCATATGAACCATGCATAACTGAATCCCAGAGTTTGGGATCAATGGTATTAACAAATTGATTCATGCTTCCAAGCCATTCAGTGAAATTTGAACCATTAAAACGCAGAGGGAGAAAAGACAAACAACTATTAGATATGATGCTTATGATGCTCGCCGATAGGGATCTCTCTATAGGTCGTTAGACCTAAAGAAAAGTAGAGTCGTGGCTCTGATACCAATTGTTGGCCCAGTTGGCAAGCGGACAAGAAAGGGGGTTGAATTGTCCCCCAAGCGATATCGCAAATTTAAAACTTTCTTTGCATAATTAGCTGGTTTAACGAGATTAATGAAAATAAACTAAATAAAGCAAATTACGCCAAGCTCACTCGATCATGTAAATGAATGAAGCAAGGAAACACATCACACAATGGCAAACCACAAGACACAAAGATTTTAAGGTGGTTTGGGACCACGACATGCTCCCTACGTCCACCCCTCACCAAACCTGTGAGGCTCCACTCACTGAAAAACTAGCACGTGGATAACTCCCCAACACAGAGCCAAGCTCCAACACACACGCAGGACGACACCTGCACACACACGGGGAATAACCTCCCCACGAGGAGAACTCTCCTCATGCTGTTAACACAGCAACAACGGGGATGAACCCCACACACTGGATCTTAAATCCAGCATCACACACACATACACTGCAACAGTCGAAGCACCAACCATAAACACGATCGCACGCAGGCGATCAAACCACACACAATACTTCTATGTTCAGAAAATTAAGACAAATGTTCAAGACATGCTCAGACAAAAATATAACTCATGAAGAACATCACAAATAAACAGAAATAGGATGTAGAGTTTATCCCCCTAGATTTCCAAAGCCGATAGATGACGTTGCTTGAAGCTCAAGTCGGATGGAAGATGGATGATCACGATTTCAACATCCTCTTGATCCTCTCTCCATTCCGCTTCACCTTTCTTTCATCCTCAAGCTTCAAAAATGCCTTAGAGGAGATGAAATCTCCTTCTCTTCTTCCCCTTTCTTCTTCTCCCCTTTCTTCACCTGCAAGATAAGAAATAATAGCTCAATAGGGGTTATCATTCACAAATTTGGAGCTCATGTATACATATATCCAAGAGAGTGTAAAGGACCAAGAAACCCCTTCTAGAACCCTCCAAAATGACACAAATATGTCTATCAAGAACCCAGGGGCAAATGGGTAAAAGATAGAACCCAAATGGATTAGGTTAGATGGGTTTCGAACTCAGATATTGGGCACGTTCGCCACAATCGGTCGACCAAAATTGAGAGGCGGTCGACCAAACAGATGGCATGTTCTTTCTACCTGATTCTAGCTATTTCGGTCAACCGAAGGCTCCTTGCCAGTTGACCGATCCGCTAGCCTATTTTTTCTGGCCAGTTCTGGCTCTTTTGGTCGACCGAAGACTCCATGCTGGTTGACCGGAATTCCTGCATAATGCATAAAACAAGGTAAATTTGTAAAAGCTCAATAGCCCCAAGTCATGATGCATGAAGCACATTCATGAAAACCCATGAACAAGGTGAATGAAAACACATTGAAAGCTTAATTATTCTCATCTAAAGATCAAGATCATATAGCTATGAATTTGGGCAATATGAGTGAGTAGCATGAAACCAAATTCCACATGAATGATATAAAAGATTTAAACACATTGTGAGCCTCAAAATCCATGTAAACCACATGAGCAATTTGATCATTCTTCTCAAAATTTAATCAAAACACGAGCTAGATCATAAAAACTTTACAATCCATCCATGCAACATGTATGAGCAACATTTAAATCAATTACCATATCAAGTTATATGAATATCTCAACCATATTAGAAGCTCAAAAACACATGAAGAATATGCATATTTTCACATTGGCTCAATGCATAACAAGCAATATCACAATGGCTTAATGCAAGACAAGCAAGGGTCGACCTCATACAAAGATGGGTTGACTCCATTGTGGAAGAAAGCATGAGTTGGCTTGTTAACAAATGAACAGGTCGATGCATGATGAAAACTGCATAAGATGAATCATTCATGCATACATTTGAGTTACATGTATCCACCATGAACTTTAATCCTGTAGAGCTCATTCACAAATACCCAATCAATGAAGTGAGCTAAACTCTTCAAGCAAGCACACATAATTTATTGCTTCCACACATACACAATACACACAATAGTTGTTATCATCAAAACCATTACCAAAATCAATGAGCGAGCACAATGAACCCAACAAGAAAATCAATGAGTATATTGCTATGGGTGGTTTGCAACTTCTTCAGCGGAGTCGACCCATCCTAGCATGGAGTCGACCCCACCCTAGTGAGTGAGCATAGCAATATACTCATTTGGTATTTTCATGCATGTTCTTATTTGTAGGATCAAGCCCCAACCGTTGCGCTAAAAGCTCGAGCTGTTAGCGAAGGGGAACTGTATTTCCTTATGGCATTGCAGAACCCCACATCTATACGTGTTGTGGGTGGGTCTGAGGGGCTTCGCACAACCCCGCTTATGTTTCTTTTATTGGACTTCACCGTTCGACGCGAGTCACCTCATATGTCTCAATGGGGATTCCCGGCTACTAGGATTCATCGTAATTTTGATTCTTGTGGATTTTTGTTTCACCGTTCGACGTGAGTTTCCTCATTTATTTCAGTGGAGATTCTTGGCTACTTAGTTCGACATTCCACTTATTGATTATTTGTGGGGTAGGCAGCTTTTTCCTCATGATTACTCTTAATTTTCATGTAAAGATTTAAGTTCCCTATAAAGTGTTGAGAAGAATTTTTAAAATCCTTATCGATCAAAGACATTTACTTTAGTATGTGCAAAGTGTGTGGGTAATTACTTTGTATGTAAAAAATGAATTTGCCATAACATAGCTATGACTCCTCCTAAATGTATGCACAGTTGGAAATAAATCCTCCTCCTTTGTATATGTAATAATTCACAAATGATCAAAATCACTACATTTTTATTTATCAAGGAGGTAAGGTCTTAGAAGATTTCAAGAAAAAGGTTTTCTAGAATGTATACATGCAATCAAGCAAGGATTGTGGAAGTATGTTCATACAAGTTAATTTTCGGTACGTGGCGGAGGTGTACGTCTGAAGACCCGACTCTCGCATGGGGAGTGCTTTAAGGTGGACGTAGTCCACCCTTTCACAACACACCATTTGAAATATCAGACAATCATGGCATTCAAGCACACAAATATAGATAGTATATACAGGCTTATGCATGTGAATGAAATGACGATGAAAAATTATTTCTATTCACAAATATGCAAGGATATGTGCATTCTGAAGCATGAGATTGAGTGTGTTTTTTATGTATGCAAAATTGAACTATTATTTGCAAAAAGAAGCAAAAGTGTGTATGCAAGCCTAATATGAACAGTACTCATCTAATCTACAAATTTCTAATTCTCTTCTTATTCTTGTGAATTTTTCAAGAGTTAAGGGTTTAGTAAAAATATATGCAAGTTGGTTTTCAGTATTTACATGTGTAAGCTCAAAATGACACTTTTACATGATCACGCAAAAAGTGGTGTTGAATCTCTTTGTGTTTTCTGCAAGAATGTAAAACTAGATTTTTGAAAATGTTAATGGCAGAGGTGTTATCACAAAGAATGGGTGTGTTATTCAAGAAAATACCAAAATCTACTAACTGTTGTTGGATCCATAGCACTTGGGCTGCACAACTACCTGCAGCCATATATTCGGCTTCAACAGTTGACAATGCCATTGTATTTTGTTTCCTAGAGGCCCATGAGACCATGCAACCTCCAAGGAATTGACAATACATGCTCATGCTTTTACGATACACTAAACACCCAACATAATCAGAATCAGTGTAAGCTACCAATTCAAAATTGCAACTATGCGGAAACCAAAGACCAAGATCCGTAGTGCCTATCAAATATCTTAAAATCCTTTTGACTGCTAACATGTGTGATTCTCTTGGATCGGATTGAAATATAGCACACATGCAAACACTAAACATGATATTCGGCCTACTAGTAATAAAATACAGTAAAGAACCAATCATTCCTCTAAAGAGTTTCTGATCGACAGGCTTATCCTTTTCATTCTTCTTCAATTTGACGGTTGTTGACATTGGTGTCTATTGTGACTTTGCATTGTCAAATTTGAATTTCTTAATGAGCTCCATTGTGTATTTTCCTTGATTGATGAAGATTCCATCTCTTAACTGCTTCACCTGCAAACCCAAGAAAAATGTTAACTCCCCATCAAACTCATCTCAAACTCCCCCTGCATCAACTTAACAAATTCATCATTTAAAGAATCAGTTGTGGCTCCAAAAATAATATCATCCACATATACCTGCACAAGAAGCATATGTTCATTGCAGCTCTTAATGAAAAGGGTTTGACCGATGTTACCTCTTTTGAAGCCATTTTCTGAAAGAAAAGTACTTAGCCTTTCGTACCACGCATGGGGGCCTTGTTTCAGACCATATAAAGCTTTGTCAAGTTTGTAAACATGATTTGGATGCTTCTCATCTTCAAATCCCGGTGGCTGCTCAACATAGACGTCTTCCTTCACAACACCATTCAAAAACACACTTTTAACGTCCATTTGAAAAGGTTTTATATTTCTAGAACATGCAAAGGCAAGTAATATTCTAACTGCTTCAAGCCTAGCCACGGGTGCAAATGATTCATCAAAATCAATTCCTAACTCTTAGCTATAGCCTTTGGCTACTAGCCGGACTTTATTCCTAATCACCACCCTTTGATCACTAAGTTTGTTCTAAAAAATCCACTTAGTACCAATTACCGGGCGATTCTTAGGTCTAGGCACAAGAAATCACACCTCATTCCTTTGGAATTGGTATAATTCCTCTTGCATAGCCAAGATCCAGAAATTATCATTTAATGTCTCATCTACAGTTTTGGGCTCAATATGAGAATGTAAAGCTAGATTATCAAATTGTTCAACTTCTCTAATTGAAGCCCTTGTCTTTACTCGTTCATCCACGTTCCCAATGACATTTTCGAGTGGATGATCTTTAAGTATAGTCCATTGTCTGGGGAGGTCTTGAATTTGTGTTTCTTGCTCAGTCTCTTCTTGGGCTGGAGCTTCATGATCATTCTTATGACTTGACTCCGCTTGGTCCACATCTTGTTTTTCCTTGTCATTCTTTTCTTCTCCACCTTCATGCCCTTGGTAAGCCATTTTCAGGAAGCATCGTTCTCGCCATCTCCATGAGCGTCCTATTCTTTCGTTCCACGACTCTATTTTGTTGTGGGGTTCAAGGTGCTGAAAAATTATGTGTAAACTCATGTTTCCTGCAAAAATCATCAAAGTCATGGTTATCAAACTCTCTTCCATGGTCACTTTGAATTGCCTTTATATGATACCCCTTTTCATTTTGTAATTTCTTAAAAAGATCTTCGAACTCCTGAAAATCATCATTCTTATCGGTTAAAAATAATACCCAAGTAAATCTCGAGTAATCATCAACAATGACAAACCCATAAAGTTTCCCTCCAAGATTGTGTGTCCTAGTGGGACCAAATAAATCTAAGTGAAGGAGTTATAGGGGTCTAGAAGTGGCGACAATGTTTTTAGACTTGAATGAAATCCTGGTCTACTTTCCCATAGCACATGCATCATAGATTTTATTTATATCAAAATTTAGTTTTGGTAAACCTCTTACCAATTCTTTTCTGTACAGTTTAGAAAGAACGCTAAAGCTAGCATGTCCTAGTCGTCGATGCCATAGCCATGCATCATCTGACTTATCTGCAACTAAACAGAAATTTTCATTTGGTAAACTATCAAAATCAATAGTATAAGTGTTGTTATCTATAAGCCCAATGAATTTTATTTCATTTGAATGTTTATCTACAATTGTGCAATGTGAAGTTTCAAAAATGACATGGTGACCTTTGTCACACAATTGACTAACACTGAGTAAACTGTGATTTAACCCATCTACAAGCAAAACATCATCAATGGACTGGTTAGAATTCTTACCTATCCGACTAATTCCCACAATTTTACCTTTGTCGTTCCCACCAAAGGTGACCAGTCCTCCATCCTTTTCTTTCAGGTATGAAAAGAGATCCTTATTGTCTGTCATGTGTCTGGAGCATCCAGTGTCCAGCTACCACTTGTTCCACTTGGCTCTTAGACAGACCTGCAAACGCAAGATCAATTCTCAAGTTGATTTAGGTACCCAAGCAAGCTTGGGTCCCAAAGTGTTAGTTCTACTTTGAACAAAAAAACTTTCTGTTTTTCCTCTGAAACCATTCTTCATCGGCCCTCATTAAATCACACACATACATGGAGTGACCAAACATACCATAGTAGAAACATGTGACATTTGGCTTTCTAAAATGATTCTTCCTATGCATGTTTGATTGATTAATAAACGAGGTTATACATGAGTCACCATGAGAATGATAGCATGAATCATATGACTTTTTAAATTGACTTCTCACAAATGAATTTTTATTTATGGGAGAGTGTCCCATATCTCTCTTTTCATTTCTAGCATTTTCTTTGCTAGACTCGCCCATTTTCTATTTTCCTTTTAGTTCCTTTTCAACAATATTTTTCTATTTCTTTAGCTCATCAAACATGGTATTGAAGTTGGTTTCAATCTCTCTCTTAGATTTTTCACACTCACTCAATTTTGCTTTAATTCCATCCAACTCCTTTACCAATTCTTCATTTTCTGTTTTCAACTTTTCAACATTCTCATAGGTATTTTGTTTTTCAGCTTCAAGACATCCTAATTCATCTTCATACAAAGTTATTCTAGATTGAAAGTCCTCTTTTTCTTCTTTAAAATTTTCAATTTACATTTCAAAGAAGCTACATCTATCACATGGATTTTTAGAACTAATCAAATCATGAAATTTCTTTTTCAGATTCTTGTTATCATTTTTAAACCTCTTATACTTCTGATATAAGTCAGCATAAGCTAACTGCCAATGTTCAGCCATGAGATTTTCAGTGTCGAAACATACCTCAGAACACTCTTCATTTTCCATCAAACAGGGGACTAGCTCATCCTTTTCTCTTTCAAATTTTGAGTCATCCGTGTCTTCGTCGCTCCAAGTTGCTTTCATCGCTTTCGACTTCTTTACTTTGAATTTATCTTCATAATAGTTTATGCAGTGCCTCTAGCTTATGCATGCACTACCTTTCTTTATTATGCTTCATGTCTCACACTTTGGTTTTGAATTCACTGTTCACTTGCTATCCTTCTACCCCATTGAGGGGGAGTTATAGTATTACTTGCTTGATTGCCTTTAATGCTTGCTTGCTTGCATGAATAATCATTTCATACTTCCATTAATACAAATGTCTAGATCATACATGTACATATCAGGTTTAAATAACCCCATTGTCAATCGATTTTTGTTGATGAAAAAAAGGGGGAGAACAAAGTGCATTTCAGTTCTAGATACTTCATAGATTTCATACATGTTCATAGTTCTCATACATGTTCATAGTTTTCATATGAGCATATTTCATAGTTTTAACATCACAGTTTAGATACACTGTTTGTCAATAAATTATCATTTGGAATTCAAGCACACATCATGCATGCATCGTTTTGTCATTATCAAAAAGGGGGAGATTGTTGGATCCCCTAGTTATTTTTGGTAGTTAAGTTTCAATGATGACAAATCTTGTGTGCTTGTGTTATTGAGTTGGTCAATGAAGAAAATTGCTAACCAAGGTGATCATTCATTGTTCATCTTGCATTGTAGGAACAAGACTCTTGAATCCTTAATGTTTATCATGTGAAAGTGCTATCATGCAATCAAGGATCAAGAACAAGTGGTAAATCATTTTGCTTCTCTCAAGAATCACTAGTAAGGCCGTTATTTTCTCAAACACTTCAATTATTAGTTGAAGGGTCAATTGGTCATAGGGGTCGACTCCTAGAGTCGACACCCTCTTGTTGATGTTATGAGTGCGTCGACCCCAACTCAATGGAGTCGACCTATCCTTGAAAAACCATGCCTTTCATGCCTTTTCATTTCACATAGCGTCGACCCATCAAAGGATGAAGTTGACCCCATGCTTGCTTAGAATCAAAAATCAATGTGTTCTACGCATGTTCTTCATAGGGCTTTTGAGCTAGCTAAGTCTTATGAATTCTTCATGCAAACCTTGGCAGAAATTAGTTGAATCATATTCTCACATTGTATGGAATTTGGTTTCACGATGCTCATTCATATTGCATAAATTGCATTGCTATATGATCTTGATGTTTAGTTGTGGTTAATTTAGTTTACAAAGTGCTTACATGCACCTTGTTCATGGGTTTTCATGAGTGTGATTCATGCATCTTTAACTTAGGGCTATTGAGCTTGATTTCTTACAAATTTCCCTTGAAATATGCATTCTGCAGGAAGTTCGGTCGACCAGCAAGAAGCCTTCGATCGACCAATATAGCCAGAGTTGGCCAGACTGAAAAAGTTCTCAGATCCGTCGACCGGCCGCGAGTATTCGGTCGACCGAATTAGCCAGAACTGGCCAGTCAAAACTGGGTCATAGTTAGGTCGACCGCCTCCAATTTTTGGTCGACCGACAACGACGCAAGTGCCCGAAAACTGAGTTTGAAACACATCTAACCTAATCCATTTCGGTTCTATTTTTGACCCTTTTGCCCCTAGGGTTATCATACACATCTAGGACATGTTTTACAGGGGATTGGCATGGGCTTTGTGGTCATTTATACATCTTGTAGTGGGCGTATAAATGTCTTGTAAATTTCAGATTTGCTAAGTGGAGAAGAGAAGGTTTGGCCACAGCTGGGAGACAGAGAACGTTTCTTGAAGTGCCTTATGTGTTTTCTCTCTTGCAGGGACGTTGTGAAGTGAAGAGATCAAGGCTACATCCATTCCATCAAGATTTCATGTCTCAAAGAAGCCGCATCTGCAGCAACGAGTTCGTGCGGCTTCGTATTTGGATGCTCGACCCCCCTCACCTTGGAAGCTTCAAAGAAGATTATCTCCAGGCCGTTCATATATCAAGGATACATTTCTCCAACCTTCTCTAGTTTATATTGATGATTTTTCCTCAGTTTATTCTGAGTATGGTCATGTATTGAATATTTTCTTGTTTTATGAACTCCAAATATTTCTGTGTTGAACCGTCTGTGAACAGTTGTGTGTGTGAAGAGTGCTATGTTTATAGCAGCGTGTGTGTGTGTGTGTAGATCCATTGTTGGATCATGTAGGAGATGTTGTCTCCGTGTGTTTGGAGCGTAAGCTCCGTGCGCTTCAGTTACAAGCGAGTGGATCCTCACCGATTCGGTGAGGGGTGAACGTAGGGTGCCCGTCGTGGTCCCGAATCACCTAAAAAATCTGTCTCGCTCTGTGTGTTTGTGGTTTGCCTGATCATATTGTTCATTCTATTTGTGTCAGAGTGGAGAGTTCGAGAGAACTGGTTCGTGTAGCATTTAAACTTCATCTCATTATATTTCGTGTTGGTAGTTGTTTCTATTCTGCTACGTAAAATTTTAAAAACTACCTTTACACTTGGCGGGGAAAATTCAACCCCGCCCCACTTCTTGTCCTCGCGTGTATCTAGGGACAACAAGTATTAATATATACACATGATACATAAAAAATTCCAACTTAAAAAGAAGTCAATCCTCCCTAGTAATGGCGCCAAAAATTGATCGCACAAATCACTTGTCGTTGAGAAATGACGTGCTCAATTTCAAAATAATACCGTACTCACTCACAAGAAATCTTTTTAAATTAAGTGTAAGGTGGTGAATACGGGTCGATCTCACGAGGAGGAAAAATTCTTTTATTAAGTTGAAAACCCTTGTATTTTGAGATCAAAATTGTGGAGTGAGTTTTGTAAAATGAAAAAAAAAATTAAAATTGCTCGAAATAAAATCTAACTAAGAAAAGTTGGAGGGTTAGAGAAGAGAAAATTGGAAGATGAGAGAGAGAAAGATAATTGCAAAAATTAAATTTTTATTGCTAGAAAAGAAAATTACAATGCTATGAAAGTGAACGCTACAACTAGTAATAAACTAAGACAAAAAAAGAGAAGAATTAGAGCCGAGAAATGATGAAGAACGTCGATGTCTCCTCCTCGCCGAGCCTTTGAGAGGATCAGCCCGCCTTGGAATGAATGCCACTGTGAAAAGGAGATTGTAGAGGAGAGATCTAGGAGAGAAATAGAGAGAGAGGTGTAGAAGTTTGTGGAGGTTTAAGAGGTGAGAATGGTGAGGGCAAGAGAAAGAAGAAGTGAGAGAGGGGGAGATAGTCTACTTATGTGAAGGGAGAGGAGAAGAGAGAGATGTGAGGGCGCAAGAGGGAGAGACGAGAAGAAGATGAGAGGGGTGCACTAGGGCTAGAAGGAGGAGAGAGGAGGGGGCAAACTAGGGTTTGAAGAGGATGAAGAAGGGGGCATACCAGTGTTAGGGTTAGGAAAAGGGGAGGGAGGCCTAGGGCTAGAGGGAGAGAAAAAGGGGAAATTTTCAAAAAGAACTCCCTTCTCTACATTCTAGTGGGCTATTTATAGGGGAAATAAGTTGAATGGAGGGTGGAGATGGTGTTAGAAGGAGATGAAGGGCTGAGGTTAGAAGAGAAAGAGATGAAGGGCTGAGATTAAGAAGAGAGGGCCACCCCCCTTGGCTAGGGTTTGGGGCGCCCTTGCTTTCCCTTGCTCTAGTTTCCTAATTAGGTGGAGATCTCTTATTTTCCCTCCTATAATTTCTCTTTGAGATAAATCAATATAAATCTTTCCTTTTTCTCCTTTCACACAAAAAAGGGATGGCGGCTGCTCCTTTGACTTGGCCAAGGAGATGAGGGCGCCCTAGGGCAACCCCCTCTTGGTCTGGTGACCACTTTGCCCCTGGCACTTCTATCAATTGTCCTAGACGTCCTACACACACAATTAGTGTTTAGTCTATTAAAAATTATTGCATTGTGCATATAAATCATGAATGCCCAAAATTACGCAATGAGAAATTAATGCTCATGTTTCTCAATTCCCCTTTATTGAATAACAACACCAAATTAAGTCAATTTCCGTGAAATGCCTTATTTATGCAGGAGACTGAGGTTAACTCTAAGGTATGTGTAATTGCCTACTTATATGCACTTGAAATGATGTATGTGACACGAATTATCATAAAAAAATGAACACTCATCACACCCCTCAACTTACTCATTGCTAATCCCTTAGCAATGTAATTAGATTAAAATTTAGGACCAACTAGAATTTGTAAAGTTCATGCCTTCATAGAATTAACCAAAGATTAGGAATCCGAAAACATTAATACAGACAAGTCTTAGATTGGAAATTTAGGTACATGACTAAGAATACAACCCAAAGTTCAATAGCACTTGTGCAAGTGTGATGCTAAATCTACAGCATAAACAACTGCATCCCTCATTTGCCATTCTAGAAAGGGATCCTTCAACTCTGCACCTCTTAGATCAGAGTAGTGATTATAATAGCTATTATCTGCCTCCTTTCTTCACAAATTTTTTTCAATACACACATGATGCTGCACAACCCTTCACTGTTTAACGCGAACCTCAACTCTTTCCTTAGGAGAAGCAGGCCTGGTTACTAGGATCAGGGGCATTTTTCATGATATTTTTTTTTTCAACAATGTGCTTTTGCACTTATTTGATGGATAACTCTAACAGATAGCTTTATCAAAAAGATTACATCTCTAAAAAATGCAGAGTATCAGACACCACTCTAAAATAACAGAAGGCTTATCCTGCTTGTTTCAGTAGTGTGCAGAGTGATTTTTCTTTTTTCTTTTCAAAAGTGCTAATGATCTTTAAAGAGATTCTTAAATCAGTTTTCCATGGCTAGATTAGATAATATTCCATCATCCTTTTCCCTAGCCTTATCTATTCCAGAATTACTTTCAACTCAAGCATGAATCATGAAACTCAATTAGGGATTTCATTTTTCTACTTTCAATTTGGTGCGAATGCAGGACAAAATGACATGTACGTTGTACTAAATGCAGCATGAATTTCTCTCCCCTCCCCCCCACCTTAAATGACATTGTCCTCAATGGCATCCTTAGGCAATGAAAGCAATAGAACAATGTAAAAATAAATACTGTTGAGATGGAAGGATACAACCTGATGTGTAGGGCGTGGCCGTCCGATGACATTGGCAACTTCGACTCCTCCACTCTTTGCCTTACCACTGAAAAACATACTAAAAATAAAGCATCAAATAACAAAAATATTAGGTTGTCTCCCAAGAAGCGCTAAGTTTATCGTCTTCGACCAGACACTTGCAAGCTCAAGAATTTATTTCGGATCACTCAGAGCAATTGATTCTTTTGGCAATGTATGCACATTTTCCAAATAAGGTTTCAGTCTTTGACCATTAACTTGCCTTTCACTGAATTTGCATATAACAATAGCTATCAATCTAGCATTTAAATGGCACCTTTTGAAGCACTGTATGGCAGGAGTTATAGATCACCTCTATGCTGGAGTGAGTTTGGAGAAAAATGATTGATCGGTCCTGATATTATTCAATATACAACTCACAATATCCAGTTGATCCGAGAAAGGCTGAAAGTTACTCAATGACGGCAAAAGAGTTATGTCGAAAATAGAAGAAGAGACATTGAATTCTAAGTGGGGGAGCATATCTTCTTGAAGATCTCACCCACACGAGGAATCGAAAGGTTTGGTATCTAAGGAAAATTGAGTCTAAGATTTATTAGCCCTTTTGAGATTCTGAAAAGAATCGGGGAAGTGGCATACAAGCTGGCTTTGTCTCCACAAATGATTGGCATCCATGATATATTTCATATATCCATGCTGGGGAAATATGTATATGATCTTTCGCATGTGATTCAATTTGATGACTTAAAGCTACATAAGAATTTATCTTATGAAGAAAGACCGATCAAGATATTAGATCGGAAATTACACTAGCTAAGGAATAGGACTATACCGATGGTAAAAGTCCAATGGAGCAAGCGTGGATTCGAGGAAGCTTCCTCGGAATTAGAGGAGTCAATCAAGAAGAAGTATCCGGATTTGATCTCAGGTTAGAATTTTGACCCCTCTATTGACTTTTTAATATTACAATTGCATGATGTGAATTTGGAAGACCAAATTCTTTTAAGTGGGGGAGGATGTAGTAACCCAACAAATAACTAGATAAATAGATATTTAAATTTAGTTAGATAATTATAATATTTATGAAATGATGAAATTATATTATTATTATATAAAATAAACTAGATAATTTGATTTTTCTTGAAACAAATTGAAATTAAATGTTTTAAATTTTACAAAAATTATAGGAGACCTAATTAAATTCCCTAGAATTGATTATAATTAACAATTGGGCCATTAGAGAAACCCTAATGGGCTAGATTATGGGCTAATGGGCTAAAAGGGGTTAAATTCGTAGCACATGTTAAACACCATATTATATGATTAAATTAGTTCAAATTCTAGAAGATTGTCACAAAATTCAAACCTTACATCACAGCCCACCTTAGTTTTAGCCTTTTGCCCACGTTTTCCCACCCAATTAAAGTTAGGTTAGTGGACAAGTTTGAATTTTGTGCCAGGAATATTAAATTCGGAGGTGGAGAATTTTAATTTTGGAGAAAGGAATCTTGACTTTTTGGGCCAGATTTTTCATATAAATAGGCCCCTCTAATCACCCTCTAGGCGTTTGCTATGTTGAGGAAGAAATTGGTGGCGATTTGGGGGAATGATTGAAGGAGAAAGGGACCTCGTCGACATTTCATCTTGTTTTTCCTTCTTTCACTTCAATTTGATCTAAGGTAGGTAATCTCTCAGGCTAAACTCAAATTGATGCATGAATTAAGTGTAGATGCATGTCTGCTTTGATTCTATACCATTTTCCTTAATTTTTATTGAGTAATAAGCATGCTAGAGATGTTTTATTGAAGAGGTATCATCATTTCACCGAAACGGCGTCTGTTCCAGAACGCGGTCCAACAGAAACCGTGATTTTATGTAGTAGTCTTCGACAAACCACCTTCATTCAAAGCTTTTCCCACCCTTTTGGGTTTCAAGCAAAAAAAAATGGAGATAGTGGTCTCCAGAGGACTGCTCCCTGAAGGTAGCGGTCACAAGGAGACCGCCACCTACCTCTCTCTCCCGTCGGCTTTCAAAAAAAAATCCAGAATGCGGTTTGGGAGCAGACAGCGACCATCCTTTTTTCCAAAAAAAAGGGTAAAAAAATCAGATCGTGGTCCCCTAGGAGATCACATTCTCAATGAAGCCCCGAGTCATCCGGGGGTCAAAAAAAAAGCTTAATGACCGTACGTTGTTTCCAGAAGCCCCTGTGGGTAACATAGGCCATGGGGATGCCCATACCACTGGACATGAGTTTTTAATCGAGATTTTTAAAGCGTCGGAAGTTTCATCTCGGATCACGGTGTCTTTCTTGACCGTGTTCCGAATGCGCAATCTCCGCCCCGATCATGATGTTTTCAGGTTCTAACTGAATCATTATATTGTTTAGCATGTTAGATATGTTACATCTTAAGTTCTAAGTCATGTTATATTGTATATCATTTAAATCCACACACGATTAAGTTAAGGATATGGAAGATAATGATTCTATTCCGTGAGTATATATTTCCTTTCTAGTTACCTTCGTGATATCCTTGATCTTCATGACTATATTGTCTTTCTAGCATGTTAAATGGAGTAGATATTACCTGTTAAAATTGCAAGGGCTTAGTTGCATAATCTTGATCGATATGAGTTTAACGATTTCTGTGTTACCGTGTTACCGTGTTTTCGACAAGTCGCGTAGCTAGCTAGACTTCCAAGGAAGAACGATGTCTAAGGAAAGAGGTCCACGAGCAAACGTTTTAAGAGGATAAGTTGCTACTTAATTAGGACCTCATGAATGCAAGGAGAACCTCCCACTGTCTCACCTCTTACCTGGCCGTGATTCTTCGATTTTCTACTTAAGCTCCGACTGTGAAAACGGGATAAAAATTTTGCAAGAGCTGTTCCTTATTTCCGACAATTCGTGTAATTAGCAAGATTGCTAAGAAAGAACAATGTCTAAGGAAATAGGTCCACGGACAAATGCTTTAAGGGGATAAGTGGTTACTTAATTAGGACCTCGCGACTATGAGGAGAACCTCCCATTGTCCCACCTCTTACCTGGCCGTGATTCTTCGATTTTCTAGCTAAGCACCCGACTGTGAAAATTTTTATCTAAACCTATTTACGAGGTTTTCCCGCAAGGTTTTATTGTGCCTTGTCCGGTAATCCAATTATTATCCACTTAATGCCGTTAAACATGATGTCTTCTTATCGACTTAATATCTTTAAACATGATGCCTTCGTATCGACTTAATGTCATTAAACATGACGCCTTCTTATCGACTAAATGTCGTTGAACATGATGCCTTAAATCATCTTTGAACTTCTCTTACAACTACTTGTAATCTTGTACTATTTGTTCCTTGAATGATAATTTTTGCTAGATCTGTACTTTATTCCATGAGCTTTACCTGGAAATTTTTTGGCCATACATATTATGTGGATGTCTAAATATACTTGTGATCTATGATCCATAACCACAATGCCTGACGTTAATGGGGCCTGGTCTGGTCCTGGGGGGTTATAAGTGTGTGTTTTTATATATTTATTCATGTCACACTCATTATTTATGGGCTTTAATATAATTAATTATGCAAATTTTACATTTTAATCTCAGTCCAAAAAAATGAGATTTTTTAATTAAATAAAATTTTATACAACTTAATCAATGGGATTTGAGATATGTGGAAAAAGAATTGAATTTGCATAATTAGTATTATTATACATAAGGGGCTTAGTTATAATGTTTTACATTCCCATGAATTCTCATCGAAGTCCCTATTTTTTGAACAACATATTCCTCATTCCCGGGAACTTATGAGAATGGTGAACGGCGACTGAGCTCCAGACTATGGGCGTCCCACGGTGGCAGTTGGGCTAAGGCATAGCGGCCGGAGGGCTCCGACAATCTTGGTTCACCGGTGCATAGCTCAACGACGGTGGCACCGACGTAAGGCCATGGACACACCCCCATGCAACCACCATCACCGCTGTGGCCACGTCCACCGTGTTTGCCGTCCGACGGTGACCTCTCCCGGACATCATCTCCACTCTTCTCACCCCATTTGCACCGTCCGCCGCACCCCATGCAGCTCCTCCGCCGTGGCCACGTTCCCGACAACCTCCACCTCCTTCACACCGTCGCAGCGTTACCTCTCCCCTCTCTCACTCCTCCTCTCTCTCCCTCTCTCTCTCTCTTAACACACATGCACCGCCACTGTCCGCCGTCGACTCCTCTCTCTCTCTTTATCTCTCTTCCTCTCACACCCAGTCCACCGCGGCGTCGACCTCGTGCTCTCCCCCTGCTCACCTGCAGACGCACACACACGCGCCACAGGCCTCCTCTCCACTCTCACCACTCTCTTTCTCCTCACACAGGCAGCTACCCTCTCCACACCGTCATCACCACCCGCGGTAGCATCTTGCCTGCACCGCACGACCCCCCTCCGTCCCACTCTCTCTCCTGTCTCTCTCTCTAACCTGCCTTCGCCGTCATACACACGCACAGGCCCACATTGCCACGGTGACCTCTCTCACCTCCCCCCCTCTTCGCCTGGACCGCTCCTCTCTCTCTAACCTACACATACACCCCTCCCATGTACACCACAATGCAGCCACCGGTGAACCCATCTCCACGCACACTCCTCCTTTGCCCTCACTCCTTCATACCGTGAGTCCCTTCTCTCTCTAACCCGCCGCATCCCATAGCTAACTCACCCACACAACACAACCTTCACCACCGTCGACCTTTCTCTCTCTAACCCACACATGACTGCAACCTCCGCCAGCGGCCCTTCTTCTATCTCTCCTCTCCCTCATGCACGTCCCTCACCGTCCTCTCGCTAGCCCACGGCCATGCATCCCTCACCGTCGTGGCATTGCCTCGCTCTCGCTAGCCCACGGCCATGCATCTCTCTATCTCCACCATGCAGCCAACGCCAAACACCGGTACCCACCGTCCACTATTCCTCCGCCAAACAACTTCACCCCAACCGCTTAGCCATGCACGTTTCCCCCTCACCCTCCATCCTCCTCACACCGGCACTCTGCCTGCACCGTCTGCATCTCTTCCCCTCCCTCTTTATTGTCCCTGCCTCCGCCTCCTCTCATGTTTCCCTCCTCTCTCCCTCTGCACACCCACCAGACCACCGAGCAACACCCGCCTCGCCATGCACCTCGCCACCGTCGACCTCCCTCTTTCTCTCTCTAACACACCACACTGTCTTCCAACTCTCTCTCTCTAGCTACATTGTGAACCTCCCTGTTGTCTCTCCTCTCCCGTCTCTTTCTCTCTCCCATAGCCATGCAGGTCGCTCCTCCCCTCTCACCTCATCCACCTCCCGTCTTCGCCCTCTCCTCACACCTACACTACAACACTCACACATGGGCTCCTTACATGGTTGGCATGGACTCCTCATGGTAGGTGGTTAGCAAACACGGTGGTTGGCAACTCGACAAGGCCAGCAGGGCGGTGGCTACCTCTTCACATGGTGTTGTACAACCCCATCTATGAAGGCTCCTTCTATCCTTCACACGGCCAACTTGTCCTTCACGTGGGCAGGCACCGAAGGTGGTTTGTAATGAGTATGGGTAAATGGGAAAATAACATGGGTTAGGGGTAATGTTAGCCATATAAAAGGGCTCTTGAGGGCTTATGGGAAGGCATCTAACACCTACGTAGGATAGCCTTCGATCATTCTCTCCTTTCCCACTCACTTCTTTAGTTTTAGGCCCTTCCTTCTCTCTCTATCTCTCTACCCCTCTCTCTACCTCTCGCTCGCTACCTCTCTAGTAGGAACTCTTCTTCTCCCTCTCATATTGTTCTTCTACCTTAGATTGGTTGTACTTTATTTTTGTTGTAATTTTTTCACTTGTATGTTTATTGCAATTAATAATTACTTCTAGTGTTATTGTTATTCAAAGCTTCATTTTTATTTTGCATGATCTCTCTCCATCTCCCTCTAATATCGCTCTAAATTCTTTATCGATCACGCTCTAAATTTCGTCTAAAGTCGGCTCAAGAGAAACGGATCTTCTAGTCGAGTGCACGTGGTTGTCTCCGACAACTCGTAATTCAAAGGCTCGAGGATATGATACCGTTACCCTCACATCACGGTCGCACAATTCTATCCCCCACTTCATCTATTTTATTTAGCATATTAAAATGTTCTCCATCTAAATATCCACATTTCTCTCTCCTAACCTTCCATATTTCTTTAGATAGATTTATTTCATGTTATTTTAAATTCCAAAAATCAAAAGAAAACAATCGTCTATTATTTTTGTTTTAAAGAAACTCAAGGTTTTTAATTTCAAAACTCACCCTCCCTGTGGATTCGACCTGGACTCGTCGTTGTACTACGTCCATTTATTTAATTGCGAGTTCGGTAAATAAATTTTAGATTGACGGCCATTGTGTTTAACGACACGTATTTTGGTCTGATCAGGGGGAGCGCCCGAAAGTACTTGTGCCCATAGGAGCTATTATTGACCTGATATGACATTGCACCGAAACATGCGTGCAAGATTCGTTTATGACATTCCACAATTCGTGAAATACTTGACTTGCTTGAATACTTGAAAGTACTTGAATTACGTGAAATACTTGACTTGCTTAAATACTTGAAAGTACTTGAATTACGTGAAATATTTGACTTATACATGCTTGCGTGAAATGGCCAATTCCATGATAATACTTGCTACGTGATCGTTCTCTACATGAATTCACCTTGTTTACTTGTGATTCCAATTACTTGCATTCCTTTACTCTCTCTCTCTCTTATTCATGTTTCATGTTTTAGTTACGTTTCTCAGCATAGCACGGTAACTTTATCCAAAATGTTAATTACTTAAAGTTGCCTAGTATAGAGATATAAATCCTACTAAGCGTTTCGCTTACCCTGCATTTTCGGTTAATATTTCAGGTAGTTCCGATGATGAACCCCAAACAAATGGGGACGGGCAAAAGTGAAAGAGGGACAAGTTTATCGTAGATTACCTAGGTTATAAATTGTTGCTCTTGCTAGAATTAAATGTATTTGGAAGTTGTATTATGCCTCATGAGGCTTGCTTAGTGATGGTATCAAACTTTATTTCGATGAAATAATAGCATCCTTTAGTCATTATCCCCTTTGTGATTGGACCCCTTATACGCATGCTCTGATCGACACGAATGTTTGCGACTCGTCGCATCTCGATATTCCACGTCAGGGCGTGACAGTCTTTGTGATATCAGAGCCTAGGTTTCATAAACCCTAGGTTTCCCTTGATATATGTTCTAGATGTTGATCTAGAATTTTAGATTGAGTCTTGAACCTTACCGGTGAGATTGGGTAGAGCCATGGGCTAAACTTTAAATAATGATTAATCAAGAAAATAAACAAAATGCTTAAGTTTTGTAGTTGTGGTTGTAGGCTTAGTTCTTGTCAATGGCTGCCGAAAGAGCTCAGTGGCGTGAAATGCAAAGGACGGTGTAAGGTTTAACCCAAGCTCTACAGTAGGTGGCTCAAGGAGGAGCTAATCGAGGAGTGGGAGACTTACATAGGAATTTCAAAAGCATGAATCCTCCCAAGTTCGCGGGGTCCATGGACCCAGATGAGATAGAACACTGGGTGAAGGAAATCGAGAGGATTTTTTGAGTCATGCAATGTGTTGATGAGGAGAAGGTCCTACTCGCTACCTTTCAGCTAGAAAGGGATGCCCGTACTTGGTGAGAGTTTGTGGAAGTAACTCTACCATATGACCAGGTGTTGTGGGAAGAGTTCGTGGAATATTTCAATAACAAGTATTTCTCTGATAGGGTGCAAGAAAGGAAGGCTATCGAATTTGCTTCCTTGAAGTAAAGGAGTTTGACGGTGGCGGAATATGAAGCCCAATTCGAAAGATTATCCCGGTACACACCACACCTTGTAGGTACCAAAAAGATGAAGGCGAGGAGATTTTTAAATTATTTAAAGCCCCAGTATATTACTCAACTCTCCCCGATTGATATTCGAGTATATGCTGATGTGGTGATGAGATCCCAACTCCTGGAAGATGCAACGGAGATGTCCGGTCGCATCCGAGGAAGAAATGCCAAGAAGGAGCAAGTTACTGGCTCCGGTAACTTCAAGCCCTCCTTCGAGAAGAAGAGGCCCAATTTTGATGGACATAACTTCCATAAGGTTGGGCGTAACTTTCATAAGGACAAGAAGCAGAGATCGTATGACAAATAATTTGTCCCAATTGTTACCCCATCAAAGGAACTATGCAAGCATTACGAAAAGTCCAGACACAAGGTGGAAGAGTGCTGGAGAAGACTTGGTGATTGTCTTCGCTGTGGGAGTCGGGATCATAGAATCTCGAATTGTCCACTTCTTAACGAGCAAGCCCCGTCAAAAAAACTTCTGGTAGCTATCAAGAAGCAAGGAAGACTTCAAGCCCTTATGAATGCAGAACCTACCGAAGAAGGAGGCGTTGTGGAAGGTACTATTTCTATTTGCTCAAAGCCCGCCTCTATTTTATTTGACACTGGAGCTATGCATTCATTTATATCTAAGAGCTTTGCTGATATTTTACCCATGAGGCATGTTCCGTTAGTATCCAAACTTGTTATTACTACTCCTATTGGAGCGGGATCGGAGATTAAATATTTCTATCATGCTAGTGAAGTTCTAGTCAGCGGTTCCAACCTACCTGCTGACTTAGTATGCATGGAGATGGAAGGATATGATATTATTTTAGGAGCTGACTTGTTATCTACACACGATGCTAGTGTTAACTACAAGTTGGGTATGGTAACCTTTAGTGGGTACCCCAACCTCTTATTTTCTGGTGTCAGGCATTCTAGACACCTATCCCTTATTTCAGCCCTTAAAGCCGATAAATTATTGACGAAGGGTTGTGCGGCTTTCTTAGTTTCTATTGTAGCATCCCGAATTTATTCAATAATAAATTGTGTAGCAATCTGGAATTTTACTTAATATTAAATTGATATTTTTTCCTCTTATGTTGAATTTTGACCAATTTATAAAAATATGATAAATTCATAATCACATAGAGGACTGAATTTATTGCAACTTTGTCTTTTGGATCGACCCCAAATAAAAAAGTAATTAAGCCCAAAATTAGAGGTTTTTGGGTTATCTCGAAGTTTTAGATAGAACGATCTTAATCTACCAAATTCGAGCCCAAATCGACCTCTTACGGGCTAAATTCAGACCCAATCAAGAGGCCTAACCTAGAGGCCCATTTCTCCTTCGATTCATGTGCAAAACCCTAACCCTAGTCGCCAGAATTTTGAAGATTGACTCGTTGAATTTGTCAACTGCGAATATCACGCGAAGGAAACTCCACGACTCTTCCCCATCCATATCACGCCCCTAGTATCGACCCTAGCCCTATAAATCGATGCCCAATACTATCGAGAACCCCATTTGGCCGTAGCAGCAGTCGGTGCAAGCGATCCAGGTCGTGGTGCGGCGAGGAAGGAGAAGGATTCATCTACGGTTCCAGTGTCATCATCCCTTTTTCTCTCACGTTTAAGGTAGGTTCTTCCAGGCCAAAGGCTGATTAACATATACCATCGTGTGCGTCGTCGAGTCCTCTTTCATTTGATACCAAATTACCCAATTTCTATTGATTATAACGATCATGATTTGGTTTTAATCAAGGCATGTCGAGTTGGGGTTTTTCGGTAGTGTTCCCTTCTTTTAGATTGATCTAAGGTAGGATTCTTGCAAGCTAAACTCTAATTAAAAATATCCATATTGTGCGGTTTTTCATCCTATTTCCATTGATAGCAAAATGCCCAAATTTTATAGAGTATACCGCAAGTTATGATGGCTTCTCCTAAGGTCTGTCAAGGACTATCGGAGCAGAACCCGGTCTCCAGAACGTTGTTTAATAGAAATCGCTACCTGGGAGCCACGGTTTCGCGACCAACCGTGGCCTTCTGGCCGTGGGAAATTTAAATATTTGGTCCAAATTGCGTAAACGCGGTCGTTTACCGACCGCTACCATACAATAGCGGTTGTCTCCTAACCGCGGCCATCGCTCTGATTTCTGTTATAACGCTGTGTTTTCCCTGTGCTTTATCCTGCGTAGACAACATGTTCCAGAGCTAGAAACACATGTAATAAGTGGGGATTATGAACGAATCTTTAACTTTTATGTTTATTCACATCATGATCCCTCTATTTTCATTATTATCTCATGATTGTACCCTATAAAATTAGTAGATTCAACATAGCTCAATCTGATCATAACCATGACACATCTTGCAATATACTTGTTGTTCTTGATTAAATTTCTAGGCTTGTTTGAGGGTCATGCCACTCCGGTGGTAATGATTCACTGCTCATATTGTTTTTCTCATTTTACACCTTCAATCTTGTGATAATTGTGACTCTCCGCCGGATATTCCTTCCATCGGACTAGGACCATTATTACAAGGCTTCTGTAAGCCTCCGCGAGCCTGAGATTTCCACTAGGACGCCGAGTAGGTTGTACCCTGAAAGCCTGTACCGAACGACTCGACCGAATTGCATTTTGGGGCAGTCCAGACTTGGGACTATTCTGCCCATTCTCGACCTAAACGCGGTTCTGAAGAAACCGCTACCATGCGGTAGCGGTCGAATCCTAACCGTGTTTGCGTCATGTTCTGGCCTATGCGCTAGTTTGCCCAGTCGACTACACCTTGTTCAAAGTCGACTTAACTTGATCAGGTTGGCCCACGTCACCTCAATTGACTAAGGTTAGGTGGGATGAACTCTGTTTCAGCCTATCCATTACCCCAGGTCGACTGAGGGTGTTGTTTGGGTCGACCTAAACCTCTTTGCTTGCCAGCCTAGAAGTGGTTCCTCCTGAATCACCTCCATCTGAAGGCAGTTCTCCTAAAATCGCATCTTCACTTCCTGCCTGTATACGTCGAACCATCAGTCCATTGGGTCGACGCCAGCCCGAAAGCGGTTCTTCCTTAACTGCGTTCTCGTAGTAGCGGCTCGGTGATAACCGCGGCTTGTCCCTGAACCTATTTTTCATGATACTTGTGTGTTGCAGCAGCTCGGTAACCTTCTAGTTACTACCCAGTCCTGGTCATAATTTCCTTCAGTGAATCTTGGCTTCCAAGGTCATGTTCTTATGATTGCCATTTGAAATTCCTATTTATTGTAATGTATCATTCTTAAAGCTTGGTTACTTAAGCTTAACCTTGGAAATCTTGGCCAAAATATAAGAATGTCTAGACATTACTTGGGATCGTTGATCCACTACTCAATGCCAACGCATCATAAAGGACCCGGTCTGGTCCTCGGAGGAGCACCCGAAAGTACTTGTAACCCGGAGAGTTTGTAATGACAAAGTGTGGCATTACACCGAGTACTTGCTAGCGTATTGTCTGTGACATTCTCTCTTATACAATTGCAACAGTTACGTGACTTGCTATACTTGCATGCTTGATACGGCCAATTCATGAAATACTATTATACACTGTTCTATCACTTGCTATTCCTTGCATTTTACATCATTTTTTTGTAATCCTCATTGTTTATGTATTCGAGGCATTATAGCATGACATTATTAAATTGATTAATCACTTATACATTGCCTGCTATAGAACCTACTGAGCGTTCGCTCACCCAATTTTTCCACCCCTTTCAGGTAGCTCTAACGAGGAGACACAAACTGATGGGGATGGGCGCAAGTGAAGCTTGGAGTGAGCCAGTCTAGAAGTTGTGTCATGTGAAGGTCGTAGTATGGATGTGCCAGTTGTGTAGTGGAGTCGAGTTGGAAGTTGTAATTCTATTTAGTCTACTTTGAATTGAGTCTCTATGTAGGGTTGCTTAGCCAAGTCCACAAGGTGATGTAATGTAATATACCTCCTTTTTATCAATAAAATTTAGTTATTTACTTTTAATTATGGAAATTTTTGATAGTTGGTCTCTTGTGGTAATTTGTGCTCTGATTGACATGATTGATCATAACTGCCATGTTCCGATTTTTCACATCGGGGCGTGACACTATTACTCTGGCCGAGCATAAGGAACCTAATCTGGAGGATATTCCTATTGTTTGGGATTATTCTGATGTATTTCCGGACGAGTTGCCTGGTATTCCTCTGGAGAGAGAAGTGGTCTTCTCTAGTGATTTGATTTCGAGAGCTGCACCTATTTCTAAGGCTCCGTATCGGATGTCCCCTGTCGAAATGAAGGAGTTGAAAGAACAACTGATGGAGTTATTGGAGAAATGATTTATCCGACCAAGTACTTCACATTGGGGAGTCCCGGTCCTATTTGTCAAAAAGAAGGATGGGTCAATGAGGTTGTGTGTTGATTACTGGCAATTGAGCCAACTCACAATCAAGAACAAATATCCATTGCCAAGGATTAATGAACTATTTCACCAGATTTCAGGAGCTCAATATTTTTCAATGATTGATCTCAGATTTGGTTATCATCAATTGAAGATCAAGGAAGAGATTATTCATAAAATGGCATTCAGGAGTAGGTATGGACATTATAAATTCAATGTTATGCCTTTTGGCCTAACCAATGCACCTGCAGCATTTATGCAGTTGATGAATAGTGTATTCAGGCCATACCTTGCTCAATTTGTGGTGGTCTTTATTGATGACATTTTGATCTACTCTAAGTCCAAGATGGAGCATGAAGAACATCTCAAGAAATCCATCCAATTATTAAGATATCACAAACTATATGCTAAGCTTAGCAAGTGTGATTTCTGGCTAGAAGAGGTTTCTTTTCTAGGTCATATAATTTCACAGAAGGGTATTGCAGTCGATCCTTCAAAGGTCGAGGCTATAAAGAACTAGGAGAGACCTACTAGCGTGACCGAAATTCGAAGCTTCTTGGGATTGGCAGGATATTATAGAAGATTTATTAAGGATTTCTCGTATCCTTGACAAGATTGACAAGGAAGGAGACTCCTTACATATGGTCTGAGGAATGTGAGAAGAGCTTCTAGACTTTGAAAGATTGTTTGACTACTACCCCTATACTCACATTGCCTACTGAAGGAGGAGGATTTGAAGTCTATACTGATGCATCCGGAATTGGCCTGGGCTATGTATTGATGTAACATGGCAAGGTGATCGCTTATTCCTCAAGGTAATTGAAAAAGTACGAGGAGAATTATCTCGTGCATGACTTAGAGCTGGCTACTGTAGTCTTTGCCTTGAAGACTTGGTGGAATTATGTCTATGGTGAGGCATTTATTGTATAATTCGACCACAAGAGCCTCAAGTACTTATTATCTCAAAAAGAACTCAATATGAGACAAAGAAGGTAGCTGGAATACTTGAAGGATTTTGATTTCTCTATATAATACCACCTAGGAAAGGGTAATGCAGTAGCAGATGCTCTTAGCAGGAAGTCGATGGCATTATTATCAAGCCTAATAATTAAAGAACGGCACTTATTAGAGCAAATGGCAAGCTTAGACCTCAATGTGGAGGAGAAGGGAGACGGAGTCTTGATTGCAAATATTAGACTCCAGACCAAGTTACTCTCAGAAATTAAAGAGCTACAAGATGATGATCTGTTGATTGTTGAAATTAAAGAGAAATTAGATCAACGACCAGATTTCCTTTTGGCGGATGATGGAAGGTTGTTGTTCCGAGGAAGAACCTGCGTGGTTGATTGTTCTACCATCAAGGATAAAATCATGGAGGAGGCATATTGTTCGAGGTACACTATTCATCCTAGTGTCAAAAAAATGTACCAAGATCTCAAAAGAACCTTTTGGTGGTCTAACATGAAAAGGGAGGTAGTCGAGTTCGTGAGCCGATGTTTGGTCTGCCAACAAGTTAAAGTCGAACATCTTAAATCGATTGGGAAGCTGAAACCTCCCAAAATATCGGAGTAGAAATGGGATAGTATTGGCATAGATTTTATTGTTGGATTACCGAAAACCCGTAGTGGATTTGATGCTATATAGGTAATTGTAGACCAATTAACTAAGTCCGCTCACTTCTTGTCCATCCAAAGAAAATGGACCGGGGATGTTCTAGCTGCCCTATATATCAAGGAGGTTGTAAGGCTGCACGGTATTCCAACTTCTATTATTTTTTATAGAGATCCGAGGCTCACCTCTCATTTCTCGAAAGGTTTGCAATCATATTTGGGCACTAGGCTGAATTTTAGCACAACTTTTCCCCCTCAGACAGATCGACAAACTCAGAGGACGAATCAGATTATCGAAGACATATTGAGAGCTTGTATGATAGATTTTGGTGAAAGTTGGCATGCTAGCACTTGCCGTTGACTGAATTTGCATATAACAATAGTTATCAGTCTAGCATTCAAATGGCACCTTTTGAAGCACTGTATGGCAGGAGTTATAGATCACCTCTATGCTAGAGTGAGGTTGGAGAAAAAGGATTGATTGGTCCTGATATTATTCAAGCAGTTGATCCGAGAAAGGTTGAAAGTTACTCAATCATGACAAAAGAATTATGCCGACAATAGGAGAAGAGACCTCGAATTCCAAGTGGGGGAGCATGTCTTCTTGAAGATCCTACCCACACGAGGAATCAAAAGATTTGGTATAAAAGGAAAACTGAGTCCAAGATTTATTGGCCCTTTTGAGATTCTAAAACGAATCGGGGAAGTGGCATACAAGCTGACTTTGTCTCCACAAATGATTGGCATCCATGATATATTTCATATATCCATGCTGGGGAAATATGTATATGATCTTTCGCATGTGATTCAATTTGATGACTTAAAGCTACAGAAGAAATTATCTTATGAAGAAAGACCGATCAAGATATTAGATCGAAAATTACACCAGCTAAGGAATAGGGCTATACCGATGGTAAAAATCCAATGGAGCAAGCGTGGATTCGAGGAAGCTACCTCGGAATTAGAGGAGTCAATCAAGAAGAAGTATCCGTATTTGATCTCAGGTTAGAATGTTGACCCCTCTATTGAATTTTTAATATTACAATTGCAAGATGTGAATTTGGAGGACCAAATTCTTTTAAGTGGGGGAGGATGTAGTAACCCAACAAATAACTAGATAAATAAATATTTAAATTTAGTTAGATAATTATAATATTTATGAAATGATGAAATTATATTATTATTATATAAAATAAACTAGATAATTAGATTTTTCTTGAAGTAAATTGAAATTAAATATTTTAAATTTTAGAAAAAATTATAGGAGACGTAATTAAATTCCATAGAATTGATTATGATTAATAATTGGGCCTTTGGATAACCCATAATGGGCTGGATTATGGGCTAATGGGCTAAAAAGGGGTTAAATTCGTAGCACATGTTAAACACCATATTATATGATTAAATTAGTAAAATTCTAGAAGAGTGTCACAAAATTTAAACCTTACATCGAAGCCCACCTTAGTTGTGGCCTTTTGCTCACGTTTTTCCACCCTATTCAAGTTAGGTTAGTGGAAAAGTTTGAGTTTTATGCCAAGAGTATTAAATTCAGAGGTGGAGAATTTTAATTTTGGAGAAAGGAATCTTGATTTTTTGGGCCAGATTTTTTCTACAAATAGGCCCCTCTAATCACCCTCTAGGCCTTTGCTACGTTGAGGAAAAGATTGGTGACGATTTGGGGGCGTGATTGAAGGAGAAAGGGAGCTCGTCGGCATTTCATCCCGCTTTTCCTTCTTCCTCTTCAATTCGATCTAAGATAGGTAATCTCTCGGGCTAAACTCAAATTGATGCATGAATTAGGTGTAGATGTAGGTCTACTTTGATTCTACATCATTTTCCCCAATTTTTATTGAGTAATAAGACTGCTAGAGGCGTTTTATTGAAGATGTATCCTCATTTCGCCGGAACGAGGTCTGTTCCTGAACGCGGTCAAACAAAAATGCCGATTTTAGGTAGCGGTCTTTGACAAACCGCCTTCATTCAAAGCTTTTCCTACCCTTTAAGGTTTCAAACAAAAAAAAAATTGAGAAAGCAGTCTCCACAGGACCGCTACTTGAAGGTAGCGGTCACCAGGAGACCGCCACCTACCTCTCTCTCCGGTCGGCTTTCAAAAAAAAATCCAGAACCCGGTCTGGGAGCAGACCATGACTTGAAGGTCGTGGTCAGCCACCAGACTGTGACCATCCTTTTTTCCAAAAAAAAGGGGCAAAAAAAATAGATCGCGGTCCCCTAGGAGACCGCATTCTCAATGAAGCCCTGGGTCATCCGAGGGTAAAAAAAAAGGCTAATGACTGTACCCTATTTCTAGATGCCCCTGTGGGTAACATAGACCCTGGGGATGTCCATACCACTGGACATGAGTTCTTAATCGAGATTTTTAAAGCGTCGAAAGTTCCATCTCAGATCACGGTGTCTTTCTAGACTGTGTTCTAGATGCGCGATCTCCGCCCCGATCATGACATTTTCATGTTCTAACTGAATCATTATATTGTCCAGCATGTTAGATATGTTACATCTTAAGTTCTAAGTCATGTTATATTGCATATCATTTAAATCCACACACGATTAAGTTAACTATATGGAAGATAATAATTCTATTCCGTGAGCATATATTTCCTTCCTAGTTCTTGTTACCTTCGTGATATCCTTGATCTTCATGACTATATTGTCTTTCTAGCATGTTAAATGGAGTAGATATTACCTGTTAAAACTGCAAGGGCTTAGTTGCATAATCTTGATCGATACGAGCTTAACAATTTCTGTGTTACCGTGTTATCGTGTTTTCGACAAGTCGCGTAGCTAGCTAGACTTCCAAGGAAGAACGGTGTCTAAGGAAAGAGGTCCACAAGCAAATGCTTTAAGTGGATAAGTGGTTACTTAACTAGGACCTCGTGAATGCGAGGAGAACCTCCCACTGTCCCATCTCTTACCTGACCGTGATTCTTTGGTTTCCTAGTTAAGCTCCAACGGCGAAAAATGGGATAGAATTTTCGCAAGAGTTGTTCCTTATTTCCGACAAGTCATGTAATTAGCAAGATTACCGAGGAAGAACGGTGTCTAAAGAAAGAGGTCCACGGGCAAACGCTTTAAGTGGATAAGTGGTTACTTAGTTAGGACCTCGCGAATGCGAGGAGAACCTCCCAATCTCCCACCTCTTACCTGGCCGTGATTCTTCGATTTTCTAGCTAAGCACCCGACTGTGAAAAACTTTATCTAAACCTGTTTTACGAGGTTTTTCGCAAGGGCTGATTGTGCCTTGTCCGACAATCCAATTCTTATCGAATTAATGTCATTAAACATGATGTCTTCTTATCGACTTAATGTCATTAAACATGATGCCTTCGTATCAACTTAATGTCGTTAAACATGATGCCTTCTTATCGACTAAATGTCATTGAATATGATGCCTTAAATCATCTTTGAACTTCCCTTACAACTACTTGTAATCTTGTACTACTTGTTCCTTGAATGATAATTTTTGCTAGATCTGTACTTTATTCCATGAGCTTTACCTTGAAATTTTTTGCCATACATATTATGTGGATTGTTGGATGGTAAGAGAGGATCTAGAGGGGGGGTGAATAGATCCTATACCAAATTTTCAACTGCTACAAATGAGCTATTAGAAGATAGCACTGCAGTTAACATATGCAAAGACAGACGGCAGATTAGCGGAACTCAAACGATATGAGATGCTCTAAGATAACACAAGCCACCTGTGAAGAGGGGATAGAAGGAATGGAGAGCAAATCACAACACAGTGCTTTTATGGTGGTTCGGCTGCACAATGGCATACCTACATCCACCCCTCCCCAACACGATGCGGCTTCCACTCTTTGGCCAAGAAAAACACACACACACATGCTGGAAACCAGCTGACCACGGGGACTATCCACAACACACATACACACACGCACGAGGAAAAGTCCTCAAAGCACACGGGAAAGAAACCCTACAAGGAAGAAACAATACAAAGCAACAAGACAAATACACACACGTTGCTCAGCAACTTACACGGTGACTGCACTCCACACACAAGGTGATTTGTTGTAGAAAAACAAAGACAACATAAGAAATAAAAATAAGAAGTTGCAACTACAACAGTCTCGAGCGAAGAAGCACTACGAACGGCGGTGCTCAAATAATAAAGCAAGGGAACCAGGGCTGGCTAGATGGCTATGGATCCTTCTCCTTTCCTTCACCTTTCTCTCTGATGGAAGTCTGAACAGGCGCTACTTTCTCTTCTCTTTTCTCTCTTTCCCATGTTTTGCTCTTCCTGTAGGCCAACTTAGAACTCCAGCAGCTCTTCAAGCAAGGGAAGGGTGTCCAATATATAGCCCTCAAGAAGCTAAAGTTTTTCCCTTCATTTCTCTTGTAGTTCTAAATAGCTGAAATAAATAATAGGGTTTGACCAAGGAAACTTGCTGAACCTTAATTTTTGTTAGCAGAAAGGACGTCCTTTGTCCAGAGATTTTTCTCCTTTCAGATAGAATCCCAACTGGCTGGCGCAGGGGACAGAACTATCAGTGAGGGAGACCTTTACAGGGAGTTGTACTGGCAAATATTTGGAGTAAGAAATTGCCATGGACACTGATGATGACAAGGATGTTTTGAGTGTCCTAGGAATCTTCTTCATACCTCAAAATCTGTGTTTTTAGAGGTTTATGTCGGACATCTTTGCCCTTTGTATGATTTTTCAAAAGATAGATCTGTCAGAAGACTTTTGAGTTTACCCTTTAGTGAGGTCGACCTGCTGAGAGACTGAGGTCGACACTGCTTTGAAAACGAGTGATTATAATGGCTTCTGGAATGATCCTGAGGTTGACCTCCTGTAAAAGTGAGCTCAACACTGCTTGCAAAAACGTGATTACAACGGCTTCTGGAAGAGCCTGAGGTCGACCTCCTGTAGAAGTGAGGTCGACACTGCTTGCACTAGTTGCTTTCCAGAGTGCTAGTTGCGATCGTGAGGTCGACACTTTTTGAAGGTGAGGTCGACATGGTGTGGCACAGTAGAACGTTCGTGAAAAAGGGTCGACACTCGGAGTCGACACTTTTATCTTGGAAGCTTGAAGAGGTCGACACGCCTGATGACGAGGTCGAGGCAGCCATGAGTAAGAGTGTTTATAACGTTTTTGTTGACACCCATTTTTTGTCTATGAGTTTAGTCATTCTTCTTACCCCTCTTTTTGATGTCTCGAGTTGTCCATTACTCATTGGGCCATTTTTAGGCATGTCTTTGGGCTTATTTTATGGGTATTTCCTCCCTGGCTAGATTTGCTCTTGAATTCGGGCTTAATGGGCCTAGATTTCACTTGGTTTTTGGGGTAAATAGGCTGATTTATCCCATTCTACTAATTTCCACCCCCAGCCTAACGGCAGTCTATCAATAGACCATTTGAGATTCTAGACGGTCGTTTTGGAGACCGTTTATATCACTTGGATTTATCTCTCGATTAATTGACTATTTTCTGAATTTTCACCGACAAACGAATACACGATCTTTCCCTGGGCCATTTATTCATGGTGGGGGGTCCATCGTGAGACCGTTTAGTTGCCAGATTCCTAAGCGAGTTGATTTTTCAGATAATTATCTAGTTATCTCATTTTATTGATTTATCACCAACACTAGATACACTGTCTTGCAATGGGCCGTGTGACTGGTTGAGCGGTCTATAGATGGACCGTTTATATCCTGACAGTACTACGCCGCATCAATCGGTCTGTTCTCTGGGATTAATGGCTTATTTATCTTATTTTCTATTTACCACCGACACCTATAGGCGGTCTAGCAATGGACCGTGTATTGGCATGGGCGGCCCATCGATCGACCGCTTATACGGCTGAGATCCTTGGGCTAGTTGGTTTTTCTCTCTCCATCCGTGGTCGAATGAGCTCCTTCGTCCTCGATTTTCTCCACAGATTCTCAATCAAATTGAGTGCCGTTTGATCCTAGTGAAAGTTGGTGATATTATCTTTGATTTATTCAAAAGAATCTCGGCCTAATTTTCGCTAAAAACCCCTCAAATTCGAGTGAACTTTTAGGGGTTTATAAATAGTACCCTTGGTCCAAGCTCGAAAAGGGGGGTGGGGGGGAGATCCAGCGTTTACGTCGAAGTGTTGCCGGATTCTTGAGCAGATCTCAGCCAGGGAGGAAGGCTCTCTACATCCATTTGAGCCTTTGGTTCAGGGAGTAGTGGTTTCTTTAGTGTTTTGGTCTAGGTATTTAGTCATTAGTTCATCATTGCATGCTCATTTCCTTCACCTTTTCTCCACGTTTTTCACTGACATTCACATTCTTTCACCCTTTCCTATTGTTTTTTCATGCCCATAGGGGTTAAAAACCCAACCCCCATGTATTCCCCATTCCATTCATGCGTTTAGTTCTTCATTTGCTTTCATAGATACTACACTTAACAAAGCTAATTTGGGTTGTGTTTTTGGTCATTTACTGTGTTTTGCAGGTCAACAGAAGCTTTAGCACGAGGCCCATCCCCTCCGGTCGGTCGGAAGGGGTGGAGGAAGAAGTTCCACAAGTTGGGGATCTGGAGTTTTTGCGCGATCTATCTCCGTCCGTCTGACAGGGTGCGCGGTCTTCCTCGGACCGTTCAGTTCCTGATAGTGGCCTATTATAGACCATTTTATATGCCAGCCAGGTCTTCTTCCTGTGTTCCTCTTCAGTGTTGAGCGGCCTATCGATAGGCCGTCTACATCCATAGGCGGTCTCTAGAGGACCGTGTTTGCTCTGTTCCAGCGCTGCATCATTGGCGAGTGTCTTCACTCTTTTCTCCCCCTTTACAAGGTATGTGGTACTCTCCTATTTTGCTATGTATCCTGGTGGCGATCACAACGTTCTTTTGTGCGTGAGTAGTTCATTGGTTGCCCTTCCCCCCTTTTTAGTTCATCCATTACTTTCATATTCACTTTTGAGTTAAGGGAGGGAAAGAAAAACTTGTCTACATCCCTTTTTTTGGTGATCACGGTGGGACACCTACTGCCCATCGTGCTTCTAATTTTGTTGATCTGCTCCTTTTTGTGGTTGGATTAGTCGTTGGTCCACTTGGGTTTGCCATTTCGATTATTGCTGTTTTCTGTTCCCGGGGTTTTTCGCGGTCTTCTGAATGGCCGTTTACAGTATCAAGCGGTCAGTCGATAGACCGTCCACTACTGCCTCAGGTGCGTTTCGGCTATTTATATTTCTGTGGATTTGTCATCCTTACACGGTCCTGTCACGGCCGTCACACAGGTTTCGCGGTCGTTCTCTAGACCGCCCCGTTCGTTCACGTACGCTGGTTTCTGTTCATTTCAGTTTTGGATTTTTTATTTTACTGCTCCCTGCCATCTAGCTGTCCTATCCAGGGCCGTGTACACTCCCTGAGCGGTCTCCCATCAGACCGTCTCTTTTCTACAGTGCACCCGAGATTGATATTTAGTGTGTTGTTTCATATCATTTCATACTTATTTTAGGTGCCTCTTATCCCCCTGGTTGCTATTTATCTCTGCATTATTGTTGTCATATTTGCCATATTGTTTGATCATTTTATGTTAGTTTTAGGTTAGATTTTGCATGCACTCCGGTGCACCTAGGTTCATACATTTTATCATACTAGTTGCATTCCTACCTTGGTAGGGGATCCTCTCGTCTCCATATTCCTTGGAGTCGACTAGGTGACCTTATCCGAGACCTCCGTAAGCCCCCGTGAGCCGTGGATTCTCACACGGACGCCGGACAGGTTGTACCTTACCACCTCGAGTCTAGGTTGCATCTGTGAGAGAAAGTAAACCTAGAGTCAACCAAGTCCCCATTCCATCCCTACTAGGAACCTTATTGTTGAGGGAACTTCATTTAATTCAACTCACTAAGATTCTTAAAGGGGAAACATATAAAAATTTTCACGCATCATTACAACTTGGTTGATAATTGGTTGCCTCTTCTCTCCTCTTTGTTTGTTAGCTATCTCCATTTAGGTGCTTATTAGGTGTTGTTTCTCTTGATTCGAGGTGTTCGTTGCATGTGGAGTTGCTTCACACCCACATGATCTTCTCCTAGGGGCAATTCCTTGTTCATCTCCTATTTCAACCCCTTGTTCGATTCCCCTTTCCAACATGTCTTTCCAAGATTTCTCCCACTCCCGCGAGGATTCCCTTCCTCAGGGACTCTTGGAGGACCCGCCTAGGGTCATGAATGTGCAAGGAGGAGAGGGGTCCGCCCCGCTTCTTCCATCCGTTGCTATCGAGGCTGGTCTACCCTCACCTACTGATTCTGCTCACAATTCGGCCAGTCATATACTTCATATGATGGCCCAGCTGGATCCAACCCAGCTCCATATTCTCCGCCAGGCTTTGTAGGGGCAGGATGCTTTGTCTTCAGTTCCTCCCCACAGCATGTCTGCTGCCGCCACTTCTTCATCTTTTTTTAGTGGGCCAGGGGCCTCGTCTGCTGTTCCTATCAATCTCACCCCTGTCCAGCCCCAGACCCTCCGATTTCCTAGTTTGGAGGTGGGCCAAGCTTCTAGCTCGGCCCATCAGATTCTTGATAAGGGGAAAACCCAGCTCCCCTCATCTTCCTATGCAGACCCTTACGGGACTACCTCCCTAGCGCCGTAGGCTCTTGTGGCCCCAGCCGATTTTGTACATCTTCAACCAGGGGCCGCCCATCTGGCTCACGTGGATATGGACCCATCCTTGGCCCTTATCCCTCTTATGGGCTTCCCCCTCCGTCTGTCCATCCTTCGGCCCCTTACACCGGGTCCGCCCTTCCAGTCTTGCCTCCTCCATCCCGGGAACTGGAACTTCTTGACAAGTGGGCTGCCATGCAACACAGCTTGACCTCCTTCATAAATGGGTCGGCCCACAATCCCTTGCTGATATCCCTATTCCCAATTTTTGTGACATCCGCTTCCCTCCTCAGTCGGAGCTCCCCCCGTACCGGAAGTACGATGGGAATGGCAACTCCTTCATTCACAGAAGGGAATTCTTATACGAGTCAGTGCCGTTTCAACATGACGACCGCCTCATGGCGTATATTTTCCATCGCTCGTTGGATGGGGTAGCATTGGAGTGGTTCTACGCTCTGCCACTGGAAGAGGCAGAAAGTTTTAAAGTTGTTAAAGAGAAATTTATACAAAGATTCCAAGACCGGGTGGGCCCGGAGTATTCTTTCACTGATCTGGTGGCCGAAAAGATGAGGGCCGATGAAGACTTCGCAACTTATGTCGATAGATGGAGGCAGATGGCCTCACGTGTGCTCGGGCAGATTCCGGAGGAAGAGAAGGTTAAGCTATTAATTTCCAATGCCACCCCCACATTTCGGAATATCCTAGCTATGAACAACATTTCCAATATGCACCAGTTGTACAGTAGGGCCCGGTTTATCCAGACCTAGTTTAAGGACTCCCCCATTCTGATGTGACACCACCTTGGGGTGATAGTCACAAGACCGAATCACCTTGGACTTTAACAAGCAAGCATAATTCACAATAGAAACAGACCGAAATTGGCGGCCACTCACCCGACACTCACCCAAATCTCGGGGTAACTCGACGATGCCGAGTGGAGGTTGTGAGGGCTGGGTCCTTGCTGGTAGAGGGCCAGCAAGGCCAAGGTTTTTTTTTCTCAAGGGTTTGGAGGTCCAACTCAATAGGGCCGACCCTGGTGCCGAGGGCACGGGTCACACTCTCTTCCACGGCGGCCACTCGAAGCAATGGAGCTTGCGGGCCGGGCACTCACTCTCATGGGCCAGCAGAGCTATGAGCTAATATTGAAAGAACAAGGCACCAAATATGAGCAAGGGATAGAGCACTTACTCGACCGACTTGAAGAAATCGGTCCCGCTCGGAGACGTGGGCGAGCGGGGAAGCGTGGGTTCCCCACACGCCACGCCGATGTAGCTTCGTCCTGATCAAGATTTTACACCACTATGCCCCATGCAAGGGGGTTGAACTTGGGGAAGGGAAATAAAAATTACATTCAAACACTACCTCCCACAGGGAGGGGCTATAAGTCGGCCGGGCGGGGAGGGGAGAGTGAAGCTAGGAACTAAATGAAAGGATGATGACTGTTATGTCCACTCTCTGGAACAGAGGACATACAGTCGGTGTGGGCACTGTTGCGGACTCCCCTGAGCTTCGTTGTCGATGAAACCAGTTGGAGAATCTTTGTAGTTGACCCAGAAGGACGTCCAATTTTTGGGGGAATTTTTGGATGACGGTGTTGGATGGGGCAGGGTCGTGAACAGGGCCTTTATTCTCTGATTCTGACTGCTACGGTACCACTGCAGCAGGAAGATGAGGTCACCACGGGCGCTCCTGATCTCTGATTCAGGCGAGGCTAGAGTCGCTGGATTCGTTGTCAAGTCCTCTTCGAATGGAGACCCACAAGAACACCGGAGGAGGTCGGAGTAGATAGAGACAGCCTGAACAGTGATCGGCTGTCTTTTCAGTCCCAGAGTGGATATAACAACGCACCTGAGGGAGGAAATTGAGAACTCTTAGCTCCGAATGCCGAACGGGATGCCGCTTCTTGGTACTGGAATAAGACGTGTAGACGAAGCTCTCAGTCAAGCCCCGCCTCCATATCTTCAAGATGATGGCCATGGGAGCCTCTGTAAGCCGCTTCAGGTCGACTGTCTGGTAGCAGATGCGCAGTCCTGCGGTGAAGACTCCTCCGGGCAGCCACGAACACAGACAGAGGCGGGACCACCACCGTCGCGAAGAGGACTGGGAGATGCTTCCAACGGTTCCTTGTGTCTTTCCAGGGGTGCCGAGATGAAGTCAGGGTTGGCTCTGTAAGACGCTGGATCTCTACGGGTCCTCAGTGATGGGGGCATCTCTCGCCCTTCACATTTTTCCATAGCTCTGATTGCTCGCCAGCATGGCTCCATTGTGTCAGTCACCTTTTTGTGAGTCAAGGCATGTAATATTCATATTTTATTTGAGTTATATCATTGTAATTTTCCTTTTATTTGAGTCCAGTGCCTAGGTTAGGTAGTTATTTACCTAAGTCTCGAGTCATTATGTTGGTTTGATAGGTTAATGGGCCCAATTATATGGGCTTGGCCCAGGGGCGCCCCCTTCCCCCCCTTGGTTATTTGTCATTAGTCCAAAAGTCAAGGACATTTTGTAAATTGTTGGTTCCCTATAAATAGGACCCCAACCCACCTTTGGAGAACTAATGAATGAATGAATATTTGAGAAATTTCTAGAAATTGAGTGTTCCTTTGAAGTGAGAAGCTCCCCCTCTCCCTCTTTCTCTCCCCCTCTCTCTCTAAAGGGGGCGAACCCCATTCTCTCTCCTCCCCTCCCCCAAATTTTGAATTTCCTCTCTCTCTCTCTCCCCCATTCACTCCTCATTAAACCCCTCCCCCTTCCCCACACCTCCCATTTAATTCCCCTTCAATCCCTAGGTGGAATTCCCCTCTCCTAGACACCCATTCACTCCTCATCACACCCCTCTTCAATCTCCCAAGCACCCCTTCCTTTCCCCAACTCATCCCTTCCCCTTCCCAAGGCCACCATTGATCACCCCCCCATTAAGGGAAATTCAAATTCACATTCCCTCCACCCACTTGTGCCCCCTCACCTTCCCCCTCTCCCTCCCAGCCCCCAAATTCGCAGCCCCACTCCCACCCACTGCAAACTCCATCACCCACCCCATTTTCCCCCTCTCCTAGCCTGGTTCGACCCCCCATTGACCCCCTATCAGTCAGGGGACGCCCCAGCCCCTTCCCACTCCATTTCCCCCTCCTCATCTCCCCACTATCATCCCCTTTCACCACCATACCCTGTTCAGGTCGCAGGCAGCAGACTTGCTGCTGGTTTCAGAGAAAGCCACGACGTCATCACGTAGATTCAGGCTGCACATCTTACACTTCTGGAAAGCTCTTCGAAGCGGCTTCGCAGGCGAGGTGGTCTCGCATCCGTCCGAGCTCCGGGCTTCCCGGGAGAGCCATTCTCCCACGACTGCGCAAAACTGCTCCGCCAGAGAACCATAAGCCAAGGACAGAAGCGACCACGGCTGCTCCAGGATGAATTTGGACGTGAATTCTTGGCTGAACTCTTCTAATCCAAGTCCCCTAGCATCTTCAAGAAGCGGGGCGTCGTTTGAAGCCCGAAGCACAAAGTTCTGAATTTCTTACCCCGAGTGCGCAGGTCAGTCTGACTGTAGATAGATTCGACCTCCTTCCACTCTTCTGGTCTTCACAGTCAGCTCCCACATCCGACAGTGGCCCCGTTGGTCCTGGATCGAAGGGGACTTGGCCACGGACACATTGGTTCTGGTCCCGCATCATTTGGACACCGGGACCATTCGTGGCACCTTCATCCTCCAGAAGCAGCAACCTGGGAGCAACCAAAACCAGTGTAGGCCAGCCCTGCTCCAGGCTCTGCCACGGCCAGCGGCATCGTCACGAAATTCCAATAAAATTCAGGTGGCCTCTTGGGTAAAATCGGAGAATTTTGGCACTAGTTGCAGCCCATTCGGAGCTCGGTAGTGACCGTGGCGGTGCCATCTTTGACTGTCTATCTGACAGTTCCAAAAGCTGATAGCACCGGCGGAGCGTGGCGTAACGGCTTTCTGGCTTCACTCCCTGATGTGGGACGGACCACAGACTCGACTCCAATTGGAATGCGATCCTTGGACTCTATGCAAACTCGTGATCGTCCCTTAGCGAGGGAAGCATCGGACGTGCACGGTTGAGAAACCGGCAGTGAGCTAGGGTGGTCGGCTCTCTCTTATGCCCGGATCGGGTCACGGGACGGTCACGCTCTCTCTCGCAGCAACGGTAATGCAATAATATGAAGCGAGCTAATTACCCTATCATGCTCTCTAGCAGCAGCATATAAAATATATACGAATAAAGCAAGTTACCGAGCAAGGGAGAGAACATGATACCTCCACGCTCCCGGCGTGGGGAAGATGATCCCGGCCGAATTCGGTAACTCCCGGTAACAGTAATGAATTAAATTACAGCAATGAAATATCGCCCACTCCACGCAGGGAGGTAAAGGGCTACACAAGTGGGCCCGGGAGGACCGATCTCGGGTTGACGGGCTGCACTTGATCACCCCGTCGGCGCGGTTTGGACGGCGTATGCTGCTGGTTGTGGGGCCCACGCGCTAGTCAGTGGGGCCGTATGGGACCGGGGTGGCACCACTGTGGTGGGGACGCCTGGGGAAGCACTTCCTGGGATGGCGGCGCGTTGGTTCACCGGCCGGAGGCCGGGCAGCTCCGATCGGCACCGGTCGGAAAGAGTGCCCACGGATCTGCTGCTTCTGTTTTCAGGAGCGCGCTCCGGTGAGATCGGCTGCTGCGATCAATCCTGATGTTGGATCGAAGCACATGATATACCGTTGGAAAGCTCTTTTGAAGTCCTTCAATCTTGGACCAGAGACATGAACTGGATCTGCACGGATCTGGCCTTTGTTCATTTTTGAAGTTGCTGTTGGACAGTTCCCAAAACCTTAGAACAGTAGAGAAGTTTCCTGAGAACTGCCTTTGACCGCAGAGTAGACCTCTGATTCAGATCTTGATCTCTTCATGCAAGTTGTGGAGGGGAAAGAGAGGAAAATGGCAATAATTTTTGTGAAAGGTTTTGTTGAGATTTGGGTGGGGAAAAGTATTTTAGACTGGCGGGTGGTCGGATCTGGACAGAGGTAGGTAGAACTGTAGAGGGATCTGAAAGTGAATTTTAGAAAATAGGTGAAGGCCTGTAGAAATTCCACGAAAATTCTTGGGTGGAGGGGATGGTGGGAAGAACCTCCAGTAATTTTTGGAGTTCCAGAAAAAATCAAAAAGGGGACCAAGAAGGCGAAACTCAGGGTGGGTGTGACTGGATCTGAATAAAAGGCAGAACTGGTGGGTGGAGATGCACGAAAATAGAAAATTACAAAACGGGACTATAATTTTTTTTCAATTTTTTTGCAGGGTTATGATGAACCCTAGAAGGTACCCTAAAAATATCAGCTTCAGAATATGAGAGAATTTGGAGCTAAAATTCTCGTAGTGGCCTTATGTCCAGTAAGACAGAACCTAGACAGAACTTCTGACGGTGGCTCATGGCGGCTCGATGGCGGCACGAACGGCGGCGGCGGCGGCCCAGAATGAAATCAGAGGTGGAGGGGCTAAGATAGAAGGGTTCACAACCCTGAAACGCAGAGGATGGAGAAGGAAAACTAGAGGGGAGGGGTAAGGGGTGCACCCTTCCTTGGAGCATTCAACCAAATTTCTGAAATTTCATATGATTAATTCTACTAAAATGGAAATACAAGCCTTATATAATAAATGACAAAAGACTCAAACTAACCCTAGATATAGAATTAAGAGGGTTAAAAGAGGGACATCACATTTGATTCAAACAAAATAAAAAAAAGAAAATCCTAATTAATTCTAAAGGGGGGGGGGCGCCCCCTTGACCAAGGGGGAGGGTAGGTGGCCTACCCTTGACCTTTTAACACACTTGTCTCCCATATGGTCAATTGGCATTCAAACATTCTAGATGGCCACCTAGGATGGTTGACCAGCCCCACATAGCTTAGGTGGCCCAATGGGAAAGGAGAGAGGGCCCCCTAGCTAGACCTACTACACATTTGTAAAAAAACCCAAAGAATCCAAGGGAATGACACATTGGCTTACAAAGTCTTACAATTGTACATATACTTTCCCAAGGAGATAAAAGTAAACTAAAGGATACAAATGCAAATTAAAAAGTCAGTACTAGACGTCGATTCCCATCAACTCTCCCCGGGAGGGAGGAACTCGACCCCGTCGAGTAGGGGTGCGGCTGCTCGTGACGCCGACGGATCCGTCATCCTACTTGGAAGCGCGGAGTATGCTCCACTCCAAGTAATCGACACCTGCTCATCCCGTATAGATTCGATATGTGCACGCTATCATGGGAAGAGGCTAGAGGTGGACACTCCGGGATGGGGTCACTCTTAAAGGAAGGAAGACGACGCGAAGACTCACTAGGAATCACCGCTTGTCCCTTGTGTGACTAGATCCGATATAAAGTAGAGCCGATCCCAATAGTCCGACAAGTCTCGAACTCGAAAGGGACTAATAATGCAAGCATACAAAGACCGACTCGACTCGACACATACATGTACAAACACACGACGGACAATTGAAACGAAGACCCACAAAGACCCTAAACAGACCTAATGTTAGTCCGACCCGTACATGGGTGACGGTGGACCAGGGCACCCGAATATGTGCCATGCATGCATATTATGCAACCGGGAATGGATGGCATGGGGAACACCTAGACGTCGGGTGTGGTCATGCATGGGCGGCCCTTTGGATTTGGAAGTCTTGAGAGGGCCATGAGAGCCGGGTGTGGAAAAGTCGGGTGTGGGTGTATCAAAAATAGGCTTGGTGAAGGTAGAGGACCCGGCCCGTGGGGTAGGGGTGTGGTAGTGGACTCCCTCAAAGAAAGGAAGTATATATGGAGGGTCTAAGGGTCCACTAGGGAACGGGTCAACGGGATCAAAGAAGGTATGACCCCTTGTGGTGGGTTCCCACAAGTCATGGTCCTCGATGTAGAAGTCTCGAAGGTGTGGATAGTCACCTCCATGCATTGTAGGTGGGACGGTGATCATGTGTAGGATGAATGGTTCCACCCTCGGGCGAAAGGGTATGAAGTCGGGTTCGGCCGACATGGGGAGGAATAAGAGAACCTCCGTGGTGATACAACCCACGGTGCACACGGAGGTAATGGACCCTAAGGCCGGATGGGTGAAGCTACGGCTAGTGGGTTGGTCGAAGCTTCGGGCCAATAAATGCGTCAACTTCCATTGCGCGTCTAATCCCATAATAAGGTCATCCAATGTATCAACTTGGTGACTAGACCGAAAGGTAGTGTGGAAGGAGTTGACGGGCACTATAGGTAAGGTGGGGTCCATTGATGGATATGGACGTGGGACCAAGCTATCCTTGAGCCAACTAAGAAGTGGCTCGTGTTGTATATCTATCTCAGTGTTTTTGATGATAACAAAACCAAGGACCTTTGGTGGCTCTCCTGTTTGGAATCCTTGACCCAAGTGTTTTTCACACGTTTTCAAGGTCGGATTTTTTCATGCTTTTGCTTAAGGTTTTAGCCTTCCGAATGGGTTTTCTAAGATCTCAAATGAACTTGACATTTCCCATAAACATGCATCCAATTCATGTCTCGATCTTATGGATATGGTTCTCTGGGCTAAACTCTTATTTTTCAGGTTTTTTGATAGTCCGGTCGACCTCCAGCATGACCCCGGTCGACTTGAAATAACAGAATGCAATTCTCTACAGTCTGTCACAGTGGCGGTCGACCGCCCCTCAAATCCCGGTCGACCGGATTTCCCAGGGACCGGCCACCTGCAGGTTTCTCAGTGGCGGTCGACCGCAGGTCGACCGCCAGCCCCGAGCTGCCAACAATTGTTGACTTTTTAACCTTTCGAGATAAGCCACTCTCATGGGAATTGTTTAATCCCTAAGCTACCAAACTCTCCAGATATTGTGGATCTGGTCTGGGGGAGGCCTTGGACCATTCAAGAACCTATATAACTTATACAAGAGGGTTTGGAAAACCCTAATGCTCAAGGAAGATCAAAGGGAGGCTGCCAAGAGGAAGAGAAGGGATTTGGCACTGTAGACGTGAACAGTGCTCCGAGAGAAGTTCTTCATCCTTCTTCATCAAGTCAAGTGAAGATCAGCCCAAGGATTCAAGCTGCATCCAAAGCATCCAACCATCTATTAAGGGGGAGCAAATCAAGATTCTTCTATTGTGTTCTAAATTCTTTTTGCCTTCTTAAGCTTTATATGTGGATCTTGTAGTTGTTAAAATATTTCGGTGTGTGTGGATCTTCCTAGATCCGTGTGTGTGTGTTTGTGTGTGTCCTCCGGTGTAGCTGTGTGTGTATTAAGGTGTTCTTACACCTTCGCGGGAACTCCTCTTCCCAGTGTGTAAGTGTTGTGTGTGGTTGATAATGTAACTTTTTACAAGATAGTGTGTGATGGGAATCGACGCCGAGCATTAACTTTTATTTTTACATTTGAGTCCTTTTATTTACTTTTATATCCTTGGGAAAGTATATGTTCAATTGTAAGGCTTTGTAAGCCAATGTGTCATTCCCTAGGATTGTGTGGGTTTTTGTGCAAATGTGTAGTAGGTCCAGTTAGGGGGCCCCCTCCCCTTCCCCATTGGTCCACCTCATCCATGTGGGGCTGGTCAACCATCCTAGGTGGCCATCTAGAAGGTTTGAATGCTAATTGACCACATGGGAGACAAAGGGGTTAAAATTTCAAAGGTTGGCCACCTACCTTACCTACCTAGTCAAAGGAGTGCTCCATTCATATGTAATTTATTTTTTTTGAGTTTTGACCACATGGGGGAAGAAAATGACTTATTTCCCACGAAATTCCCAGCCCCCCACCCCTTGCCATTTTCTATATAAGCCTATGTATAGTGTCATTAGAGATTAATGAAGAAATGAAGAGAAAATTGTTGGAAAATCAAGAGTGTTATTGAGCCCCTCCTCTCTCCCCCTGGTTTTCTCTCCTCAAACCCCCAGATCTAGAGTGTATCCCTCTTCTATCATCCCCTCTCAACCTCCGGTGATCATCTGTGCCGCTGCCGCCGCCGTTCGTGCCGCCTTCGAGCCGCCGTGGAATCGTCATCAAGTTTCTGTCCTGCTGGACAGAGGTGTGGTTCGTGAATTCTTGAAGCCAGCCACGAGTTCTGATCGATTTGAAATTTTGAGGGTTGGTTCCTGTCTTCTATCCCATTCTCCACAAAAAAATCCAGGTTCAAAAGCCACCGTTTCATATCTTTACCATTTCGTTCAACTCTCAATCTCAGATCTGTTCTGTCACTATCTACAGTGACAGTAGCCCTGAGTTCTCCACCTTCGACCACTCTTTTGATTTTTTTTAGACCTCCCAATTTAACTGGGTGTTCTGTCCATCGTCCCCTACCACCACAATGTTTCTTAAATTTTTATCATCCTTCTACCTATTTTTAGAAATTCATGTTCTACCGAAGCTACAGTGTTGTCAGCCCATTTCCAGATCCGACCTTCGTCCAGTAAACAAATCACAGAAAATCATAGACACATCTAAACTTGTCCAAGCAAATTTTTCCATCTTCCCAGCTCAATTTCCAACAACTTTGGTGAAGAAAACAACCCCATATTCGAAAGTCTCCCTCGCGGTCAAAGGCAATCCACAGTCAAGTTCTCTGCAGGTCTGAGTCTTCGGTTACTGTACAACAGGAGATTGAAAATTCCATAAGTCAAGATCCGAGCAGATGCAGGCCAGATCTTTGGGCCTAGGTTGAATAACTTCAAGCTAGCTTTCCAACGGCGCCAGTCTCGTGTCGATCCGACATCGGGGCTGATCGCAGCGTCCATTCTCGTCGGAGCGCGCGTAGCAAAACAGCAACCACCAGTCCGTGGACAGCAAACCCGACGGGTGCCGATCGGAACCGCCCGACCTCCGGGCGACGTCCCAGCGTGCCGCCAGCCCGGGGATCGCTTCCATGAGTGTCCCCACCACAGTGGTGCCACCGGGCCCCACACGACCCCTCCAGACAGCACGTGGGCCCCACCGTCACTAGTTCGGGTGCTGCCGAAGCTACGCGGAAAGCCGCCCGTCAACCCGAAATCGGTCCTCCCGGGCCCCGTTATGTCACCCTTTACCTCCCTGCGTGGAGTGGGCATATTTCCATTGCTGTAATATTCATGTATTAACTGTCCCGGGAGCACGAGTTCGGCCGGGCCCGTCGTCCGCACGCCGAGCGCGTGGAGGTATCGCATTCGCTCCCTTACTTGGCATTTTGCTTAATTTTCATATATACTTGCTTATGCCACTGCTAGAGAGCATGATAGGGTAATTAGCTCGCTTTCTATTTATATCACCGCTGCTGCGAGAGAGAGCGTTACCGTTCCGTGACCCGATCCGGGCACAAGTGAGAGCCGACCACCCTAGCTCACAGCCGGTTTCTCAACCGCGCACATCCGACGCTTCCCTAGTTAAGGGGCAGTCACGAGCTTGTCGTGTCCGTGGTCTCGTCCCACATCAATTTGGTATCAGAGCGAGTTTGAGTCTAGGGTGTTTGCATTCACAAAAAAAAAGTGTCATTTACGTCTAGTCATTAGTCATTGTCTAAGTCGTGTTTAGGGTCATCATTGTTTCAAAACAAAAAAAAGTGTCTTTTTGTATTTACATCCCTTTACTCGGTATATCAAAAGGTGTTGTCTGAACGTTAGGCTACGCCTATCGGGAAGGCCGCACACTTGCGCGAGTGACCTTCGGGTCAATTATCTCCGCCACGTACCGAGTCTTGGTTTACGTCTAGGGTCCTTAGTGTGCATGCATTCCAACTTTGCATTACTTAGAGTCGTGTCTAGTGTCTTGCCCAATTGGCTTTGCATATCCATTCCTAGGGATCCATTCCCGTATTTTGGCAACTATGGCCAACCCATGTCGACCCGTCCAAGGTGATAGGTCCGTGTCCGAGTACATTCGGGCATATCATAAGTATTGGTTGGAACATGGCTTGGGAGAGGAGAGCAACACGGCCGCATTTCAGTTCCGGAGAGGTTTGCGCCTTCACTTCCAATTGGAATGTCTTATCCGCAATGCATTCTCTCTAGCGGAATCCTATTCGGTCGCTCTAGTGGTCGAACCATTTGAGTCACACTTTTCTCGGTATGATGGCTTTCGACAAGCATCCACCTCCCAGCCGCCTACACCATGGCCTTCACCACTCGAGAGAGTTCCAATGTCATCCATCTCTATTTCCGAATTTGATTCGGAATCCTCTCATTTGGAACCACCAAGGCCCGAGCCACCTGTATTTCTAACGGGTACGCTTTTCATAACCGAGCCGCTTCTTAGTTGGCTCAAGGATGGCTTGGTCCCACCTCCCTTCCCATCAATGGACCCCACACTACCACTAGTCTCAAGCAACTCATTTCATACCACCTTCCGGTCTCGTCACTATGTGGACACATTGGACGACCTTCTTAAAGGGTTAGACCGGCAGTTGACCTTTACACATTTATTGGCCCGAGGCTTCGACCAACCCGCTAGAATTAGCTTCACCCATCCGGTCTATGGGTCCATTACCTCCGAGTGCACCGTGGGTTGTGTCACCACGGAGATCCTCTTACTCCTTCCCTTACCGGCCGAGCCCGAATCCATACCCTTTTGTCCGAGGGAGGAATCATACTTCTTGCTTACGGTCCCCGTCCCACCCATCACAATGCAAGAAGGTGACTATCCACACCTTCAAAACTTCTACACGTGGGACCGTGACTTGGGGGAGCCCACCACAAGGGGTCATACCTTCTTCGATCCCTTTGACCCATTCCTTAGTGGACCCCATGACCCACCTTATATAGTTCATTTCTTCAAGGGAGTCCACTATCACACTCCTACCCCACGGGCCGGGTCATTTACACCCACCAAGCCCGTCCACGATACAACAACATTCGGCCCTCCTAGCCCTCTCAAGTCCCCCAAATCCAAAGGGCCGTCCATGCATGACTGGGTCATACTTGGATGTTTAGGTGTTTCCCATACCACCCATCTCCGGTTACATAACATGCATGCATGGCACACATTCGGGTGTCCTGGTCCGCCGTCACCTATGTACGGGTCGGACTAACAATAGGTGTGTCTAGAGTCATGTATGAGTCGGTTTCTTATTTGTGTGGTTTGCATATGTGTGTTAGTGCATGGTGAGTCTGCATATGTCGTGTGCAAGCTCGTCGATGTCAGTCCCTTATGAGTGTGAAAGCGAGTAGACTCACTCGATGAGTATGGGATCGGTTCTACATCTATACCCGGATCAGTCACCTACAGGGACTCAGCGGTGATTCCTAGTGAGTCTTCGAGCTGCTTCCTTCCCTTTTGAGAGTGCCCCACCCAGAGTGTCCACCTCTAGCCCGTAGCAGCTTGTGCATATCGAGTATATATGGATTGAGCAGGTGACGGTCACTTGGAGTGGAGCATACCCGCACTACTCGGCACGGTGACGGGGTACTCGAGCATCCATACCCCTACTCGACGGGGTCGAGTTCCTCCCACCCGGGGAGAGTTGATGGGAATCGACGCCGAGCATTAACTTTTATTTTTACATTTGAGTCCTTTTATTTACTTTTATATCCTTGGGAAAGTATATGTACAATTGTAAGGCTTTGTAAGCCAATGTGTCATTCCCTAGGATTGTGTGGGTTTTTATGCAAATGTGTAGTAGGTCCAGTTAGGGGGCCCCCTCCCCTTCCCCATTGGTCTACCTCATCCATGTGGGGCTGGTCAACCATCCTAGGTGGCCATCTAGAAGGTTTGAATGCTAATTGACCACATGGGAGATAAAGGGGTTAAAATTTCAAAGGTTGGCCACCTACCTTACCTACCTAGTCAAAGGAGTGCTCCATTCATATGTAATTTATTTTTTTTGAGTTTTGACCACATGGGGGAAGAAAATGACTTATTTCCCACGAAATTCCCAGCCCCCCACCCCTTGCCATTTTCTATATAAGCCTATGTATAGTGTCATTAGAGATTAATGAAGAAATGAAGAGAAAATTGTTGGAAAATCAAGAGTGTTATTGAGCCCCTCCTCTCTCCCCCTGGTTTCCTCTCCTCAAACCCCCAGATCTAGAGTGTATCCCTCTTCTATCATCCCCTCTCAACCTCCGGTGATCATTTGTGCCGCCGCTGCCGCCGTTCGTGCCGCCTTCGAGCCGCCGTGGAATCGTCATCAAGTTTCTGTCCTGCTGGACAGAGGTGTGGTTCGTGAATTCCTGAAGCCAGCCACGAGTTCTGATCGATTTGAAATTTTTAGAGTTGGTTCCTATCTTCTATCCCATTCTCCACAAAAAACTCCAGGTTCAAAAGCCACCGTTTCATATCTTTACCATTTCGTTCAACTCTCAATCTCAGATCTGTTCTGTCACTATCTACAGTGACAGTAGCCCTGAGTTCTCCACCTTCGACCACCCTTTTGATTTTTTTTAGACCTCCCAATTTAACTGGGTGTTCTGTCCATCGTCCCCTACCACCACAATGTTTCTTAAATTTTTATCATCCTTCTACCTATTTTTAGAAATTCATGTTCTATCGAAGCTACAGTGTTGTCAGCCCATTTCCAGATCCGACCTTCGTCCAGTAAACAAATCACAGAAAATCATAGACACATCTAAACTTGTCCAAGTAAATTTTTCCATCTTCCCAGCTCAATTTCCAACAACTTTGGTGAAGAACATAACCCCAGATTCGAAAGTCTCCCTCGCGGTCAAAGGCAATCCACAGTCAAGTTCTCTGCAGGTCTGAGTCTTCAGTTACTGTACAACAGGAGATTGAAAATTCCATAAGTCAAGATCCGAGCAGATGCAGGCCAGATCTTTGGGCCTAGGTTGAAGAACTTCAAGCTAGCTTTCCAACGGTGCCAGTCTCGTGTCGATCCGACATCGGGGCTGATCGCAACGTCCATTCTCGTCGGAGCGCGCGCAGCAAAACAGCAACCACCAGTCCGTGGACAGCAAACCCGACGGGTGCCGATCGGAACCGCCCGACCTCCGGGCGACGTCCCAGCGTGCCGCCAGCCCGGGGATCGCTTCCATAAGTGTCCCCACCACAGTGGTGCCACCGGGTCCCACACGGCCCCTCCGGATAGCACGTGGGCCCCACCGTCACTAGTTCAGGTGCTGCCGAAGCTACGCGGAAAGCCGCCCGTCAACCCGAAATCGGTCCTCCCAGGCCCTGTTGTGTCACCCTTTACCTCCCTGCGTGGAGTGGGCATATTTCCATTGCTGTAATATTCATGTATTAACTGTCCCGGGAGCACGAGTTCGGCCGGGCCCGTCGTCCCCACGCCGAGCGCGTGGAGGTATCGCATTCGCTCCCTTACTTGGCATTTTGCTTAATTTTCATATACACTTGCTTATGCCACTGCTAGAGAGCATGATAGGGTAATTAGCTCGCTTTCTATTTATATCACCGCTGCTACGAGAGAGAGCGTTACCGTCCCGTGACCCGATCCGGGCACAAGAGTGAGAGCCGACCACCCTAGCTCACAGCCGGTTTCTCAACCGCGCACATCCGACGCTTCCCTCGTTAAGGGGCAGTCACGAGCTTGTCGTGTCCGTGGTCTCGTCTCGCATCAGTGTGTGGATCCTCACAGTCTGTGAGGGGTGGACGTAGGTTGCCATTGTGGCATCCGAACCACCTAAAAATCGTTGTCGCCGTGTGGTTTGTTCCTTTTCTTCTATCCCCATTCTGTGCAAATTGCATGTGTGATTTCCAGTTCAGTTTTATTCTCGTTTATCCTGAATAATCCATTTATCACCTTTTAGATCTTGCCTTGTTTTTTGGTTTCTGTTAACCTTGTCTCTCATATAGCATTCTATCACATATTTTATACAAAAAGAAAAAAATCTTCATTAATTTTTTAACACCCAATTCACCCCCCGCTTGGGTGCCATTTAAACTCGGGACTTCAATTGGTATCAGAGCGAGGGCTCTTTCCTTCACAGATCTAACGATCTAGAGCAAGATCTGATTAAATGGCAAACAAGGGTATGATACCCGAGGGTCACTCCATCAACCGTCCTCTATTTTTTGACGGCTCAAACTACTCTTACTGGAAAAATAGAATGCATGTTTTTCTGAGGGCGCAAGAGTACGAAGTTTGGAGAGTTGTGGACAAGGGTCCTCATAAACTCGGGGCTGATGAAGAAAAATAGACGCCCGAGGAAATTAAGAAATGCACTGCTAATTTTAATGCCATGAATATTATGCAATGTGCAATACACCCTAGTGAATTCTCTCGTGTCTCTATGTGCAGCTCAGCCAAAGAAATGTGGGACAAACTGCGACTCATATACGAGGGAACTTCAGAGGTCAAAGAAACCAAGGCAAATCTCCTAGTCACTGACTATGAGCTATTCAAAATGAAACCTGAAGAAACCATCTCCGAGATGTTTGCAAGGTTAACAGAGATCACAAATGGTCTCAAAGGTCTCGGGAAGGAATACTCAAATTCTGAGCTTGTGAGGAAGGTGTTAAGGTCCCTACCATCAGCTTGGCACACAAAGGCCACGGTAATTGAAGACTCAAAGAACTTGTCAACTCTCACCTTGGATGAACTCATAGGATCACTCATGACCTATGAGATAAATATAAAGAGAACAGCTGACGAAGACATCAAAAAGAAAAAGGTCATTGGACTGAAAGCTCACCAATCCGATGATGAATTTCAAGAAGGTGAATGAAGTGATGGAAGCAATGAAGAGGAAGAATTGGCGATGATAACTCGCCAAGTGAGGAAATTTCTAAGGAAGAAGAGAAACTTTCAGGGAAGCTTTAGAAAGGGGCCAAGAAGGCCCACGCAAGCCAAAGGCGAATCGAGCAAGCCAAGTAGCATCATATGCTACGAATGCAAGAAGCCTGGGCATATGAGAGGTGAATGTCCAGATCTAAAAAAGAAATTCAAGAAGGATAATTTCAAGAAACCCAAAGCCATGGTCGCCACTTGGAGCGACGAAGAAGATGAACCATCTGATGAAGAGATTCAAGAACTTGTGGAAAGTTTGTGCCTCATGGCACATGAAGATGAATCCACGGAGGTAAATTCTGACCATGAATTCATTTCCAATGAACAATGAAAATCTGAATATGAAAAGTTGTACACTAAGTACAAGAAAACCAGATCTGAAAATAAAACTCTCAAAAAGAAACTTGATGACTTGTCACGCGAAGATATCTTTGCTAAATGTGAGAAACTGGAACAAGAATGGTTTGAGGCTACGAAAGAAAAGGAAAATCTACTACAAACAATTATAGAATGTGATAAGACCAAAAAGGAACTATCATGCAAGATAACTGAAATGGAGGAAGCATGTGAAAGGATCAAAATTCAAGAACAAATTTTGAAATCCACCAATTCAGAACTCGAAAGGAGAAATGGGTCTTTGACTGAAAAAGTTGCTGAACTTCAGCTCACCTTGACTAGGATTGTTAAGGGGAAACAAAACCTGGATAACCTACTGGGAGTTAAAGTCAACTTCCAAAAGGAAGGCTTGGGGTACACACCTCAAAACAAAAAATCTTTTGAGCATAAGATCACCACATCCTTTATTCATGAAAAGGACTATAATCATGCTTCATGTTCTGATTCTCAATCCCAACATGTTCAGCCTAAACCATACAAAAATCAAAGAACCTTCTCACATGCTAATTGCTTTCATTGTGGTAGATTTGGTCACGTGATGTCCAACTGCTGGTTCAGACAAAGCACACCTAAATATCATGTTCCATGGACCAAGAAAACATCCACAAGAAGTTGGACTAACTCCTATGGACCCAAACTTGTTTGGGTACCAAAAACAATTGCATGAGAAGTTTTTTTCTTGCAGATATGTCTTGAAGCCAGGGGGAGCAAATGGTACTTGGATAGCGGCTGTTCAAGGCATATGACAGGGGACAAGGAATTGTTCTATACACTGCAAGATAAGGATGGAGGGTCAGTTATCTTTGGAGGTCAAGATAAAGGTAAAATCATTGGAACTGGCAACATTGGCAAGAATTCTGAAATCCTTATTGAAGATGTGCTTTTGGTGAAAGGTTTAAATCATAACTTGCTAAGCATTAGCCAATTATGCGATAAGGGTTTTAAAGTTGTTTTTGATGAAACTCACTGCATTGTCTTAAACAAAAATTCAAATGAGATCAAATTTCTTGGAAAAAGGAATAACAATGTCTACACTGTTGATATTGATAATGTTTCATGCGATAACTTCTGCTTGGTTGCGAACAATCATGAAAATGCATGGTTATGGCACCGAAGATTAGGTCATGCTAGTTTTGGAGTAATCTCTAAGCTGTCTAGACATGACTTGGTGAATGGACTGCCAAAATTAAAATTTGAAAGTGATAGGATATGTGAAGCTTGTACTAAAGGCAAGCAAACACGAACCTCTTTCAAAAATAAAAACATTGTTTCATCTGCTAGGCCTTTGGAACTGTTGCATCTTGATCTTTTTGGTCCCACTAGAACATCTAGCCTAGGAGGAAAATCCTACGGCTTTGTGATTGTTGATGATTTCTCCAGATTCACATGGGTGTTATTTTTAGCTAATAAAAGTGATGCTCTGATGGAGTTTCAAGTGTTTTACAGAAAAATCCAAAATGAAAAAGGTTACCTCATCACCACCATCCAGAGTGATCATGGTGGTGAATTTGAAAATCATGATTTCAACATCTTCTGTGAAGAGCAGGGGTATACACACAATTTTTCATCACCAAGGATGCCCCAGCAAAATGGAGTAGTGGAAAGGAAGAACAGAACATTAATAGACATGGCCCGGATCATGCTAAGTGAGAATTCCCTGCCTAAGTATTTTTGGGCTGAGGCGGTGAGTACAGCTTGCTACATCATCAACATGGCAATGGTAAGGCCCATTCTGATGAAAACTCCTTATGAGCTCTACAAGGGTAAGAAACCCAACATCTCTTATCTTAAACCTTTTGGATGCCCCTGCTATATTTTGAACAATGGTAAGTCCAACCTGGGTAAGTTTGATGAAAAGAGTGATAAAGGAATCTTCCTAGGTTATGCACTCAATTCTAGAGCTTACCGTCTATTTAATAAAAGGACTTTGGTTGTTGAAGAAAGTCCTCATGTCATCTTTGATGAATCCGAATCAAAACTGATAGACCAAACTTCTTCTACCTTGGATGCAGATGAAGATCCTAAGAACTCAATAAGTGTCAAGGCTAAGGATGAATCGTTGGAAGCAACCTCAAGCAATAGTGAAAAAGATGAAGATCCTATACTCGAGACACTACAAGAACCACAAGTGCAGCATCCTGATCTACCCAGCTCCTCCACCCGTCTAAAGGATCATCCAGCTGTGAACATCATAGGCAATTTGGAGGATGGGGTAAGAACTAGGTCCTCTCTAAGGTAAGTTGAAGAGGAAGACTTGATAGCCTTGCTATCTCAAGAAGAACCCAAGGACTTTCGTGAAGCTCTTCAAAATGAATCCTGGATTCAGGCTATGCATGAAGAACTGCACCAATTTGAAAGAAACGAGGTGTGGACTCTCATGCCGCGTCCTAAGAACCATCCCACTATTGGAACTCGTTGGGTTTTCAGAAACAAGTTAAATGATGCGAGATTGGTGGTTAGGAATAAGGCCCGGCTTGTGGCCAAGGGGTATAGCCAGGATATGGGCATTGATTTTGATGAGTCTTTTGCACCAGTTGCCAGACTTGAAGCTGTTCGAATCTTATTGTCCTATGCTTGTTCTTTGAACTTTAAGTTATTTCAAATGGATGTTAAATCTGCATTTCTTAACGGTTATATCAAGGAGGATGTCTTTGTAGAGCAGCCTCCAGGTTTTAAAGATTCTAAACATCCACAACATGTGTACAAACTCCAAAAGGCCCTATATGGACTAAAGCAAGCACCAAGGGCGTGGTATGAACGGCTTACCTCATTTTTGGTTGAAAATGGTTTCAAGAGAGGTAAGGTTGACCAAACACTTTTCACCAAGAGATCAGGTAAAGACATTTTGTGGTTCAAGTGTATGTAGATGACATCATCTTTGGGGCTACTAACAATGTCTTATGCAATGAATTTGCAAAAATCATGCAAGGAGAATTCGAGATGAGTTTAATGGGGGAGCTAACCTTCTTTCTTGGATTACAGGTGAAACAAACTTTAGAAGGAATCTTCATCAATCAAACCAAATATACTATTGAACTGTTGAAGAAATATGGGATGGCGGAAGCAAAACCCATATCAACTCCCATGGCTACCACCACAAAGCTGGATAAAGATGAAAATGGTAAAACAGTAGATCCTACACTATTTCGAGGTATGATCGGATCGCTACTGTACCTTACAGCATGTCGCCCTGACATTCAATTCAGTGTATGTCTCTGTGCCCATTTTCAGTCATGTCCCAAGGAATCTCATTTATCAGCCGTGAAACGCATTTTCAGATATCTCATTGGATCCTTAAACTTTGGCTTGTGGTTTCCTATCTGTGGTTCCTTTGATTTAATTGCTTATACCGATGCGGATTATGCTGGGTGCATTGTAGATCGTAAAAGTACAAGTGGATACTATCAGTTTCTTGGTGGTTGCCTAGTCTCATGGGCCTCCAAGAAACAACATTCAGTAGCTCTCTCAACGGCCGAGGCTGAATATGTAGCCGCCGGAAGTTATGGAGCCCAAGTACTTTGGATCAAAAATCAACTGCTTGATTTAGATGTTGAAATGAAAACTGTTCCAATTCTGTGTGATAATACCAGTGCAATAAATTTATCTAAAAACCCTGTTCAGCACTCCAGGACCAAACATATAGATATTCATCATCATTTTCTGAGGGATCATGTAGGAAAAGGGGTCTTTGAATTGAACTTCATTGACACACACAATCAGCTAGCTGGCATTTTCACCAAACCTCTAAACCAGGATCAGTTTAATAAGATAAGAAGAGAACTTGGGATGTGCAAGGGTGAGAGCATACATGCATAGGTTTGCATCTAAGGTATAGGGTTGCATTTGTAGAAAAATCATGTGCACCGAGGGTAGAAAACATGCATTTTGCCTCTTCTCTTTCTTATGTGTTGTTACTCACCTTGTATGCCTGATTGTAACTACATATATCCAACCCTTCTTGAATAATTCTTCGATGGCTTAATATTCCTTGCTCAAACATCTGTGGACTCAGTGTGCTGGTACTAAAGGTACTTACTAGGGGAAATCAGAACCTCTTCTCAGTTATGCATCTTGCTCTTTTCACTTCCCTTGTCCTGATTAGTGGCCCCTCTCAGGCAGTCCGTTGCCTATCCCCCAATAGAGAAAGAAAAAGAAAATAAAAAAAAAAGAAAAAGAGAAAGAGAAAAAGAAAGAAACAAAAAAAAAGAAGAAGAATATCTAGTTTTGGGGATTTTGGTCCTGGCGGTCGACCGCCAGGCCCGCGCCGGTCGACCGCCGGCGGCGGACCGGCCCGACTTAGGGGTCCACCGACCCTTCATATATGGGTCTTTTTTCTTCCTTTCTCTCTCTCCTTCACTTCCACTCACTCTCTACCACCAAACCCTAACCCCAACACTCCTCATCTCCACCATCCAAGCCTCCACAACCCTTCTTCCTCCATCCGCACATTGATTCGGTCGTCTTGGCATCACTTCGGGACCTCTTCCATATTGTCGGTTGGGCGTTCGTGGAGATCTCTCTCAACTTCTTCTCTGTGGAAAAGTTCCTCCAAGCCGTAGAAGTGTCCCTTGTGCTTCATCCACGTTCCCGGGGTTGAGATCGATTGCTCAAGAGTTTCCCGGTGGGTTTTTCAAGTTCGGAATGCCGCCAAGACGGAGTTCTCGGCGTTCTACCCAAGGTGAAGCTAGCCGTCAACGGCAAGCGGCCCCGGCTCCTCTATCTCAGCAAGCTCCTCCTCTGCCTCGAGCACCCTTACTTCCACGTCCTATTATCGACCCTCGCTTGGTTGACTTTGATGAGGTGAATGAGCTCTTCCCGAATTTGTGCGCTCTTTTTGAGGTTCAGGACGGTTGGATGGATTTTGTTACCCGGTACAATAGGTATTATCCTCGGTTGGTGCAGCAGTTCTATGGCTTGTTAGCTGTGAGAAATGACCAGTTATACACCACGGTTGAAGGTGTGGAGCTTCATATCACTCCGGAGTTATTTCAGCAGGCCCTAGGAGTATCCGCCATAGGTGTAGATAGGGCATATGGTTTTGGTGAAGTTCCAGCAACATTTACTGCTATGACAGGCTGTGAGTATGTACACGGTGTGAGCAATTTGATCAAGCTAAATGCAAATCATTTTCCTCCAATACAGCGAGTCCTGCACCACATGTTTACATCATTGATTTATCCCAAAGTGGGCGGTCGGGATGAGGTTACAGAGGTTCAGCGTTTTCTATTCTATCATGTTATGAATGGTATTCAAATCAATATGGGTCGGCTCATGACTGATCTGATTGGAACCTGTCGTACCTACCTCTGGCGGTCTCTTCCCTATGCTTCGCAGTTGACCGGAGTCTTTATTCATGCCGGGATTAATGTGGCAAATGCGCAGTTCATCTATGTTCGGCAGGATGATGTGTACAATAAGCATAAAATTTTTACAGATTTTGGCTACTACTTTGGTCCCAGCGGCGAGCTTGTGCGGGACATTCCAGTTTATGGGGAAGATGAGATCCGTGAGGAAGATGATGAGCCAGCGCAGCAGCAAGGCGACGGGGATGTCCCCCCTCCAGTTCCAGCTGAGGAGCAGCCTCCTCCCTTGTCCCCGTTTCACCCGGATCTTGAGATGCCTCCTCCACCCCAGTTTCACCATGGAGAATCTTCCACTCAGGGGGCCGGACAGCGCCCTTCGGTGGACTACGAGGCTCTTGACGGGCGGCCTACCGGCTTGGAGACTCGTGTGGATAACCTTGGGGATCGTCTCTCTACCCTTGGAGACAATATGGGCACTGCGTTTGACACCCTATCAGGGGCGCTTGGACACCTTCTCTACTGCTTTTGAGACTCTCTCTACTCAGATGGCCACTCTCACCACCCACATGACTTCTCTCTGCGCAGATTTCGCTGAGTCTGGCCAATCCTTTACCCTCTTGCAGCTCTCCCTTATTGGCATGCGGCGCCAGGATGCGGCTCGTGATGTATCCATTGGTCATGTTCTTGATCTTCTTCATAGTCATGGCCACCAACTTAGCGACATTCGTCGGCACCTTGGCCTTCCACCTACACCTCCCGCCGATCAGCCCCCTCCTGCAGATGCTCCATGAGGCTTTGTTTTGCTTTCACCTCTAGCATGTTCTCTTTTGATCCAGTGCTGCTTGAGTCCCTCCTTCGTCTATCCCATCCCTTTTTGCTGTTGACAAAGGGGGAGAAGTAGTAGGGCAGGCTTATTATTTACTTATGTATGTCGTTGTGTGGTTGGGTTGCTTGCTTGCATGTCATGTGAGGGCTGTCCGTAGTGTTAGTCTTTTGCTTAGACTTTGGTTTTAGAGTCGTGCATTCACTCGCACTAATGTATCTTGTAATGAAACTATGATGAATTGAAAGCACTGGTGTTTGAATTCATTTGTTGGCTTTGGTGTCTCATTTCATATTCTTGTTGCCTATCTAGTGATCTGTGCTACATCGTGTTGATTGGTTTGGTTTGGTGAATGACATTTCTAGCACAATGTTCAATCTGAATTTTTACAACATAAACCTTGGTGTGTAAGCCTAGCATTTTGTCATCATCAAAAAGGGGGAGATTGTTGTATATCTATCTTAGTATTTTTGATGATAACAAAACCAAGGACCCAAGTGTTTTTCACACGTTTTCAAGGCCGGATTTTTTCATGCTTTTGCTTAAGGTTTTAGCCTTCCGAATGGGCTTTCTAAGATCTCAAATGAACTTGACATTTCCCATAAACATGCATCCAATTCATGTCTCGATCTTATGGATATGGTTCTCTGGGCTAAACTCTTATTTTTCAGGTTTTTTGATAGTCCGGTCGACCTCCAGCATGACCCCGGTCGACCTGAAATAACAGAATGCAATTCTCTACAGTCTGTCACAGTGGCGGTCGACCGCCCCTCAAATCCCGGTCGACCGGATTTCCCAGGGACCGGCCACCTGTAGGTTTCTCAGTGGCGGTCGACCGCCAGCCCCTGCAGGTCGACCGCCAGCCCCGAGCTGCCAACAATTGTTGACTTTTTAACCTTTCGAGATAAGCCACTCTCATGGGAATTGTTTAATCCCTAAGCTACCAAACTCTCCAGATATTGTGGATCTGGTCTGGGGGAGGCCTTGGACCATTCAAGAACCTATATAACTTATACAAGAGGGTTTGGAAAACCCTAATGCTCAAGGAAGATCAAAGGGATGCTGCCAAGAGGAAGAGAAGGGATTTGGCACTGTAGACGTGAACAGTGCTCCGAGAGAAGTTCTTCATCCTTCTTCATCAAGTCAAGTGAAGATCAGCCCAAGGATTCAAGCTGCATCCAAAGCATCCAACCATCTATTAAGGGGGAGCAAATCAAGATTCTTCTATTGTGTTCTAAATTCTTTTTGCCTTCTTAAGCTTCATATGTGGATCTTGTAGTTGTTAAAATATTTCGGTGTGTGTGGATCTTCCTAGATCCGTGTGTGTGTGTTTGTGTGTGTCCTCCGGTGTAGCTGTATGTGTATTAAGGTGTTCTTACACCTTCGCGGGAACTCCTCTTCCCAGTGTGTAAGTGTTGTGTGTGGTTGATCTTGTAACTTTTTACAAGATAGTGTGTGGATCCTCATAGTCCGTGAGGGGTGGACGTAGGTTGCCATTGTGGCATCCGAACCACCTAAAAATCGTTGTCGCCGTGTGGTTTGTTCCTTTTCTTCTATCCCCATTTTGTGCAAATTGCATGTGTGATTTCCAGTTCAGTTTTATTCTCGTTTATCCTGAATAATCCGTTTATCACCTTTTAGATCTTGCCTTGTTTTTTGGTTTCTGTTAACCTTGTCTCTCATATAGCATTCTATCACATATTTTATACAAAAGGAAAAAAATCTTCATTAATTTTTTAACACCCAATTCACCCCCCTCTTGGGTGCCATTTAAACTCGGGACTTCAGCTCGGCTATGTATAGCATTCCCGTAAGAAACACGGGTAGCTCGGGTTTTGGTGACTCCAAATAAGATTGTTCCGAATAAAGTTCGGAAGTAGATGACAATGGAGCACTCATGGATGGTGAAGAAGCACATGTCCTTTCAAACCAATCCCAAAACTTTTTCTTGATTTCCTCAAAGGAGTGGGTTGGAGTGGGGACCTCGGAGTGGACTTGCTCCTCGGCTCTCGGCTCGGGTGTGGACCTAGACTCGACTAGAAGCGGGGCTTCCACTTGGTTGGAGGTGCTTGGGTGGGATTGGACGGGGAAGCCAAGGGGAGGTTGGTTGGAGGCGACGGGGTAGACCACTTGAGTGGGGTTGCTTTGGTGGGCTTGGATGGGGGTGAAGGGGCGGGGTTGGTTGGAGGTGTGGTCCACTTGATTGCGGGTGAGTTGGTGGGGATGGCTAGTGGTATGACCCCCGTAGTTGGAGGTAGGTGGACGGGGAAGGTAGACCCTCCTAAGCGCTCTCTTCATATCCCACCATGACTAGATGGGCCGTAGCCTCCTATCTTCCCGGAAGTACTTGATGTCCCTCCATGTTTCGGCGGCCTCATAAAAAAGTCACCTTTTGGCTAAGTTGACTTGCGCGGGACCGGACATAAGATAACACTCAAAGTAGTCGTCCATAACGGCTTCCCACTCTAAGTAGTCACTCGGGTTTTCGGAGCCATAGAAGTCCCGGGCTTCGGGCCTTTTGGGGTGGTTCGGGTGGTCCTTCCATTTTAGATAGTATCGCAACCATGGATAAGATTCGGGTGTTCGGTAATCCATGGGACACAGGGAAGCTAGTGGATGGCCATGCCGACACTTGGATAAAACACTAGACACGACCCCAAGTAATGCAAAGTTGGAATGCCGACTCGACTACCAACCTAGACACGACCAAGATTCGGTACGTGGCGGAGCTAATCGATCCAAAGATCACTCGCGCAAGTGTGTGGCCTTCCCGATAGGTGTAGCCTAACGTTCGGACAACACCTTTTTATATACCGAACAATGGTATGCGGATACAACCTTAGACCGACTTAGACGATGACTAGACGTAAATGACACTTTTTTTTTGATTTAGACATCCTAGAATCAACTGGCGCTCTGATACCAAACTGATGCGGGACGAACCACAGACTCGACTCCAATTGGAATGCGATCCTTGGACTCTATGCAAACTCGCGATCGTCCCTTAGCGAGGGAAGCGTCGGACGTGCACGGTTGAGAAACCGGCAGTGAGCTAGGGTGGTCGGCTCTCTCTTGTGCCCGAATCGGGTCACGGAACGGTCACGCTCTCTCTCGCAGTAGCGGTAATGCAATAATATGAAGCGGGCTAATTACCCTATCATGCTCTCTAGCAGCGGCATATGAAATATATATGAATAAAGCAAGTTGCCGAGCAAGAGAGAGAACACGATACCTCCACGCTCCCGGTGTGGGGAAGACGATCCCAGCCGAATTCGGTAACTCCCGGTAACAGTAATGAATTAAATTACAGCAATGAAATATCTCCCACTCCACGTAGGGAGGTAAAGGGCTACACAAGTGGGCCCGGGAGGACCGATCTCGGGTTGACGGGCTACACTTGATCACCCCGTCGGCGCGGTTCGGACGGCGTATGCTGCTGGTTGTGGGGCCCACGCGCTGTTCGGTGGGGCCGTGTGGGACCGGGGTGGCACCACTGTGGTGGGGACGCCTGGGGAAGTGCTTCCTAGGATGGCGGCGTGCTAGTTCGCCGGCCGGAGGCCGGGCGGTTCCGATCGGCACCGGTCAGAAAGAGTGCCCACGGATCTGCTGCTTCTGTTTTCAGGCGCGCGCTCCAGCGAGATCGGCTGCTGAGATCAATCCTGATGTCGGATCTAAGCACAGGATATACCGTTGGAAAGCTCTTTCGAAGTCCTTCAATCTTGGACCAAAGAGATGAACTGGATCTGCACAGATCTGGCCTTTGTTGATTTTTGAAGTTGCTGTTGGACAGTTCCCGAAACCTCAGAACAGCAGAGAAGTTTCTTGAGAACTACCTTTGACCGCGGAGTAGACCTCAGATTCAGACCTTGATCTCTTCATGCAAGTTGTGGAGGGGAAAGAGAGGAAAACGGCAATAATTTTTGTGAAAAGTTTTATTGGGATTTGGGTGGGGAAAAGTATGTTAGACTGGCGGGTGGTCGGATCTGGACAGAGGTAGGTAGAACTGTAGAAGGATCTGAAAGTGAATTGTAGAAAATAGGTGGAGGCATGTGGAAATTCCAAGAAAATTTTTGGGTAAAGGGGATGGTGGGAAGAACCTCCAGTAATTTTGGAAGTTCCAGAAAAAATCAAAAATGGGACCAAGAAGGCGAAACTCAGGGTGGCTGTGATTGGATCTGAACAAAAGGTAGAACTGGGGGGTGGAGATGCACGAAAATGGAAAGTTATAAAACGGGACTATAATTTTTTTTCAATTTTTATGGAGGGTTATGATGAACCCTAGAACCTACCCTGAAAATATCAGCTCCAGAAGCTGAGAGAATGGGGAGCTAAAATTCTTGGAGTTGCCTTCTATCCAGCAAGATAGAACCTAGACAGAACTTCCGACGGTGGCTCGGGCGGCTCGATGGCGGCACGAACGGCGGCGGCGGCGGCACAAAATGAAATCAGAGGTGGAGGGGCTAAGATAGAAGGGTTCACAACCCTGAAATGCAGAGGATGGAGAAGGAAAACTAGAGGGGAGAGGTAAGGGGCGCACCCTTCCTTGGAGCATTCAACCAAATTTCTGAAATTTCATATGATTAATTCTACTAAAATGGAAATACAAGCCTTATATAATAAATGACAAAAGACTCAAACTAACCCTAGATCTAGAATTAGGAGGGGTAAAAGAGGGACATCACATTTGATTCAAACAAAATAAAAAAAAGAAAATCCTAATTAATTCTAAAGGGGGGGGGGCCCTTGACCAAGGGGGAGGGTAGGTGGCCTACCCTTGACCTTTTAACACACTTGTCTCCCATGTGGTCAATTGGCATTCAAACCTTCTAGATGGCCACCTAGGATGGTTGACCAGCCCCACATAGCTTAGGTGGCCCAATGGGAAAAGAGAGAGGGCCCCCTAGCTTGACCTACTACACATTTGCACAAAAACCCAAAGAATCCAAGGGAATGACACATTGGCTTACAAAGCCTTACAATTGTACATATACTTTCCCAAGGATATAAAAGCAAACTAAAGGACACAAATGCAAAATACAAAGTCAGTACTCGGCTTCGATTCCCATCACTCCCTCTCCCCCCCTGGCCGGCTTACAGCCCCTCCCTGCGTGGAGGTAGTATTTTTGGTTGTAAATCTCTTAACCCCACCCCGAGATCCCCCTCCTGTGTGAGACGTAGTGATTGTAATTTGATTATTCAGGTTCAAGCTTCATCGGCGCAGCGTGCGGGTAAGCCCACGCTTCCTCGCTCGCCCTCGTCTCCGGCCGGGATCGGCGTCTTCACGCCGATCAGGTGAGCTCCTGATTGCACTTCTCTGCTGGAATCACTTTTCTTGCTTAGTATTGCATCTTAGTGCTGTCGGTCGGTGAGTGAGTGCCTGATCTCAAATTATCATCGAATTGAGCGACCACCGTAGAGTGAGTTGAGAGAGCGACCCTACAACCCACGCCCTTGGCGTGCTGGCCGCCCACGGAATTGGGCATCCTAGGCCCTTAGGGGTTCAGCCCAATCTAGCCAAATCCCCGGAAAGGCAAGGTCCCACTTCGGACCCTCTCCACCATCCCCGGTCCGTCGACGGATCTGAGTGTGCGCTACACGGGTAAGTCCGCTAGAGTTGGTTCGCCAATTTGTTGCTTGCTTGCGAGTATAGGTCCAAGGTGCATTGGCCTTGTGGCTATCACCCCAAGGTGGTGTCACATCACTCAGCTACGAGCAGGACCTTCGTTGTAGCTCCAAGTAGACATATAATGGGGTAGGGATGGCGCTAAATGGTGAAGGGAGGTGGTGGAATGGTGGGAGGGAATGTGGAGAAGGTATGGAATGAGAGCTATGGTGGAGCTAGAAGGGTTTGGGGAGGGGAGGGGTGCAGGGAGGCTGCTGGTTCACTGCACTAGGTGGAAAGGGGAAGGGGAGGTGGAGGAAGAACAAAGTTGATGGAGGAGGAGAGTGGGGGGCGACCAGATCAAGGGGGGGCTCCCCTTGGGTCGACCTAGGGTATGAGGAATGGGAGAGGGGAGGGAAAATTCAAATTTTGGCCTTGGGAGGGGCTGCTTCAGCCTTGGGAAGGTGAGGACATGCTTGGGGAAGGGAAATGGGTAGTTGGGGGTTGGGAGGTGGGATGGGGATTGGTGAAGATCTCTTGGGGATGGGGTAGAGTAAAGAGGAGGTTTGTGGGGAGTTGGAGAGGTCTTAATGGAGGGAGAAGGGAGAGAGAAAGTGGTTGGGAGGGGAGGAGAGAGAGAAGGGGGCGAACCCCTTAGAGAGGGAGAGAGAGAGAGAGAGAGGGGGGGATAAGGGCTTCTCACCCACTCAATTGTATTCTCTCCAAAAGAAGAAGAATTAAATTGGACACTTGAAAATTCAAATATTGTTTCATTAACTTCAAATGGGGGGAATGGGGTCTTATATATAGGCAACCCACATTTTACAAAAAGTCCCTGACTCTTGCTACAATGACAAATAACCAAGGGGGTAGGGGGCGCCCCTAGGCCTAGCCCAATGAATTGGGCCCATTAACTAATCTAATCAACCCTCTAACACTTAACTTTGGTAGATGACTCATTAACCTAGGTACATGGCTCAAATAAAAGGAAAATTACAATGGTATGACTCAAATAAAAATGAGGAAATACAACATATGACTCAAGATAAATGACTAGACCATGCCGGACGCTTCCGGGGCGAGGAGACGAGCCGTGAGTGTGGGCACGGGAGGTGATGTCCCCATCACATTCACTCTTTGTTCGAGGCCTCGAAGCCCAAACCTACTAGAAAACCCCAGGGCCCAGTTGCCGAGGGAGTCCAGACGAATGAGCAAGTGCAGGCCATCCATTTCCCCAACCAATCCGCTCCACCTCGCTTCCAGCAACCTCCCTGCAACCCCCAGTTCACCGCTCCACCAACTACCCAACCATCATTTCCTACTCCTCAGCAACCACAACCGCCACAACAGCCTCAACAGCCGCCACAATACCATAATGTCCCTCCACCAAATGGCGACGCCCCTGCTCGAACGGGTCCCAAGAGAGCTCATTACCCTCCCCTTCCTGAAACTTTGCCAGATATCTTTTCAGCTCTTATGCACACTAGTGATCTCTAGCTTCCTCTAGAACGCCCGAACTGGAATCCCTCAGCCGACCCATCCAGATTTTGCATATTCCATCAGCAGCCTGGGCACACGATTGAGAGGTGCTACCAATTCCGTGACTTAGTCTATGATTTGCATGAAGGACAGCGGATCGATTGGGCAGAAATGCATAAGTTGATTACAGAAATCAAAGAAAGAAGAAGACAGGCGCCGAGGCCGCATCAGTCGGCGCCGCAGCAGTAGCAACCTCAGCAACCTCAACCCCAGTAGCACCAACCTGTACCAGAGTTAGGGATTCATCAGAATCCCATGCCAAACCACCCGCCCTCTCCGCAACAATAGCCGCCGGCACCGGCTCAGGTGAATATTGTTCACCGCCCATCTCCCAACACTGGGTGGTCTTATGATGATGAGACTCCTACTAATCTTTTGGCTCTCCACCATACATACACCAACTCCCCTTCACCTTCTGTCCCCTCCGTCATTCGGCCCACTATTATAACTTCCACCACATCCACCATTTCCTCCAGATTCCGCATTGCACCTACCACCTTGCCCACCATCTCACCAATCCTTGCATCTTCACCCGTCATACCCTCCATTGTCATCCCCTCACCTAGCCCTTCACCTATCATCCTGCCTCCAGGGCCTGTCAGACCCACTGTCACCTCTCCCACCTTTGTTCCTTCCGCTTACCCCATTGGGCCAGTCGGGAGTCCTTCTAATACCGTGCCGGCATAGAACCTTGCCCTCCGGAGCGGGCGTTTATTTCAGAGAAGCTATCCCTCTACTGGTGCGCCTGCACCCAACCCTCCAGTTGCCTCACCCACAGTTGAGCAAGAAGAAGCCGACCCCCTACCTGGCACAAGATATGATCTACTGCAGCACTTGGACCGCATGCCAGCCAAGATTTCCATATTAGAGTTGATCAAGCGCTCCACGCTGCACCAAGAAGCTTTGAGGACTTTTCTCCAGAAGGTGATGGTCAGCGAGGATATGGTGGTAGACAGTTTGCCGTTGGCATTGGATACAATTACGAAGGGGCCGTCCATTTCTTTTTCAAATTCAGAATTAGCACCCCCCGAGGCACGCCAAATGCCACTTTGCATTTCAATAACATTAAATAAAGTGGCGATCGACGCGGCTCTAGTGGACACGGGAGCTTCGATAAATGTCTGTCCCTTGAGCACTCTACGTGCCTGCAATATTTCTGAAGATATGCTAAGGCCAACTCCGACGACCATTGCTGCTTATGACAACTCCAGGAGAGCATGCCATGGGGTGGTGGCCGTTCAGGCCGAGCTCGGGCCATTGACGATGGCCGTGGAATTTTATGTATTAGATATTGATCCAATGTTCAAAGCTATTCTAGGCCGTACGTGGATCGACAGCTTACATGATGTGCCTTTGACCGCTCACCAATGCCTTAAATTTCCATTATAGGGGCGGGTGGTCAAGGTAAAGAGTATTTCCATAGTGCAAACTGTTGAAGCTATTTCTGACAAGATTCTGCCAACTCTCTGGCCGAGCAATAAGCCGGTCCTTTCTGTGATGGACTTGGATTTTCCCTGGGCATATGCGTCACGCCAGCCCGCCACTACACCTATTAATGTCAAAGCCAAGTCCAAGATAAGAGACTCCAAGGGCTGGAACATGATTCTGAAACTAGGGTACCAGCCAGGCACGGGTCTCGGAGCCCAATTACAAGGGCAGACTACGCCAATCCTAAGGGGCAGAAAAAAGAGCAGAAGAGGCCTCGGGTATCGAGAGTCCGCGTTGTCATTCCTGGGAGATTCAGGGCCGCTGACGTGGGACTACCGTCAGCATTTTATGAAAGGACCGTTACAGCCCGGCACTCTAAAGACGTCGCCTTGTTCTGATATGAGAAATGATGCTGCTTATGCCATTGCTAACCCACCGCCGCCACTGAAAGGGCTGGTGGGTGATATGGAAGATTTTTGTAATAGTTTTGAAAAAATTGTTTCATGAAGAAGAAAATTGTCTGAAAAATCCCGAGATGTAGCTTGTGAGGTACGCTCCAGTAGAGCCAGTTTACTAAAGGTCGCGGGAAAAGGGGAGCTCCCTTGTTACATTTTCTTGGTCTCTTTCCCGCCTTACTTCCCTGTTCCAAGAGCTGGAGTTTATACCTCGCTCACCTCCGATTATGATTAATCCCCTGTTGGTAGAAATGCCAACTGAATTTTTGATTGTGACATGTCCATGTGAGCGCTGCCCACCTATTGATATGATGTGGTCCCCCTCATCCGATCTCTCCACTATGTGGTTTTCTTCATCTGATCCTTTCTTTGATGTTTTGTTTCCGTCTCTCTTCCCCCTTCAACTTCCTCCTCCTCCTCCCCCCTCTGATCCCTCTTGCTACACGATCTCCTCCAATCTCCAAAAAAAATGCCAATTTTAAAACGAAGATTTCAGTGGAGGTTTATGCTATGTTTTGTAAGTCCTCTTCCCAGGGGAACAAGGCCTCTGCTTTCCTTCCTGTAGATTTTCTATCTTCTAAGTTAGATGTAGGGTTTGTTGAAGCTTTGAAAGTAGAGTTGATTGAGTCTAGTGAAGTAGAATCTTGTTCTAGTGTCTCCAACCATTCCACGCTTGCTACGCGCCCGATGACGTGTCATTCTAAAACCATTCCTGATAGGTTCTTACAAGATCTTGCTCAGCGTTGCCACGCTCTCCTTAGATGCCCTGAGTTTGTAGAGACAGCCATCGTCCTGGAGGATGATGAGGAGTTAGACGGGGTTTGGAGTGACGATGGGTTAAGTGTTTATGAGATCATAGATAAGAAAGACCTGATCAACTGTGAGGATAGCGACGTGGATGGCACTGCCGATTTGTACGCGCAGGGTTTGAATAAATTTGATGAACCGTCGTCAGCAGTGGATGAGCCCACTAAAGAAATTAATCTTGGAATGGAAGACGATCCCAGGCACATAATCATCTCTGCTAATCTCCCTCCTCAGGTTGAAGAGGAGTTAGTCAAGGTTTTGAGGGAGTATAACGATTCATTTGCCTGGTCCTACGAGGACATGCCGGGCCTTGACCCCGCCCTAGTGGAACACAGACTTGTACTTAAACCAGGGGCAACGCCCGTTAAGCAAAAATCAAGAAGATTCCACCCCCAAATGGCCTTAAGGATAAAAGAAGAAGTGGATAAATTGCACAAGGCCAACTTCGTTAGAGTTGTTTTGTATCCTCAATGGGTGGCGAATATTGTCCCTGTGATGAAAAATGATGGAAAAAATTGAATTTGCATCGATTTCAGGGACTTGAATAAAGTATGTCCTAAAGATGATTTCCCGCTTCCTCACATCAACGTGTTGGTGGACAACATAGCTGGGTACGAAGCCCTCTCATTTATGGATGGATATTCAGGGTATAACCAAATCAGCCTAGCTCCGGAAGATCAAGAGAAGATCTCATTCACCATGCCCTGGGACACTTACTGCTACGTGGTCATGCCGTTTGGACAAAATAATGCGGGTGCCACATACCAACGGGCGATGATGGCAATCTTCCACGACATGATGCATGTTTATATGAAAGCCTACGTAGATGACATTCTGGTGAAATCAAGGTCGAAAGAAGAGCACCCGGCTATCCTAGCCAAGGTGTTGCAAAGGGCTAGGGAGTATAAATTGAAAATGAACCCAAAGAAATGTGTATTTGGGGTATCATCAGAGAAGTTACTGGGTTTCATAGTTAGCAAGCGAGGGATCCAAATTGATCCAAACAAAGCAAAGGCCGTTATGGATATGCCACCGCTTAAGAACATCACTGAACTTCGAGGTTTGATTGGGTGCTTGCAGTTCATCCGGAGCTTCATATCTCAACATTCGTAAAGGTGCCGCCCATTCTATGAACTGTTGAAGGCGGGGACCAAATTTGAATGGAATGAACAATGTCAAACAGCCTATGAGGATCTTAAGGTTTATTTGTCTAATCCCCCGATTTTGTAACCCCCTGTTCCTGGAAAACCCCTGATTTTATATATTTCGGTTATTGATGACTCCCTAGGAGCTGTCCTGGCACAAGTGGATGACGAAGGGAAGGAAATTGCAGCCTATTACCTCTCTAGGTTGTTCAATCCTGCAGAAGCTAAGTATACCACTATGGAGAAGACCTGCGCAGCCTTAGTTTGGGTAGCTCAGAAGTTAAAACACTATTTCCTTGCCCATGAGGTTAAGTTGATCTCTAGAATGGACCCAATTCGCTATCTTTTAGAGAAACCCGTCCTTTCTAGTAGGTTAGCTTACTGGTAGAGCTTTCTCTCTCAATTCGATATTACCTTTATCGTTCAGAAAGCAATCAAGGGATATGCTATTGCTGAACATCTTGCTCATTTACCTATCCCTTGTACATATTCTATCTAGGATGAGTTCCCCGATGAACACCTGGCTGTGCTCACTCAACATCCTTTTTGGTCATTGCACTTTGATGGTGCACTTAATTCTTAGAGCCGAGGGATCGGCGATGTCCTCCTCACTCCAGAGGGAGTGACCATTCCCATTACATATCAATTCTCTTTTCCGACTACCAACAACATAGCCGAGTATGAGGCCCTCCTTACCAGATTGAAGCACGCCTACATCATGGGCGCGCGATATTTAAACATCATAGGAGACTCTCAGTTAGTGCTGCGCCAAGTTCTTTCCACTTATCGCACTCATGACCCTAATCTCAAGCCTTATCAAGATTTGGTCACGCTCTTGGTTAAGCAATTCCGTAAGCTGATTTACATTCACACCCCTCGGTCTCAGAATATTCTCGCCGATGCGCTTGCATCGCTTGCTTCCTCCCTCTCCTTCCCCCTCAGTCGCTCCGCTGAGACCATTGTGGTCCAACGGTTAGATACTCCTTCCCTTCAGGATCTGTGGTTTGACAACCTTAGGAAATCCGTAGGGAAGAAGGTTGAGAAAGAGGATTTGAAAGAAGTATCCTTAATTGAGCTCGAGGAAATATTAGAAGAAGAGGAATTGCCTTGGTACCACGAAATCGAGTAATATTGCCGGGATGGGTCATTCCCAGAATCAGCCAATGCCGAGCAGCGCAAGGCCATTAGAAGAGTCGCCTCCAGATACACAATCATTGCGGGAGAATTGTATAGGCGTGCTCTTAATGGAGTTCTCATGAGGTGGCTGGACGATGACGAGGCTTGGAAAGTTGTTGAAGCAGCTCACTCAAGTGAGTATGGAGGGCATGTCAATGGCCAGGCTTTGGCGAAGAAGATTCTTAGGCAGGGCTATTACTGGCCAACCCTAGAAGAAGATTGTTCCACCTATGTCCGTAGGTGTCTTCAGTGCCAACTCCATGCCGATAAAATTCATGCTCCTACTTCATCTCTCCATCCTCTTTCTGCTCTTTGTCCATTCTCTATGTGGGCTTTTGATATTGTAGGCCCACTAGGTTATCCTAACTCCCAAACTAAATAGAAATCTTTCATTCTTACTGCTATAGAGTACTTCACCAAGTGGGCCGAAGCCGAAGCATATGCAGAAATCAAAGCTACCACAGTTTGCCGCTTCATCCTCAAGAACATCATTTCGCGGTTTGGAGTGCCAAGCGACATCATCACCGACAATGGACCACAGTTCGTGTCACAAGAACTTCAGGACCTCTGTAAGAAATTCAACATCTCATTACATCATTTATCACCATACTATTCCCAAGGCAACGGCCAAGCTGAGGCCACCAATAAGGCTCTTCTTAAAATCATCAAGAAAACATGCGAGTCACACAAATTCACTGATTGGGCCGATAAATTAATAGAAGCTCTATGGGCTTATCGCACCTCCGTCCGCACTCCCACAGGGCAAACTCATTTTGCTCTCACTTATGGGATGGAGGTGGTACTCCCGTATGAGATTTTGATCTCTTCCCGAAGAGTGCAGCTAGACAAAGAACTTAATCTCGACGAACGTCGAGAGGCGTTGCTAGTCCAGCTGGAACTCTTGGACGAGAAGAGGCTGAATGCGGCCAATCATGTCTCTATTTATCAAAAGCATGTCTCGCGTCATTTTCAAAAGAAGGTCATTGAAAGAAAATTCCAAGTGGGTAATATGGTTTTGAAACGTAAATTCATTAGATCAGCAGCTCCTAGGTCTAAGCTGCAACCCAATTGGGAGAGTTCATTCGTAATCAAGGAGGTTTATCCTGAGAACGCGTACCATCTAATCAACGCGGAGGGAGAAGAATTATCTAATCCGTGGAACAGGTTGTACCTCAAACGTTTTTATCCTTAAAGTCGAGCTAGCAACGGCCTGGTGGCGGGGTGTTCCTCTCCTTGATCATGAAGGGAGATCCCCAGTGCAACACTCACACACTACACGACCTCCAAGGCAAGGTTTTCCTTTGCTGCGCAACACCGTTTCTCCTTTGGCCATACTTGGGGGAAAGTGAAAAATCCTTATTTTTCCCCCTCTTCGGCCCAATATAGGGGCAAGTGGTGAATAAGGGGGCGAGAACCGATCTAGACACCCCAATGAAAGAGAGGTCTCAAATAGGGACAGTTCGTTATGACCTAATTCCGCATTCATAAAAGAAAAGAAATAAAAGAAATAAAAGAAAAGGGGAAAAAATCAAGGCAAAAGCTAAAAGCTCATTCAAAAGCTCGAAGCTCAAAAGTCTAACTGCTCCGAAGAATGAAACTAAGCATGGCAAGAGTGGCAGTATAGTTTCCCCGTGGGACGTCATGAGCCCGGTTGTACGCGTGCCTAGAGCGGATGATGGTTCGATGACGGACACAAAGCCCCAACGCAACAGACCAAATCTCTTGAAGAGGGGTTGTCGTGAGAAGAACTCAAGCCCTAAAAACCTCTATACCTATTACCGGCTTTCCTATCAAATTCTCTTTTTGATTTCCCAAGGACTGGATCATACCTCGGGTATGGCCTTGGCAGAGACACCGTTAAGCAAAATTGGACCTTGGCCATAGATGGTCACATATGATGCACGTTGTACTTGGGACGCCCCTAATGAGATATGTGGGTTTCCCATCGCCGGGTCTGAACTGGTTCAAAAAAATCCTAAAAATCTGATATTTCAAAAATCTAAAAAAATCTGATATTTCAAAAATCCAAAAAAAAATTATATTTCAAAAATCTAAAAAAAAATTGATATTTCAAAAATCCAAAAAAATCTGATATTTCAAAAATCCAAAAAAAATCTGATATTTCAATATCCAAAAAAATCAGATATTTTAAAATCCAAAAAAATTAGATATTTCAAAATCCAAAAAAATCTGATATTTTAAAAATCCAAAAAACTGATATTTCAAAAAAAATCAGATACTTTAAAAATCCAGAAAAAAATTAGACATTTCTAAAAATCCAACCAAAAAAATCAAGTATCTTCAAAATCATAAAAATATTTTCAAAATCATCACATAGTCCCCTTGTATTCCATGGCATACATTGCATCCTTTTTCTTTTGTCATTTTGCCTATTTAATAAGGTTTACCCCCTTGACCAAAAATCAAGAACTGGTCATTCCCTAACTTGCTGCAGGCAAGGGGTTAAGCCTAAAACAGATTTAACCTATTTTCTTGTTTAAGCATGTGTGCAGGGACATGTATGAAGGCAGATAAAGCATGTCTATATATACACGGTCCGTGGGAGACCGTTTTCACTTCTTTCACGATCAACACAATGACCGTCTCAATCACCTACACGGTCTCAGTGAGATCGCTTTCACTTTCAGAACCCTCACTCATAAGCTGGTGGCTCTTCCCTGTGCTCAGAGTTCAACGGTCTATGTCAGACCGCTTATACCGACCAGACGGTCCTACTATAACCGTTCCAACTTATTAACGGTATATCGATAGACCATTTTCCTCTCCAAAGTCCCCTACCTCGAATTCCTACCGTTGGCCGGATACGCGGTTTAGATGAGGCCGTTTACCATTATTGGGCGGTTAGACTCTGACCATTTACAGAATTCAGTGGTCCTTTCCTGGGCCGTGTTCCTTCCAGAGAACCACCTCAATTCACAAATGCACAAACAAAATATGGCCAATCTCATTCAATCAAAGCATTCCATTCTTTTATTCAAAATCAAGCAAATCAGCATCGATCCATAGGTCTCCATACATCATAAAAGGAAAAAATCACTCAATCCTCAGCCGGGCATCCCCGCGAGGTTGAATCTCTCGCAACTCTTTCACATATGCCTGGTACTCCTCCTGGAGCTCTGTCACCTCCGCTGGTAGGACGCGTGTCCTGCTAACCTCCCACATGATTAGCGCACTCCTGACCGCCTGCTCATCCTCCTCTATCTCGAGTCTCCTCGCCTGTAGTGCGAGAAGGTGGGGTTGTCACGCCCCAAACCTTTAATATAGTGAAAGATAATCTCGAGAAACATGAACAACCGACATGGTAAGTCTCTTGCAAGCAAGAATAATTAGAGCGCAATAACAATCACACATAAGATGCAATTGCACAATAATTTAATCAAACCTTCACTTTTATTAATAATCAGAATGATTCAAATACAACAATTATTCAACTACGTGACTCAATAAAGAGAAAATTACATGAACTCGATCTAGACATCATTGACTTCCTAAGTCTTCTCTCAATCTTATGTGACCTTCATTCGCTCTCGGACCCATCACTTGAATAACTCAAATCCGAATCTGAACTACTTGCATCTCTTGGAAAGATTGAAAAATAGGTAATGAGCACACTTGCCCAGTAGGTATCTTCGCATCAACATGAAGACAATATTAAAGTGATTAGCATTTTGGGCTCTAGAGAATAAAGTAAAATCATGCGAATGCGAAAAATCACGTGAATAAACCAAAGTAACAAGACGTGATCAAGTTAAGATATGATTGAGCAAGCATGATCAAGCAAGAATGTAATTATGGTCTTTCATGAACAAGAATGCAACGAGAATGTACTAGCAAGTCAAGCAAGAATGCACTCTTCACTTAGTAACAAGTACTTCATGAATTTCTGTGGATATTTTCACTTCACGAGCCGTGTATAATTTCACTTATTTATAAAGAAAGTACTCCCAGCGCAATGCGACGCTAGTAGCATCATACCCGATAGTTTATAAAAGTACATTTCTGACAATCAGTCAAGCGGACTAGCATAGAGCCCTTGAACACAATCAGTGCTCGAACCGCATCTTCAAGTATAAATCAAGCTACTTCCACGTATATAGTAATAAAGTTGGCAACGCATGTAATAAGTTCAATGAATGTTCAAGACTCAATGTCAATAATAAGAATGCACCAAATATAGATTTATGAGTTCAAGAAATGCATTAATAACTAAGTTATGCCTTCGAGAAAATTTGACAGCATAACGGTACATTCTTTATCTTTCATACTTTATCTTAGATGTCTTTGAATAAGGTTACAAGTCCTGGACTATCATTAGTCAGTCTAGCATTATAGGAATATTAACCCTTGGGTCAACAGTATTCAGAAAACATAGCAGTCTAGAACTGGGCTGCTATATTGACATGGCGGTCTAGCATTGGGCCGCTAGAATGGGCTGAATCCAGAAAGAAATCGGTTTGGACTCAGAGAACTTGGCGGTTAGATACTGGGCCGTTAATGGGACTTAGCGGTCGAGTATTGAACCGTTACAAGATAGAATTCAGAAAACATCGATAGTGCTTTCTAGACAATTTGGGCTTTAATGGTATAACCAACTTGGCGTCCTTGTGGGAATCCAAGGCTCGCGGAGAATTATAGAGGCCTTGAAACAAGATTTCCTACTCCATTGGAAGGAATATCTAAAGGAGAGGTCATCAAGTCCAAGATTATGTTCCTATATTACAAAAGTGTAACTAATGGTCATATACCGGGATATATGTCATGAACTTACAGAAATGACTCTGAGATAAGAAGGGAATTTGTAATAGTGATAAACCAATCAGTGAACCACGTTTATTATAACCCTTGAAAGATGTATCTAATACAAAGTATAAGTTTTGGCATGAAATTAGCATAAGCTTTAAAATAATCCCAAGTATGATAAAGAGCATGCGATCACTGTCATAAATCAGTAATTAAAAACTCAGAGCAATGAAATACCATTAAAATAGGTTAGAACATATTTAACTAGGCTTACTTATAAGTTAATGGGCTATTCTTAAATCTATCTCGGGTCGACAAAAATAGAACATTGGCAGTCTAATATAGAGTCGTGATAGACAACTTGGAGGTTTATCGTAAGGCCGCCAGAGGGACTTTAACGGTCTATGTCTGGTCCGCCAGAAATTTCATAAAAATCACGTTTACAGAGTGTCTAGCGATTTATTGTAGGGCCGCTACACAAGGTTTGGCGGTCTAAGTTTTAACCGCTAGAGCACGTCTGACAGAAAACTATATATCTACAACACATCATGTTTGGAAATCAACATATTATAATTTCACAGCATGATAAAATAGAGATAACATGCATGGGATCCATGTATTAGAACAAGAGAATTTATTTAATTTATTAGGGCTAAGGAATATGCATGAACATTACACTATATGCATAGACTCAAGTAAATCATGAAATTCACGATCTATAAAGCATGAAATCAAGTGCAATAAGAGTACTTTTAATCCTAGAATGATATTTTAGCCGTTCATGAGATGACCTACCTCTGCTAAGGCTTTTATGCTTGGAATTTGATGTTGGAAGTCGACCCTTAAGACTGCACTTCATGTTGTAAATCAGTAACTTCATGTCCTAATATCTCTTGATCCACTTGACCAAATGACGTGAAACTTGGAGGGTAAGAAGTAGATACTAAGGGAAACAAAAAGTTCTAAAGGACCTAAAGCTAAATACCTCGATTTGGTTCCCTAATTCCTTGATCTTCACCGGACTTTTGCACTATTTTCTGGGTTGCTAATGTGGAACCAACAACTTTGCAGGTTTCTATCTTCTTGTGAACTTGATCTCCTATCACAAAATTTTGAGAGATGTTAGTCCCATGTATTAGGAATAAAAACTTCTAAAGAACCTACCTGAAACAATGTCGTCTTACCTTGATTCCACGCGAGCCAAATGTAAGGCTCGCGCAGGTCAAAACTAGGTTCTATTTATAGGGTTTTACTAGGATTTGAGGATTAGAACAATCCTAGAATCCTTATCAAACATTAGATCGACTTATGAGAGTCTTTAAGATGCTTACTAGTCCACCCACCTCGATCTCTAGGAGATAAGACATCAAAAATCCAATCCTTTTGCTCTTTCTTCACTTCACGGAACTAACAGGAATTAGCGGTCGACTAATGGGCCGTTTTCTTGGATGTAGCGGTTGCACGATACACCGCCATAGATCCTAGGTGCCGAATTTGAATTGCTTCAAACTCTTTTATTCTATGATCCACCCCATTATCCAATTAATGGGTATTTATCTTTATATTCCGTGAATAATTTAATTAACCTTCTAGAATATGGGCCAAACTTCATGGGCTTGATAGGGTGCTAGGCCCGGATACAGAGGAGGGGTGAATGTATCCCTCTACAAATAATGCCCAAATTAAAACTCAGATGCTAGACACAGTCCTAGAATAAAACTAATTCAATTGAACTCATGAACAAACACATGGAGCGCGCCTAAGCAATCATCTAGCGGAAGCAAAGCAAGGCAATCAAACCACTGCATAGATAATTTTTTAGGTGGTTCGGTCCATAGACCTACGTCCACCCCTCACTCCCAACCGGAGTGAGGCTTCCACTAGCATAAGCTAGAAACCGCAGACTCAGTCTGCAACAGGTGCTGCCAAACAGCTTGACCAGGGGAACAACCTCCCCTCTTCCTCCAGACCGGAGGGACACCCCAAGTGACTCCCAGCCACTTGGAACTAGAGACTAGGTCTCTCTTCCTCTAGACCAGGAGGGAACCCACCAGTGACTCCCCGTCACCAGCAAACCAGAGGTCACAGACCTCTCTTCCTTCAGACTAGGAGGGAACCACTGATGACACACAGTCACCAGCGAACTGGAGATCAGATCTCCCTTCTCCTGAGTCCACAGGAGGAACCCCACCTCACTACTGAGTATCGGAAGAACAAAAGTGATCAGAGTAACAAAAGGAAAAACAAGAAATGAAAATAACACAGCAAACAGAAAGCTGGTAACTCAAATGCACAATGTGGCTCTCAATGGAGCTGACTGGCCTGGATCTGATCCACGGTCCAGTAGGAACTTCTTCTGCTACTTCTCTTCTTCTTCTTCTCAACTCACGCTCTCTCTTTCTCTTCTCTGCTCTCCTTTTCTCTCTCACTATCTTTCACTTTTTCGATCTCTCTTCTGCTCTCTTTATTCTTCTGCTCAGGCTCACTCTTCTTCTTTCTTCTTCTTCTTCTGCTCTCTGTCGCTCTCTTCTTCTATCACTCTAGGTTGCTCTCTTTTTCTTCTTGCTGGATCGAGCAGACACTCATTCTTTTATTAGCACTCAATCGTGCAGGCTCTCTCTATCTCTTCTTTTCTCTTCTTCTTCTTTTCCTTTTTCTGCTGCTCTCTGCCTCTTTTTGATCACTTCCTCTCTTCTGTAGGAAGAAGCTTTGCATTTATAGCAGCAGCGGCTAGGGCATGTGCAGGGCTAATGCTCTCCACGATTCCCGCCCTAGCTTCAGTCCACGTGGCGGCTTCTCATCATCTTGGATCACGTGCCAGGTGCCAGCCTCGGATCACGTGCCCAGACTCTGCAGGTTTAATGAAGAGTTCAGTCGATCAGCAGAATCAACACAGACTGTACATAGTTCAATCAAGCAGCAATGTATAGACTTAAACAATGCAGTGTGCATGCAATGTACAGACTTAGCGTGCAGGCTGCCAACGATGTATAGACTTGCTGCGTGCAGTGGGACGCAATGTACAGACTTTACGGCAGGCAGCTGGACGCTGTATAGACATGCTGTGCAGACTGCCAGATGCAGTGTACAGACTTTGTGTGTGTGTGCTGAGACAATATGTAGACTTGGTTCGAGCAACACACTAACTGTACAGACTATATGAATGCAGAGCAAGACCCATGTATAGACTTCATACATGCAAGACTGAAGCGTGTATAGACATGATGTAGCATGATTGTATGGACTTAGTGTGTGCGAGCATTGCTGCAGGCAGTGTACAGACTTTGTTATGCAAGGCTATGGCATGCTGTCAAGCAATGTGCAGACTTGTAGGTGAGACATGAAGCAATAGAATGTATAGACATGCAACAAGGAAGTGTATAGACTTGATGAAAGCAATGCATGCACAATGATGCAATGTTCAGACTTTGCTGAAGGCTACCAGTCGATGTGTGGACTTGGCTGGAGGCAACGCTGAAGCAATGTTCAGACTTCATGTATGCAATGCAGTGGCTTGTACACACTTTGTGAGTGTGAAGCTATGCATGTATAGACTTCACATATGTAGTCATTATACCATGTATAGACTTAGTGTTCACGTGAGAAAACGATGTATGGACTTTAAGTAAAGATGCATGAGCAATGTAAAGACTATGCATATGCAAAGGCTATATAGACTTAGCGTGCTATGCAAAGGCTGTATAGACTTGAGCTAAGCAAGCTATAGGGCCGATGTATAGACTTTGCATATGTGAGACATTGTACAGACTTGAATGCAGAGTGACGATGTGTAGACTTGCCCAATGTACAGACTTAGTAGTAGCATGATGGCGAGTGCTGTACAGACTTCACATGAGACAATGCAATGTGTAGACTTGATGAACAGATAAGTGAGCGATGTACAGACTTGCTAAACGATGCATGAGACGCTGCCAGACTGTACAGACTTCGAGTGAGACGATGCATGAGATGGTGAACAATGTACATACTTTAACATAGGTAAAGTAGACATTGTATAGACTTTGCGAGCACACAGTAAAGTATAGACTTGGACGCTCGCTATGCCTGCGATGTACAGACTTAGTGTTGCGACACTAGGCCAATGTACAGACTTAGACCACCTGCATGCTATGCAATATACACACTTCTCATGCCTGCAGTCTATGCAATGTATAGACTTGGAGTGGCATGCAGCAGACGATGAACAGCCAAGGCTCATGAATGTATAGACTTTGCCAGCGCCAAGTCGATGTACAGACTTACGAGCGCCAGGCCAATGTATAGACTTTGTAGCAATAATGCAGGCTGTATAGACTTTGGAAGATGATGCATGAGACGAAGGACAATGTATAGACTTGGCTTCATGCTAGCTACAGGACAATGTCTAGACTTGATGCAGTGTACAGACTTTGAAGTCTTGCGTACTATGCAATGTACACACTTTGAATTCTTGCAAGCTGTGCGATGTATAGACTTGAAGTCTCACATGTAATGTAGTGTGTAGACTTGGAGTTGCTGCATCCTTTGCAATGTGCAGACTTCCACAAGCAGACTTCCACAAGCAGAGTAAAGCAACTGATGTATATGTATATGAATGCTTAATGCAGCTGATAAACTGACTGAACATCAGAATGACTAAAATGACTGAATATCACATGGTGACTCACAGTGCTTAACTCACATCAAAACCAATCATTAAAATCACAGGGGCACAACAATCTCTCCCTTTTTGATGATGGCAACACTGTCAACACAGTGAGTCATTCTGATGATGTGAGTCATTCTGATGACTCAAACTATTCTCCCCCTTTGACTTCATCAAAAAGAAAATAGTTTGAGAAGTTAAAGCATATTTATTACTCAGTCAATTTCTCCCCCTTGCTATAATCAAGATGAACCATGGAGAGGTATGAATGCAAAGATGCATATGAAACAAGAAATGCAATACCTCCCCCTAAATATATGAATGCAAGGTCACAATTGATATGAACATGATTCAATATGACAAGGAAGCTGCCCCTGAATAGATACCAATTGATATGCATCTGTTGCATTTCTCCCAATTGATATGGTTGAGAGGGAGACGTCACTGGCATTCAAGGATAAGTTCAGGTCAATGAACCAAGGACAGTGAGCAGAAGAGTTTCAAAAAATCAGATTTACAAATAAGCTCCAAACACAAGAAGTTCAGCCAGATTTTCAAGGAGATACCAATCTCATAAATCAATAACAGAATTTTTCAAAGTCTTCCATTATAAGGGCTTATGAATGAACTTTATTGAACAGCATGGTTTAAACATGATGTATACAAAGTTTGTCAATAAAATTCTGTATGTATATCTAAAATCACAGTTTAATAAAAGTGAACCAAGCCCTCATATTTATATCTTGATTAACCTCCCTTTCTCTTACATAATCAAATTTACTGACTTCTTTCAGAATTACATTGACTAGAATTGAGATCAAGCAATTATGAAGTCATGTGAATTTGTCTAGGGTTATAGCAATTTAGCTTTTGCATCAATATTCAAATATTACAATTTGTTCAACAAATTTTCATTCTACATATATCCAGAGCACTCTAGTTCAGTGCACACTTTGTAACTAGAGGATATACGTTGATCAAATGCTAATATCCCTAAGCACTTAGTGTGACTAACAATCATGCTTTATATTAACAGAGCTAACATTTACACCTCATGACATACCTCAACTCATTTCTTTGATGAGTGAGATGTATTTCTCAGTATGCATGCTATTGCTCTGCCAGATTTAACAATCATTTTTAAGCAGAGTTAACTATGGCGCCTCATGACACAATCCTTTGGACATGGTTTCTCAGTGACCAAAGTCATTGCTCTGACAATTATTTACCCTTTAGACATTTCAGAGAGCTCATTTGCTTCAAAACAATACTACTTTCATGCACTTAACCTCATAAAGCCATGTATTCAATAGTATAGATTTCAGAAGTTTTTACAAGACTCAGCATGAAACATTTGGTTAAAGTTTATTAAAAACATGATTCAGATATTTTTTAAGAGATTTAAAGTCAAACTTCGATGAAAACATTAAATTTAAACCAGCTGAGTTATTTCAGACATTCATAAAATCGTATAATAGAAGATTCCTAGTTCAAGTGTTTTCAGATTTATGAACGAGAGATGTCCCATTGAAATCTTCAAGAATGACTAATGGAAGAGGTCTTCAAGAATGAGTGTTTTTGAAGCTCATTGTTTTCAGATATGATCAAGGTTTGTCAATTAAAATCAATGAGGAAAAGGTTATGCACATCAAGCAAGATATCAGGAGGTCAGGCATGCTTCAGGATTTTCAAGATTAACATGCAATGAATTTTGACAAATGTATGCATTTGACAATCTGTATGCAATGCATTGACTCCCCCTGACACTATGCATTCAATTACTCTTTTTGGCATTTTTCAATGTAGGGAAATGCAATGCACTATATGTATGCAAGGACATGCAATGTTTGCCATGAAGACTAAACATATGACAATGTGACTCATGCTCATTAAGACTGCCCTACTAAGCAAAATGACCCATGGTACTAGGCGGAGCACTTGGTCTAAAAGACCACCTCACACATAGTAAGACCATCCAGACAGATTTCCCTGTCTTTTGGTAGCTTACTCTTTGATATACCATAGTGGTCATGCATGATAATTCAACATGGGCAGCATGCATGGATCAAATTTCAGCTTTTCAGATTTTTCTGAATGCAATTTGTTTTCAGAGATTATGCATATCAATAATTATCAAACAACTGCAATTGGCATATGTATGCATCAGATGCAGACAACCCTTTTAATCTCTTATTTGCATAGAACACTCAGCAAGTGCATGAACAAAAAATAATGCAAATGGCAGATGATGAATGAATATGCAAAATCAGATTTAATATGCTATGCAGTAAAACTAAAAATAGGAAGTGCAAGAAATTTTTACCTGAAAAGTTCAGGGAGGGGTTTTCATTCTTGAGTGCCTTGGATTATTACCCCTTTTATTCCATTCCAAGGCACACCTACAACAAACACATCATTTTGATGCAGCAGGTACCCAAGAAGACTTGGGTCCTGGATTAACAGTGACACCTTTGGCAGGGGTTCTAAACAATTTTCTTGCAGCATGGTCATCAGATTTCATCAAGTAGCAATTATTGATTGAATGACCAAATGTACCACAATAATAGCAAGATGCAGCAGGTTTCAGATTTGATTTATGCACATTCTTATTGGCATGATTTCTATGTGCATATGTATGAAAATTTTTGTTAACAGAATTAAAATTATGTTTACCAAAATAAGCCAGCACATGGAGCGCACCTAAACAAACATCTAGCGGAAGCAAAGAAAGGCAATCAAACCACTGCACAGATAATTTTTTAGGTGGTTCGGTCCATAGACCTACGTCCACCCCTCACTCCCAACCGGAGTGAGGCTTCCACTAGCATAAGCTAGAAACCGCAGACTCAGTCTGCAATAGGTGCTGCCAAACAGCTTGACCAGGGGAACAACCTCCCCTCTTCCTCCAGACCGGAGGGACACCTCAAGTGACTCCCAGCCACTTGGAACCAGAGACTAGGTCTCTCTTCCTCCAGACCAGGAGGGAACCCACCAGTGACTCCCCGTCACTAGCAAACCAGAGGTCACAGACCTCTCTTCCTCTAGACCAGGAGGAAACCACTGATGACACATAGTCACCAGTGAACTGGAGATCAGATCTCCCTTCTCTTGAGTCCACAGGAGGAACCCGACCTCACTACTGAGTATCGGAAGAACAAAAGTGATCAGAGTAACAAAAGGAAAAAAAAAGAAATGAAAATAACACAACAAACAGAAAGTTGGAAACTCAAATGCACAATGTGGCTCTCAACGGAGCTGACTGGCCTGGATCTGATCCATGGTCCAGTAGGAACATCTTTTGCTACTTCTCTTCTTCTTCTTCTCAACTCATGCTCTCTCTTTCTCTTCGCTGCTCTCCTTTTCTCTCTCACTGTCTTTCTCTTTTTCGATCTCTCTTCTGCTCTCTCTATTCTTCTGCTCAGGCTCACTCTTCTTCTTTCTTCTTCTTCTTCTTCTGCTCTCTGCTACTCTCTTCTTCTATCACTCTCTGCTGCTCTCTTTTTCTTCTTGCTGGATCGAGAAGACACTCTTTCTTTTATCAGCACTCGATCGTGCAGGCTCTCTCTGTCTCTTCTTTTCTCTTCTTCTTCTTTTCCTTCTTCTGCTGCTCTCTGCCTCTTTTTGATCACTTCCTCTCTTCTATAGGAAGAAGCTTCGCATTTATAGCAACAGCGGCTAGGGCATGTGCAGGGCTAATGCTCTCCATGATTCCCGCCCTAGCTTCAGTCCACGTGGCGGCTTCTCTGCATCTTGGATCACGTGCTAGGTGCCAGCCTCGGATCACATGCCCAGACTCTGCAGGTTTGATGAAGAGTCCAGTCGATCAGCAGAATCAACATAGACTGTACATAGTTCAATCAAGCAGCAATGTATAGACTTAAACAATGTAGTGTGTATGCAATGTACAGACTTAGCGTGCAGGCTGCCAGCGATGTATAGACTTGCTGCGTGCAGTGGGACGCAATGTACAGACTTTGCAGCAGGCAGCTGGACGTTGTATAGACATGCTGTGCAGAATGCCAGATGCAGTGTACAGACTTTGGTTGTGTGCTGAGACAATGTGTAGACTTGGTTCGAGCAACACACTGATTGTACAGACTATATGAATGCAGAGCAAGACCCATGTACAGACTTCATACATGCAAGATTGAAGCGTGTACAGACATGATGTAGCATGATTGTATGGACTTAGTGTGTGCGAGCATTGCTGCAGGCAGTGTACAGACTTTGTTATGCAAGGCTATGGCATGCTGTCAAGTAATGTGCAGACTTGTGTGTGAGACATGAAGCCATAGAATGTATAGACTTGCAACAAGGAAGTGTATAGACTTGATGAAAGCAATGCATGCACAATGATGCAATGTTCAGACTTACCTGAAGGTTGCCAGTCGATGTGTGGACTTGGCTAAAGGCAACGCTGAAGCAATGTTCAGACTTCATGTATGCAATGTAGTGGCTTGTACACACTTTGTGAGTGTGAAGCTATGCATGTATAGACTTCACATATGCAGTCATTATACCATGTATAGACTTAGTGTTCACGTGAGAAAACGATGTATGGACTTTAAGTAAAGATGCATGAGCAATGTATAGACTATGCATATGCAAAGGCTGTATAGACTTAGCATGCTATGCAAAGGCTGTATAGACTTGAGCTAAGCAAGCTATAGGGCCGATGTATAGACTTTGCATATGTGAGACACTGTACAGACTTGAATGCAGAGTGACGATGTGTAGACTTGCCCAATGTACAGACTTAGCAGTAGCATGATGGCGAGTGCTGTACAGACTTCACATGAGACAATGCAATGTGTAGACTTGATAAACAGACAAGTGATCGATGTACAGACTTGCTAAACGATGCATGAGACGCTGCCAGACTGTACAGACTTCGAGTGAGACGATGCATGAGACGGTGAACAATGTATAGACTTTAACGTAGGTAAAGTAGACAATGTATAGACTTTGCGAACACACAGCAGAGTATAGACTTGGACGCTCGCTCTGCCTGCGATGTACAGACTTAGTGTTGCGACACTAGGCCAATGTACAAACTTAGACCACCTGCATGCTATGCAATGTACACACTTCTCATGCCTGCAGTCTATGCAATGTATAGACTTGGAGTGGCATGCAGCAGACGATGAATAGCCAAGGCTCATGAATGTATAGACTTTGCGAGCGCCAGGCCAATGTATAGACTTTGTAGCAACAATGCAGGCTGTATAGACTTTGGAAGATGATGCATGAGACGAAGGACAATGTATAGACTTGGCTTCGTGCTAGCTATAGGACAATGTCTAGACTTGATGCAGTGTATAGACTTTGAAGTCTTGCGTGCTATGCAATGTACACACTTTGAATTCTTGCAAGCTGTGCGATGTATAGACTTGAAGTCTCGCATGCAATGCAGTGTGTAGACTTGGAGTTGCTGCATATTGTGCAATGTGCAGACTTCCACAAGCAGAGTAAAGCAACTGATGTATATGTATATGAATGCTTTATGTAGCTGATAAACTGACTGAACATCAGAATGACTAAAATGACTGAATATCACATGGTGACTCACAGTGCTTAACTCACATTAAAACCAATCATCAAAACCACAGGGGCACAATAGGGCTTGGTCCTTAAATCCTTTGGGCTTTATTTAAATAGGCTAGGTTAATTGTTTATCATACTTGGGCCTTAATAATGACTTATTTAACCCAATATTTATTTATTAATCCATTTTGATATTTAAAAATTCTTAGAGAATATTTAATAATTCAGAAATATTTTATTAAATTTCCGGGTCATTACACCCTCCCCCACTTAAGAGAATTTGGTCCCCAAATTCAATACATGGATTATATGGAGAGTGTACTTACAAAATAACTCCAAATATTTCTTGCGCATAGCTCCCTCTGTTTCCTATGTTTCTCCTGACTCTATCCACTTGATCTTGACCACATGAATACTTTTATTCCAATGTTGACGTACCTCTTGTTCAAGGACCCTGATTGGCTTTTGCTCATATGTTAAATCTTTCTTAATCTTCAGATTGTCGTAGGTGATGACATGGAAGGGATCATAAACATATTTCTTCAACATTGAAACATGGAATACGTCATGAACTCCTGCTAGTTCTGGAGGCAAAGCCAGTCGATAAGTCACTTCACCGACCCTTTCTAGAATTTCAAATGGGCCAATGAATCTTGGGGTAAGCTTACCTTTAATGCCAAATCTTTGAATACCACAACCCGGAGAAACTTTAAGATACACATGATCTCCCACTTGAAATTCCAAGTCGCGTCTTTGATTATCAGCATATGATTTCTGCCGGTCTTGTGCCATCTGGAGTCTTTCTCGAATAAGCTTTATCTTTTTTGTAGTATCCCTGATAATATCGGGGCCTAAAAATTATCTCTCCCCTATTTCATTCCAACATATCGGTGATCGACAGCTTCTTCCATACAGAGCTTCAAATGGTGCCATTTGTATACTGGCTTGGTAGCTATTATTGTATGCAGATTCTACTAGAGACAAGTGATCATGCCAACTACCTCCAAAATCAATAGCACAAGCCCTGAGCATATCCTCAACTACCTGGTTTATCTTTTCAGTCTGGCCATTAGTTTGTAGATAAAATGCTGTGCTAAAGTTTAGTTGGGTCCCTAATGAATGTTGTAGACCCTTCCAAAACTGTGATGTGAATCGAGGATCTCTATCTGATATAATAGTGACTGGGACACCATGTAATTTGACAATTTTCTTTATGTATAATGCTGCTAGAATATCCACAGACCATCGACTTTTTATTGGCAAAAAATATGCAGACTTAGTCAATGGGTCTATGATTACCCATATACCGTCGTGTCCTCTTCTTGTCTTAGGTAAACCCATTATGAAATCTATCCCTATACTTTCCCATTTCCATTCGGGAATATTCAAGGGGTGTAATTTACCTGCGGGTCTTAAATGCTCTGCCTTTACTTGTTGACAAGTGAGATAGCGGGACACGAAATCTGTCACTTCTCTTTTCATGTTGGGCCACCAGAAGCTCCTTTTAAGATCTTGATACATTTTTGTACCACCAGGATGAATGGTGTACTTGGAATTGTGAGCTTCTTCCAGGATCAGTTTCTTAGTATCAACATGATCCGGTATACAAATTCGGCCTTTAAATAGCAACCTTCCATTATCGGTAATAGAGAAATCCGGTCTTTGCTTAATGTTGGCTTTAATTTCTAATAATACGGGATCATTGTCTTGTAGCTTGACCAGATCTTATATTAATGTAGGTTGAGCTCGGATATTAGCTATAAAATAATCTTCTTTCTTTATGTCAACATCTAAATTCAACTGAGCAAATTGAGGAATGAGATTAGTCATATTAATCATAAGACTTGATAGTTTTCCCATCGATTTTCTACTGAGTGCATCTGCTACAGCATTAGCTTTGCGAGGATGATATTGAATAGCAAAATCAAAGTCCTTTAGGTATTCCAACCATATTCTTTGCCTCATATTCAACTCTTTTTGGGAGAACAACTATTTCAAGCTTTTGTGGTCTGAATAAACTGTAAAATTTTCTCCGTAAAGGTAGTGACGCCAAATTTTAAGACAAATATAACAGCTGTCAATTCTAAATCATGCACAGGATAATTCTCCTCGTGACGCTTCAACTGTCTTGAAGAATAGCAAATTACTTTCCCGTTTTGCATAAGAACGCACCCTAGGCCAATGCCAGAAGCATCCGTATAAACTTCAAATCCACCACCCTCAACGGGCAATGATAATATAGGGGCTGTAGTGAGATGATCCTGAAGAGTTAAGAAACTCTCTTCGCATTCCTTCGACCATATAAAAGGATTTTCTTTTCTTGTAAGCCTTGTCAAAGGAACAATTATCTTTTAAAAATCCTTAATAAACTTCATGTAATACCCAGCCAGACCTAGAAAGCTTCTTACTTCTGACACGGTCCTTGGCCGGCTCCAGTTCTTGACTGCTTCCACTTTAGAAGGATCAACAGTGATACCTTCCTTTGAAATAATGTGACCAAGAAATGAAACTTCCTTGAGCCAGAACTCACATTTACTAAGTTTGGCATAAAGTTTATGTTCTCTTAAAGTCTGCAAGGCTATTTTCAAATGTTCCTCATGTTCCTCCTTTGTCTTGGAATATATGAGAATGTCATCAATAAATACGACCATAAATCGATCAAGATAAGGCTGGAAAACTTTGTTCATAAGTTGCATAAATGCTGCTGGGGCATTGGTTAACCCGAACGACATTATCACAAATTCATAGTGGCCATAACGGCTCCAAAAAGTAGTCTTGAATATGTCATCATCCTTAATCCTGAGCTAGTGATATCCTGACCTAAGGTCTATTTTGGAGAAGTATTCTACTCCCGAGAGCTGATCAAAGAGCTCATCAATATGCGGCAACGGATATTTGTTCTTAATTGTGAGTTGATTCAGTCGTCGATAGTCAATACAGAGCCTGAGCGATCCATCCTTCTTCTTGACAAAAAGAACCGGCGCACCCCAAGGGGACGTGCTAGGTCGAATGAAACCCTTGTCTAATAACTCCTGAAGTTGCCTCTTCAGTTCCTTAAGTTCTGTGGGGGACATCCTGTAGGGGGCTATTGAAACAGGTGCTGCTCCTGGGATGAGTTCAATGGAGAAATTTACTTCCCTTTCGGGTGGTAAACTGGGTAAATCTGATGGGAATACATCAGGAAACTCATTTATGATGGGGATGTCTACTAAGATTATCTCCTTAGACTCGGTAACAATCACAGAAGCAAGGAAAGCTTTACATCCTTGTGAAATCAGTTTACAAGCGTGAAGAGAAGAAATGATGGCAGGATGTTTCCTATACTTGATACCAAGGAAGAAAAATCTTGGAAGACCAGGTTACCGAAATGAAATAATCCGATTGCGGCAATTGATGTAGGCATCATGATCTAAAAGCCAATCTACCCCTAAAATAGCATCGTAGCCCTCCATATCAAGGCATACGAGGTTTGCAGGAAGATTGTGTCCTTCAACTATTACCTCACAATTAGGATGATAGTTTGTGAGTTTGGTTCCGGGACCTAAAGGTGTAGTAATAGCCAGGTCCGTAGGTAAAGGAACTGATGAAAGAGGTAAAGTTCTTGCGAAGGAAGTAGATATAAAAGAATGAGAAGCACCGGTATCAAATAATATGAATGCAGCATGTGAACAGATGTGAATGGTACCTTCCATAAGCCCATCATCCCTGGGTGCTTCATCATCTAAAACGACATTAAGACGAGCCTGTCTCTTACGTCCACCTCCAAAAGATAGCTCCTTCATAAGAGGGTAATCCGGCATGCGGTGCTCCCTACTACCACAACGTAGATAAGCGCCAAGGCGCTTCCTGCATTCTTAGGCCGAATGATCGAACTTCTCACAAAAATTACAGGCCGTGGTGACTTGCTTGTCTTCTTCTTTGACTTTCTTGTTTTTATGGGAACTACCACCGCTCCCATTCCTGGATCTCTTCTTGCTATCACAGGATTTGTAAGGTTCCGTGATACTAAACTTGCCTTTCTTATCACGCCGATCTAATCTTCGGCTCGGTTCCTCGCCTTTGCCTTTTAATTTTTCAACATTCTCCAAGGTCCTTTCGCATAGATACGCCTGCTGGACTATCTCTGCATACGGACATTTTGAGTCCTGAGCTGCTGAATGAAACTGGGTCTTAACCCGTCCATAAATCGATTGGCCTTCAATAAATCGGTACTAACTAAATGAGTTGCATATGGTGCTAGCCTAGAAAATTGTAATTCATACTCGGCAACTGTCATCATTCCCTGACGTAGAGTAGCAAACTCCATAGCCTTTCTCTCCTTAACATGTTCTGAAAAGTACTTGGCACGGAATAAGGTAAGAAAACCTTCCCATGTGTGTGGTGCGTCAGCTGGAGGTGCCAGAACCGACTTCCACCATGTACGTGCATCTTTGTTGAGTTGAAAAGTAGCTAGATGCACTTTTTCCGGGTCTGTACATTGTATGACGTCAAATATTCGGTTCATTTCATCGATCCAGTTCTCGGCCTTGTTTGGGTTCAAAGAACCATAGAAACGTAGAGGATTTAAGCCTCGGAAATTGTGATGCAAGTCCCCAGCTCTTGCTCCTGCGCCTGCTTGCGCCATGGTTTGTAACGCTTGTGTCAGACCCGCAACGGTCTCTTGCATACCATTCCAGTCTACGCGATGAGCCATTACAATAAAAATAAGGTACCTGAGAAGAATAATGAATTTGTTAATTCCCATGGAATTTTGAAAAGGGATTAATCTAGAACTAATTTACTATCTTATCCCGGGCTCTACCCAATATCTCACATAGGTGGGGAATTTCTTCCTTAGTTCATAGGTATGGGTCCTAAAACTTTGGCCTTATCCTATGACATCACTTTTCTCCCTAAGTCCTTGGACTTAGGCTCTGATACGAACTTAACTGTCATGCCCCGAGCCTTTAATACAGCGGAAGATAATCTCAGGAAACGTGAACAGTCGGCATGGTAAGTCTCTTGCAAGCAAGAATAATCAGAGCGCAATAATAATCACACATAAGATGCAATTGCATAATAATTTATTCAAACCTTCACTTTTATTAATAATCAGAACGATTCAAATACAACAATTATTCAACTACGTGGCTCACTAAAGAGAAAATTACATGAACTTGATCTAGACATCATTGACTTCCTAAGTATTCTCTCAATCTTATGTGACCTTCATTCGCTCTCGGACCCATCACTTGAATAACTCAAATCTGAATCCGAACTACTTGCATCTCCTGGAAAGATTGGAAAATAGGTAATGAGCGCACTTGCCCAGTAGGTATCTTCACATCAACATGAAGGCAATATTAAAGTGATTAACATTTTGGGCTCTAGAGAATAAAGTAAAATCATGCGAATGCGAAAAATCATGTGAATAAACCAAAGTAACAAGACGTGATCAAGTTAAGATATGATTGAGCAAGCATGATCAAGCAAGAATGTAATTATGGCCTTTCATGAACAAGAATAAAATGAGAATGTACTAGCAAGTCAAGTAAGAATGTACTCTTCACTTAGTAACAAGTACTTTGTGAATTTCTGTGGATATTTTCACTTCACGAGCCGTGGATAATTTCACTTATTTATAAAGAAAGTACTCCCAGCGCAATGCGATGCCAGTAGCATCATACCCCATGGTTTATAATAGTACGTTTCCGAGAATCAGCCGAGGGGACTAGCATAGAGCCCTTGAACACAATCAGTGCTCGAACCGCATCTTCAAGTATAAATCAAGCTACTTCCACGTATATAGCAATAAAGTTAGCCACGCATGTAATAAGTTCAATGAATGTTCAAGACTCAATGTCAATAATAAGAATGCACCAAATATAGATTTATGAGTTCAAGAAATGCATTAATAACTAAGTTATGCCTTCGAGAAAATCTGACAGCATAACGGTACATTCTTTATCTTTCATACTTTATCTTAGATGTCTTTGAATAAGGTTACAAGTTCTGGACTATCATTAGTCAGTCTAGGATTATAGGAATATTAACCCTTGGGTCAACAGTATTCAGAAAACTTAGCGGTCTAGAACTGGGCCGCTATATTGACATGGCGGTCTAGTATTGGGCCGCTAGAATGGGCTGAATCCAGAAAGAAATCAGTTTGGACTCAGAGAACTTGGCGGTCAGATACTGGGCTATTAATGGGACTTAGCGATCGAGTATTGAACCGTTACAGGATAGAATTCAGAAAATATCGGTAGTGCTTTCTAGATAATTTGGGCTTTAATGGTACAACCAACTCGGCGTCCTTGTGGGAATCCCAGGCTCGTGGAGAATTACGGAGGAGGCCTTGAAATAACATTTCCTAGTCCATTGGAAGGAATATCCAAAGGAGAGGTCATCAAGTCCAAGATTATGTTCCTATAGTGCAAAAGTGTAACTAATGGTCATATACCGGGATATATGCCATGAACTTACAGAAATGAATCTGAGATAAGAAGGGAATTTGTAATAGTGATAAACCAATCAGTGAACCACGTTTATTATCACCCTTGAAAGATGTATCTAATACAAAGTATAAGTTTTGGCATGAAATTAGCATAAGCTTTAAAATAATCCCAAGTATGATAAAGAACATGCGATCACTGTCATAAATCAGTAATTAAAAACTCAGAGTAATAAAATACCATTAAAATAGGTTAGAACATATTTAACTAGGCTTACTTATAAGTTAATGGGTTGTTCTTAAATCTATCTCGGGTTGACAGAAATAGAACATTGGCGGTCTAATATAGAGCCGTGATAGACAGCTTGGCGGTTTATCGTAAGGCCGCCGGAGGGACTTTAACGATCTTTGTCTGGTCCCCCAGAAATTTATAGAAATCACGTTTACAGGGTGTCTAGTGATTTATCGTAGGGCCGCTACACGAGGTTTGGCGGTCTAAGTTTTGGCCGCTAGAGCACGTCTGACAGAAAACTAGATATCTACAACACATCATGTCTGGAAATCAACATATTATAATTTCACAGCATGATAAAATGGAGATAACATGCATGTGATCCATGTATTAGAACAAGAGAATTTATTTAATTTAATAGGGCTAAGGAATATGCATGAACATTACACTGTATGCATAGACTCAAGTAAACCATGAAATTCACGATCTATAAAGCATGAAATCAAGTGCAATAAGAGGGCTTTTAATCCTAGAATGATATTTTAGCCGTTCATGAGATGACCTACCTCTGCTAAGGCTTTTAGGCTTGGAATTTGATGTTGGAAGTCGACTCTTAAGACTGCACTTCCTGTTGTAAATCAGTAACTTCACGTCCTAATATCTCTTGATCCACTTGACCTAATGACATGAAACTTGGAGGGTAAGAAGTAGATACTAAGGGGAACAAAAAGTTCTAAAGAACCTAATGCTAAATACCTCGATTTGGTTCCATAATTCCTTGATCTTCACCGGACTTTTGCACAGTTTCTTGGGTTGCTAATGTGGAACCAGCAACTTTGCAGGCTTCTATCTCCTTGTGTACTTGATCTCCTATCATGAAATTTTGAGAGATGTTAGTCCTATGTATTAGAAATAAAAACACTTAAAGAACCTACCTGAAATAATGCCGTCTTACCTTGATTCCACGCGAGCCAAATGTAAGGGTCGCACAGGTCAAAACTAGGTTCTATTTATAGGATTTTACTAGGGTCTAAGGATTAGAACGATCCTAGAATCCTTATTAGACCTTAGATCAACTTCTGAGAGTCCTTAAGATGCTTACTAGTCCAACAACCTCGATCTCTAGGAGATGAGACATCAAAAATCTAATCTTTTTGCTCTTTCTTCACTACACAGAACTAACATGAATTAGCGGTCGACTAATGGGCCGTTTTCTTGGATGTAGCGGTTGCACGATAGACCGCCACAGATCCTAGGCGCCGAATTTGAATTGCTTCAAACTCTTTTATTCTATTATCCACCCCATTATCTAATTAATGGGTATTTATCTTTATATTCCGTGAATAATTTAATTAACCTTCTAGAATATGGGCCAAACTTCATGGGCTTGGTCCTTAAATCCTTTGGACTTTATTTAATTAGGCTAGGTTAATTGTTCATCATACTTGGGCCTTAATAATGACTTATTTAACCCAATATTCATTTATTAATCTATTTTGATCTTTAAAAAATCTCAGAGAATATTTAATAATTCAAAAATATTTTATAAACTTTTCGGGTCATTATAGGGGTAGTGCTGGAACTGTCGTCCGGGAGAGCCCAACATGTAGAAAACACCTATGGGGGCTGTACATCGCCAAGGTGGTGTCTCCCACAAGCCTCCAGTCGAGCCCAAGCCTCCTAGGAAGCCTGAGGGTGGTACCATGGAGGAAGAACGGTCGCATCACGAACCGGTCCAGGGGCAGAGTATTGATGTAGAGACGCCATTCATCCCTTGTCTTCTTGTCCGCCGTCCGACACTCCACCTGCTGAGAAAACCCGAAGGCACCGCCAATAAAGAAGAGTGGATGGCTCCCAAAGATACGGCTAATAGAAGTGATATCCTCCCTAGGTATGAACTTCAGCCTGACCCCCATCCAGCACTCTAGGAGAACCATAGAGCCAAAGAGTGGGCCCCCTAGGGTAGCTGAGCTAAGACCCTCATACAGGTAAGCAAGGATGGCCTGAGAAATGGAAAGAACCCGCCATAGTCCACTAATGGTGCTAAGGATGGGAATGTCTAGGACGTGGTCAGCGAAAGGGAAAAGTATGGCCCCGCACAGGCAGATAGAAGTGGCCTTGGCTATGGCCTCATCCCACCCAAACTTGTTCTTGCAATGTGCTATGACCCACTGGCTCAACGGTAGCAAATGGATGTAGTGTGGGCCGACTATGGTGCGGATATCCTTGGTGCTAGGTATAAACTCTCCTAGGATAAGGGTAGGATCAACAGGGGCAACCGTATGACAAACTAGGTCTTCCTCACCGACTTTGGATCTGGGAAGGGATAGATAAGTCTTTGTCTCCTCTAGAAGAATGGTGGCCTCAAAGGATGAGAAGATGAATGTATGCAACTGAGGATGCCATATCTCTACTAAAGCCGTGATGTTGTTCCAATCTAAGGAAAGCTTGGGGTAATTCTTGGCCAGCACTAAAAGGGGATGCAAGTGCCAAGATCTAAGGATGGATGTCACTGATATTGGGAGTTCACGGATCATGGGAGCCATCCACTTCAAGGTGGAATAGTGCCTAGGATCGGGGAGAAGCTGAGGTGATGGAAGAAAAAAGGAAAAAGGAGGAAGAATACATAAGCAATTTTTAAGGAAATTGAATGAATATATTGAAATTGCATTGACTTACCTCTCTCAAAGGGCTGGAGCTCAGGTGCCTTGGGATCATGGTCAGCCGTTGCAGCACTCCGTACTCCTTTCTAGCTGGCTTTGGCCCCTCATAAGCAACCCCATCCATAGAGCTTCCTCCAAGGGCCCTCTTCATGGTGATTTGGGAGGATTTGGCAAGGTTTTCAATGCTTAAGAGAGAGGTGTTATGTGAGAAATGAGTTTTAACTACCCTCCTACTTATAGAGCCTAACTTGTGGCCTAATACCACCGGGATTTTGGTAGGATAGCTTAAAATTGGGTTAAGATAGGCTTTGGCCCTGATTGGGACTCTCCAAGGGAGTCCCGATCGGAGCTACCAGGGATTCCTCATACGCAGTCTATCGATCGACTGCAAGAGCCTGAAAATGGTCTTTAAAGGATCGTTTACCCACCTTCTACACACTTCGCCCCTAGCAACCTAAACGGTCCTGAAGTGGTCGTTCTGCCAACTCAAACGATCAAGGAAGAACCGCTTTTATACATTCTACGGTCCAATTGGGACCGTTTATCACCTCCTTTGGGCTCTTAGCCAAACAAGCGTCAGCGGTCCTTCATGAGACCGTCTATATCCTAGAGCGGTCGTTTGGAGGACCATTTGAAACCCTACTGCCTTGGTTTTGTCTCCTTTGCACCAATTCCTACTCAAGTCCCCGTCTCTCTCTCTCCCTCTCTCTCACTCTCTCATGTCAGTCTAGAAGTCGTTAGTTAGTTAGCATTAAGCATACATGCATTCATTCACACAATCATTCGCAAAATCAAAAACATGTCATATCACTATCATATCATATTGTCCACATGTACACAAGTCGCATCCATGCACATCAGGTCTGACCCTTCTCGGGGTCGTCACTCTCTCTTGAACCCTCGTGGCACTTCGCTGGTGGCGCCATGGAGATGCTCTCCTCTACACGCCGACGTCGCCGACGCTCCTCGTCGTCGTTCCTCCGGTAGCCAGAGGAACCAATCAGGTAGTCCTAGTGGGAACCGCTAGGAGTGATGATGTGGGTCCTGCTGCGCTCGGATCTCCGGCTCATCCCCTCCATGATACCCTCCAGCTTCGCCACCTGAAGCCGGGCTCGCTCGCCTCAGCTCGGTAGCACTCCGTCTCTGCATCCCCAATCCGAGTCGCTCTAGCTCTACATGAAGGAGCGCCATCTCCACCGCATCCGCCGGACGACTGCGCTCCATCTCCTCTCTAAGCTGGGTGACCTCATCCAACGCTGTTGTGCGGCTCCGCTCCATCTTCTCTCTGAGCCGGGTCAGCTCGGTCGTCTGCATATACACGCATCTTGGTCAGTTAATTGCATTTTATAATCATAATCAACTGGGGAAGTGCAGCTGTTTACTTACCCTCTCGGCGAGAGCGGCCTCGGCCTCCTTGGCCCATGCCACCATCCTCGCAAACTCCGCATCCCACTCGGCACGGTCTGCAGAAGGCTAGAAGGAAGAAGAAGGTGTGTCAGCCCCCTGATGTTGGGTCCCCTCGGCTCGCTGCATTTCGAACTCCAGGTTAGTCAATGTCATAAGCATATGCACAACTAAGTGTAAGGTTTGGTAACACTCACCAGGAGGTCCAGCGCCTGTCGGAGCTCGTCTCGCTACTGGACGGTGGAGTGGAGGAGGCCCTGGAGCTCGACAATCCGCCCTTGGGGGTCGAGCTGCATATAGAAGTAAGATGTCAGTGCATCATAATCATAAAGCGTATCAGAAAGCATAAGGTTAGAGTCATACCGGTTGTCGAGTGCCACGGAAGACCTGGTCTCCGTAGCACCTGGCGTAGGCCGTCAAGTAGGCCTCGTCGCTCTCTGCCCGGGCACGTACCACTCGCCCAAGCCCCGTCCAGTCGCGGATCTACTCCGCTACTCTGGTCGTCCAGTCGGTCTCTGTCACCAACCCCCGGGCCTGCGGCCTGACCAGCTCCTCCGGCTTCTCGGGCGCCGGGAAGTTGACCTCCGCCTGATGGACCCCGAGGGTCCTCATCACGATCCGGTAGTAGAGGGGCTCCACCACATTCATGCGGTGGAGCCAGATGCCCCTCCCCGCGTAGGAGAGAGCCGCTACCACCCACGGTTGGCCCTCATGCCCCTCTCCCTGGTAGGGCGTCCACCGGACCTGTCAAATAAAGCAATTGCATTAACATATAAGCATATAATTGCATTCACAAAGCTTAAGTTCAATATCTTACCGAAGCATAGGGTAGGGTGTCAAGGTCATCCTGGATCACCCAGACCTGGCGATGCAGCGAGCCGACCTCCCGGGGTGTTGTCCACCGTCTCACGATGGGCAGTCGATCCGGGTACGTCTCCAATCCTCTCCCCAGCCCAAGGAGATGCACATAAGCCCACACCTGCATTGAATTAAATGTTAGCACATAAGCATTTAGAGAATCATATAGCAATTGCATGAACATGTTAGGAGTCGAGTCATACCTGTAACAGGGGCGAGAACCCACCGAGCATGGTCAGCCAGCTGGTCGAGCTCAAGGTGTCAAATAGGAATGCGAGGACGGCCACTCCCCACGCGTACTCCCCGACTCTGTCCACCTCCTCTAGTAGTGGCAGCAGTCAGCAGCTGATGACGTCTCCCCGAGTGGCGAAGAGGAACCTCCCGAAGAAGAGCATCAAGAACCACCTCAGCACCCTGTCTGCCTCCGATCCCTCTGCGGCTGCTACCCGTGGTCATGCCCGGTCTGTCAGTCTCTGGAGATGTGCTCCGACAGCTCCCCAGTCATGATCCCGGCTCCTCGCAAGCCGAGACTCTCCTACAGCCTCGCTCTCGACAGCGTCGTCGAGTGACGCTCCGGCCTCAGCAGCTCCAGGCCCAGCAGTCTCTATGCCAGCTCTCGGTAGTCGGGGAATGTCCTCCCGCTAACGGGCTCCCTGTGCACCCGCAGGCCGGTGATGCGCACGACGTCCTCCAACGTCGGGACCATGTGGCCCCACGGGAAGAGGAACGTGCGGCTAACCAGGTCCCACCGGTCGTGCAGGGCGTAGAGCAGTGCGGTGTCGAGCCGCGTGACCTCCATGCTCAAGAAATCACCGAACCCCATCGCCGCCAGGTGTTCTCTCTGGAAGTCCGACAATGTGAGGTATATTGCCCGGACATGGAGCCAGGAGATCCGGGTCCTGCGCTTTCCCTACATGCATTTAAACAATTTGCATTAGTCATACATGTCATAATAAATCATGCATTTCATTAATAAAAAGAAAAGAAAAAAGAAAAAAGAAAAATGTGCATTCTTTCAGGTTAACGGTCCTCTCTAGGCCGTTTGTATTCTCCTAACGGTTAGTTTCCAACTGTTTTATCATTCTGATAAGCCCTCCCAGTATCTAGAGTTCCACGGTCAATCATAGACCGTTCAGTTTCATAGAAGGCCCAGTCTGGACCGTTTACCCCTCATGAGTTTATCCTAATAACGGCCACCCTCTGACCGTTTGGACTCCCAACGGTCCCCATCAGACCGTTTGAAGTTTCCCTCAATCCCTCGTTGATCTAAGTCTACACGGTCATATTTTTACCCGTTTGGATAATAGATGGTCTGTCTGAGACCGTTTAGTCTTCCATAGTCCAACCCTTGAACGGACCCAGATGGACCATCCAGCATTTCCACGGTCTTCCTCAGACCGTTTACACTCCCCAATTCCTCGACAGTTAAACTCCCTTTGAACAGTCGCCCATCGACCGTTCTTTACTGTTGGGCGGTTCGATTATGGCCGTTTGGCCTCTGAACGGTTCTAGGCGAACCGTTTGTTCCTTAAGCGGTCCCTGTGGGACCGTGTTTTCCCTCGCCGTCCCCGCCGGCGTTCAACCCCCATCCCCTCGGTTGGTGATGGCCCTAGGGCCTTACAAACAGCTTCTAAGGGGTCGTATGCCCCTTCCAACCCTCCCAGGGCTACAAGCATGCATTAAAATAGAAAGAAAGGGGGGGTTTTTTGGCCGTGGCCTACCTCGGAGGGACGTGGCTCCATGGCTAGCGTCCAGGCAGCCGTCGTGGTCTCCTCCACCGGTGGAGCGACCTCCATCGCTTCAATGGCCGCGAGAGGGCCTTCTCCTTCCACCTCTGTCGGTTGTGGCGCCGCCTCCATGGGGTTCACCGGTGGTGGCGGCGGCAATGGGGCGTCTCATCTGGTCATCCTAGGCGGCGTAGAAACTGCTTCTTGAACCACATTGAAGGTGGGGGGAAGAACAGGGAATGGAGAATGAGAAGGAATGGGAAGAGGAGGCTTGAGAGGATGTTTGAGGGAGATGGAGAACGTGGGAGGTGGTCTCTATCGGTTACGGTGAGAAGATGGAGGAGGAAGACGATGGAAGTGTCGGTTTATTTTTTTGAAACCGACAATCTAAAGGCGGTCTAGCGATAGACCATTTATTATGTGGGCGGTCCCTAAAAGACCATTTGAATGTAATGACTCCACTGCCATTAAGCGGTCGTCATTTGACCGTTAACTATTTGGGCAGTCTTACATAGGGCCGTGTACGTGCTACGATTGAAGTTCAAATTCTCACTGTCTGAGCGGTCCTATTTGAACCGTTAGTCTCATTCAGTGGTCATGGATAGACCGTTTGTATGGTTAAAATGATAAATGATGCTTGCTGCATTATATGCTTCGGTGATAATCTTTTGTGCTCAATTGACTTATTTCATGATATGTATCATTGCCAAATCATGTTCATGACTCTTTTGCAGCGTCGCTCCATTTTCACTTTCGACAGGTAAGTTAGGTAAGTATTTCGATCCCTGTATCCCTTAATGCATTACTATATGATATTTATGCTATATTATCTCGAGAACCGACTGGTCATTCACGTGTTCCAGGATATGACGTTCCCCTATAATAAAAATGATGATGATCTAGGTCCGCGTGTTTAATCATCAGATAAGCCGTTAGGTTGCGAGGATTGGGGGATGACGGTTCTGTCTCGCACGCTGTGGTTGCGGATAGTGTCTTGACCCTAGTTATTCTAGTCTAGCAATATTATTCTCAAGTATTTTCTATTTTATGGGTTTCTTTGCATTTATTTTAACGATTTCTTTCATTTTTTGCCCAGCATACATCATACGCATCTTTGTGAGCATTCATGTCCCATGATTTATCTGAAAGTGTCCCATTTGTGATGGATGATTGTGCGTTCATGGTTTTGGGTAAGAGGAACAATTCCACTCAGAATTCGAAGGTTTTCTCTGGTCTATCTACCGGGTTTGATTGACGAAGAGTTCACGTCTGGAGTTTTAGTCTATTTCTTTACTTGTCGTTGCTGCTTACTTTCCCTCACTGGTTGTGGATTGTGTCCCCTAATGAGGTTGCCCATTTTCTCCTTCTGCTTATTTTAGTTAGTTTCTCCAGACTGGTGTCGTTTTGGTCTAATTGTTCCGCATGTTTGGTTCAGAGTTTTTTGAAAGATTCCTATCTCTCGTTGGCGAGGAAACGGGTGTCTTTTTACCTTAACGCCCGCTTTTTAGTCTGCTCCGCTTCATTTCCACTTCATCTCCATGTTCCATTTCGCTTTCGCTTCACCTCCGCTTGCTCCCCTACAAAGAGGACGTTAAGGAGGGACATCTGTTGACACCCATTTTTTGCCAATGAGTTGAGTCATTCTTCTTACCGCTATTTTTGATGCCTCAAGTTGTCCATTACTCATTGGGCCATTTTTAGGCATGTCTTTGGGCTTATTTTATGAATATTTCCTCCCTGGCTAGATTTGCTCTTGAATTCGAGCTTAATGGGCTTGGATTTCACTTGGTTTTTGGGGTAAATAGGCTTATTTATCCCATTCTATTAATTTCCACCACCCAGCCTAACGGCGGTCTATCGATAGACCATTTGAGATTCTGGGCAGTCATTTTGGAAACCGTTTATATCACTTGGATTTATCTCTGGATTAATTGGCTATTTTCTGAATTTCCACCGACAAACGAATACACGGTCTTTCCCTGGGCCGTTTATTCATGGTGGGCGGTGCATCGTGAGACCGTTTAGTTACCAGAGTCCTAAGCGAGTTGATTTTTCAGATAATTATCTAGTTATCTCATTTTATTGATTTATCACCGACACCAGATACACGGTCTTGCAATGGGCCGTGTGACTGGTTGAGTGGTCTATAGATGGACCGTTTATATCCTGAGAGTCCTACGCTGTATCAATCGATCTGTTCTCTGGGATTAATGGATTATTTATCTTATTTTCTATTTACCACTGACACCTATAGGTGGTCTAGCAATGGACCGTGTATTGGCATGGGCGGCCCATCGATCGACCGCTTATACGGCCGAGATCCTTGGGCTGGTTGGTTTTTCTCTCTCCATCCGTGGTCGAATGAGCTCCTTCGTCCTCGATTTTCTCCACGGATTCTCAACCAAATTGAGTGCCGTTTGATCCTAGTGAAAGTTGGTGATATTATCTTTGATTTATTCAAAAGAATCTCGGCCTAATTTTCGCTGAAAACCCCTCAAATTCGAGTGATCTTTCAGGGGTCTATAAATAGTACCCTTGGTCTAAGCTCGAAAAGGGGGGGAGATATCCAGTGTTTGCGTCAAAGTGTTGCTGGATTCTTGAGCGGATCTCAACTAGGGAGGAAGGCTCTCTACATCCATTTGAGCCTCCGGTTCAGGGAGTAGTGGTTTCTTTAGTGTTTTGGTCTAGGTGTTTGGCCATTAGTTCATCATTGCATGCTCATTTCCTTCACCTTTTCTCCACATTTTTCACTGGCATTCACATTCTTTCACCCTTTCCTATTGTTTTTTCATGCCCATAGGGGTTAAAAACCCAACCCCGAGGTATTCCCCATTCCATTCATGCATTTAGTTCTTCATTTACTTTCATAGATACTACACTTAACAAAGCTAATTTGGGTTGTGTTCTTGGTCGTTTATTGTGTTTTGCAGGTCAAAGGAAGCTTTAGCACGAGGCCCATCCCCTCCAGTCGGCAGGAACGGGTGGAGGAAGAAGTTCCACAAGTTGGGGATCTGGAGTTTTTACGCAGTCTATCTCCATCCGTCGGACAGGGTGCGCGGTCTTCCTTAGACCATTCAGTTCCTGATAGTGGCCTGTTACAGACCGTTTTATACGCCAGCCAGGTCTTCTTCCCGCGTTCCTCTTCAGTGCTGAGCGGCCTATCGATGGCCGTCTACATCCATAAGCGGTCTCCAGAGGACCGTGTTTGCTCTGTTCCAGCGCTGCATCATTGGCGAGTGTCTTCACTCTTTTCTCCCCCTTTCCAAGGTATGTGGTACTGTCCTATTGTGCTATGTATCTTGGTGGCGATCACATCATTCTTTTGTGCGTGAGTAGTTCATTGGTTGCCCTCCCCCCTTTTTAACTCATCCATTACTTTCATATTCACTTTTGAGTTAAGGGAGGGAATGAAAAACTTGTCTACAGCTTTCTGTGAGAGTCTGAGGTCGACCTCCTGAGAGCCTGAGGTCGACACTGCTCATTGTGAAGTTGACCTTCTTCATACACTTGATAGCTAGCATAGGGCTAGTGAGGTTGACACTGGGAGGCATGAGGCCGACCTTCTTCACACCTGGTCATTCAAAAGGCACATCATGAGTTCTAAAGTGAATTGACCAATGACTTATAGTGAGACATCATCAAAACATCATTTATACAACATTCTCCCCCTTTTTGATGATGGCAACTATGAGTCATTGTGCTTACTATTTTGTCATAAGATTTGGGTAAGCAACTCATGCATGTTGGGTGCGGATAAGACAACAACGGAGATCCAAAGGGGGGGTGAACGGATCTACTAAACATTTTTGTCCAAATTAAAACCGTATGAAGAGATACTCACAGGGTCGATGGACAAATGCTTAAACAGCAAGGATGCAAACCCGATTGGTCACTAGGACAGCCAAGGGAATCACGGTCCTAGCAACCATCTAGCGATAACAATCACACAGTCAGTGCAATTAAACCATATCGACCCAATGCAATCATCTAGCGGAAGCAGAAACAGAAATCACAGATCAAACCACTGCACAAGGGATTTTTAGGTGGTTCGGTCACCAAGACCTACGTCCACCCCTCACTCCAAACTGGAGTGAGGCTTCCACTAGCAATGCTAGAAACAGCAGACTCAGTCTGCAAACACGTGCTGCCAAACAGCTTGACCAAGGGAACAACCTCCTTTCTTCATCCCAACCGGAGGGACACCCCAAGTGACTCCCAGCCACTTGGAAACCAGAGACACACAGTCTCTCTTCCTCCAGACCAGGAGGGAACACCTAGACTTGCAACCCACAAGACCAGAACCGGAGGACCAATCCTCCCTTCCTCCAAACCGGAGGGGAACCTAGAGACCCAAGTCTCTCTTCCTCTGAAACCCAGAGGGAAGCGTAGGTGACACCAAGTCACCTGTAAACTAGAGGTCTCGGACCTCTCTTCCTCCACAATGGAGGGAACCACTGATGACACTAAGTCACCAGCAACCTGGAGAAACAAATCTCCCTTCTCCTGAAACCACAGGAGGAACCCGATCCCCAACAGGGCAATCGGGAGAAGCACAAAGAAATGTAAACGAAACCAAGAAAAAGAAAATACAGTAATCAAAAAACTGTAAAGATGGTAGCACAACTGTGGCTCTCAAATACAGCTGACTGGCCTGGATATGATCCACGATCAAGCAAGAACAAATCTTCAAGTAGCTTTGCTTCTTCTCCTCTAACTCTCTATCTCTTTCTCTTCTTCAATCACTCTCTGCTTTCACGGCTTCTCTTTTCACGATCTCTCCTTCTTTCTATTACTGTCTCTCTTCTGCTCTGTCTAACCTTCTGCTCAGGCTCACTCCTCTTCGTTCTTCCTTCTGGGGGCTTTTCTTCTCTTTTTCCAGCATTTGCTTCGAAGGGGCAAAGAGACCCTTTATAGGGACGGAGCCTTCGTGTGGATCAAGCAGCAGCTAGGGCGTGTGTGCTTCAGTCCACGTGGCAGCTTCTCAGCATCTTGGATCACGTGCCAGGCGCCAGCCTCGGATCACATGCCCAGTCACCTGCAAGATTAATGAAGAGTTCAGTTGATGAACAATATCAACACAGGCTGTACATACTTTACTCAGCAGGCAATGTATAGACTTAACAATGCATATGCACAATGATGAAATGTTTAGACTCTGCTGAAGACAGCCAGTCGATGTATAGACTTGGCTGAAGCCAACGCTGAAGTAATGTTCAGACTTTGCTGAAGACTGGCAGAGGATGTATATACTTGCTATAATGCATGCATGATGAAGGAGCATACAGATGTATAGACTTTAAGTAAAGATGCATGAGCAATGTATAGACTATACATATGCACACTAGCGAGTGTATAGACTTTGGCTTGATCAATGCACAATGCTCATATGGATGTATAGAGTTGGTCGTGTGAAGGAGGACGAGTGTACAGACTTGTTGAGACAATGCATGATCAAACGATGCAATGTACAGACTTGATGGCATGAAGACAATGCATGAACAGGTGATGTAGTGTACAGACTTGATGAATGCAATGCATGCACAACCGATGCAGTGTACAGACTTGGTCTCTTGTAATGTAACGATGTACAGACTTAATGCTTCATGCATAAAGATGCTAAATGAAACGCTGGAATGTACAGACTCAATGTTTAAAAGATGAGCAATGCACCGATGCATGAGACGAAAGCTCAGTACAGACTTGGTGTGCCATGCATGAGCAGTGCAGTGTATAGACTTATGGACTTTGAGTGCGTGCATCTACAGTGTGTGGACTGGATGAAATGCAAGGCAACGCAGACACTGGCTGTATAGACTTGGATATGTATGCAGGACAAGACAAGGCAAACTCTATACAGACTTGAAGTGAAGACCAATGTATAGACTTCAATGCAAATGAGAAACCAATGTACAGACTTGAATGCTCGAGACAATGTATAGACTTGAACAGCTTCAGGGCACAATGTGCAGACTTTACCAGTGTATAGACTTGGACTTCTGAACGTAGGTAAAGACTGGGAATGTATAGACTTGACGAATGGCTTGAAACACAGACACACTGCCAATGTATAGACTTGCACAGTGCTGCCAATGTATAGACTTGCCCCAACTAAGGACCGATGGATGTATAGACTTTACAAGCACAGTCCAATGTATAGACTTTGCGAAGGACAGTCCAATGTATAGACTTTGCGAGATGCAGACTGGGCAATGTACAGACTTGAAGATGTGAACGACACAGTGTATAGACTTGGCCCCTTGACGAATGTATAGACTTTGAAGCTTAACTGAGACGGTGGATGTACAGACTTGATGCACGAACTGTGCACATGAATGAAGAGCACTGTGTAGACTTGTGTGCTTGCAAGTGAGCAATGTACAGATTTGGGCTGTACAGACTTGCATGCAGGTTGCCAGCGTTGCATAGACTTGCTGCGTGCAGGCGGCCAGTAATGTATAGACATTGGAGACCATGCAAAAGTCCACTGTATGGACTTTGAGTCCGTGTAGCTACAATGCAGAGACCATGTACAGACTTGTACAGTGAATGCTCAAACGAATTGAGACGCAGGATGAGACGGACGATGTATAGACTTCTAGACACTGTAGACTTGAACAGCGTGAGACATTTACTAAGACGGATGAGAATGTATAGACTTTAATGAAGAATGCACACGATGCAAAGGACTCTGTACACACTTGGCCAATGTACATACTTAGCAGTAGCATGATGGCGAGTGTTGTACAGACTTCGTGTGCAATGGCCAACAATGTGCAGACTTAATGATCATGCAAGTGAGCGATGTATAGACTTTACCTTAAGACGCTGGATGCACAACCCAAACGATGTACAGGCTTGTTCCAGCAATGTACTGACTTAGAGTGAAGCACATATAGAAAGCAGTTGAGCAATGCACTGTTGTGTTAGATGGACGCAGTCTATCTCCACTAACTGTGGATCTAGAGGGGGGTGAATAGATCAAATGCCTAATTAAAAGCTAGTATAAGCTCTAATGCGGAATATAGGCAAATAGCAGGTAAACCAAAAGAAGATGCACTAAGCAAAGGGTCGACCCATGCAGACACACAGCATATCACTATCTCGAATACTAGATATGAACATGAGCGATATAAGCTATGATGCTAAGTAAGGAAACCCATCGTACACAGTTCGAAGACAATCACACAAACACAATGCACCCAAGAATTTTAGGTGGTTCGGTCAAAGACCTACGTCCACCCCACACTCAACAGAGTATGGCTTACTGTTGCGCAGTACAGCTTGCGTCTGCTGGGCACTACAGCTTGGCCTACAAACCGCTGATACACAGCTTCGCTGGGCTTTACAGCTTACTGACCAGAGGAATAAATCCTCTGCAACAGCTGGGCAATACAGCTTAGCCGTCCGAGACCAAGTCTCGCCTGCTGAGGATTACAACTTCACCTGTCCAGTGGAGACCTCCACTGCAATGCTGCCTCACAGCTTGAAGAAATAAGAGTTCGGAAATAAAAGACAGAAGCAAATGAAAATGAATACCCAAATGGGAATGTAGCTCGGAATGAGCAAGCCTCAGCTCTGGTTTCTGAACCAAGAGACTAAGTTACAAACAGAAAAGCTCTCAATCTAAACTCTCTCAATTTCACTCTCTCAACACATCTCTTCTCTCTTCTCTTCTCTCTTTTTCTTCTTCTCTGTTTTTCTTCTCACTGTGGATCGATGGCTCTCTGTTGCTTTCAGACTGGCTGTATAGACTTTGCCTCTCTTCAGTCGATCAGCCTCCATCTGAAGACGAAGGCTTCATTATATACTATCAGCAGGTGGATGAGGGCGTGTGGCTTCCACATTTCCCGCCCAGAGAATTCGCCAGAACCGAGGCAATTCCATCCACATGACAGCACCCTGGAAAGGCTTCTTCCACGTGTCATCATCATGGTACCTCGTCCTTCTTGGATCACGAGCCAGGTCATCAGTCCAGGTAAAGAATCCTTGTCAGACAGAATACCAAATTATCAGTTTAAGTATCAAACTCTGTATAGACTGTAAGATGAAGTGCATTATATAGACTTCAGTCTGTATAGACTTCAGTCTGTATAGACTTGTGAACTCGAATGCAGTGTACAGACTCTGCCCAATGTATAGACTTCATCTATGTGAAGCTATGCGATGTACAGACTTCATATGTGAAGCAGCCGCTGTACAGACTTAAGCAATATGAAGACTTGACAGACAACTGACGATGTATGGACTTCAAGTGTGAAGACATTGTGAATGTAAATGCAATGTACAGACTTTACATATGCATGAGACTCTAAGAGAAATGGGCGATGTATTGACTTCACCAGACATCACTCGATGTACAGACTTCGCGAACGATGCATGCAATTCATTGAAGGATGTACAGACTTCCTGAAGTGTGAAGGACTTGAGTGTATAGACTTCATCATGTGAAGACTTGAACAAGGCATGTATAGACTTTACGTCGTGAGGCAATGTATATACTTAGCTGAAGAAACTCTGTACAAGCTTTACCAAGGTAAGGCAATCGAGTGTATAGACATCCACAATGTACAGACTTGCCAAGCGAAGGGGCTGTACAGACTTAATGAATGATGCAAGGCAAACGAATGTATAGACATTCAATGTATGGACTTGCCAAAAGAAACTATGTATAGACTTGATCAGATCAAGACAACTGAATGTATGGACTTCCAATGTGTAGACTTGATGATGTATAGACTTGATCGATGCAACGTCTGTACAGACTTGAAGGTGCAGAATGTATGGACTTTGGCAAGAGAACGGATGTACAGACTTTGCTACGCACAGTCCATTGTACAGAATTGAAAATGTGAACGAGCCAATGTATAGACTTAAAGCATGGAACGTAGGTAAATAACCCAATGTATAGACTTGAAAGTGCAACGTAGGAAAAGATGCCAATGTACAGACTTGCCACCGACCAAAGTATAGACTTGGTGGAAGGCATGCAATGTACAGACTTCACGATGAATGCATGAACAATCCGATGTATAGACTTCATAACGAGACGCTAAAGTCTATATAGAGTTTAACACTGAATGAGACGTTGGCTGAAACAATAGGCTGTACAGACTTTAGATGCGTGAGACGCAAGTTGAGACAATGCATTGTACAGACTTCATTCATGCAGACGTTGAACTACAGAATGTGCAGACTTTGCCAACAATCAACAATGCAGTGTATAGACTTGGCCAATGCAGCGTTGTATAGACTTTAAGTCAGAATGCACAATGTGTGGACTTGACCAATGTTCAAACTTTGAATATGAAGATCAATGTATGGACTTGGAAAACAAAGGGGGTGTCGACCCATCAGAAGGGAGCGTCGACCCACAACTGTCCAGACTACACAATGAAATGTATGGACTCTATGTTCATGCTGTAATGCAATGTAGACCTGTGGGTGTGTGCACGACAGTATAGACTCTGACTGCATTATGTACACAGACAACTTGATAAAAACAATTTCATCAAAATAAGAACAGTTGCCAATCAATCAAAACAAGCTGTTGCAAATAAAGTAAAACTTATTGTCAACATCATCAACACAGAGGGGTCACAACAATTTCCACCTTTTTTATGATGGCAACACCCTATTATATAGAATAGCAACATCCTGTCAAACAGATGTATTTTTGATGAAGGACATGATTCGTTATTCAGATTGTCATGCAGATGAATGACATGCTGAGACATGAACACAACTCTCTGCTCACAAGATCTCCCCCTTTGCCATAGACATGATGCATACACTTCCCTGGAATGAACTCACTGGAATGAACTCATCAAGTAGACAATATATTCTCCCCCTTTGCCATCAACAAAGAGGAGGGAAATAAGATGCAAGGGAAGGAACAAGAAGAATCAGTTGACTGGCATTCTTAGGAGGTAGTTCAGAAACTAAGCAGCTAAAGCACAGAACCTTCAGTCATATGAATTGAGAAACTGCTTAGAAAGTGAAGTTCTGGTTTAAAGGTTATATAAATGAGAGTTCATGCACTACATTCATTGGATAGGGTAGCTGTGCATGATAAAACAATAAACTAGAATCACATTTGCATGAGAGAGTCAGTTTCAAAAATATCTTACTGTCATATACTCAACAAAAATAATTGAGAGATACCAAGTCATGTATTGAAACTAAACAAATTGACATTCATAAAATTACTTTTGAAGGAACAGCATTTATCAATATGAGTTCATTTTGGGCAGTCAGGTACCATTTGTCTTTTTGCTTAAGGGTATACATTTATCAGACGCCAATACCCCTAGATACTCAACATGATGGACCATTCTGCTATGATCAAACTCAATATAAGTGATTTACATCTTTTTGCTTGAGGGTACACGTTTATCAGACGCCAGTTACCCCGGAGATACTCAATGAAACCACCCTACTGTTTTGATCATTTTATACAGAGATAGCTGATACACCTCATGACATGAGTGTTTTGCACTTCTTTGATGGATCACTCAGTTTCTCAGTGATTTACCAGTCATTGCTCTGCCAATGCTATTTTTCAATTTATTTTCAATGTTTTTTAATATCTTTCTTAGCTGTCCTTTATTTGTTTCAGAATGACTTGTTTAAGGACAATACACATACTTAGTTTCTCTAACATGATTTCAGATGAGTTTTCAGATTTCAGATATAATTAACTTTGTCTGACATGAAATAAGATGAGGGTTGAGTGCTTTATCAATTTTCAGCATCCTTATTTACTGATTGTAGTCTTTCAACTCTAAAGATTATAAAATTTAAACCATTAAGTCAGTCTTTAAGCAATTAAAGTTCTTATGAGGGAAGAGGTCTATTTTCTATTGCTTAATATTAGAACTGATTAAAAGATTGCCATACTGTCAGACTCAATCATTCAGAGTCAAAGGATGAATGAACAGAGTCGACGCTGGGAGTTCAAGGCATCCACGCATCAGTTGAAGAGGCAACAATATAAAACACTGAGATAATGTCAGTGCGTCGACTCCACGCTATTGCAGCGTCAACTCATCAGAATAAGAAGCATAGACATTCACAGATCTAGTTCACTGCGTCAACGCCACAGTATAGCAGCGTCGACGCAGCAGTTCACCCTGAAATTCTGACAAGACTCGCCCTGTCTATATGCATGCAGTTTTACAAATGATGACTGAATAAATGATTTTTGAAGTTCATGCTTATTCAGACTGCACTATCATGCAATATGACCACCAGGGTTATGCAGAGAAATGTAGTGCAAAACAGTTCTATATGCATGTGATTTTAGATACATTGATGACTAAATGATATGCAGTGATGATCACGAGAAAATAATATGAATGACATGCTGAGACATGAACACAACTCTCTGCTCACAAGATCTCCCCCTTTGCCATAGACATGATGCATACACTTCCCTGGAATGAACTCACTGGAATGAACTCATCAAATAGACAATATATTCTCCCCCTTTTCCATCAACAAAGAGGAAGGAAATAAGATGCAAGGGAAGGAACAAGAAGAATCAGCTGACTGGTATTCTTAGGAGGTAGTTCAGAAATTAAGCAGCTAAAGCACAGAACCTTCAGTCATATGAATTGAAAAACTGCTTAGAAAGTGAAGTTCTGGTTTAAAGGTTATATAAATGAGAGTTCATGCACTACATTCATTGGATAGGGTAGCTGTGCATGATAAAACAATAAACCAGAATCACATTTGCATGAGAGAGTCAGTTTCAAAAATATCTTATTGTCATATGCCTGGAGCAACCACTATCCAAGTACCAAAAGTTACTCTTGGCTGCCAGGCATACCTGCATACACAATTAGGTAGAGAGGTTTGGAACCCAAGACTGATTGGGCTCCATAACAGAAGAAGTAGAAGCAAAGCAAGAAAGCAGGCTTTTCAGAATCCACATTTGTTTAAATGTATTTTGTTCAGTGGATCCTACAGGTTTTCTTCTGTTGTTGTTCCTCTTCTTTTTGTTATTTTTCTTCTTATTTGCACCAACATGATTATTGACATTGTTGTTTCTTTGCCAGTGCCTTGGCCAGGTTGCATTCATGGAATTGTGGCCATAATAGTTCCTGGGCTGGCTATGGAAATGTTGGTTCCTAGGTGTCCAATAACCATACCCATTAACCCAATTTCTAGTGTAAGGTCTTTGATATTGAGCAGCCTGATATGCAAGACCTGTATGCCTCCCCGGAGTTCTAGTCCAACCTGACCTATTGAAATAGGTTGACTGTGCATTGTAATGGGTCTGAACTCTGGGTTGGTAGAAATGATTGGGTTGACTCTTAGCAGCATTTTGTCTCCCCTGCACCTTAGACCCTGCTGACCTATTCATTGGTTTGTTTTGGGTCTTCTTCAGAGGTGGAGGTGATGGTGGAGACTTGGTTACCTTGACCTGGTGTTTATAAGACTGGGTAGGTTGACCCATAACCTGAGATTGAGCCTTTGGATTTTGCTTGGATGTGCTAGCTCTACTAGGCTCACTGACTTTTTGTTTGCCCTTCTCCTCAGCACTGGTCTTTTTCAGATTAGCATTTTTGTTCATTGAATTGTTTGGATTCATGCTAATTAGAGGTCCTTTTTCTTTTTGTGCAACAAATGAAATAGTTTTCATTCCAAAAGTTTTCGTTGCACTTGAATTAAATCCTAGGCCCTCTTTTCTGAAATTTACCTTTGACCCTAACAAAGCATTTAAGTTATCTGTTCCTCGGGTCATTTTCTCAATGGTTCTTAGTTTATCCTCATTGTCTTTCTGAATTTCATCAATAGACTTTTTCAATTCATTATTTACATTGAGGACAGCTTCATATTTTTCAGAAACAATTTTTACTTCACTCTCACATTTATGAATTTTCAGCTTCCATTCATCAATTTCATTTTCAAGCCTCACATTCTCTTCCCTAGAAGCTTTTAACTCATTTTTGATTTCATCTACTTCAGAACATGTGAGTTTCAAATTTTTATTCTCAGATTCTAAACATGCAATTTTATCAGTTAGAGTTTTATCATTTTGCATGGAATTGATCGTTCTTCTCAGATGCCTGTTTTCTTTTCTAATATCATCAGCTCTATCAGCTATATCATGGTAGGCATCTACCCAATCAGCGATAGTAAAATTTTCAAATCTAGTGATTATCTCATCTGAGTCCTCTTCTCTATCTTTTGAGCTTGTTGCCATAAGGCAAATGGGCTTCTCAGATTCGGCTTCACTGTCTGAAGTGTTGCTCAGGGAGCCTTCATCTTCATCACTCCAGGTACTCACCATTGCTTTCCCTTTCGTGTTCCTTCTCTTTGACTTGTCCTTATATTTTTGATTATCTGGACAGTCAGCTTTCAGATGGTCTGGTTTCCTGCATTGATAACAAGTGTTAGTTTCAGTTTTCTTTGCAGGGTTGTGTTTATACCTTTTGTCCCTTCGGCCGCCACTGTATTTCTTTTGGCCGAATCGTCCTGCTCCTTTTCTGAGAAATCGCCTGAACTCTCTGGTCATCATGGCCATCTCAAAACGAGTCATATCTTCTTCTTCATTCGGGCTCTCCTCTGGTGATGAAGAACTGCTAGAGCTGGATTTGTTGGATTTGCTGGAACCAGCCTTCAGCGCTATCGGCTTCTTCTTCCTTTCAGCTTCTTCTATCCTTGGTATATTAATCTCATATGACAACAGTGAGCCAATTAGCTCATCAGCTCTTGTATTGTGCAAGTCCCTTGACTCTTCCATCACAGTAACTTTCGTATGCCAGGCATGAGTCAAGGACCGAAGTATCTTCCTTACTAAATCATATTCTGTCAGAGGTTTCCCGAGACCTCTTAGACCATTGGTGATGATTGTCAGTCGAGCATACATTTCTTTGATGGTCTCGTTTGGCTTCATCTTGAAGGCTTCATACTCAGACACTAGGAAATTAGCCTTCGTCTCCTTTACTTGAGAAGTCCCTTCATGGATAACTTCCAGTGCATCCCACATCTTCTTGGCTGAAGTGTACGCTGACACGCGGGAGAATTCAGTAGGGTGCAGAGAGCACTGGATGGCGTTTATGGCACTCCAATTCAGCGTGGACCTTCTGATCTCCTCCTTGGTCCAGACATCTTCATTCGGGGACAGCTCATAAGGTCCCTTGCTAACAACCTTCCAGATCTCGTAATCTTTAGCCCTCAGAAACACTTGCATACGATTCTTCCAGTATGCGTAGTTAGATCCATCGAAGAATGGGGGCTTGGTGGTTGAGTGACCTTCAGCTATCATCCCTCGAGCATCCATCCTTGCCTATCCTCTTCGGGCGATGAGTCCCTGTAGAAGAGTATGGCTCTGATACCAATTGTTGTGTTAGATGGACGCAGTCTATCTCCACTAACTGTGGATCTAGAGGGGGGTGAATAGATCAAATGCCTAATTAAAAGCTAGTATAAGCTCTAATGCGGAATATAGGCAAATAGCAGGTAAACCAAAAGAAGATGCACTAAGCAAAGGGTCGACCCATGCAGCCACACAGCATATCACTATCTCGAATACTAGATATGAACATGAGCGATATAAGTTATGATGCTAAGTAAGGAAATCCATCGCACACAGTTCGAAGACAATCACACAAACACAATGCACCCAAGAATTTTAGGTGGGGTCAAAGACCTACGTCCACCCCACACTCAACAGAGTATGGCTTACTGCTGCGCAGTACAGCTTGCGTCTGCTGGGCACTACAGCTTGGCCTACAAACCGCTGATACACAGCTTCGCTGGGCTTTACAGCTTGCTGACCAGAGGAACAAATCCTTTGCAACAGCTGGGCAATACAGCTTAGCCGTCCGAGACCAAGTCTCGCCTGCTGAGGATTACAGCTTCACCTATCCAGTGGAGACCTCCACTGCAATGCTGCCTCACAGCTTGAAGAAACAATAGTTCAGAAATAAAAGATAGAAGCAAATGAAAATGAATACCCAAATGGGAATGTAGCTTGGAATGAGCAAGCCTCAGCTCTGGTTTCTGAACCAAGAGACTGAGTTATAATCAGAAAAGCTCTCAATCTAAACTCTCTCAATTTCACTCTCTCAACACATCTCTTCTCTTCTCTCTTTTTCTTCTTCTCTATTTTTCTTCTCACTATGGATCGATGGCTCTCTACTGCTTTCAGACTGGCTGTATAGACTTTGCCTCTCTTCAGTCGATCAGCCTCCATCTGAAGATGAAGGCTTCATTATATACTATCAGCAGGTGGATGAGGGCGCGTGGCTTCCACATTTCCCGCCCAGAGAATTTGCCAGAACCGAGGCAATTCCATCCACATGGCAGCACCCTGGAAAGGCTTCTTCCACGTGTCATCATCATGGTACCTCGTCCTTCTTGGATCCCAAGCCAGGTCATCAGTCCAGGTAAAGAATCCCTGTCAGACAGAATACCAAATTATCAGTTTAAGTATCGAACTCTATATAGACTGTAAGATGAAGTGTATTATATAGACTTCAGTCTGTATAGACTTGTGAACTCGAATGCAGTGTACAGACTCTGCCCAATGTATAGACTTCATCTATGTGAAGCTATGTGATGTACAGACTTCATATGTGAAGCAGCCGCTGTACATACTTAAGCAATATGAAGACTTGACAAACAACTGACGATGTATGGACTTCAAGTGTGAAGACGTTGTGAATGCAAATGCAATGTACAGACTTTACATATGCATGAGACTCTAAGAGAAATGGGCACTGTATAGACTTCACTCGATGTACAGACTTCACGAACGATGCATGCAATTCATTGAAGGATGTACAGACTTCCTGAAGTGTGAAGGAGTTGAGTGTATAGACTTCATCATGTGAAGACTTGAAAAAGGCATGTATAGACTTTACGTCGTGAGGCAATGTATATACTTAGCTGAAGAAACTCTGTACAGGCTTGACCAAGGCAAGGCAATTGAGTGTATAGACATCCACAATGTACAGACTTGCCAAGCGAAGGGGCTGTATAGACATAATGAATGATGCAAGGCAAATGAATGTATAGACATTCAATGTATGGACTTGCCAAAAGAAACTCTGTACAGACTTAATCAGATCAAGACAACTGAATGTATGGACTTCCAATGTGTAGACTTGACGATGTACAGACTTGATCGATGCAACGTCTGTACAGACATGAAGGTGCAGAATGTATGGACTTTGGCAAGAGAACGGATGTACAGACTTTGCTACGCACAGTCCATTGTACAGACTTGAAAATGTGAACGAGCCAATGTATAGACTTAAAGCATGGAACGTAGGTAAATAACCCAATGTATAGACTTGGAAGTGCAACGTAGGAAAAGATGCCAATGTACAGACTTGCCACCGACCAAAGTATAGACTTGGTGGAAGGCATGCAATGTACAGACTTCACGATGAATGCATGAACAGTCCGATGTATAGACTTCATGAACGAGATGCTGAAGTCTGTATAGACTTTAACACTGAATGAGACGTTGGCTGAAACAATAGGCTGTACAGACTTTAGATGCCTGAGACGCAAGTTGAGACAATGCAGTGTAGAGACTTCATGCATGCAGACGTTGAACTACAGAATGTGCAGACTTTGCCAACAATCAACAATGCAGTGTATAGACTTGGCCAATGCAGCGTTGTATAGACTTTAAGTCAGAATGCACAATGTGTAGACTTGACCAATGTTCAGACTTTGAATATGAAGATCAATGTATGGACTTGGAAAACAAAGGGGGCGTCGACCCATCAGAAGGGAGCGTCGACCCACAACTGTCCAGACTACACAATGAAATGTATGGACTCTATGTTCATGTTCCAATGCAATGTAGACCTGTGGGTGTGTGCACGATGTAGACACGCCAAAATTGACATTTTGTTGATCAAATCTCATGTTATTATGTAAACGCCCCAAGTGGACTTCAATATTCCTATAATATAAAGTTTTTCTATTTTTCATGAGTTTTTTGCATTTTTCTTGCATTTTTGTGAATCACGACTTGACTAAGGGCGTTACTTGATAAAGTAACGACCTGTGATAAGGCGTTTTAAAATAAAGGACGACCGTATGTAAGGGCGTCAATTCCTGGTATTATCCTTTAATTTCTGGAATTATCTATTTTCAAAATAAAAGGCTTTTTCTGAGTAACGCCTTTCCTCAGGGCGTGTTTTGAAGAAACGCCGTTTTCGCAGGCGTGTTATCTCAGTTTCCAAACGGAGGGAATTTTCATTTCCAAAATTTAAACCCAGGAAGAAACGGCCTTGACTAGGTCGTGTTTCAAGAAACGCCTCTGTGCAGGTCGTCAATTCTTAAAAGACGCCCTCTCTCAAGGCGTGTTTTCACTCCAGAGTCCTTCTTTTCCCCATCTTTCCCCCACAGTTCCCTGCTATCCTTGGACTCTTGCTCGATCTTAATCCTTCCTTGGATGCCTCATTACCTATTCTTATCATTTCCTTGTTTGATCACATCCGATTGAAACTATAAAAGAAAACTTCATTCGCTCGTAACAGAGGTTGAAGATTTTACGTATTCAATAGTCACCCTGAGCATTTAGAGGTCAAGACGTGAGTTATCAAGCAAGCACGCAGAGCTTCCTCCTTCGAGCATTGATTTTTCTTCATCCCTCTGCATCCGTTCAGCGTCTTCCCGGTTCCCTTTACTCTTGTCAGGGAGAGCAGGGCGATATATATTTAGCTTGTCTGTTGTTCATCACGTTCTTATCATCACTATTGTTACCTGTCGTTAGTTCTTTTACCGCATTTAGCATATCATATTCTTCCCTAGTTCTCTGCTAGGGGTTTACAAAACAAAAAAAAGAAGGTGCGCATGTTGATGTCTTTTCATCATTTTTATGTTGGTTCTTGACTGATACTATTGCACTTTGGCTGATCCCCTTCTCTTTTCTTTATTTTTCATTGTCTTCTTTTACAAGGTAATCAATCGAGAAAACCCACTTCATCGGCCGGCCGATTGGAGTTGGAGGAGGAGACCCACATTCATCCTGCATCCCACTTTTCACTAGGTAACTGCGATCTCATTTCTTCTTATTGAGGTAAACCCTCTGGCGATCACAACTCCCCTTTAGCACCTCGTGCTATATTCTTTATCACATCTTATACACGTTATCATCATTGTTATTTATTTTTCACTCCCTGGTATTTGAGGATTTTTAATCCGATCTACAAATTGGCGATCACGGTGGGACCTCCACTGTTTTCTTTGTTGATTACCATCACCATTGGCACCCTCGTGTGCCCTTTCCCCTTGACACCCTCGTGTGTCCTTTCCCCTTAGGCACCCTCGCGTGCCCTTTCCCCTCGGTACCCTCGGTACCCTTTCCTTTGTGCCCCTCGGGCACCCTCCATTGTGCACCCTGCACACTCCCCGGATCAGTCAATTGCTGCTTATTAACGCCTTCGACAAGGGCGTCTTTTGATTTAACGCCCCTCACAGGGACGTGTTTTTATTAATTAACGCCCCCCTCAAGGGCGTGTCTTTATTGCATCTGCTTGCTTGATCTCCGCTATTTTCTCGTCTGCTATTTAGCGCCCCTTACAGAGACGTGTTTCATTGATTAACGCCCATCTCCAGGGCGTCTGTTTCTATAACTGCGGTTTGTTGCATGCTGATTATACTATCTGTGGAATAACGCCCCTCTTCGAGGCGTTTCACTTCTTATCAACGGCTGTCATTAGGGCGTTTCTCTTTATCATAACTGCTGTTCGTTGCATCCTTATCATATTGCCTGTGAATTAACGCCCCTCTCAGAGGCGTTTCATTTATTATCAGCGCCTTCCATCAGGGCGTGTCTCTGAGTTTTGACGTCCTCAGTTGCAGGCGTCCTTTCTTTATAAACGCCTCACCCTAAGGCGTTTTTTTCTACGGTCTGTGAGACCCTCACAGAGTTCACGACAGCCACGCTGCCGTGTTTTCATTTTATCACGACCTGCCGTCGGGCGTGTCTTTCCTCTTGCTGTAAACACGACCTTTCCAAAGGCGTGTCTTTACTGTTCTTTTCACATATTGGCTATTATTCATTGATGAGCATTTGTCTTGATATTACATTGCTGATTGGATTATCTTGATTTGCTGGCTTGGTTGAGAGACCTCCTCTCTCTATCCTAGGATCCACACACCCTTCTTGGAATCGGGACGACCCTCCATTGAGCATTCCGTCTCTTTGGACCGGAAACCCCTTTTCCAAGACCTCCGTAAGTCCCCGCACCCGTGGATTCCCTCACGGACGCCGGGCTGGTTGTACCCTCGAAGTACCTGGAGTTTAGAGAACCTATACGTTGTTAAAAGAGAGAAGAACTTAGTTGACCCGGAGGTTACATTCGGATCAAACTAGGTCTCATTTGGCAAAAGAGTGAACCTTCACAAATAATCCACCCTAAATTCAAACATCAAACATTAAAATCTTGCGTTTCTTGCCAACCTTGTTTGCATAAAACATAGTTGGGTGATTTGATTGCTTTGTTTGGATTGAATATTTTGTGATAGTTCCTTCATTAAACATCCTCTCTCTTAAGAATGAAACTCCGTTCAGGTAAAACCATCAACATGTCAGGCAACGGGTACTCTTATGATGATGAGAATGAGAACATATTTGGTCAATATGAGGACCCTCTCCAAGATTCTGTTTATTATGAGGGGAACTACCTTCCTCCTCACCCCCATTACTCACAAGTCCATGTGGTCGATACCACCATCCATGAGGCGGACCCTTCGTCTCAAGTTCCATCTTCCAACACTTCGGGGAACCCTTCCTCATCCATCAACGTCACAGATTTGATCCAAGCTCTCTCCCAGCTGGATGACTCCCAGCGGCAAGCCATTCAGGCCGCTTTAAAGGGGAAATCCGTCCTTTCATCTTCCTCTAATCCCCTTCCGGCCGTGAGTGGCCATCAGATTGCTAATGACTAGGCGGTCTTGCATCCCCCTTCCTCTCGTCCACAAACGCCTACTGCGGCCATGCCGGCCCAGCAGGCGAGCTATTCGGCAGTTAGGCATCAATCCTTCCAACCTCCTCGGATTCTACGAACGCCTATACCGCATTCTTTTGTTCAGAATCAGGCCCCAGTCGAGCCCGATACCAACACTCTCTTGCTTCAGAAGCTGGCCAGCATGGAGGAGCAGCTCAAGAAGGTTACAGCAACTAAGAATGCTCCGGAAATTTCTCTTCCTACGTTGCCAGTGTTCCATTTACCACCTTCTGAAATGCCGAATTTCCGGCGATATAATGGAACAGGCAACCCATTCATTCATTTAAAAGGATTTCCGATATGAGACTTCTTTCTGGCAAGACAATAAAGCCTCTTTGGCCTATTTATTCAGGAGATCTCTTGAGGGACCCGCCCTCGAATGGTTTTATTCTCTGGAGCCAGCTGATGCCGGGGATTTTGATGTTATCCAAAGGAAATTCTTGCAAAAGTACAGAGACCGGGTAGGACCATCCCTTTCTGTTACAGATCTGGTCGTTGAAAAGATGAAGCCCGAGGAAGACTTCATTATATTTGCTGACAGGTGGCGGTCTATGGCCGAGAAATTGAAGGACACATTGTCGGAACAAGAACAAGTAAAAATGGTCATTTCTAATGCAACTCCTCAATTCCGGCACATTTTGGCCATGAATCGGTTGACAACTATGGAAGAGCTCTATGAAAGAGCTCGTTATATACAAACACAAATGAAGGATTCGCCCATCATGGGCATGTTTGAGCCGAAGCCTCGGCTGTTTAAAAAGAATACAAATGTCAACAGCGGGCCCACGACTGAGGGCGCTGTCATAAACGAGCAGGTTGGCGTAGTTGGTCACCCCCACCACCAGTCAAACCCACGACCTCCGCCACCTCCACAGCAAAACCCCCATTTTGCCTCCGCTCCACAACGCCACTTCACACCCCAACCTTCTTTTGCTCCATCACCGAGCCAAGCGCCTCGCACCGGCCCTCCAGCACCACCACAATACCATCAGGTCCCCCCACCTTCCAACTATGGCCAACAACAACGGAGACCACCGCTTGGCCCCAAGAGGGCCCATTATCCGCCACTCCCAGAGAGTCTCCCTGACATTTTTAATGCTTTGATGGCCGCCAACCTGCTCGTCCTACCAAAAGAAAGAACGGTGTGGCCCGACAATGTTGACACATCCCGTTACTGTGCATTTCACCGCGCCCCTGGTCACAACCTTGATCGTTGTTTCCATTTCAGAGATCATATTTATGATTTGAATGACCAGGGTGGCATTAATTGGGATGAAATGAGGCAAGTCATCGCCACCATGAAAGAGAGAAGGCCGCATCGGCAACAGCAAAATCAGCAACAACAACAGCCAGCTCCGCAGCAAGTTCAGCCACAGCAAGCTCCAGCACCCCAGCAGGATATGGGGATTGTCCGTAATCCATTGCCGGAGCACGCTCCTAATCAACACGTGAACCCTGTCACGTCTCTCTACGAGGTGGAGAGAGGGCAGGGATGGCACGAAGAAAACGCCTCTGTCGGGGCATTCCACCATGATCCAAACCAAAATAAAACTCCGCGCATGTTGCGCGTTCCTCCTTCTCCTTCTAGTCTCCTATCGGGACGTTCTCTTTTACGCCCCGTCAACCCACCTACCACCACCAATTCCACGGCCTTGCCGGCTCGCGCTCTTCTTAACCGCTTACCACCACAGCAACCTGCCATTCCACCTTCCACCACCAATCCTACATCCGCGCCCTCCAGGCCACTCCTACTCCGTTCACCGCCAGCACCCGCTACCCCCTCTACCACTCCTACACCGGCAAGAGTTCCTCCACCATCAGTACAACCACCTTTTGTGCCACGATCTCTCCTTATTCCACCACCTGCCAATACCCCTCGCATTCGGATATCCCTTTCTTCTCTCACGCCTCCTGCGAGGGTACCTTCTTCAAATACTCCTCCCATGCCTCCCGCGGGGGCATCTTTATTAAACACCACCACTACTACGCCTCCTACGGGGGCGCCCCTTTTATTGAATTCCCCTTTGGTATCCCCTAGCAGGATCTCTGCTACCGACGTTCCTTCCTCCTCTTCCAACCCTCCTCCTAATATTGCCCCGACAGAGGCGCGTCAAGGCGTAGCGCCGCTCCGTAGTGGACGGATGTTCCACCGTGTTTTCCCACAGAGAGAGATAGAGCCCGTGCAGGGGACGCAAGAGCAAGAACAAGAACAGGATTCAGTGCTGGGAACTCAGTATGATCTGTTAAAGCACCTGGATCGCACTCCAGCCAGAATCTCCATTCTTGAATTAATCAAGAGGTCCACCACTCATCTGCTGGCCTTGAAGGAATACCTGCAGAAGGTTATGGTCAATGAGGACCTCCCAGTTGAACAAATAATTACAGTCTTGACACCTACCAGCAGTCAGCCGGCAATCACATTCCATGAACATGAGCTAGCACCTCTACCGGCAAGAAAATATGCCCTGTGTATTACGGTTGATATCAACAAGGTGGCTGTTAAGCAGTGTTTGGTAGACACCGGTGCATCTATCAATGTGTTGCCTCCAAGCACTCTGAAGTTATGCGGTATCCCTGAGAGCCAGATTCGGCCATCCACCATTACTGTCACTGCATATGACAATACAAAGAAACCCCCTCTGGGTATGATTACTCTTAAAGTCAGCTTAGGTCCAGCCACCATTACGGCAGATTTCCATATTCTAGATATGGACCCGACCTTTAATGGCATCCTGGGTCGCCCTTATATTCAGCAGCTTGATGCTGTGCCCTCTACAAACCATCAATGCCTTAAGTTTCCGCACAAGGGCCGCATTATCAAGGTGACCAGCGTGCCGATCTTACCAGAGGAGGACATTCATGTAGCTTCATCAGTTCCTTCTATATGGCCAGCCAACAAGCCGTTGTTATCTGTGCTGGACATTCCCCACTCTCAGCCGATGCTGTCTGAGACTGTTACGACGGTTGCGATGACACCCCTGCCTTCTAAGGGGAAGAAGAAAAAGAAAAATATGATGAATACCCCCGGCTGGAACATTCTGATAAGAATGGGATATCAAGATGGCAAGGGCCTGGGCGCTAAACTCCAGGGCAAGATTAGGCCCATTAAGCCTCAAAAAGTGGTTGCACGAGGCGGCTTAGGCTACAAAGCACCGGGCAAGAATGAAGGAGAGCCGTGGGCTGTTATGACGTCCACCTTCAAGCCAGATCGCCAGCCGCTCACCTGGACTTTAAAGACACATTTTGTCACCGGTGGCGTTCAGAACAATGAACAGACTACCATCATTACATCATTGCTTGATTGTCAGGATGTGCACGCTAGACAGTTTGCTCGTCACATTGCCCCATTGGCTACTTACAAAGCCCTGGAGTCGTTAAGGCCAGATAAAAGAAGAAAAATGGGTGATCCGGAATGTGACTGGTACAGGTGGTTTGACATGAATGACATCACTTTCTCTTTAAGCCGCCTGTTCATGCCGACAGATCCAGAATGGCCGCCACTGATTCAAGAATTGATTGAAATGCCTGCCGCAATCACAGATAAAAGACAGATGTTAAGTGACTACACAGATACGGGGGAGCCAGATGTCCCCTTTGAAGAAGGATTTTCCGTGGATAGGCTGTGGGCCGGCCTTTTCTCCCTCACTTCTGTGCATCCATTGGTGTTGGCTTCTCTCTATTCCCGTTGGTTTGGTCACGTGCCGCGACCACCACCGATTACTATCAACTTGTCTCCCGATTCAATTCAGATTTCCCTCCCGATTGCTCCTTCGCTCCTCGAGCGATTTGCTGAAGACTCCCTCTCGCCCCCGCGTGGGCCATCTTTGATTAAATCTTTCTCCAAACTTGCAATTTCCACTCCACCTACTATTCTCCCTTCACATTACTTTTTACTTGAAAAAGAAAATAAAAATAAAGGAAAACATGAAAACGAAAAAAAAACACCAAATCTCCAATATTCCAATCCTCCATTTCTTTTGAGGAGACCTCCTACTTTTCTCCCGAGCGCGTCCCAACCCAGGGGCCGCTCTTCCAAGATTCCTTGGTAAGTCTTTTCTCCCCCTCCGATGAGGGGTCCTCCCCTGTATCACCTCCTGTATCCACTTTATCACCTCCTTCTTTCCCTTATAATCAAGCTAGTTGCTCTTCCTACCTTTCTTCCTCTTCTTCTAATAAAAATCATGGGGTAAATTCACACAAGAAGGTCAAGGGTAAGCAGATTCCTCGCAGATTTTTGTTGGATTTGGCCATTAGATGCCAAGCTTGTTTAGCTCTCCCTGAGTTTGTGGAAGATCCAATTATCCTGCCAGAGTTAGAATATGAGGATGCTGACGCTTCTTATGAGGGTTTGGGCGTTTATGAAATTATGAATGATGAAGACCCTATTGAAGAGGGGGATGAGAGTTATGAAGAATATGAGGACGAGGCTGATGCTTTTGCTAGTGGAATAAGAAGATTCGACGAACCATCAGCCTCCGTAGAAGAACCTACCAAAGAAATCAATCTGGGTACTGAGGAAGACCCTAGGATTGTCCTCATTAGCAAAAATTTGCCGCCCTCCGAAGAGGAGGCGCTCATCTTAGTTCTTCAAGAATACAAAGACACGTTCACATGGAGTTATGAAGATATGCCTGGATTAGACCCTGCGCTTGTTGAACATCGCCTTACGCTTAAGCCAGGGTCTGTCCCGATAAAACAACGGTTGAGGCGTTTCCACCCTAGCATGGCTTTGAAAATGAAAGAAGAGGTCGATAAACTCCACAAGGCTAGATTCGTTAGAGTCGTCCTCTATCCCAATTGGGTGGCTAACATTGTCCCGGTTATGAAGAAAGATGGAAAAGTTCGAATTTGCATAGATTTTCGGGACCTCAACCGAGCGTGTCCTAAAGATGACTTCCCCCTCCCTCATATTGATGTGTTGATTGACAACACGGCAGGATTTGAGACTCTTTCTTTCATGGATGGCTTTTCAGGCTATAATCAGATTCGCCTGGCCGAAGAAGATCAAGAGAAAACTTCATTCACTACACCATGGGGCACATATTGTTATGTGGTCATGCCCTTTGGACTTAAGAATGCCGGAGCCACTTATCAAAGGGCTATGATGGCCATTTTTCATGACATGATTCATATTTATATTGAGGTGTATGTGGATGACCTGGTTGTGAAATCAAGAACAAGGATTGAGCATCCTGGGGTTCTGGCTAAGGTTTTGCAGAGATCACGAGAATTTCAATTGAAAATGAACCCCAAGAAGTGCGTATTTGGCGTTTCTTCAGGGAAGTTGCTCGGTTTCATTGTTAGCAAGAGGGGAATTGAAGTTGATCCCAACAAGGCAAAAGCCATTAGAGATATGCCTCCTCCCAAGAATTTGAAGGAAGTTCGAGGATTAATCGGGAGGTTGCAATTTATTCGCCGCTTCGTCTCCCAGCATTCACAAAGATGTAGGCCGTTTTACGAGCTTACTAAGCCAGGAGTCAAGTTTAATTGGGATGATAAATGTCAGACAGCCTTTGACGGATTGAAGGATTATTTGGTCAATCCTCCTGTCCTGAGGCCGCCAATTCCAGGTAAGCCACTTATTCTCTATGTTTCAGTCCTGGATGACTCCGTAGGTGCTGTCTTAGCTCAAGTGGATGAAGAAGGTAGGGAGAGGGCAGCATACTACTTGTCTAAGCTTCTTAACCCCTGTGAGCAGAGATACTCAGCCATGGAGAAAACTTGTGCAGCTTTGGTTTGGGTAGTTCAGAAGCTAAAACACTATTTCCTAGCTCACGAGGTTCACCTCATTGCTCGCATGAATCCAATCAAATTCCTCCTTGAAAAATCTGTCCTCACTGATCGATTGGCACGCTGGCAAAGCTTCCTTTCTCAATTTGACATCACTTACATTCAGCAAAAAGCTATCAAAGGTTATGCCATTGCCGAGCATCTTGCTCATCACCCTCTCCCCCGCTTTGATCCTGTCAATTCAGAGTTCCCAGATGAAGAACTAATGTCCATTAATCAATCCCATGATCCTATGTGGACGTTACATTTTGACGGAGCTCTTAATTCTCAAGGAAGAGGGATCAGCATGGTTCTTTTAACACCCGAAGGGGTCACCATTCCATTTGCTGCTCGGCTCACTTTTCCCGTCACCAATAACATAGCCGAGTATGAAGCTCTTTTGGCTGGTCTTAAAACCGCTCATCAATATGGTGTCACTCATTTGCGAATTGTCGGTGACAGTCAGCTTATTCTACGCCAAGTGTTGGTCAAGTGCCGCACCATCCATCCTAAGCTCAAGCCCTACCAGGAGCTCGCTTCAGCTTACGCCAAACTCTTTACTAAATTGATTTTCGTTCATGTCCCGCGTAGCCAGAACATTTTGGCCGACGCACTTGCTTCCTTAGCTTCCGCTTTAGTTTTCCCTCCTGAGCGTGATTTTCATGTCCCCCTGATTCATCAGCGTGATACTCCAGCCATTAGGGATCGTGCTTTTCTCGATATTAGGGATCAGGTGCTTGAGAAGGTTAGACGGAAGGAAGCTCTTGAAGGCAAAGAGGTCATGCTATTGGATTGGCAAGAAGAGTTGGCTGACGAAGAAAAGCCTTGGTATTATGAGATTGCCAGATACTGTGATGATCAGTCTTATCCCGAGGAAGCCACAACAGAAGAGAAGAAAGCGATAAGAAGAGTGGCTCAACGTTATACTTTGGTTGGAGGTGTGCTTTACAGAAGAGGGCTCACCGGTGTTTTATTGAGATGCCTCGATGATGATAAATCTTGGAAAGTTGTGGAAGAGGCGCATTCTGGTGTGTGTGGTGGTCATGTGAACAGCCAGATGCTAGTTAAGAAGATTCTTAGACTAGGTTTCTATTGGCCCACTCTAGAAGAGGATTGTTCTATCTATGTTCGAAGGTGTGTTAAGTGCCAACTGCACGCCGACAAGATTCATTCTCCTGCTTCTTCACTCCATCCTACGTCCTCCCCATGGCCTTTCTCCATGTGGGCTTTTGATATCATTGGACCTCTTGGTGATTCGAACCTCCTGACCAAGCAAAAATCATTCATTCTCACGGCAACGGAGTACTTCACCAAGTGGGCGGAAGCAGAAGCTTACGTGGAAATTAAAGCATCAACCGTCTGCAAATTTATCATGAAGAACATCATCACGAGGTTCGGCATTCCGAGCACCATCGTCACCGACAATGGGCCTCAATTTATCTCTCAAGATCTCAAGGATCTCTGCAACAGGTATAACATTGCATTGCATCATTCTTCTCCCTATTATCCGCAGGGCAATGGCCAAGCAGAGGCTACTAATAAAACCTTAATTAAGATTGTTAAGAAGACGTGCGAGGCTAATAAATTCTCGGACTGGCCAGACAAGCTGGTTGAAGCTCTTTGGGCCTACCGCACTTCTATTCGAACCCCCACTGGGCAAACTCCTTTTGCCCTTACTTATGGAATGGAGGCCGTAGTCCCGTATGAGATTCTTATCCCCTCTCTGCGAGTACAATTGGATGAGGAGCTCTCTATCGATGAACGTCGTGATTCACTCCTTGCCCAATTGGAACTCCTAGATGAGAAGCGTCTGGTCGCCGTTGAGTATGCGCGCGTTTATCAAAACAGGCTCTCACGTTTTTATCAAAAGAAGGTAATTGAGAGAAAATTTAAGGTCGGTGAAATGGTAATCAAAAGAATTTTTGTAAAACCAGGTGGCCCTCGTTCAAAGCTCCAACCAAATTGGGAAGGGCCGTTCATCATAAAAGACGTTTATCCTGGCAATGCTTATAAACTGGTTAATGCTGAAGGAGAGGAATTAACTCACCCCTGGAACGGTTTGTATCTCAAGAAATATTACCCCTGAACAAAAATCCAAACAAAATTTCAAAACTTCACAAAAAAAAATCCAAAGAAGATAGAAATCTCCCAAAATAATCAAAAAAAAAAGTCGAATATTTTCAAAATAAAAAAAAAACAAACAAAAGAGTTTTCTTTCATGGTTCTCCTTTTTGGGCTGACATGACAGGCGAAGGTCCACGGTCTGAAAGGTCAAAATTCAGAATCCATTTGTCAGTCTTGCTAATTTAAAATGGGAGTTGACCCCGCACACACTACACACTTTACTCTTGAGCTCAAGCAGTGCAAAATCTGATTGAAAGTCGAAACCAGACTAAAGGCGAAAGACGATATCCATTCTTTTTCTTCTTCGGCCCACAAGGGATGAAGGGAGGTCTCGAGGTAGACACGCCAAGCCTATCCACCGCCCTAGTAGGAGGAAGTCAGGGCCCAAAAGGGAACAAATGCCACAAAAAGCCCAAGTACAATTAGGTTGTTCATCAGTTCAAATCTATTCAATGCAAATCAATTCCAAAGTGAAAGTCAAATGGTGAAAAGAAAAGCATGTCAAGAGGGCAAAGTCCCCGCAAGGAAAACCTTGGGCGTATGCATGCAATACGAAAAGAGGCAAAAGGTAACAAAGCGTCCCTACGCCAAAGACCGAACCCCAACAGGCATAGAGTAGGGGAGGTAGCTTTGCCTCAGGTATCTCTAAATCTTTTGTGGACTTCCTTATACTTTCTTTTTTATTTTTGGGAAAGTCATGAACCAGCAGAATGGCCGAGACAAACTGAAGAGAATGCACTACACGAAATCTTGTGTATAAGTTTAACAATATTCACGCCAATTCCCCTTTTAATTATTCAAGAAAGGTTAATGGATCTTAGATGATGACCAAGTAGGGCCCACCACCTTAATTTCTTTATCAGCTCAATTTGGGAGGAATAGAATTAACGCCTTTGTTCAAGGCGCTTTAATGTTACTTCACGCCTATCTTAAAGTCGTTTCTTTATAAATAACGCCTCTGGGAAGGTCGTGTTTTCAACAAAATTCAAAAAAATCTTTTCGCAGTAACGCCGTCTCCGAGGGCATCTTTTACTTGAGTAACGACCTAATCTAAGGCGTGTTTTTCAGAAAATCCCTAAAAAATATATATATATATACTGAAAAGAACAAAAAAATAAATTCTTCATATTGCATGAGTTGCATTCTTGCCTAGACATCTTTTTAATTATTGTTTACATATGTGTGATTGCATGAGGCATCCACGAGTTTTGATTATGCCATTTTGCCTTATTAAAGGCTTGGCCCCTTGACCCATTACTAAGGTCAGAATATGGACACCCCTTGCTCATCGGGCAAGGGGCCAAGTCGAACAGATGAATTAACCTATTTGTTCAAGTGAAAACCGCAGCTGCAGATATAGGGCAAAATAAAGCAAACACATGGAACGTGGAAAGAAAAAGTACACAAACACAAGTCCACAACCATACAAGTGCTCAGGTAACAAAAGCTCAAATCTCCTATATATATATATATCATCATGTCTATCATATACAGGTGTGAAGGTGGAGGAGTACAAGTACAAAACTCTCAGCTCTCGCCTCCACCCTCCTCTCTCCTACTCTCAACCTCCTCCTCGCCGTCCCGAGCTGGTGCTGGTGGAGGAGGCATGGGCCCCCGTGAAGAAGCCGGAACCCGAACGTGTCCCCCTACCTCGCTCCTCTCTCGGAGGGAAGAACCCGCCACGAAGGTGGAGCTAGTGAAGGAGTACCCCGCGGCCCGTGCTCGCTCGCGGCCTCGCTGCAACCGCTCCTCGGACACTCGCAGCCGCTCCTGGGAAAGGATCAACTGGGTCCTCGAGTCCGCCAGCTCACGCTCTCGTACCGACAACTGCTCCTGGAACCGGGCACGCTCCGCCTGGTGCTCCTCCCGCTCACGAGCCCGCTCCCTCCTGTTATTATGTTGATCAAATCTCATGTTATTATGTAAACGCCCCAAGTGGACTTCAATATTCCTATAATATAAAGTTTTTCTATTTTTCATGAGTTTTTTGCATTTTTCTTGCATTTTTGTGAATCACGACTTGACTAAGGGCGTTACTTGATAAAGTAACGACCTGTGATAAGGCGTTTTAAAAGAAAGGACGACCGTATGTAAGGGCGTCAATTCCTGGTATTATCCTTTAATTTCTGGAATTATCTATTTTCAAAATAAAAGGCTTTTTCTGAGTAACGCCTTTCCTCAGGGCGTGTTTTGAAGAAACGCCGTTTTCGCAGGCGTGTTATCTCAGTTTCCAAACGGAGGGAATTTTCATTTCCAAAATTTAAACCCAGGAAGAAACGGCCTTTACTAGGTCGTGTTTCAAGAAACGCCTCTGTGCAGGTCGTCAATTCTTAAAAGACGCCCTCTCTCAAGGCGTGTTTTCACTCCAGAGTCCTTCTTTTCCCCATCTTTCCCCCACAGTTCCCTGCTATCCTTGGACTCTTGCTCGATCTTAATCCTTCCTTGGATGCCTCATTACCTATTCTTATCATTTCCTTGTTTGATCACATCCGATTGAAACTATAAAAGAAAACTTCATTCGCTCGTAACAGAGGTTGAAGATTTTACGTATTCAATAGTCACCCTGAGCATTTAGAGGTCAAGACGTGAGTTATCAAGCAAGCACGCAGAGCTTCCTCCTTCGAGCATTGATTTTTCTTCATCCCTCTGCATCTGTTCAGCGTCTTCCCGGTTCCCTTTACTCTTGTCAGGGAGAGCAGGGCGATATATATTTAGCTTGTCTGTTGTTCATCACGTTCTTATCATCACTATTGTTACTTGTCGTTAGTTCTTTTACCGCATTTAGCATATCATATTCTTCCCTAGTTCTCTGCTAGGGGTTTACAAAACAAAAAAAAGAAGGTGCGCATGTTGATGTCTTTTCATCATTTTTATGTTGGTTCTTGACTGATACTATTGCACTTTGGCTGATCCCCTTCTCTTTTCTTTGTTTTTCATTGTCTTCTTTTACAAGGTAATCAATCGAGAAAACCCACTTCATCGGCCGGCCGATTGGAGTTGGAGGAGGAGACCCACATTCATCCAGCATCCCACTTTTCACTAGGTACATGCGATCTCATTTCTTCTTATTGAGGTAAACCCTCTGGCGATCACAACTCCCCTTTAGCACCTCGTGCTATATTCTTTATCACATCTTATACACGTTATCATCATTGTTATTTATTTTTCACTCCCTGGTATTTGAGGATTTTTAATCCGATCTACACACGACAGTATAGACTCTGACTGTATTATGTACACAGACAACCTGATAAAAACAATTTCATCAAAATAAGAACAGTTGCCAATCAATCAAAACAAGTTGTTGCCAATGAAGTAAAACTTATTGTCAACATCATCAACACAGAGGGGTCACAACATGCACTAATGCAGGATAACACATCCATATGCCCAAGGCAGAACAATCATCCAGACCAATCAAAACAAATAATGTATGTAGTAAGCACATATGACATCAGACATGTGAGACTCATAGTGTTTGTCATCATCAAAACACAATATCCAACAATCTCCCCCTTTTTGATGATGGCAACACTATGAATGTGTTCTCCCCCTTTGACTTCATCAAAAAGTAGAACAATACTTTGATAATCTAGTGATGTCATATGAGACACATCAAAATAGATCATCAGATGAGGGCAACACAATATCAGAAGTAGTTAAAGTAATTCTCCTCCTTAGTCAAACAACTTATGCAGACATGCATATGCAACTAATGTTGTGCCCCTTAGGCACAAGCATGTGCTATGTTGAATTGATGATAGCAATGCTGTTTTGTTTTGATGATTGTAACACAGTGAGTGCATTATGATATTATGTTTTGTTTTGATGATGGCATGTTGATTTGAATGCTTGAGTGTGTTATATCTGATTTAGTATGTGGAGATTGCATGAGTGTGCCATGTTTGATATCCTTGATGGGTCGACTCCCTCAGACTGTCCATCTTATTTAGTGTCTCATGCAGCGTCAACGCTGTGAGTGTGTCTCAAGTCTGCAGCGTCAACGCTGTGAGTGCACAACATTCTCAAGTCTGCAGCGTCAACTCTATAAGTCTATACAGTGGTTCAGCAAGTGTGTACATCGCTTAGTGTAAGCATGGCGAAGTCCAAAGTCTATACATTGCTGCTTTGCATTGGACTTAAAGTCCATACATTGACAAGCCTGTACAATGGCTGCAGCATGCTCGCATAAGTCTATACATTGCACTGTTCATGCACGGCACAGCATGTCTGCACAACGTCCGTCTCATTCTTCGTCTCAATTGGACTAAGTCTGCACAGCATAAGTCTGTACATTGGACCGTCTTAACTTGCGTCTTATGTCAAGTCCGTACAGTGTCCATCAGTATTTAGAAGTCTATACAGTCCTGGATGTTCAGCGTCTCATGCTGCGTCGTATGTCAAGTCCATACATTGTTCGGTTGAAAGTCTATACATTTAGAAGTCTGTACATCCATCGTCTTTCTCAGTGTCTCAATTGGACTAGGTCTGCAACGGCTAAGTCTGTACACTGGACTCGTATTCACAACGTTCATTCAGCAAAGTCTGTACATTATAGTCATGCTTCACAAAGTCTGTACATACTTTCTCATTTGCACAATGCATTTCATTCATAAAGTCTGTACACTGTCCATGGTTCATGTAGCGTCAACTCAGTGTGTCTTGTAGCGTCAACTCAGCAAGTGTGTACATTGCTTGGTTAAGTCTATACGCTGCTTCATATGCAGTGAAGTCTGTACATTGCTGAATGCTCTTCAAAGTCTGCACACTGATAAAGTCTATACAGACTGTGTTTGCCCAAGTATGTACATCGTTCATTCATCTTGGCAAGTCTGTACATCGTGAAGTCCATACATTGTCAGTTGTCTGTCCAAGTCTTCACATTGCCTAAGTCTGTACAGCGAGTGCCTTCGTATATGAAGTCTGTACATCACACAGCACTGCATATAGGAACTCTATACATTGGGCAAAGTCTATACAGCATGCATCGTCTCATGCAGCGTCTTATTTGAAGTCTATACAACGCACTTTACATTACAAGTCTATACATCATGATCATCTTTACAAGTCTATACAGAGCTCTTCACTTAACTTGATATTCCGATACTCTGTCTGACAGGTGCTCTGCTCGTAGAGGCTAATGAAGGGCACGTGATCCGAGGCTGGAAGGGCAGACAGGATCGTGACACGTGTGCTGAAGCTGGCTGAGAGACTGACACGTGGTCCAAAGTTTTTGGGCGGGAGATGTGGAGAGCAGACGCCCTAGCTGTAGATGCTGCTGCTATATATATGAGTCTTCGTCTTCAGATGAAGTGTGATCAAAGTGGAGAAAGAAAAAGCAGAAGTGCAGAGACTTCGATCCAGCAGAAGAGAAGAAGAAGAGTGAAGAGAGCAAAAGAAGAAAGAAGAGAGAAGAGAAGAGAAAGAGAAGAAGAGCAGAAGAGAAAGAGAGAGATAGAGAGCTCGAGTTGAGAAAGAGAGAGAGGTTGAGGTTGTCTGGCTTTTGGATCAAACCAAGCCAGAACTGCTCCTTCGAGAGCTATATTTGTGCTTCAATATTTCAGCTTTCCGTTGCTGTTTTGTCTATCTTTTGTTTTATCTTTTATCAATTCTTCAAGCTGTTAGTCAGCGGATGCAGTGGAGGTCTCCACTGGACAGGTAAAGCTGTAATCCTCAGCTGGCGAGACTTGGTCTCGGATGGGTTAAGCTGTAATCCCCAGCGGGTTCAAGCTGTGAGTCAGCGATGGCTAAGCTGTATTGCCCAGCGGAAGCAAGCTGTAATGCTCAGCGGATGGCAAGCTGTGAGGCCCAGTTGATGTATGGCAAGCTGTGATGCCCAGCTGTTCAAGCTGTGAGTCAGCGGGAAGCCACACTCGGGTTGAGTGTGGGTGGATGTAGGTCTGCTGGACCGAACCACCTAAAAACCCTCTTGCATTGTTGTTTATTTTGTTCTATTTGTGCTTCCGCTAGATGAATGCATAGGGGCGCTCAACTGTCTGATTATAGGTTTAGTAGATGAGTGTTTTAATTTGTCTTGTTAGCATTCCAGTTTTTAAGTGAGCGAAATCTTATTTTGGGTGAAGGTTTTTAATTGGGCGAGTTTTTAAAGGGCTATATTCATTCACCCCCCCCTCTGAACATAGCATCGAACCCAACACTTGGTATCAGAGCGGGTCTCTGATCTATCAGATCTAACAATCTACAGAGGATCCTGCTAGTTTTGGTGCATTTCAGAGTGGATCTCTTGTGCTCGTTGATTTGTTTCACTATCTTACCGATTTACTTTGATCATCTGGTTTAGCGCATTTCTGTTTGGTGCATTTCATAGTGTGCTTTTTGTGTTAGTTATTTTGTTTCTCCGACTTAGTGCCTTGCCTTGCTCATTTGGTCTAGGTCCTTCAGTTTTTATGTGCTTTCAGATTGTTTGCAATGGAACCAATCGTGCTGAAGGATAGCTCCATCAAAGCAAACAGATCCAGCCACAGTGGATCATTAAGCGAGAAAAGCAGCCTCTCGCGGTCTGAAATTGATGGAGACATTGAAAGGGTGACCAGTGAATTCAGGAAATTTCTGAGAGAAAGAGAAGAAAATTTTGGTGAAGGCAGAAAGCAAACAAGGTATAATTCTAATCCTGCCAAGAATATTGACGTTAACATCTGCTACAAATGCAGGAAGGCTAGCCACATGAAGGTTGACTGTCCAGAATTCTCAAAACTCAAAGGGAACACCGAAGACAGTGATAAAGAAGGAGGAAAGTCAATATGCTTAATGGCCAATCGGGGAAATGATGATGAGGAAACCTCATCTCAGGTAAGTTCTGAATCAGATGGATGCTCTTTCGATGAATTGATAGAGATGTATGAAAATTTGTTAGAAGTATCCAAGAAATTGAAATCTGAGAATAAAAGGTTGAAAAAGAAATGTGATAGAATAAATCTGAAAGATTCCTCTGAAAACTGTCCAAATATGAAAAAGTCTTATGATGCATGCATGCTAGATGTTCAGAATCTTAAAAAATAAAATGATTCTCTAAAAACTGAAAAACAAACATGCTTGGATAAAATGTCAGAAATAGAGAATCAGCTGAATGATAAGAAAAATGAACATCTAAAAGGCATGCAAGAACTGACTCAAGTCAATTCTGAATTGGATAAACTGAAACTTGATAATGAAGAATTTTAAAAGAAAATTGAAAATCTTATGGGTAGAATAAATGAAATCAATGGGAAGGCTTCACATTCTTCTTCTGCTAAATTAAACTGTGATATGTGCTCAGCTCTAAGAGAACGAAATGAGGATCTTTATAGTGAGAATGAATGGCTGAACAAACAAATAGTCTCACTTAAAGAGGATCACAAAAACTTGGTTGTAGAGAAAATTAATGTGGAAGGAAGAGAAGAGGAACTAATTGAAATATTGGAGCAAATGTCTGGAAGAGAGAGATGTGCTAATAATGAAATTCAGGATAAAAATCTTGAGGAAGAAAACACTGAATTAAAAGCTAAAGTTGAAAAATTGAAATGGTTAAATACTGGCTTATCTGAAAGACTTCTCACCATAGAAAAAGGAAAAGGTGTCCATGATGAAGAATCACAAACTTTGATCAATCTGGAACAAGAAGTTGAGAAGTATAAAATTACAAATAAAGTCTTAAGTGAATGTGTAAATTACAGTGAACAGGAGATAGCCAGTTATGAGCTTCATATAGCATCCTTGAAAAATAAAATTCATGACCTGGAAAACTCAGCATCCAAGTTTGCAAAAATTGAAAGAAAAATAAAAACTGTTGTGAAAAGTGAGGAGAGGATTTAAAGGGGGGAACAAATTGCACTTCTAATGTCAAGAACATCACTAAAAGCCAGCTATACAACACCTTTGTGCAAGGTTCAGATGTAGCTAGTACTTCAATGCAATCCCCAAAACTAAATGAAAATCTGAAATCATCTTCATCTGTATTTCAGTTCAAAGCCCAGAAAAATGAAAAGCAAACAAAAATTGTGAAAGGGGGCAATAAATTGAAAAAGAATGATCAATTGAATAAAGTCAAAATTGTCCCTGCATGTGATGTGAATTCTGCTAGCAGTGTGGAGTCTGATAGACTGACACATGTCACTCACTATTCATCCACTCACTCACATGCATCAGAGAAGAAATTATCATGCTATTATTGTGGCAAGAAAGGGCATATCATGGATGATTGCAAAATACTGAAAGAAGATGAGCATGCTAGTAAAACAGTGCATTCAAGGAAATATTTTGATAGAAACAATGCCACTAAGAAATCTAATGCATCATGTTATTATTGTGGTAGGCGTGGTCATTTAATGAATGTATGTTTCAAACTGAAAGAAGATAATAATGTGAATTCTAGATCTTTTGCACATGCTCATGACCCACATAGACACAGATCTACTTCAGGCCAGCATACTATCTGTTTCACTTGCAACAAGCCTGGGCATAAGACAAATGAATGCTGGTCAGGAAATCACAGGGGCAAAAATGAATCAAACAGTAAGCATCTTAGATGCTTTGAATGTGGTAAGTATGGGCATGCAGTCAAGGACTACTGGTTTGCTCAGGGAAATTATTTTAATTCCAAATTTGTAAGATTCCCTCCAAACAAAAATTTCTTGGGCAGAAATAAAGCTGGTCTTAAAGAAAAGACTCTTGTTTGTTATGAATATGGAAAACCTAGCCACCGAGCTTCTGAATGCTGGTGGGCAGGTAATAGTAAATCAAAAATTCATGCTTACAACAGAAAAATTCATGCTCAGTTTCATAGGTCCCATGTTGCTGTAGATATGCATCATAGGACCAGAAAATCTGTTGGTTCATGTCAATATTGTGGAAATTTTGGACATTCTATGTCTGATTGCTCTCTAATGGAATTTGATGACAATATTGCTAAGAAATTATTTAGAACACCTGATAGGGGTAATTCAGGACCCAAGTCCTCTTGGGTTCCTGAAGGATCAACTTGACTTTATCTTGGAAGCTGATGAATAAAGGGGTTTATGATCCAAGGCACTCAATAGAAAACCCCAGGATTCTATATTTCAGGTCAGTTCTGAACTTTGCTTTAAATTCATCATCTGAATTTGTGAGTATGAAAAATGTGAATTCCATGTTGATGTGCTCGTTTGATGTCTGATGATCTCTTATTGCTTAGCTGATCAGTCTGCATTCCAGACTCAGCTATTGAGTTTTATTCTGAATATCTGATGTTCTTCTCTTGCTATATGTTGAACTGAATTTGAATGCTTCTTTAGTGTATTCAGTTGATGCACTATATAGACTTTGTGTCAATGCATGTGTCTTGTGTCAATGCACTGCATGCTTGTTGTTAAATGCATAAATTGCACTGTTTTTAAATGGGTCATTTAGTACACACAGTCAATGCATGTGTCTTATGTCTGCATACATCATTTGCATGACTGTCAAAGAAGTTGTTCAATGCATGTAAGACTGCTTTATGTTGCATTATCATGCATAACCCTGGTATGTCAAATGGTAAGTTACCAAAAGGCAGGGAAATCTGCCCGGAGGTTCCTACGATGTGTGAGATGGTCTTTGAGACCAGGTCCTCCGCCTAGTACCATGGGTCCTGTCTTCATGTAGATCAGTGTACTACATCATTTTTTTGAAAAATCTGAAAAAGGATAAAAATGTTCACGACTTGGGCGCATAAACTTGAATTGATTGCACACTTTCCTTGTGCATCATTGTTGCATAGTCTGCATGTAGAACAGTATGTTGCATAGCATATCTCTTGCATCATGATGTCAGGGGGAGCTGAGATTTCTATTCATTACATTGATTCCTTTTCACTTCTCACTGTCCCCACTCAATTAATTCATATCTTTTGACATCAAATACCATTGGACCATATTGCCAATTGCTATCTTTTCCCCATCTTTTTCACTGAACAACAGCAATTGTTTCTGGTTTAGTATATTGAGCTGTGATTAATGCAATTGTTCACTTATAAGAATCACTCTTACAAATTGAAAGGAACTAAAGGTTTAACCTTTATAAATTGGAGAGTTAAGTGTCTGCACTTCAGAATTTGAGATAAAAGAAAACTTTTATAGCTCTTAATCTTTGTCTCATGGCTAAAATAAAAAAAGTTTTTTGTAATGCCTAAATGTGTTGAACTGGAAATATCTAGAACGGGTGAACAAGAGTGTGTAATGTTTTTCAAACAATCACTCTAAATGAATTAAGGGCAGCAGTAAATAAGATCACAAATGTAAAAAACTGAACATTGTGACAGAACAATGGTTCATTGCACTGAGAAACTGTGAACTCCTCCAAAGAAGCAGGAAAATTCACATGTCATGAAGTGCTTTAGACTATCTCTATTCATAGGGTCAAATCTATAGGGGGAGTCCTCACCAAGTAACTGGGGGTACTGGCCTCTGATCAAGGTGTGCCCTTAATGTCAAAAGTGAAGACTATTCCTTGTAGGTCTTGATCTGAAATAGGTCTTGTAGTTTATGCCTAGTAACTAGGGGTACCTGCCTCTGATCAAGGTGTACACCTAATGTCAACAGCATACATGCCACAGGTCTATTCACTTAGTTCAGTTTCTGAAAATTCAAAAGTGAAATACAAACTGCTGTAACCCTTTGAAAATCAAAAGTCAATGAGTGAAAATTATTTTTATTAATACATATTCAAGTTGCCTTTCTTGAATTTCTTTGTTTAATCACAAAAGGGTATTATTTCAAACTTATCTATTAATACCATGTGCCCTAGATTCATTGCTATAAATGGAGTCTATAAACTCTTTTTCAAGGGTCAGGTGTTTTACTCTAGATTTATCACTGTTAAACCTGAATTTTTGTCAAAATTGTATGTTGCTGATTCTTATACTTTAACTATTGTTTATAATCAGGCTTATTTTCTGAACCAATGATTTAGCTGTTGTCTATTGACCCTCCTACCTTCTCTACCTTTACCTATCTGTTCATATTCCTTCTAAAAGGGGGAGCAATTATTAAGGGGGAGAACCAGTTCAGGGGGAGTCATATCTTCAGGGGGAGCTTACTGCTCTAGAGGAATTTGCATGCATAATGCACTTTGCACTCTTATTTATACTATTTGCATGCAATGTACAGACTTCACGATGAATGCATGAACAGTCCGATGTATAGACTTCATGAACGAGACGCTGAAGTCTGTATAGACTTTAACACTGAATGAGACGTTGGCTGAAACAATAGGCTGTACAGACTTTAGATGCGTGAGACGCAAGTTGAGACAATGCAGTGTACAGACTTCATGCATGCAGACGTTGAACTACAGAATGTGCAGACTTTGCCAACAATCAACAATGCAGTGTATAGACTTGGCCAATGCAGCGTTGTATAGACTTTAAGTCAGAATGCACAATGTGTGGACTTGACCAATGTTCAGACTTTGAATATGAAGATCAATGTATGGACTTGGAAAACAAAGGGGGCGTCGACCCATCAGAAGGGAGCGTCGACCCACAACTGTTCAGACTACACAATGAAATGTATGGACTCTATGTTCATGTTGCAATGCAATGTAGACCTGTGGGTGTGTGCACGACAGTATAGACTCTGACTGTATTATGTACACAGACAACCTGATAAAAACAATTTCATCAAAATAAGAACAGTTACCAATCAATCAAAACAAGTTGTTGCGAATGAAGTAAAACTTATTGTCAACATCATCAACACAGAGGGGTCACAACATGCACTAATGCAGGATAACACATCCATATGCCCAAGGCAGAACAATCATTCAGACCAATCAAAACAAATACTGTATGAAGTAAACACATATGACATCAGACATGTGAGACTCATAGTGTTTGTCATCATCAAAACACAATATCCAACAATCTCCCCCTTTTTGATGATGGCAACACTATGAATGTGTTCTCCCCCTTTGACTTCATCAAAAAGTAGAACAATACTTTGATAATCTAGTGATGTCATATGAGACACATCAAAATAGATCATCAGATGAGGGCAACACAATATCAGAAGTAGTTAAAGTAATTCTCCTCCTTAGTCAAACAACTTATGCAGACATGCATATGCAACTAATGTTGTGCCCCTTAGGCACAAGCATGTGCTATGTTGAATTGATGATAGCAATGCTGTTTTATTTTGATGATTGCAACACAGTGAGTGCATTATGATATTATGTTTTGTTTTGATGATGGCATGTTGATTTGAATGCTTGAGTGTGTTATATCTGATTTAGTCTGTGGAGATTGCATGAGTGTGCCATGTTTGATATCCTTGATGGGTCGACTCCCTCAGACTGTCCATCTTATTTAGTGTCTCATGCAGCGTCAACGCTGTGAGTGTGTCTCAAGTCTGCAGCGTCAACGCTGTGAGTGTGTACACAGCATTCTCAAGTCTACAGCGTCAATTCTATAAGTCTATACAGTGGTTCAGCAAGTGTGTACATCGCTTAGTGTAAGTATGGCGAAGTCCAAAGTCTATACATTGCTGCTTTGCATTGGACTTAAAGTCCATACATTGACAAGCCTGTACAATGGCTGCAGCATGCTCGCATAAGTCTATACATTGCGCTGTTCATGCACGGCATAGCATGTCTACACAACGTCCGTCTCATTCTTCGTCTCAATTGGACTAAGTCTGCACAGCATAAGTCTGTACATTGGACCGTCTTAACTTGCGTCTTATGTCAAGTCCGTACAGTGTCCATCAGTATTTAGAAGTCTATACAGTCTTGGATGTTCAGCGTCTCATGCTGCGTCGTATGTCAAGTCCATATATTGGTCGGTGGAAAGTCTGTACATTTAGAAGTCTGTACATCCATCGTCTTTCTCAGCGTCTCAATTGGACTAGGTCTGCAACTGCTAAGTCTGTACACTGGACTCGTATTCACAACGTTCATTCAGCAAAGTCTGTACATTGAAGTCACGCTTCACAAAGTCTGTACAAACTTTCTCATTTGCACAATGCATTTCATTCATAAAGTCTGTACACTGTCCATGGTTCATGTAGCGTCAACTCAGTGTGTCTTGTAGCGTCAACTCAGCAAGTGTGTACATTGCTTGGTTAAGTCTATACGCTGCTTCATATGCAGTGAAGTCTGCACATTGCTGAATGCTCTTCAAAGTCTGCACACTGGTAAAGTCTATACAGACTGTGTTTGCCCAAGTATGTACATCGTTCATTCGTCTTGGCAAGTCTGTACATCGTGAAGTCCATACATTGTCAGTTGTCTGTCCAAGTCTTCACATTGCCTAAGTCTGTACAGCGAGTGCCTTCGTATATGAAGTCTGTACATCACACAGCACTGCATATAGGAACTCTATACATTGGGCAGAGTCTATACAGCATGCATCGTCTCATGCAGCGTCTTATTTGAAGTCTATACAATGCACTTTACATTACAAGTCTATACATCATGATCGTCTTTACAAGTCGATACAGAGCTCTTCACTTAACCTGATATTCCGATACTCTGTCTGACAGGTGCTCTGCTCGTGGAGGCTAATGAAGGGCACGCGATCCGAGGCTGGAAGGGCAGACATGATCGTGACACGTGTGCTGAAGCTGGCTGAGAGACTGACACGTGGTCCAAGGTTTTTGTGTGGGAGATGTGGAGAGCACATGCCCTAGCTGCTGTAGATGCTGCTGCTATATATATGAGTCTTCGTCTTCAGATGAAGTGTGATCGAAGTGGAGAAAGAAAAAGTAGAAGTGCAGTGACTTCGATCCAGCAGAAGAGAAGAAGAAGAGTGAAGAGAGTAGAAGAAGAAAGAAGAGAGAAGAGAAGAGAAAGAGAAGAAGAGCAAAAGATAAAGAAGAGAAAGAGAGAGATAGAGAGCTCGAGTTGAGAAAGAGAGAGAGGTTGAGGTTGTCTGGCTTTTGGATCAAATCCAAGCCAGAACTGCTCCTTCGAGAGCTATATTTGTGCTTCATTATTTCAGCTTTCCGTTGCTGTTTTGTCTATCTTTTATTTTATTTTTTATCATTTCTTCAACCTGTTAGTCAGCGGATGCAGTGGAGGTCTCCACTGGACATGTAAAGCTGTAATCCTGAGCTGGCGAGACTTGGTCTCGGACGGGTTAAGCTGTAATCCCCAGCAGGTTCAAGCTGTGAGTCAGCGATGGCTAAGCTATATTGCCCAGCGGAAGCAAGCTGTAATGCTCAGCGGATGGCAAGCTGTGAGGACCAGCTGATGTATGGCAAGCTGTGATGCCCAGCTATTCAAGCTGTGAGTCAGCAGGAAGCCACACTCGGGTTGAGTGTGGGGTGGATGTAGGTCTGCTGAACCGAACCACCTAAAAACCCTCTTGCATTGTGGTTTGTTTTGTTCTATTTGTGCTTCCGCTAGATGAATGCATAGGGGCGCTCAACTGTCTGATTATAGGTTCAGTAGATGAGTGTTTTAATTTTTCTTGTTAGCATTCCAGTTTTTAAGTGAGCAAAATCTTATTTTGGGTGAAGGTTTTTAATTGGGGGAGTTTTAAAGGGCTATATTCATTCACCCCCCCCTCTGAACATAGCACCGAACCCAACAACTAATACTGAGAGAATGTAGACAAGCATCATAATCAGAGACACTAGCACATTGTCCCTCTTGCAGATCGTCTCTCAACCAGACCAGAAAAATTCTTCCCTTATGATCCATGAGATAAGAGAAGACTACAAGGATGAATTCTGGTTATCCAAAGACTGCAAGTGCACAGGTTAAACTGAGAGATGTGCCTCTCATATATGGGAACCAATGTGAATCAAAACACAGTGATAGAGAGCAATAGGATGAGTAGATTCAACAATTAGTGAAAATTGAGATATAGAACTTTTCAGCAGGATACCAACTTCATAGAACAGAATTTTAAGTTCTAGATTCCTCCATTATAAAAGCTTATGAAACCTTGCTTGTCAGATATGGTTTAAGAATGATATAAACAGAAGTTTTTCCAAAAGAAATTGTACTCATATCTGAACCAACTCTTAATAAAAGGAACTACAAGCTCATATAAGATTCTAGTTCAACCAACTTCCATCTTACTTAGTTTACTTTCCATGACTACTTTAAGAGAAACATAAGTGAATGCACCTGAATTTTAATTGTTCCTTCAGAAATAGATTTACACTTGTTCAAATTTTTTTTTAATGAACAATTTTGGTTTATCAACACCTTTTGATGTGGGGAGACACCTTGATCAGAGGCCAGAATCCCCAGTTACTCAGTGTGACAACCGTATTGCTTCTCCCATTTTAGAGAATAGAGGCAGCATTAAAAGTATCTTTGGCATGAGAATGCACCTTGATCAGAGGCCAGAATCCCCAGTTACTCAATACAACTATGCCATTGCTCTGCCATATTTTCACAATAATTTCCAATCATCTCTTTAAACAGAGTTAACCATGGTACTTCATGACACAATCCTTTTGACAGGTTTCTCAGTAACCACAGTCATTGCTCTGTCCATACTTTTACCCAGAATGGATTCAGAACAAGTTAGATGTTTAGGAACAACCACATACACTATATATCTCAGTCAACGTAGACATGGATATCAACTTTTCAGATTTCAGAAAGTCTTACATGAACTTGCATGAAGCAGACAGTTAAAGTTTATTAAGAGGTTGAAACAGATATTTTCAAGTTCCTTGTCTCCAAACAAGAGTACATAAGACTTAAACCAATTCTAGTTAACAAATGTTCTTAAGCATGTATAATGGAAGTTTCCTCATTAAAGATGTTTTACCATTTATGAAGTAGTATTCAGGCTGAAGGTTTACTTCATATCTCAGCTCAATAACTCAAGTGAGAATATTCAACAGACAGCATAGATTCTAAAAACTTGTAGCAAGGGAGCTGCTCTTGAGCAAAGAAGTTCAAAGTTGACTGAATAGAGGTGAAGCTCTCCTTCAGCAGATTTAGGAGAGGTAGACAGATACCAATAAGGTATAAATTCAGATTATGAACAACTTCAGAAGCAGTCAAGAAAGATCATTTGATACCACTTTGATGATGGAATCGCTGACACTACATATATGACAAGATGAATCAAATAGATGGACAGAAAGAGTTCAGACAAAGACACAACTGAACGGATTAAGCATGCTCCCCCTATCTATGTGCAGTGAGACACTTCCTTCCCCCCTTTTTTTGATTTTTCAAAAATAAGTGATATGCTATGCTATGACTCCCTCTAACTAAAAACACTGAATCATCTTATATGTCATGAAGACAATGCAGATGATGAATGATTATGCAACAACAGATTTAACATGCTATGCAGTAAATCTAAAAAATAGTTGTGTGATTTCAAGAGTATGAATAATGCTCCACCTAAATGTATGCATTCAATCTATCCTTTTGGCATTTTCAATGTAATGAAATGCAATGCAATTTACTACATGTATGCACGGGCATGAAGTAAAATATTCACATGAAGATGCAGACATTCTCTGATATGCAAATTTGACCCTTGGTACTTGGCGATGACAAGCCTCTACGCTTAGTAAGAATCTTCAGACAGATTTCCTCTGCCCTTTAGTAGCTTACCATTTGATATACCAAAGTGGTCATGCATGACAATGCAATACCAACAGTCCTATATGCATCAGATTTTCAATGATTGTATGTCATGTGCATGTATATACAATTCACATATATGCACACATCTCAACGTACAAACAAGAAAGCCTACAAAGCTCAATGCAAGAGTCAAACCACATAAAAAGCATGTATGCATGAAACTATGACTTATCAGATCAATCATAAATTTCATTTGAACAGATGTGAAGAATTTACCTGAATGGGGTTTTATCAACTTGGGTGCCTTGGTTTATTTTCCCCTTTTTTTTATTCTTCAGCTTCCAAGGCACACCTGCAAGTTAGCACACTATTTTGCATGGGCAGGTACCCAAACAGTCTTGGGTCCTGCATGGTTAATAGTGACACCTTTGACAGGTGTTCTAAACAACTTTTTAGCATGTAGGTCATCAGATCTCATCAAATAGCAATTATTCATTGAATGACCTAATGTACCACAATAATAGCAAGATGGAGCAGATTTCAGATTTGATTTATGCACATTCTTATTAGCATGAATTCTATGTGCATATGCATGAAAATTTCTGTTAACAGAATTAAGATTATGTTTACCAAAATAAGCTAACCAACAATCAGCAGCTCTATGGCCTGGCTTCCCACATTCAAAACATGCAAGTGTTTTCCTTTCAAACACACATCCATTTCTACCAGAAATGTTTCTATTGACAGAGAATTTACCAGATTTATAGTTAGGCTTCCATCCCTGAGCATGCCAACATTGGGCAGCAATGTGACCCATCTTGCCACAGTGAAAGCATGAACTCGAATTTCTTTCACCAGCCCTCAGCCAGCATTCAATGGCCCTGTGGCCTGTCTTTCCACACTCAAAGCATGTAATGAGCTTATCTTTAAAAGTAAATTTGTTCTTATTAAAACCATGTTAACTTGCAGGAAATTTACCATGATATGAATGAGATATTTTCTTACCATTTGCAAACCAGCATTGTGCAATTATGTGTCCTAATTTACCATAGTGAGAACATTTAATTTTCTTTTTCTGAAATGAAGGATTTCTATCATGAAGTTTCCTAACAGTCATATCATCCTTCTCCATCAATTTACATTCATGCATTAGATGACCAAATTTATGACAATAATGGCATGACATTTTCTTTTTAGATGCATGTGAGTGTGTGTGAGAACTCTGATCAACATGCCCTAATGAACCCTTTTTATTTATTTTCTGTTTTCCAATCTTTTTCTGATATTTGTTCTATTTTTCGGTTTTCTGAACGGTAGACTGAGAAGCAGGTGGGTTTTGAGAAATGTGAGAAGTAGAACTAGAAACAAAGGATGTCTGAATTTTATTTTCAAAATTATTTTTATTTACAGGGTTATAACCTAACCCCTCCTTCTGAAAGTTGACCTTTGTTCCCAGCAATTTGTTCAGATTATCTTGCCCACCCACAAATTTAGACAAAGACCTTTTCAAATCCTGACTCTCATTTTCAAGAGTAATGATGAGCAATTCAGAATTAGCATTTTCTTCCTCACTCCTGTTAAGTGTTTCACTTAAGGTGGCATTGACATTTTTAAGATTTTCAATTTGAGCTTTGAGCTTTTCAACTTCTTCTGAATTATCGGACACCACACATTTACCTTTTTCAAATGTCAGTAATCTCTCTGACATGGTGTTGTTCAACTGTTTTAGTTTCTCAATTTCTTCCTTTAGACTAGTGTTCTCCTGCTCAAGTTTATCATCATCAAACAAAACATTAATTAGGAAACTTGGATATTCTGATTTATAGTTTTCAAAGTTTTCCTGAAACTTTAAGTTCGCAACATTAACAGCCTCAAACTTTTCATTTATCAATCTGTTTTCACTTTCAAGATTGATTAATCTTTGTTCAGATTCCTGACATTGTTTTCTGAGTTTTCCATTTTCAGATTTGACATGATCAAGTTCTGATTGGATTCCATCTAGTTTCGACACTTGTCTTCTAAGTATTTCATCTTCAGTTTTCAGAATTTCAGGATTTTCAAGATTTTCAGCTCCAGAAAAAGGATCCCCTAGATTTGCTATCTTCTTTATCAGACTTTTATTCTTCTTCACAGTTTTTCATGGGAGTGTAACAGATTGGCATAAGCATCTTCCCAGTCATCTAAGGTGTAACTAGAAAAAGGATTAATTACCTCTTCAGCATCTTCGAATTGATCTTGATCACTGCTATGGTCGCTCTTGTCAGCCATCAGGTATGTGTTGTGATCCTTGGTGAGCTTTAGCTTCTCCAAAATCTCCTTGGCGGACCTGCAGTCATAAAAACAAGAATGAAGAGCCTTGTCAGTAGCTTCTTTCATTAGATTCAAAACTCTCTGATTCTCTCCATGTTTTTATCTGTGACTGTCAGTCCATTTGGACTCTTTCTTTGGTAGTCTGTGAGGACCGTGTGAGATTAACTTCCACAGATCCGGATCCAATATCCTCACATACCGATGCAGCTTTTCAAGCCATTGATCAAAATCATTACCTCTGAAGATTGGTGGATAAGTCATCGAGATATGATAAATACACTAATACCAGATGAGCAATGCAAGACACAAGACAGGGAGGCAAAACAACGAGCACAAGAAAGCCACTCTGAAATGCACCACAAAAAAATGCAGGAACTGCTGCGGATCGTTGGATCCAATGCACAGCAACCCGCTCTGATACCACTTGTTGGGTGCGGATAAGATGACAATGGAGATCCAGAGGGGGGGTGAATGGATCTACTAAAGATTTTTGGCCAAATTAAAACCGTATGAAGAGATACTCACAGGGTCGATGGACAAATGCTTAAACAGCAAGGATGCAAACCAGATTGGTCACTAGGACAACCAAGGGAATCACGGTCCTAGCAACCATCTAGCGATAACAATCACACAGTCAGTGCAATTAAACCATATCGACCCAATGCAATCATCTAGCGGAAGCAGAAACAGAAATCACAGATCAAACCACTGCACAAGAGATTTTTAGGTGGTTCGGTCACCAAGACCTACGTCCACCCCTCACTCCAAACCGGAGTGAGGCTTCCACTAGCAATGCTAGAAACATCAGACTCAGTCTGCAAACACGTGCTGCCAAACAGCTTGACCAGGGGAACAACCTCCCCTCTTCCTCCCAACCGGAGGGACACCCCAAGTGACTCCCAACCACTTGGAAACCCGAGACACACAGTCTCTCTTCCTTCAGACCAAGAGGGAACACCTGGACTTGCAACCCACAAGACCAGAACCGGAGGACCAATCCTCCCTTCCTCCAAACCGGAGGGGAACCTAGAGACCCAAGTATCTCTTCCTCTAAAACCCAGAGGGAAGCACAGGTGACACCAAGTCACCTGCAAACTAGAGGTCTCGGACCTCTCTTCCTCCACAATGGAGGGAACCACTGATGACACTAAGTCACCAGCAACCTGGAGAAACAAATCTCCCTTCTCTTGAAACCACAGGAGGAACCCGATCCCCAACAGGGCAATCGGGAGAAGCACAAAGAAATGTAAACGAAACCAAGAAAGGGAAAATATAGTAATCAGAAAACTGTAAAGATGGTAGCACAACTGTGGCTCTCAAATAGAGCTGACTGGCCTGGATATGATCCACGGTCCAGCAGGAACAAATCTTCAAGTAGCTTTGCTTCTTCTCCTCTAACTCTCTATCTCTTTCTCTTCTTCAATCACTCTCTGCTTTCACGGCTTCTCTTTTCATGATCTCTCCTTCTTTCTATTACTGTCTCTCTTCTGCTCTGTCTAACCTTCTGCTCAGGCTCACTCCTCTTCGTTCTTCCTTCTGGGGGCTTTTCTTCTCTTTTTCCAGCATTTGTTTCGAAGGGGCAAAGAGACCCTTTATAGGGACAGAGCCTTCGTGTGGATCAAGCAGCAGCTAGGGCGTGTGTGCTTTAGTCCACGTGGCGGCTTCTCAGCATCTTGGATCACGTGCCAGGCGCCAGCCTCGGATCACATGCCCAGTCACCTGCAAGATTAATGAAGAGTTCAGTCGATGAACAATATCAACACAGGCTGTACATACTTTACTCAGCAGGCAATGTATAGACTTAACAATGCATATGCACAATGATGCAATGTTCAGACTCTGCTGAAGACAGCCAGTCGATGTATAGACTAGGCTGAAGCCAACGCTGAAGCAATGTTCAGACTTTGCTGAAGACTGGTAGAGGATGTATATACTTACTATAATGCATGCATGATGAAGGAGCATACGGATGTATAGACTTTAAGTAAAGATGCATGAGCAATGTATAGACTATGCATATGCACACTAGCGAGTGTATAGACTTTGGCTTGATCAATGCACAATGCTCATATGGATGTATAGAGTTGGTCGTGTGAAGGAGGACGAGTGTACAGACTTGTTGAGACAATGCATGATCAAACGATGCAATGTACAGACTTGATGGCGTGAAGGCAATGCATGAACAGGTGATGCAGTGTACAGACTTGATGAATGCAATGCATGCACAACTGATGCAGTGTACAGACTTGGTCTCTTGCAATGCAACGATGTACAGACTTAATGCTTCATGCACAAAGACGCTAAATGAAACGCTGGAATGTACAGACTCAATGTTTAAAAGATGAGCAATGCACCGATGCATGAGATGAAAGCTCTGTACAGACTTGGTGTGCCGTGCATGAGCAGTGGAGTGTATAGACTTATGGACTTTGAGTGCGTGCATCTACAGTGTGTGGACTTGATGAAATGCAAGGCAACGCAGACACTGGCTGTATAGACTTGGATATGTATGCCGGACAAGGCAAGGCAAACTCTGTACAGACTTTAAGTGAAGACCAATGTATAGACTTCAATGCAAATGAGAAACCAATGTACAGACTTGAATGCTCGAGACAATGTATAGACTTGAACAGCTTCAAGGCACAATGTGCAGACTTTACCAGTGTATAGACTTGGACTTCTGAACATAGGTAAAGACTGGGAATGTATAGACTTGACGAATGGCTTGAAACACATACACGCTGCCAATGTATAGACTTGCACAGTGCTGCCAATGTATAGACTTGCCCCAACTAAGGATCGATGGATGTATAGACTTTACAAGCACAGTCCAATGTATAGACTTTGCGAAGGACAGTCCAATGTATAGACTTTGCGAGATGCAGACTGGGCAATGTACAGACTTGAAGATGTGAACGACACAGTGTATAGACTTGGCCCCTTGAAGAATGTACAGACTTTGAAGCTTAACTGAGACGGTGGATGTACAGACTTGATGCACGAACTGTGCACATGAATGAAGAGCACTGTGTAGACTTGTGTGCTTGCAAGTGAGCAATGTACAGACTTGGGCTGTACAGACTTGCATGCAGGTTGCCAGCGTTGTATAAACTTGCTGTGTGCAGGCGGCCAGCAATGTATAGACATTGGAGACCATGCAACAGTCCACTGTATGGACTTTGAGTCCGTGTAGCTACAGTGCAGGGACCATGTACAGACTTGTACAGTGAATGCTCAAACGAATTGAGACGCAGGATGAGACGGACGATGTATAGACTTCGAGACACTGTAGACTTGAACAGCGTGAGACGTTAACTAAGAAGGATGAAAATGTATAGACTTTAATGAAGAATGCACACGATGCAAAGGACTCTGTACACACTTGGCCAATGTACAGACTTAGCAGAAGCATGATGGCGAGTGTTGTACAGACTTCGTGTGCAATGGCCAACAATGTGCAGACTTAATGATCATGCAAGTGAGTGATGTATAGACTTTACCTTAAGACGCTGGATGCACAACCCAAACGATGTACAGGCTTGTTCCAGCAATGTACTGACTTAGAGTGAAGCACATATAGAAAGCAGTTGAGCAATGCACTAATGCATGATAACACATCCATATGCCCAAGGCAGAACAATCATTCAGACCAATCAAAACAAATACTGTATGAAGTAAACACATATGACATCAGACATCTGAGACTCATAGTGTTTGTTATCATCAAAACACAATATCCAACAATCTCCCCGTTTTTGATGATGGCAACACTATGAATGTGTTCTCCCCCTTTGACTTCATCAAAAAGTAGAACAATACTAAGATAATCTAGTGATGTCATATGAGACACATCAAAATAGATCATCAGATGAGGGCAACACAATATCAGAAGTAGTTAAAGTAATTCTCCTCCTTAGTCAAACAACTTATGCAGACATGCATATGCAACTAATACTGAGAGAATGTAGACAAGCATCATAATCAGACACACTAGCACATTGTCCCTCTTGCAGATCGTCTCTCAACCAGACCAGAAAAATTTTTCCCTTATGATCCATGTGATAAGAGATGACTACAAGGATGAATTCAGGTTATCCAAAGACTGCAAGTACACAGGTTAAACTGAGAGATGTGCCTCTCATATATGAGAACTAATGTGAATCAAAACACAGTGATAGAGAGCAATAGGATGAGCAGATTCAACAATTAGTGAAAATTGAGATATAGAACTTTTCAGCAGGATACCAACTTCATAGAACAGAATTTTAAGTTCTAGATTCCTCCATTATAAAAGCTTATGAAACCTTGATTGTCAGATATGGTTTATGAATGATGTAAACAGAAGTTTTTCCAAAAGAAATTGTACTCATATCTGAACAAGCTCATATAAGATTCTAGTTCAACCAACTTCCATCTTACTTAGTTTACTTTCCATGACTGCTTTAAGAGAAACATAAGTGAATGCACCTGAATTTTAATTGTTCCTTCAGAAATAGATTTACACTTGTTCAAATTTTTTTTTAATGAACAATTTTGGTTTATCAACACCTTTTGACGTGGGGAGACACCTTGATCAGAGGCCAGAATCTCCAGTTACTCAGTGTGACAACCGTATTGCTTCTCCTATTTTAGAGAACAGAGGTAGCATTAAAAGTATCTTTGGCATGAGAATGCACCTTGATCAGAGGCCAGAATCCCCAGTTACTCAATACAACTATGTCATTGCTCTGCCATATTTTCACAATAATTTCCAATCATCTCTTTAAATAGAGTTAACCATGGTACTTCATGACACAATCCTTTGGACAGGTTTCTCAGTAACCACAGTCATTGCTCTGTCCATACTTTTACCTAGAATGGATTCAGAACAAGTTAGATGTTTAGGAACAACCACATACACTATATATCTCAGTCAACGTAGACATGGATATCAACTTTTCAGATTTCAGAAAGTCTTACATGAATTTACATGAAGCAGACAGTTAAAGTTTATTAAGAGGTTGAAACAGATATTTTCAAGTTCCTTGTCTCCAAACAAGAGTACATAAGACTTAAACCAATTCCAGTTAACAAATGTTCTTAAGCATGTAAAATGGAAGTTTCCTCATTAAAGATGTTTTACCATTTATGAAGTAGTATTCAGGCTGAAGGTTTACTTCATATCTCAGCTCAATAACTCAAGTGAGAATATTCAACAGACAGCATAGATTCTAAAAACTTGTAGCAAGGGAGCTGCTCTTGAGCAAAGAAGTTCAAAGTTGACTGAATAGAGGTGAAGCTCTCCTTCAGCAGATTTATGAGAGGCAGATAGATACCAATAAGGTATAAATTCAGATTACGAATAACTTCAGAAGCAGTCAAGAAAGATCATTTGATACAACTTTGATGATGGAATCACTGACACTACAGATATGACAAGATGAATCAAATAGATGGACAGGAAGAGTTCAGACAAAGACACAACTGAACGGATTAAGCATGCTCCCCCTATCTATATGCAGTGAGACACTTCCTTCCCCCCCTTTTTTTTGATTTTTCAAAAATAAGTGATATGCTATGCTATGACTCCCTCTAACTAAAAACACTGAATCATCTTATATGTCATGAAGACAATGCAGATGATGAATGATTATGCAACAACAGATTTAACATGCTATGCAGTAAATCTAAAAAATAGTTGTGTGATTTCAAGAGTATGAATAATGCTCCACCTAAATGTATGCATTCAATCTATCCTTTTGGCATTTTCAATGTAATGAAATGCAATGCAATTTACTACATGTATGCACGAGCATGAAGTAAAATATTCACATGAAGATGCAGACATTCTCTGATATGCAAATTTGACCCTTGGTACTTGGCGAAGACAAGCCTCTACGCTTAGTAAGAATCTTCAGATAGATTTCCTCTGCCCTTTAGTAGCTTACCATTTGATATACCAAAGTGGTCATGAATGAGAATGCAATACCAACAGTCCTATATGCATCAGATTTTCAATGATTGTATGTCATGTGCATGTATATGCAATTCACATATATGCACACATCTCAAAGTACAAACAAGAAAGCCCACAAAGCTCAATGCAAGAGTCAAACCACATAAAAAGCATGTATGCATGAAACTATGACTTATCAGATCAATCATAAATTTCATTTGAACAGATGTGAAGAATTTACCTGAATGGGGTTTTATCAACTTGGGTGCCTTGGTTTATTTTCCCCCTTTTTTTATTCTTCAGCTTCCAAGGCACACCTGCAAGTTAGCACACTATTTTGCATGGGCAGGTACCCAAACAGTCTTGGGTCCTGCATGGTTAATAGGGACACCTTTGGCAGGTGTTCTAAACAACTTTTTAGCATATAGGTCATCAGATCTCATCAAATAGTAATTACTCATTGAATGACCTAATGTACCACAATAATAGCAAGATGGAGCAGATTTCAGATTTGATTTATGCACATTCTTATTAGCATGAATTCTATGTGCATATGCATGAAAATTTCTGTTAACAGAATTAAGATTCTATTTACCAAAATAAGCCAGCCAACAATCAGCAGCTCTATGACCTGGCTTCCCACATTCAAAACATGCAAGTGTTTTCCACACACATCCATTTCTACCAGAAATGTTTCTATTGACAGAGAATTTACCAGATTTATAGTTAGGCTTCCTTCCCTGAGCATGCCAACATTGGGCAGCAATGTGGCCCATCTTGCCACAGTGAAAGCATGAACTAGAATTTCTTCCACCAGCCCTCAGCCAGCATTCAATGGCCCTGTGGCCTGTCTTTCCACACTCAAAGCATGTAATAAGCTTATCTTTAAAAGCAAATTTATTCTTATTAAAACCATGTTGACTTGCAGGAAATTTACCATGATATGAATGAGATATTTTCTTACCATTTGCAAACCAGCATTGTGCAATTGTGTGTCCTAATTTACCACAGTGAGAACATTCAATTTTCTTTTTTTGAAATGAAGGATTTCTATCATGAAGTTTCCTAGCAGTCATATCATCCTTCTCCATCAATTTACATTCATGCATTAGATGACCAAATTTATGACAATAATGGCATGACATTTTCTTTTTAGATGCATGTGAGTGTGTGTGAGAACTGTGATCAACATGCCCTAATGAACGCTTTTTATTTATTTTCTGTTTTCCAATCTTTTTCTGATTTTTGTTCTATTTTTCGGTTTTCTGAACGGTAGACTAAGAAGTAGGTGGGTTTTGAGAAATGTGAGAAGTAGAACTAGAAACAAAGGATGTCTGAATTTTATTTTCAAAATTCTTTTTATATACAGGTTTATAACCTAACCCCTCCTTCTGAAAGTTGACCTTTGTTCCCAGTAATTTGTTCATATTATCTTGCCCACCCACAAATTTAGACAAAGACTTTTTCAAATCCTGACTCTCATTTTCAAGAGTAATGATGAGTAATTCAGAATTAGCATTTTATTCCTCACTCCTATTGAGTGTTTCACTTAAGGTGGCATTGACATTTTTAAGATTTTCAATTTCAGCTTTGAGCTTTTCAACTTCTTCTGAATTATCGGACACCACACATTTACCTTTTTCAAATGTCAGTAATCTCTCTGACATGGTGGTGTTCAACTGTTTTAGTTTCTCAATTTCTTCCTTTAGACTAGTGTTCTCCTGCTCAAGTTTATCATCATCAAACAAAACATCAGTTAGGAAACTTGGATATTCTAATTTACAGTTTTCAAAGTTTTCCTGAAACTTTAAGTTCGCAACATTAACAGCCTCAAACTTTTCATTTATCAATCTGTTTTCACTTTCAAGATTGATTAATCTTTGTTCAGATTCCTGACATTATTTTCTAAGTTTTTCGTTTTTAGATTTGACATGATCAAGTTCTGATTGGATTCCATCTAGTTTTGACACTTGTCTTCTGAGTATTTCATCTTCAGTTTTCAGAATTTCAGGATTTTCAAGATTTTCAGCTCCAGAAATAGGATCCCCTAGATTTGCTATCTTTTTTATCAGACTTTTATTCTTCTTCCTCAGTTTTTCATGGGAGTGTAACAGATTGGCATAAGCATCTTCCCAGTCATCTAAGGTGTAACTAGAAAAAGGATTAATTACCTCTTCAGCATCTTCGAATTGATCTTGATCACTGCTATGGTCGCTCTTGTCAGCTATCAGGTATGTGTTGTGATCCTTGGTGAGCTTTAGCTTCTCCAAAATCTCCTTGGCGGACCTGCAGTCATAAAAACAAGAATGTAGAGCCTTGTCAGTAGCTTCTTTCATTAGATTCAAAACTCTCTGATTCTCTCCATGTTTTTATCTGTGACTGTCAGTCCATTTGGACTCTTTCTTTGGTAGTCTGTGAGGACCGTGTGAGATTAACTTCCACAGATCCGGATCCAATGTCCTCACATACCGATGCAGCTTTTCAAGCCATTGATCAAAATCATTACCTCTGAAGATTGGTGGATAAGTCATCGAGATATGATAAATACACCAAAACTAGATGAGCAATGCAAGACACAAGACAGGGAGGCAAAACAACGAGCACAAGAAAGCCACTCTGAAATGCACCACAAAAAAATGCAGGAACTGCTGTGGATCGTTGGATCCAATGCACAGCAACCCGCTCTGATACCACTTGTTGGGTGCAGATAAGACGACAACGGAGATCCAGAGGGGGGGTGAATGGATCTACTAAAGATTTTTGGCCAAATTAAAACCGTATGAAGAGATACTCACAGGGTCGATGGACAAATGCTTAAACAGCAAGGACACCCGATTGGTCACTAGGACAGCCAAGGGAATCACGGTCCTAGCAACCATCTAGCGATAACAATCACACAGTCAGTGCAATTAAACCATATCGACCCAATGCAATCATCTAGCGGAAGCAGAAACAGAAATCACAGATCAAACCCCTGCACAAGGGATTTTTAGGTGGTTCGGTCACCAAGACCTACGTCCACCCCTCACTCCAAATCGGAGTGAGGCTTCCACTAGCAATGCTAGAAACAGCAGACTCAGTCTGCAAACACATGCTGCCAAACCGCTTGACCAGGGGAATAACCTCCCCTCTTCCTCCCAACCGGAGTGACACCCCAAGTGACTCCCAGCCACTTGGAAACCAGAGACACACAGTCTCTCTTCCTCCAAACCAGGAGGGAACACCTGGACTTGCAACCCACAAGACCAGAACCGGAGGACCAATCCTCCCTTCCTCCAAACCGGAGGGGAACCTAGAGACCCAAGTCTCTCTTCCTCTGAAACCCATAGGGAAGCACAGGTGACACCAAGTCACCTGCAAACTAGAGGTCTCGGACCTCTCTTCCTCCATAATGGAGGGAACCACTGATGACACTAAGTCACCAGCAACCTAGAGAAACAAATCTCCCTTCTCCTGAAACCATAGGAGGAACCCGATCCCCAACAGGGCAATCGGGAGAAGCACAAAGAAATGTAAACGAAACCAAGAAAGGGAAAATACAGTAATCAGAAAACTGTAAAGATGGTAGCACAACTGTGGCTCTCAAATAGAGCTGACTGGCCTGGATATGATCCACGGTCCAGCAGGAACAAATCTTCAAGTAGGTTTGCTTCTTCTCCTCTAACTCTCTATCTCTTTCTCTTCTTCAATCACTCTCTGCTTTCACGGCTTCTCTTTTCACGATCTCTCCTTCTTTCTATTACTGTCTCTCTTCTGCTCAGGCTCACTCCTCTTCGTTCTTCCTTCTGGGGGCTTTTCTTCTCTTTTTCCAGCATTTGCTTCGAAGGGGCAAAGAGACCCTTTATAGGGACAGAGCCTTCGTGTGGATCAAGCAGTAGCTAGGGCGTGTGTGCTTCAGTCCACGTGGCGGCTTCTCAGCATCTTGGATCACGTGCCAGGCGCCAGCCTCGGATCACATGCCCAGTCACCTGCAAGATTAATGAAGAGTTCAGTATATGAACAATATCAACACAGGCTGTACAAACTTTACTCAGCAAGCAATGTATAGACTTAACAATGCATATGCACAATGATGCAATGTTCAGACTCTGCTGAAGACAGCCAGTCGATGTATAGACTTGGCTGAAGCCAACGTTGAGGCAGTGTTCAGACTTTGCTGAAGACTGGCAGAGGATGTATATACTTGCTATAATGCATGCATGATGAAGGAGCATACGGATGTATAGACTTTAAGTAAAGATGCATGAGCAATGTATAGACTATGCATATGCACACTAGCGAGTGTATAGACTTTGGCTTGATCAATGCACAATGCTCATATGGATGTATAGAGTTGGTCGTGTGAAGGAGGACGAGTGTACAGACTTGTTGAGACAATGCATGATCAAACGATGCAATGTACAGACTTGATGGCGTGAAGGCAATGCATGAACAGGTGATGCAGTGTACAGACTTGATGAATGCAATGCATGCACAACCGATGCAGTGTACAGACTTGGTCTCTTGCAATGCAACGATGTACAGACTTAATGCTTCATGCATAAAGACGCTAAATGAAACGCTGGAATGTACAGACTCAATGTTTAAAAGATGAGCAATGCACCGATGCATGAGATGAAAGCTCTGTACAGACTTGGTGTGCCGTGCATGAGCAATGCAGTGTATAGACTTATGGACTTTAAGTGCATGCATCTACAGTGTGTGGACTTGATGAAATGCAAGGCAACACAGACACTGGCTATATAGACTTGGATATGTATGTAGGACAAGGAAAGGCAAACTCTGTACAGACTTGAAGTGAAGACCAATGTATAGACTTCAATGCAAATGAGAAACCAATGTACAGACTTGAATGGTCGAGACAATGTATAGACTTGAACAGCTTCAAGGCACAATGTGCAGACTTTACCACTGTATAGACTTGGACTTCTGAACGTAGGTAAAGACTGGGAATGTATAGACTTGACGAATGGCTTGAAACACAGACACGCTGCCAATGTGTAGACTTGCACAGTGCTGCCAATGTATGGACTTGCCCCAACTAAGGACCGATGGATGTATAGACTTTACAAGCACAGTCCAATGTATGGACTTTGCGAAGGACAGTCCAATGTATAGACTTTGCGAGATGCAGACTGGGCAATGTACAGACTTGAAGATGTGAACGACACAGTGTATAGACTTGGCCCCTTGACGAATGTACAGACTTTGAAGCTTAACTGAGACGGTGGATGTACAGACTTGATGCACGAACTGTGCACATGAATGAAGAGCACTGTGTAGACTTGTGTGCTTGCAAGTGAGCAATGTACAGACTTGGGCTGTACAGACTTGCATGCAGGTTGCCAGCATTGTATAGACTTGCTGCGTGCAGGCGGCCAGCAATGTATAGACATTGGAGACCATGCAACAGTTCACTGTATGGACTTTGAGTCCGTGTAGCTATAGTGCAGAGACCATGTACAGACTTGTACAATGAATGCTCAAACGAATTGAGACGCAGGATGAGATGGACGATGTATAGACTTCTAGACACTGTAGACTTGAACAGCGTGAGACGTTAACTAAGACGGATGAGAATGTATAGACTTTAATGAAGAATGCACACGATGCAAAGGACTCTGTACACACTTGGCCAATGTACAGATTTAGCAGTAGCATGATGGCGAGTGTTGTACAGACTTTGTGTGCAATGGCCAACAATGTGCAGACTTAATGATCATGCAAGTGAGCGATGTATAGACTTTACCTTAAGACGTTGGATGCACAACCCAAACGATGTACAGGCTTGTTCCAGCAATGTACTGACTTAGAGTGAAGCACATATAGAAAGCAATTGAGCAATGCACTAATGCAGGATAACACATCCATATGCCCAAGGCAGAACAATCATTTAGACCAATCAAAACAAATACTGTATGAAGTAAACACATATGACATCAGACATGTGAGACTCATAGTGTTTGTCATCATCAAAACACAATATCCAACAATGCAAATTTTAAATATAACAACATAATATGCAATGGACACAGAATGTAACAGCGAAAACTTACTCTCCCCTTTTGACAACTAACGCTCTTAATCATAACTTTCTCTCCCCCTTTGCCATCAGCAAAAACAAGAGTGGAAGAACTCAGAAGAAAGATTCGGGGCTAAGACATATTCGAGAAGATGACTGGAGCAACCCTCAAAACAGATATCTCCCAGCACAGAAGCAAGTCATGATAGTAGAGTAAGAATGGATGGATTAAAGTCAAGAACTTTTATTAGGAATGGAGCAGTTAAAAGAGTATTCAAAATAAGATTACTAAAGTTGATGCACAGAATAGAACAGAAATCCAGTGTTCCCCATTTAGTTTAACTTTATGAGACCCAGTGACCTTCCAAGATTAACTACCATAAGTATTCAAGTCAAACACGTTGGAGTAGTGAGAACTTTTCTGAACTTGCACTTCTGAATTTCACATTGGTTGAGCTGATAGTCAAGATAGACATACACCTTTTTTACGTGAGGAATATCATTTGTTAGATGCAAATGCCCCAGTTACTCAGTGCAGTTATCTATATTGCCTCATTTTAATCAGAGATAGCTTGTCACTTCATGCCTGTCCCACTACCACTTCATTGGTGAAGGATGATAGTTTCTCAGTGAGCAGAAGCCAGTGCTCTGTTAAGCTCTTCAAGCCTCCTTTTTTTAAAATGAATAAGCTCTATCAGATCAGAGTTAGTCAAGACATTACTTTTTGACGCGAACCACCTCACGTCTCAGGTGAAGTGCATCCGGTTACTCAGCGAATCCTGACCATTGCTCTGCCATGAGTGCCTTGAATAGTCATTTGATCACAATACTCAATAGAAGTATATCAACCAAAATAATCACTGAAAATACATAAGCAGACCATAGAGCGTTAGAACTTATATTTTGAGAAAGCATCAGCAGTAGTAAGCCTATGGAGTCTCTCCTTCATGTTGCTAGTTTTCAGAACAGAAAGTTGTTGACCTTAAGCCTCATTATTTAAACCACCATGAAAGGATAACATGCAGTAGAGTGCTATTAGAGAGGTCAGTCAATAAGATAGTCTTAGAAGGGAATCTCCCTTTGAAGTATTCCACAAGGAAGTGAAGAGTGGATAAGTGACTAGGACACACTCCCCCTTACAAATTGCAGGGTTTGACATGGAAAAGAAAATGAATGCAACATCTACAGAAGTACAGAACACAAGAAATGAGAAAGCTGTGAGAGGTTTGAACAACTGAGTGATGGTGTCGACCTGTCTTTTATAGGGTGTCGACTCTCTAGAGTTAGACAGAAGAAAAAACTTTCTAATGCAGCAGACTTTGTTATGAACTTTTATTAAGAAAAACAACCATCTCCCCCTCAACATATGGTCACTTAAATATAATGCACATATGAACTAAGATGCAACACAAACAAGAGCTAAGATGCAACTATGCGGATGCAGTAAATTAAGCATGCAGGATGGACTCCCCCTATCAACGTCAAGCAAAGGCCTCTCATGCTAGAATGGACTTATCAAGGCAAAAACAATCAAGAGGGGGGTCTGCACATACCCAATTCTCTCCTCAAGGTAGAGAATCTGTCATAACCCAGAGGTTTTGTAAAAATATCAGCAATTTGCTTCTCAGATTCAACAAAGTGTAATTCTAAGTTTTTCTTGCTTACCTCATCCCGGAGAAAGTGATGCCTTATTTCAATGTGTTTTGTTCAGGAATGCCGAATGGGATTCTTGGTTAAGTTAATGGCACTGGTGTTATCGCACATGATGGGTGTGCACCCAAGATCTACTCCGTAGTCCTGGAGTTGGTGCTTTATCCATAGCACCTAGGTTCCACAGCTACTTGTAGCAATGTACTCAGCTTCTGCAGTGGAAAGTGAAAGTTTGCATCCAGCATAATCAGCATCAGTATATAAAATTAAGTCAAAACAACATGATGCAGGATACCACAGCCCTAAGTCATGTGTGCTAGCAATGTATCTTAAAATCCCTTTCACAGCAATGAAAAGAGATTCTTTAGGATTAGCTTGAAATCAAGCATACATACACACACTAAACTGAATGTCAGGCCTAGTAGTAGTGAGATATAAAAGAGACCCGATCATACCTCGGTATGTCTTGGAATCTATAGATTTATCATTCTCATCTGCATCTAGAGATGCATTTGTTCCCATGGGCGTGGATATGTGTTTGACTTCCTTCGTTCCAAATCTTTTTAGGACCTCCAATGTATATTTGGACTGATTTATGAGGAATCCTTCCTTAGTTTGTGTGATCTGTAGTCCAAGAAAAAATTGGAGTTCTCCCATGAGGCTCATTTCAAATTCTCTTGTCATAAGTTCAGCAAATTGCTTGCACATGTGAGAATCAGTTGATCCAAACACAATATCATCTACATATACCTGTACAATGATGATGTGGCCATTCATAACCTTGGTAAAGAGTGTTTGATCAATCTTACCACTGATGTAGCCTTCCCCAGTCAGATGTGCACTAAATCTGTCATACCAGGCCCGTGGAGCCTACTTTAGTCCATATAGAGCCTTATACAATTTGTAAACATGGTTAGGCAAATCAATTAACTCAAAGCTAGGGGGATGGTCTACAAATACTTCCTCTTTAATCAAGCCATTCAGAAAAGCACTCTTGACATCCATTTGATATAGTTTTATGCCTAGGGAGCATGCAAAGGCTAGCAGGACTCTGATGGCTTCTAGTCTAGCAACAGGGGCATAAGATTCTTCAAAGTCAATGCCAATTTCTTGGTTATACCCCTTAGCTACCAACCTAGCCTTGTTTCTAATGATAGCCCCTTCTTCATCAAGCTTGTTCTTAAAAACCCATCTAGTCCCAATGACATGCTAGTCAGTGGGTCTGGGAACCAGATTCCAAACTTGATTTCTTTCAAATTGGTTGAGTTCATCATGCATGGCATTAACACAATTTTTATCTTGCAAGGCATCTTCAATGCTTTTGGGTTCAAATTGAGAGACTAAGGCAATGAGGTCATCATTATGAACATCTTTAAGAAATGACCTGGTCCTAAGGGGGTCATGCAAGTTACCGATGATGTTATGCAAATGATGATCCTTTAAGATGTGCAGATTGGTAGAAGACTCACCAGGCAGCAATGTGTGTGCAGGGATTTCGGTCGACCGACCTGTCTCTTGCTCTGTGATCTGTGGTTGGCTGCCATCTTCCTGATCTCCTTTAGATTCCCGAAATTCTCCATTTTCCTCCTTCTTTTCCCTGTCAGAACTGTCCTTGTCAGATTTATCATTTATTTCTGCAAACACAATATGTGGAGTTTCCTCCACGGTTTGATTCTTGACATTAAAAACCCTATATGCCCTTGATGTTTCACCATAACCCAAGAATACTCCAATGTCACTCTTGGCCTCAAATTTGTACAAATTTGATTTGTCATGGTTATGCACATAGCACTTTGATCCAAATGCTCTAAAGTAAGCCAAATTGGGTTTTTTACCTTTCAACATCTCATAGGGGGTTTTCTTACACTTTGCCCTTACCATGGCCTTATTAATTATGTAGTATGCTGTGTTTGTTGCTTTAGCCCAAAACTTTCTTGGGAGTTGACTCTCAATCAACATGGTCCGGGTGATTTCCACAATTGTCTAGTTCCTCCTTTCCATAATGCCATTTTGCTCTAGGGTCTTGGGAGAAGAAAGTCTATGTGTTAGGCCTTCTTGATCACATAGTTCAGAAAATGATGAATTTTTGAATTCTCCTTCATTATCAGACAAGATGGTGGAGATTTTGAATTTAACTTCTTGCTTTACTTTTCTGAAAAATTTCTGAAACACAAAAAAGGCATCATTCTTATTAGTGAGGAAGAAAATCAATGTAAAGCGGGAGAAATCATCAACTATCACCTATCCAAATCTTTTCCTTTTAATGATAGCCATTCTTGTTGGACCGAACAAGTCCATATGCAGGAATTCAAAAGGCATGGATTATAGGTCCGTACTTCTAGATTTGAAGGATGTTCTAGTTTGCTTACCTAAGGAGCAAGCTTCACAAACCTGGTCAACCTTTGTGTAGGACAATTTTGGCAAACCTTTAACCATCCCATATTTGGACAGTTTATGCAGAGTGCCATAGCTGACATGTCCAAACCGTCGGTGCCATAGGCCTGCATTACTGAGCTCGTTGGCAGTCAAGCACAGGCTTTCAGAATTAGATGCATCAAGGTCTACCATATAAACATTATTAACTCTATGACTTATGAAGAGCACATATTCAAAGTTTTTCTCAAGTATTCTACACTTACTAGGATCAAACATTTCCTTATGGCCTTTGTCGCATAGCTGGCTTATGCCAAGTAGATTATGCTCAAGGCCTTCAACAAGCATCACATTATCAATAGAGTTGAATGAATTCTTACCCACGGTGCCTGTGCCAATTACCTTTCCTTTACCCTTGCCTCCAAACCTTACTTGACCTCCTTCCTTCTTGATTAAATGGCTGAATTTCTTCTTGTCTCCCGTCATGTGTCGTGAGCAGCCGCTGTCCAAGTACCAACGGTTGTGATAGGTTGCTAGGCAATCATGCATATAAGACATTAAGCAGAGGTCTTTGGAACCTAAACAAATATGGGTCCACAGTCACAGTTCAAAGCATGCAATAAATTCTTCAGAATCCAAACTTGCTTAAAAACCTTCATTCTATGATTGAACCAGCACTGGTTGTTGGTGTGTCCAGGTTGGTTGCATGTATGACAAGCAGATTTCATGAATTTCATGGAGTGTAAGTTAGGTTGAGGTATGGTTTTTAGGTTTCCAAAAGAGTTGAATTGGGTATTGAAAGAACCCAAGTTAGGCTGGCCATTGAACCTTCTTGTGTCATTGGAACAGTTTTTCTTTCCACGGTGGGAGAATGAGCTACGTCGAGGCAAATCCCTGGTGCATCGACCTGTAGAACCCTGTTGAGCACTGAAATGTTGACCTGGTAGGCCATGGTGTTGACCTTGTTGCTTACTCACCTCTGTTTGGCTAGTGTTGCATCGACCTTTAGAACCTTGTTGAGAACAGAAGTGTCGACCTGGTTGGCCATGGTGTTGACCTTGTGGGTGGGTGCATCGATCTGTAGGACTCTATTGAGCACTAAAGTGTCGACCTATTTGGCCATGGTGTCGACCTTGCTGTCTGGCGTGCCTGTGCTAAGCTTGTGGCTTAGCAGAATTGTGTCGAGTCTGTAGGTTGGTGCCTTGACCTGATTGAGTAGCATGATCGCTAGGGCTCTCTTCTATTGGTTCTTCAACAATCAACTTCCCTTTTCCTTTCTCAAGACAGAAGGATGTAGTCTTGAATTCAAAAGGCCTCTTCTCAGTGGGATTGAAACCTAGCCCTTCCTTTCTGAAATTAACCCGAGTACCTAAGATAGCATCTAAGTTAGATTTACCCCGGGTCATTCTCTCTAGGGTGGATTGTTTGTTCTTTAGCTCTTCTTCTACTCTTTCCAAATTCTTCTACATCTCAATATTAACAACGTTAATATTAATGAGGCTCGAGCTTTGCTTGATGGCATCAAATACTTCCATACTATTGATGACAAGCCAGTCTAGATTGAATGTGATTCCAAAACCTTAGTTCAAATTATCACAAAGGAAATCCATTGCCCATGGTCTATTCTTTCTTATGCAAGAGAGAGTTGGAGTCTTCTTACTACGAAAGATTCAATTGCTCATGTTTACAGAGAAGGAAACAAAGTTGCTGACTCCCTAGCTTCGTTGGCTTGCACCACCAATTGTAATGTTTTTTTTTCTTATGATGAGCTTCCTACTTCTATAAAGGGAGCAGCTCGCCTTGATAAATTGGGTATGCCCAGTATTCGTCTGATGCAATTGTATTCCATTTGATCATTAATAAAATTTACCTCCTAATGTCTGAATGGTGGAGTGGCTTTCTCTTTACCTCTGGTAAAGGGTGCACTCTCCCATCTAACACTAGGCAAGGTTTTTTGGAGAAAAAAAATGTTAACAACCTCATATTTTTTAAGATTGAGTTTGTTCTCTTTCTCCCAATCTTCACATTTCAGGTTAGTCTGGCTTAGCTATTTTTTAAGAGCAACATTTTCTTCCTTTAATCCTATCAGATCTGAGCGGGTGGTTTCAAGAGTTTCAGCTTGTTCTTTCAGTTCTTCATTTTCAATTTTCAAGGTTTCTAACTCTTTGTTGCCAGGATTGTCATGAGCAAGAGCGTTGATCTTTTTCTTCAAGTGCTTATTCTCTTTTTTATACATTTCATACTTCTCAAGTAGATCAACATATGCATCTTCCCAATCCTCAATTGAAAAGGTTTCAAAAAGGTTGCTTACCTAATCCTCACTCCCGTCAGCCATGAGACAGAAGTCATCCTCATCTTCATCGGCATAGAGACTCTCAGTTTCCTCTTCATCATCACTCCAGGTGGAGACCATGGCTTTGGGCTTCTTTCTCTTGGCCTTGGACACTTGCTTGATCAGTTCAGGGCATTCTCCTCGCATATGTCCTGCTTTTTTACATTGATAGCAAATAACATTGTCAGAGTTTTTGGCATGAGTAAGTCTGAGATTGGAGTTTCTACTTACCTGCTGTTGACACCTTGAAAATGAGCAAGGGCAGAAGCATAATTGAAAAGAAGATTAGATCAACAGTGAAAGATCAATGACGAAGTTCGTCAACCATCTACCCGGCTGAAGCCTTTCGCCGGCCAAGCTGATGTCCGGTGCCATTGTCAGTCAGACGGCGGCACTGATGAAGCAGCAGTCATCCGACTGATGAGAGCTCCTAGCACATTCTAACAACAAGCCGGAACCGGCAAATGAAGATTGTAAAAGCTTTTACAAAGTCAGAACAAAAGAAGAATCATCTCCACAAACTATACACCCGGCTGAAGTCTTCTCATACTGAAGCTGATGTCCTGTCTTGTCATCCTTCGGGTGACAATGCTGATGAAACCCCAGTCCAATGACTGATGAAGGTTCCTTTGGTCCACTTGAGTCCAACAACAAATTCCTGATATAGTTCGAAATGTTTATAGAGCTAACAGTTCTAAGTGGAGCTTAAAAGCCCTAAATGGGCCTATGAAATGGGCTTAGGGGTGTGGCATCCAGGCCCCCTCACTCAAATCGCACGCCGCGCCGGGAGCTACTTTCATCTCAGGCGCGCCGTGAAGATGGAGTGGAGTGGCACGCCGACTTCCACCTGCCGAGAAGATACAAGATACAGCTATAAAACCCCCTTCCCCTCGAGCAAGAAAGGAGAGAAGCTCAGAAGATCCTCACCATCACCACCGCCAGAAGAAAAAAAAAGAGAGCCTCCTCCACTGAAAGAAAGAGAGAAGAGACCAAAGGAGAAAGCAGAGAGAAAGATTCGAAGCTGATTGAAGGTGGGCACCGGGGAGGGAGAGGAGTCAATGCTCCGCCCTCCCCCCCCCCATTTCTGCATTTCATCTTCTTGTAATTTCGATTGATGCTACTTCTTCTTCTTCTGATGTATTCTGCGACATCGTAATCGATTTTCATGCCGCTAGAACAGGACTTAGTCTTTGTCTGCAATTTTCTTCTATGTACTCCGTCCCTCTGATGCATGGATGTAATAGTCATGTCCGAATGAATAAACGAATGGAACAGGCCTCGATTGTCGCCTGCTATTGTCTCTGTGGAGGTTTGCCCCCTATTCCCCTCCCCAGTCTGATTATTCGTCTGCGTTTTCTTTCTCGAAGATGCTTTCATGCGCTTGTTCCAGAGCCAGGGACAGGCTATCCCTTGGCCTTCGGAACAAAGCCAAGCCACATGATGATTCACATCTGTGAGATTCCGGAGTTTCTGATGCCCGGTTTGCTTATCGACATCATCAGAGTCATTTCTGGACCAGAGACAGATATCTCTTGGTTCCTAGGACGACGAATGATAACATCAAGCCATCCTCCTGGAATTCTACACAAGTAATGGTGACAAAGGCTCCTTATGTTCGGTTCCCCTTTCCCATTTCCCTCTGTCCTTGGATTTCCTTCGAAACCCATTCCAAAGCTGGTCGATACCCAATAAATACATCCATCTTTGACTCCTCAGGGCCCGTCAATCTCGGCCTTAATCACCAGGAAAACCCCCTCAATCATCCATAAACCCCAAAACAGAGTGCCGTAGAACCCTGAAACACATCTCGGCGCCCTCATCTATCTCGGCTCCAAGAACAGTAGAATAGGTGAACAGCTCTCGGCGTGAGCTTTCCCGCGCCGAGAACCCTGTTGTTTTACCTCGCGCCGAAAAACCACCCCCGCCTCACTATTTCTCCTCGCGCCGGAAAGCCACCCCCGCCTCCTTGGCCTTCTCTTCCTCGCACCGGGAAGCCCACGCCGGGAGCCTCCCTGGCCTTCTCTTCCTCGCGCCGGGAAGCCCGCGCCGGGAGCCTCCCTGGCTTGCTCTTCATCGCGCCGGGAAGCCCGCACCGGGAACCCCCTTGCCTTCTCCCCTACGCGCCGGGAACCTATCCCATGGCATCTTCCTTTTGGCGTCGAGAACCCCTCCTTGGCTTCCTTGTCTCGGCGCCAAGAACTTATACATATGTTTGAGGTGCGCCGAAAACCTGCTCTGCTGCCTAATGAGCCTCCGATTCCCCTGTCAAACTCACTCAGGGATGTCCACGAGTCACCAGAACCCCCCTCCGAGGATAAAATTAAAGGGAGTCAAACTCCCTTATGTTCCACCGTCCCGTGTCGGGTTATGAGTAATCCCTTTAGCTCGGAGGGCTCCGCCACTGCGTGAGTCTCGCCGGCTTCCGTAGGGAAGAGTAAAATGTTGTCCCACGGCAGCTACGTGATCCGGGAGGCTCGACCTCTCTTTCTTTCGGCTTTCATCCCGGCACTCCGTGGGTGATAGTCTATTCTCCCCTGGGCATAATCCAGATTATGGGGAGATGCTGCCGAAATGTCGATCCGACGTTCTAACCCCGATGAGTCCCGGGAAGTGCACGTCATACACCTCCCATTCGGCACAATCTTTTGGGGAATACTAGTTCCGCGAGGCCCTTGGCCAGACGAGAAATCTGATAGGGGACCTGTCCCCGATGATTGTTCAGGCTCCGCCCCGCCGCTGCGTGGATGGTGTCCTATTTCTTATCTGGCATGCCCCCCCCTATAAGAGGGGGTTATGTCGATTTAATAAGCCTGTTACCTACTTAATTACATTCTTAGAATAACAATATCTTCAATATCACGCACTGTTATTTTTCTTTTATTACCGCCCCGAGCGGCCTCCTATTTTGGCGTTTAATCAAGGGTTGTCCTTCTTAGGAAGGGCGTAATTAACGTCATAGCCTTTATGGTATGACGGACTTTTGGTCCCGACTCGGACTTCACAATCGACTGACCAAGTCAGATCGAGCGCACAATGAAATCGTCACACATGTGACTGGCACGCCAATTAACCAAACCAATAAATCAATGAATCAATAAATATTTAAATCAATAAATAAATCCCGCGTCCACAAGTCTGGCACGCCCGGTGGGACCTAGTCTCCCTTCATCTCTACGCCGAAATAGGAGGCCCAGTGGGCCCCCCCTCAAATTTCTGATTCCGTGCTTTCTCTATTTTCAGGAAACTACAATGACGGCTGGAATCATCTCTGTACACTTTGATCAACAAGTGGTCGATGTACATGTTCGAGAGGGCTACCTGGCGGTACCTCTTGCGTTCGGATCGATGCCGCCTGCTGTCGGGATGCCCAACTGCTTGGGCCTCATCTTCACTGACTTGCTCGAGATCGACAACCAGGAACAGAAGACTGTTGTCGAGACATTGCCACAAGCTACCATCCCCAAAATGAGCCGGGGGATGCAGGATACTCCTGAGGTCGTGGCCTGCTTCGTCCATCACGAGGCGAAAAGGGGCGCACCCTCTGCTGCTGGAAGAAGGAGGAGATCCGACAGGAGAGCCCGATCCACTGTTGCGGGACGTCGGATATCCAACTCAGGAAAGACAATGCTGATCGGAGGAATCCGGACGAACCTCAACGGCCGCCCGAGGGAGGTCAACCCAGATGTGGTCGTCCCGAGAGTACCCACCACCAACAGATTCCAAACTCTGGCTACTAGGAGGGCCGACGTCGAGAAAGAGGACCGAAGGCCGTTGGCACCAAAGCCGCCCAAGTTCAGGCAGATCTGGCGGCAGAAGAAGACCCAGAGCTGGGCCCCAGCTCAAGATGAAGAAAACATTGCTGACACCCCTGTTGCCCGCTTCAGGGCAGGAAGCAGAAGAGGAAAAGGAAGAGACATAAGAAATGCTACAGCTGTTCACCCCGGGGCTCGGGGTAGGAGAGATGAGGAAGAGAATGAAGGAAGAAATCTGACTACTATTCGCCCCAGGATGAGGGGCAGGATATATGAGCAGAAGGAAGACCTAACGGTCACTCACCCCATGGCTGGGGGCAAAAGATGGGAAAGAAAGAATTATGCTGCTACTGCCAACTGCTGCCAGGATGGGAGTAGAAGGTTCAGGGAGGAAGAGGAAATGAGAATAAGCGAACCAGTCACTGCTGTCACCCTAAGAAGACCAAGAGCCTGCGCCAGATAGGCCGATATACTCAAATACTGCAAAGCCGAGCACCTGACTGCTCAGGTGGGGAGACTGGCTTATCAGTAGAAGAACCAGGAAAGATTGATGCTCCAACCAAAGCCACGAAGGCACAACAAAAAGGAGATGGAACAAGTGGCTCAAGACTACTTTCACTACCTGGGGAACTCCGCCCTCGGGCAGCAAAGATTATCCCGTGCCTTGGGCACCATGGATGAAGAAGAAGAAGAAACCCTTCAAGAAGTGATGCTCGGAGTCTCCTCCTCCGATTCCAATGATTATGAAGAAGGCCACAGAGCCTGGTATGGGAAAGAAGACTTGCATAGGGAAGAAGCCAGAGAAAGAATATCAGTCTTTGACCGGCTCAAATACCCCGATCAGATGAGAAGGAAAGTCTACAGGCAGAGGGAAAAGATGCAGATCTTTGCCTGCAATATGGCCGGGCTTGTCAAAGGGCAGGATATGTTACCGACACAGCCAGATGAACTGCTCAGACTAGCAACCAGACCAGGCCCCGTCACAAGAAGAGGCCAGGCGGCAAAAGATAAGATGAAGACTAATGATGAAGCCTGCAAGATCACCACTATGACAGTTAATGTGGTGACAACGGAAGAGGAAGACAATCCCTTCGTTGATGATGCTGAAGGGACTTCAGAAGATCTACAGATCCCGTCAACCCTGGATCCCATGATCCAGATGATGTTTAGAAGATATCAACAAGAGATCAATGCTCTCAGAAGACAGTTAAATGAGAGGCATGAAGCTACACCGGTCTCCAAGCAAGCCGAGCCTGTGGGGCAGACTGCCAGTTCAACAGAAATGGCTATTCCAGCTAATCCTCTCCCGGCTGATAAGGGCAAAGCACCGAGCCAACCCGTTCTGCAGCAGACGGTAGCTCAGCCCTCTGTATCTCAGACGCAGCCTGCCGCGCCAGCCTTGCGCGCAACTGTGATGACAACTCCTTACGGTCAGCAACAAGCTCACTTCTTCCCGGAAAACATAGATCCAGCCATAGCCCAGAAGCTGATGATTGAAAAGATTGTGGAGATGAAGCTGTCTGAAAAGACTGGTGATGATGCTAGTACCTACGATGTGTACAGGGTACCGTATCCTCCCCAGTATGCTGCTAAGAGACTACCTCCAGGCGTTAGTAAGCCGCCGAAGTTTGAAAAGTTTAATGGCCAGGGCTCTCCCAGGGAGCACATAGCTTACTACACCACAATCATGGGTGACTTGGTAGCTGATGAAGCTTATCTGCTTAAGTTCTTCGGCTCATCCCTCACCGGGATAGCCTTTGAATGGTATTCAAGCCTGCCGGCTGGGTCAGTGACCGATTGGCCAGACATGCGAAGAAAGTTCCGCGACAGATTTCACTTCACGGAAAGAGAAATTACAATAGCAGAACTATATGCGACCAGGCAAAAGCAAGATGAAACAGTACTGGACTACATCAAAAGGTGGAGGAACTTAGCTATGAGATGCAGAAGACCTCCTCATCAAGAAGATGCAGTACAAATATGTAAGTAGAGCCTCAGGAGGGAGGTACTGGAAAAGATGATTGGTGCAGATGTCAGAACATTTGACCGATTGAACAATATAGTGGCGGAGGTCGAGACGTTCCTGTCTAAGCATCCGACGGTCAATGCTCCCACTGTGCCGAAAGGGAAATCTAATGATCGACGACCATCGCACTCTGAGGCCAACACCGTCGATTTCAGAACCTTCGAGCAATAGAAAGGGAAGAAGGGGGCAGATGAAGCTCCCCCACCAGCAGACACAGCAGAAATAAAAGATAAGGTCTCTCTGAGAAACAAAATGAGAAAGCCGTACTGTTTCCCGAAAGATAAGACAGCCGCACTATTCAACTGGGCATACAAGTTCAACAAGGTAACATTGCCTGAGCCAAAGAGACCCGATGACGCGGCGAAGAAAGGTGATCCACTGTTCTGTCCATATCACCGTGCGCTGGGCACGCAATTGAAGATTGCTACGTCTTCAAAGATATTATGGAAGGCATGGTCAAAAAGGGTGAGCTACAGCTGGGAGATTACCAGGTAGAGCCACCTCGTCCACATGAGCCTCCGGCATTAAAAATGGCCGCCAATATGATTTCAATCTACCAGCAGCTGCCTAAGGAGGCCGTTGAAGAATGTACTAGGCATACTTATGAAGCTTGCTTCCTCACCCCACTGAAGGATCAGGAAGGATGGCAGATGAAACCCATAAAAAATAGAAAGAAGACTCCCGCAACCAAAACCAATGGAGCGATTATCCGCGGTGTCACACCAAGGCCCGAACCACCTCCAGTAAAGCCAGTATGGCGCACAGCTGAGACAGGGCCGGTCATCCGAACCCCCACTCATAACCGGAGAAGACAAGTCCCCCTACCTGCACATAAGGAAGTAAGTCCTGCAGCCAGGCGTTTACAGCAGTATATTAATGGGCTCGATGAATATGAACAGAAAAAGCCCGGGCACATGCTGGTGAAAGACTGTATACTCTGGGAACAGCTCGAAGAATTGAAAATTAAAGAGCAGTCAGAGGCAGAACAAGAAAAGGCTGAGACTGAACCCATCTGGGGGCAGGGGCCAATAAAGCCAAATTCCCAGAAAAAGAAAAGACGGCCCAAGTCCAAGAAGGGAAAGAGGGTCGTGACAGTACAATGTAACACCCTGTCGGCACTCTTTACCTCGCCCGGGGAGGACGATGAGGATGAAACATCAAATGCCCCGCTAGAAGCCAACCATGCCGAGGCCTCAACCTCGGCACATGCAACACGCTCCGGAAGAAGGTGGGGGCACCCACCACCAGCTAATCATAACATTATGTTCAGAGGGGAACAGCCCTACCAGATTCCCAAACCGGAGGTACGAGGTGTCCAGGTTCCTCCCCCTACCGGCTTGTACCAAGAAAAGAAGAAAGGAAGTCAAACTCCAACATTTCTGGAATTTCTGTCTAGTCTAGAAAATGGGCAGTCGATACAGGCTGGGCCAGATAAAGGCAAGGGACCTCAGCAATCGGCGTCTGTAGCCTACGAGCAGAATGAGAAAGAAGGGGATAACCCTTTGACGGCACCAGGGGCCGTTGCTATAGAAGAAGCCCCCCAAGAAATCAGTCCCGGGGATGAAACCAGCACTGGGCAGCAAAGGCCACGGGCACCACATGAACCTCCAAAACCCCGATGGGCGGAAGAAATGAGACTGTCTAATGTCAGGGTGGGCAGCCGGATCATGAAAATGCTAAAAAGCTCCCTACCAGATTCTCCATCTGGGAGATTCTCTCTCTGAGTGAGGAGGCTCGCCAAGCAATTGTTGATGCCTTGCAGTCGCCGGCACAATATGAAGCACTCTTGACAGAAGTGAATTCCGGGCCGTCAGTTACATTCACAGAGGATGACATGCTGATTCCGAATTCCGGCCATAACAGACCGCTGTATATGAGGGGCTCCCTAAACTGTCAGCCACTGAATAGGATACTGATAGATCCCGGGGCTGCCGTGAACATTCTCCCATACCGCATCTACCAAAAATATTACTTTGATCTGCAGCTTACCAAGGTCAGAGACATGAAAATTGTAGGATTCAACCAGAAATGTGAGACGCCCCTTGGGGTGGCTGATTTTAACCTCACATTGGGGGATCTCACTACCGTGGTACGATTCTATGTAATCGACTCCAACACCACATATAAGGCCCTGCTGGGGAGACCGTGGCTGCATGAATATCATATAGTGCCGTCCACACTACATCAATGCATTAAATACTGCCATGAAGGAAAGGAAGAGAGGGTGTTTGCGGATCAGCATCCCTTCGAAGTATTCGAGTGCCATATGCTCGATGCATCCTACTACACGGAGGTGTCGCGAAAGGGTGAAGAGAAAGAGGCTGTGGTCAGCCAGAAAAAGTCGACGACGAAGGCAAGAAATTGGTCTCCACCGCCACCAAAGGGCTATATTAAAAAGCATGAGGTATCTCACATCTCTTATGCCGGTGACTTTGCTCGGATCACCCCTCCTAGCATTCACCCGGATGATATCAATGAAGAAATGAAAGAAAAGTACACACAAGTGGAGGTGCCGCAGGGTTTATTTAAACCCATCGTCAGCCTCGAGTACCAGACGGTGCTACCACTGAAGACTATGGAAGTCCCTCGCTTCTGCGAGCCTCCTACCATATTCTACACTGGGGAGTCAGTCGAGGAAGATGATCAAGACTGCATGGTCCCTGAAGAGGCCGTAAACCAGATGGTGCCAATTACAGGCTTGGATTATACTACCCGACGGGTTTCGCAGATGTTCTCTAAGATGCGAATGCCGTCATTGCAGCCTACTGCCCAGAAGAAGGCGTTCAAGGAGCTATGGGATCCGCCTCGGGATAATAAAGAACTGAGGAAGATCACTCAGCACCCAGGATTGGGTTATACCCTTCAAGAATACTATGAAGCTGAGGTGGACGTCATATCTGTCTCCTACCAGCATGAAGACCCTCCCGAGGTAGGATATGACAAGTACCCCTCGGAAGATGAAGAAATCATTTATCAATCCATAATGAACAATGAAGCCCCAGACAGTCAGCCGGAGACGGGGACGTCTGATGAAGCAAAGAAAGATTGGTGCTGGGAAGACCTACCTTGCAAAGAGGATCTGTTCCATGCTGAAGCAAAGTTTGACACGGGAACCCCGGATGAAGACCAAGTAGCCAAAGAGCTGAGGGAATGCCTGGAGTTTGAGCGCATCCTGGAAGAAGTCCGGGCTCTACAGAATGATGATCTCTCAAAGGAGTCTGCATCAGAAGAGCCTCTAAGGGCGGAAGACTCCATCTTTGAGTTTCCTGCTGATCCAGTTACGTCCTCGGGGCAGACTGAACAGAATACAACAATATTGGCCGTATATGATAAGCCAACACCCGCTGATGACCAGTATGATGAAACAGAAAATCATGAAACTGAAGAAGATTATATCCCGGGAGGCTTCATTGACTTGCAAGAAGCCCCGCCCGAGGTCGAAGATGGAGGTCAGGCCACCGTCGATGAGCTTGTGGAAATAAATCTGGGAACCGCAGATGAGCCAAGGCCGACATTCCTCAGTGCACTGCTGGAGCCAGCTACCAGGGAACAGTATATACAGTTTTTGAAGGAATTCCGAGACTGCTTTGCATGGACATATGATGAAATGCCGGGACTGAGTTCTGATGTGGCACAGCACCGATTGGCAATAAACCCAGAGGCTAGCCCTGTAAAGCAGCCTTCCAGGAGAATGCGCCCTGAATTAATAAATCAGATTAACAAAGAGGTTGACAAGCTAATTGATGTAGGCTTTGTTGAAGAGAACCAATATACTACATGGCTAGCCAATATAGTGCCCGTAAAGAAGAAGAATGGGCAGATCAGAATATGTGTTGATTTCGGGACCTTAATAAGGCTTGCCCGAAAGATGACTTCCCAGTACCAATCACTGAAGTGATGATCGATGCGACTACTTGTCATGAGGTCCTATCATTTATGGATGGGTCATCCGGATACAACCAAATCTGGATTGCTGAGGAAGACAGAGTGCACACTGCATTCCGTACCCCGAAGGGGATATTCCACTACAAAAGGATGCCGTTTGGCCTCAAGAATGCCGGCGCTACCTACCAAAGAGCTATGACCAAGATCTTTGATGATTTGCTCTTCAAGAAAGTAGAGTGCTACATTGATGATTTGGTAGTAAAAACTAAAAGAAGAGAAGACCATTTGCAAGACCTGAGGGTAGTATTCCAGAGGCTGCGCAAATATGAACTCAAGATGAATCCCATGAAATGCGCCTTCGGCGTGTCCAGTGGAAAATTCCTCGGGTTTATTGTCCGTCATAGGGGCATTGAAATTGACCCATCCAAGATTAAGGCTATCCAGGAGCTCCCTCCGCCAAGGAATCTGTCCGAGCTGAGATCTCTGCAAGGGCGTCTGGCCTATATCCGACGATTTATATCAAATCTGTCGGGAAGATGCCACCCCTTTCACAAGCTCATGATGAAAGATGTGCCGTTCCTCTGGGACGATGGCTGTCAGGAAGCCTTTGAGAAGCTGAAAGAATACCTCAAGACCCCTCCGGTGCTGGGGGCACCAATTAAGGGCAGGCCCTTGATACTGTATATCGCAGCCACATACTGTTCCCTGGGGGCAATGCTGGCACAGATAAATGAAGAAGGCAAAGAACAAGCCTTGTACTACCTAAGTAGGAGGCTGATTAGAACTGAAGAAAGCTACAGCTACATAGAAAAGACCTGCTTGGCACTAGTCTTTGCTGTCAAAAAGCTCCGACACTATATGTTGTCACATGAAGTCAGATTGATATCTGCAGCAGATCCGCTCAAATACATATTGACTCAGCCAGTACTGAAGGGCCGATTGGGCAAATGGGCAGTGATCCTGATGGAATTTGATATTACCTATACACCCCAGCGGGCGATAAAGGGACAGGCCGTGGCTGATTTCTTCGCAGAGCATCCTGTGCCGGAAAATGATATGCTAGGGACTGAGTTACCCGATGATGAGACACTCGAGGCCTGCCAAACCCAGTCAGTTATGTGGCAACTATTCTTCGATGGAGCATCCAGAACAGAGACAGACTCCGATGGAAAGACCAGAATACAGGCTGGAGCCGGTATTGTGCTGAAATCACCAGAAGGGGAGGTCGTGCATACTTCCTGTTCTATAAACAAGCCCTGCACCAATAATGAGGCTGAGTATGAAGCTCTGATAATTGGGCTATATATAAGCCTCAACATGGGTATCCAAATGCTTCAAGTATTCGGCGATTCGATGTTGATAATAAGACAGATCCAAGGGGAGTTCGAAGTGTGGAAGCCAGAACTGAATCCCTACCACCAAAAAGCTGTGCGCCTCATGGCAAAATTCTACCACATTGAGCTCAAGCATGTGGGCCGTGGACACAATGCCCAGGCTGATGCACTGGCAAAGCTGGCCAGCTCACTAGCAGTCCCACCAAATAAGACACTGAACATTGTCGTTATGAACCGGCGGCAAGTCCCCAGTATGCTAGAAGGGTGCCTCGAAGAAGACGAAGTTGCCACCATCAGCACAGAACAAGCGCCTGATTGGAGATAGCACCTGCTGCAGTGGTTTCTACACCAACAACTGCCGCAGATAAGAGAAGAAAAGATAAAACTTCTAAGAATCAAAGATTCTTATGAACTCAGGAATGGAATTTTGTTCCGCATAATGGCAGATGCACGCAAGAAGATTCTACTCCGCTGTCTGTCCACTGAGGAAGCCTGGCAAGCGATGAAAGAAACACATGCTGGGACAGCAGGTGCCCACCAGGCTGGTCCCAAGATGAAGATAGAAATCAAGAAGCTGGGCTACTATTGGCCCACCATGTTTGAAGACTGCTGTAAATTTGCAAAATCATGCCAGAAATGCCAGGAGCATACTACTGTGCCTAGAAGGCCTCCTACGACTCTGCACCCTACAGTTCCCAGTTGGCCGTTTACACAATGGGGAACTGATGTAGTCGGGCCACTGCCGACTTCCTCGCCCGGACATAAGTACATACTAGCCATAACAGATTACTTCTCCAGATGGGCGGAGGCTATAGCATTAAGAGAAGTGACTGGTGAACTGGTCGCCAGATTCATCAAGCAGAACATTATCTTCCGGTTCGGGATCCCCAGCCGAATAATATCTGACAATGGAAGTCATTTCAGAAATCAGAAGGTCTATCGGCTTGCTGAGAAGTATAAGATCGAATGGAGGACCTCCACTCCTTACAATCCACAGGCAAACGGATTGGCAGAAGCTTTAAACAAGACTCTCTGCACCTTGCTGGCCAAGGTCGTCGGTTCCAATAAGAAGGACTGGGAAGAGAAAATGTATGAAGCTCTGTGGGCATACTGCACTGTCTTCAAGATACCTACAGGGTGCTCACCATACTCGCTGGTATACGGCTCAGAAGCAGTGGTTCCGCTAGAGCTGGAAGTCCCGTCACTCAGAGTGGCAGTCCAATACGGCCTGGCCCGTAGCGAACAGACCAATGCAGAAAGAAGACTAGAAGAACTGGCTGAATTGAAAGGGAAGCGCCTCCGAGCCCAGAAGAGTATCCAAATGTATCAGGCCCGCATGGCCACTGCATTCAACAAACTCGTAAGAGGACGAGAATTCAAGAAAGGTGACCTCGTCATGGTCAAGAAAAAAGAAGTCATGGCGTCCAACCCAAAAGGAAAGCTGAATGCTAACTGGGAAGGTCCTTATGTGATACAGAGGGTCTACGAAGGAGGGGCCTACGTGGTCGTTAACCATCGAGGTAAAATCCAATTCTCACCACTCAACGGAAGACATCTAAAGCTGTATCATGCGGCACAACCGACATTCCCCGAGTGATCAGGCAAAGCTACCCATTTCTTTATCTAGCGGCACTCTGCCCTAACCAAGCTACCCTTCCTTGGTATAGCGGCACTCCGCCCTAGCCAAGCTACACCCCTTTCCTTGGCCTAGCGGCACTCCGCCCTAGCCGAGCTACCCATTTCTTGGTCTAGCGGCACTCCGCCCTAGCCAAGCTACCCTTTCTTCATCTAGCGGCACTCCGCCCTAGCCAAGCTACCCTTTCTTCGTCTAGCGGCACTCCGCCCTAGCCGAGCTACCCATTTCTTGGTCTAGCGGCACTTCGCCCTAGCCAAGCTGCACCCTTTTCCCGGTTTAGCGGCACTCCGCCCTAGCCAAGCTGCACCCTTTTCCCGGTTTAGCGGCACTCCGCCCTAGCTGAGCTACACCCTTTTCCCGATCTAGCGGCACTCTGCCCTAGCCGAGCTACCATTTTCCCGGTCTAGCGGCGCTCCGCCCTAGCCGAACTACCCATTTCTTGGTATAGCGGCATTCCGCCCTAGTCAAGCTACCCTTTCTTCGTCTAGCGGCACTCCGCCCTAGCCGAGCTACCCATTTCTTGGTATAGCGGCACTCCGCCCTAACCAAGCTGCCCTCATCTTAAGCTGGTGGCATTCCGACCTGTCACCCTCTAAAAAGGAAGGAAGAAGAAAGAACAAAAAATGGGGTTAAAAATAGAGATACCCCGCCAGATTTGCTCCTATATTAGGGACAAGTGCAAAAATGGCCCAAAACCCAGCTGTGGTGAAAACCCGAAAGGGCACTGCAGGTAAAATCGGGTATCCCGCCACGTGAAAACCCGAAAGGGCGCGTGGGCAAAAGCAAGAGGGGGCCGGCTCCAGCGAAAACTCGAAAGGGTGATTGGGTCGGTAATGTGGTGATTCCAAAGAAAGCCTCACCTCCCACCATAAAACTCCTCGTCGATCGACCAGCGTCTTGCCCGATCAACGATTAAACCCATCCGGAATGGACCTTACGTCTATTCTGTTGAAGCCGTCATGCATTGCTCGAGAAAAATTCCCTCGATAATAAGCCCACCTCGGGATAGACCTTCCGTCTATTCTGATAAAACACTTCCACTTGTTTCTGTCTAAGACCCACCACGATGAAACCTGCCCGGTTTAGACCTTACGTCTATCCCAATGAAACCTATCCTACGTCTCACCGCGATGAAACCTGCTGTTGACCGATTGGCACACTGCCCGATCAACAATGAAACCCTGTCCGGTTTAGACCTTACGTCTATCCCGATGAAACCTATGAAATCCTTGCATTGGTATAAACCCAATACTAATGATGAAACCTGATACTGATCGACCGGCACTTTGCCCGATCAGCGATGAAACCTTGTCCGGTTTAGACCTTGCGTCTATTCCGACTAGATCTACAGGTCTCTTTACGTCCCGCCGTGATGAAACCTGTTGTTGATCGATTGGCACACTGCCCGATCTATGATGAAACCTATCTAGTTTAGACATTCCGTCTATCCTGATGAAATCCATGAACTCCTTGCATTGGTATAAATCCAATACCGATGATGAAACCCGCCATTGATCGATCGGCATCTTGCCCAGTATCAATGATAAAACCTTATCCAGTTTAGACCCTACGTCTATCCTGATGAAACATATGAAATCCTTGCATTGGGATGAGCCAATACCAATGATGAAACCTGTTATCGATCGATTGGCACGCTGCCTGATCGACGCTAAAATCCATCCAGGGTGGACCTTCCGTCCGCTCTGACATAGCACAACACTGCTCTTTGAATCTATTCAGACCCTCCGTCTTGATAGATCATGAAACTCTATTCCCTTGCGTTAATGTTAAACCCCACATTAACGATGAAACTCATATTCTCAGCAAACGGCCTCGTGCCCGAGCTGCTACTTATATCCTCTAAATCGATTCAGACCTTTCGTCTGGATAGATCATGAAACCCTACTTCCCTTTGCATTGATGTTGGCACCCACATCAATGATCGTGTGTCCACAATAAACATATGGCGCCATGGTCCATAGGATGAAAGTTCTGGTCCCAGAAAAGACAATGAAAAAGAAAAGAGAAAGAAAATGACAAAAAGTATATATATATAAAAAATGGGGTTGAAAATAGAGATACCCCGCCAGACTTGTTCAGGCATTCTGGACAAGGGCAAAAATGGCTAAAACCCAGCTGTGGTGAAAACCTGAAAGGGCACTGCAGGCAAAATCGGGTACCCCGCCACGTGAAAATCTGAAAGGACGCGTGGCCAAAAGCAAGAGGGGGCCGGCTCCGGTGAAAACCCGAAAGGGCGCTTGGGTCAGTAATGTGGTAATTCAGAAGTTCCATGCCAACCGGCACGTTGCCTTCACCTACCCTTCACTGACGAGGCCTTCCGTCGGTCATCTGGCTCTATGCCCCACCGATGATAAAGCCTTTCCGCGGTAGATCCTATGTCTACCCTGATGAAATCTACGTACCCTCTTTTCACATATCCCACCAACAATAAAACCGGTCATCATTCCGATCAAGCCTGGCCAGTTCAGACCTTACGTCTGTCCTGATCTAACTCCTAAACTTTCCCTTGATCGATCGGCTCCTTGCCCGGTCAACGATAAAACCCTACCAGGATAGACCCTATGCCTAGCCTGATGAAACCTACGTATTTCTTGGCAAAGTCCCACCAGCCATAAAACCTGCTGGAATAGACCTTACGTCTGTCCTGACGAGACCTACACCTATACATACGTCCCACCGTTGGTCGACCGGCACCTCGCCCGATCAGTGATGAAACCATGTCCAATTTCGGCTATTCTGATGAAACTTATAATACTTTCTTTGCATCGATATAAACCCAATATCGATGATGAAACTAGCTATTGATCGACCGGCACCTCGCTCGATCAATGATGAAATCCTATCCAGTTCAAACCCTACGTCTGTCCTGATGAAAACCACGCACCCTTCAGTGTCCCACCTGTGATAACCTCTACCCAGTCTAGACCTTACGTCTACTCTGATGAAACCTGTAAAGCTTCTTTGCATCGATATAGACCCAATGTCGATGATGAAATCATGTACTGGTCAATTGGCACATCGCCCCGACTAGCTTTGAAACCTGCCCGGGACGGACCATTCGCCCGTTCCGGATTGTGCTCTGAGCCTCTTCGTTCACATTCCTGCAAGCCATCTCCCTTGCGGCACGTATGGCCAAGAAGGACGTGTGCTACCACCAACAAAATTCGGTTTAAAGCGCCCCCCGGAGGCCGTCACGCGGTGGAGCGAGTTCCCCATCCTTTCTCTGAAGGGGTGGGCGCTCTCCTGCTAGGTACGGGCTACTCCCATAGGGACCGCTGAAACCGCTGCCAAATCACCGTGAAATATTGACGGTGCGATAAGTTAAGAGCAAACCACATATGAGACTGGTATAAAGAGTCCTTTCCATTGAATAAAAAAAAAGAAAGGAATACAAGAAGGGCCCCTGAGGGGAAATTATATTACAAAAAAGAGGGGGGGAAAACAGATATTCACGGGCGCCGGAATATGTCTTCAAAGGCCAGAAGCCCTACATGCGGGGCAGCCCCCAGCTCATGAAGTCGAGCCTCCTCCTCCTGTAGCCGAGCAGACTCGTCCTGAAAGGATGCCATCTGCCCCTCCAACAGAGCTACTTCCTCCGCAAGCCGCGGTCGAGAAGTTGTTATCTGCGGCAGTTCAGCCCAGAGGTCAAACAGTTCAGCCTCCAGGATGGTTATCCGGCTGCGCACGAACTGCTCCCGCTGCGCCAGAGACTGCAGTTGGCATTGGCGCTCCTGAAGAACAGAGTCCGTCTTCTCCAGCTCAGATTTGCACTCCTTCCTTTGCAACTTCAAAGCTGTCAGTCTGTCAGACATAATATGCGCCAAGAAGTCCCAGCGATGTATAAACTTTAACAACAATAAAACCCGCTGGGCCCATATTTCCATGGGACAGCCCATCGCCTGCAGACCAGCGGTGAAACGCTCGGCTATCTCCTTCAGCCGCAGATAAGTCAGTCCGGGCTGGGACTCCACCAACTGGCGCAGCATGTCCAGATTTTGCCAGACGAAACTCTCGGATGAAGCGAAGCCAGGAGAAGCGGGCTGGAGCTACTTCGAAAGTCACCTCGCCATCAATGTCTGCCCACAGTGCAACATTCGGCTGAGAGGACGAAGACGGAAAATCCGCTGGAAGAACTGGCCGGTCCCTCTCTGTGCTCTCTGGCTGAGCTGAAGATTCCTCCTCCACCGCTGTCTCGGGTGCTATGGCTTGAACATCCGCGGAGGGAGGACCAATGAATGATGGAGCTATCTCTTCATGAGTCTCCTGAATAAGGGCTTCATCTTCAGCTACTCTTTCTGATAATGGGGGCGAAAGGTCCCTAGTCTGTAGAGGCAGAGATCCAGTCTCTATAGCCACTGTGGCAGGGACTGCTGATTCGGGCGCAATCGACATTACGGCGGCCGGTATAAAGGCGGAGCTTCTGGCTGGGTCTACTTCGGCTCTGAACTCTGAGGCCCTGACAGGGATGGAAATCTCTCCCGATGATCCCAAGTCCAGCGATGTTAAGTCAGTTGAGGATTGTATTCTCACTGGCACGGGGCGAATAACCTCAGAAATTTCCATGCAAGTTGAAGGTAAAGCAGGGATGATGATCAAATCTGCAGATGAGACATCCATGGAGACTGCGGCCGCATCTGAGCTGGTAGTGACAGGGTCCTGAGGATGAAGCAGAATGATCCTCATCAATGGATGGAAGAAAATAAATGGAACAGCAAATAAAAAACAAGCTTACCTTTAAAGTGGGGTCTATATCCTCAAGATGAGACAAAAGAGGAGAAAGCTCCGTAGTTGAAGCGACAAATGGAGGGGTTATGTCGACCTCAGTGTCGAGCCCGGCAAACTCCTCTTGCAATTCCTCCTCAGAAGATAGCATCAACAGTTTAGGAGGCTGAAAGGGCGGGAGGCCTTTTGCAAATATAGGCAGGGCTTCTGATTTTTGGATTTCCTCCTCGCTGCCGCTGAAGGTCACTTCCTCCTCATTATCAGGGACGGTCTCGGAGCTGCCCGAGGATATCTCCACTCTAGCTATGTGCTGCGAGGTCGCCTCTAGAGCATGCCGGGATGCAGACCGGGTGATTATGCGTCTGGCCGGAATAGGGCTCTATTTTATTTGAGTCCTTTCACTTTCCTGAGGCTGGGACGACTCTTCCGCTGCTACCGTAGCCCCAGTCGGCTCCCTGACTGTCACCTCAACAAAAGGGGAACTCTGAGGGATATAATGAAAAAGAATAACAGCAAAAGTATAAAGAGAAAAGATGAGAGAGCACATTTACCCTCCTCCTCACCAGTCGGGGTAGGAGAAGGCAGCCTCGTGTCCCTCTCCGCAGGCACTGCAACCTACTCCGGGGCTGTATTAGATAAAGAGAATCTCAGTCTCGAAGGACGCCTTAAAAGAACAATCAAGAAAACAATGAAGATTGCATCTGCAAGATATTTACCGCTACTCTCGGCAGGTTCCTGAGCAGCCTCCCTCTGAGACCTGAACTCGTCAAAAGAGGGGATGTCTGGAAGAGGGGTCCCGGCGTCCGTCGCAACTGGAGCTGACTGCTGGACCCGAACAACTTTGGCCCTCTTGGCCTTGACAACTGCAACTTTCACCACAGAAGGCTTCCTCTTCTTGCCCGGAGGCAGGGGAGTGGTCGTAGGTGCCGCCGCAGGGATTTCAAAGTAAGCAGGCTTCTCAGCTTGAGCGATAATCTTCCTATAAAGTCCCTGCCATTTTATGTCCGGTCTATCTGTGCAAAACATAAGAAGGACAGTCATAGTCGACAAATGCAGAACACAACAATAAAAGAAAGATGCCATGAGCACACAGGAAGGGTCATACCTGCTGGGCCGTCATAGAAGGTGGAAAGCGGCCAATACAGATAAGCCACCTCCTTCGAGCGGGAAGCAGCCTCCTTCACGAGCCAGCATACGTCACCTATGGTCTGGCATTTCTCCGTCAAGGCAGCTAAATCTTTGTGTCCGTGGAAGTCAAGGCAATGAAACAGGCCGAGGTAATCCATGCACCAGCCGTCGACATAATGAAAAGAAATAAAAAGCGGCTTATTCAGAATGCCGGCTATCGGGTTCTCTACTGACAGCCCGTGAACATTCAGCAGCACGAAAAGCCAAGAAGTGTGCTGATAATATGTGCTGGTGCGGTCTTCCCTCCGCACAAATGTCCGATAAGGGTGAAATCTGTCTACCGGGCCCCTCCAGGGGGCTGCTGTTGGGAGAGGCTCCTCCGGGGGAAATGGATACTGCACCTTCACATGAATACTCCCTATGTGGCCCAGCTGCCTCAGGTCCTTTGTAAAAGCATCTTCATTGATCTCAGAAAATACAGGAGTGGGTATTTTAGAGCCTTCCTCTTTTAAGGACCGACGCCTGGCAATGTATGTGTCCGCCTCCCTCGATGCTGTGAATAGAGCCTTTTCAGATGAACCTCATCAATCTCAAATACAGGCCCTGATTGCCGCTTTAAGAAAGAGCGCTCGGCCACATCCCAGAAGGCGCCTCTGCCATCCTTATAAAAATTGGTGCGGGTATTCCACCACTTGATGTATTCTGATGTGACCCGGGGAATACGATTAGAAACGGTCGGGACCCTGAAAGTTACGCCCTCTCGGCGATGAAAGAAATCCCACCATATCCGACCGTCACTGGCAATGGAGGACCCATGCTTGGCACGGCTGTCCAAAGGGAACTGAGCGGCTGATGAAGGAATATGCTGATCGTAGCCGAAGTTTCTGCTAAAATGGAATGGGTAATAGGGCTCCAAGATGAGCAAGCCTCCCTTCCTGAAGACCAATACACTGGGTCGGATAGCCATAGCCCACCTTACCAGTTCTGGTTCTAATATGGGCCGGGTGGCATTGGCCCCCGAAACAGGATGGACATAAACTTCTACCTCCTCCATTCTGCATTCCCTTTGAGGGTCTACTAAAGGAGCCGAACCTGCTGCCAAGCTCCAGAAATAAATGCTACCAGGAGCATCTACAGGCACTTTGGTCAACCGGCCCCTGATCTTAAACAGCTGCTCTGAGAAAAGGCCCGGTTCGGCGCTAGCAAACTCAATCATCCGAGGGAGCAGTGTGTCTGACTGCAAAGTTCTCGGGGCCAGCTCGGGGAAAATGCTGCAAACCCAAGCATTGAAGAAATGAAATGGACCTACAGTTTGTAAGGAACGGGGAACCCGATGTCTATGCAAATCTCCCAGCGATTTGTAAACTAAACACAAAGCCGTCGGGCACAGAGACAGTCTCATCCCCCAGGCCATCTGACAGGCCGGATATATAGCCTCCGGTCTGATAGTCGTCTCGTCCCCTTGGGGGAGAGCGAAAGTACACAGCCAGAAGGTCAGATAAGCTGCACAATGAGTAATGGGGTCAACCCCTGCTGGGTTCGGGCCATCTACACCTGCTCGACGCAGTGAAGCCGGCAATGCTGATTTATAACGACGGGCCCTGATCTGCTTACTAGGAGTCGGTCCCACGGAAGGGAAGTCTGTATACTTCAAGGGACCCCCGAAGAAGTACTGTATCCACTGTCCTACACGGACTCTCAACCTGCTGCTCTTTTCCCGGGGTTGATATCCTTTGGAAGATCCCCTACTATAGGCCAGACAAATGGTCCGATAAGCCTTCATCAAGTACCGGTATGCGTAGCCAAAGGAATATCTGCCCTCTCCATCAGAGGCGTCCTTTACAGAGTCGTCTAGACAGACCTCTTCATATGGCTCCCCATCTATAGGCAGGCCTAAAAGCTGCGCAAGACTCCAAAGATCGAGAGAAGTCTCGCCTTCTGCTGTATAGAACGTATTAAACTGTGGGCAGAACACTTCAAGCATGCCGCAACATAATCCCCGAGAGATGGGATAGCGGAACCTGGAGGCAAATACACTATGATATACCCCAGCTCTAATCAGTAAAGGGGAGTATTCCTTCAAGACAAATTCTGTAAACTCCACTGCTCCTACCCTGAAGAGATGGGCGTCTGTCACTTTAGCGTCCCCAAACCAGCCGGCAGTCAGCTGATATTTAAATTGAACGGCCAGACAGTTCAGAATGAATGGCTCGTCCCTATAACCCCACTTCACAGGAGCTAGAAAAAGTCCAAAGTTGGGCTTCTCCCGATGGACATGACCGGCTACATGGTCCCACCTTGCCGGGGTAAACTCTGGAGCCCGGGTCAGCATCTTCTTCTCCGGCTCTAATTCGGAAATGCCCAGCACGGCATTCCAGTCCCTCTGCTCGCCTGGGAGATATATAGCTCGGGCTCGATAAACAGAACCCTTCATGCTGTATCTGTCAGCCAGTATTGCCGCTTCCACAGACCGAGCAAGCAGGAAATCCCTCATTCCGCCTATGGTGAAGGTTCGGATAAATGGCAGTAGATGGCGATCCTTCGGCAGGTCCGGACGGTAGTCGGCAGCCCTTCTGAAATCAATCCCTTCTGTGGAAGAATAGACTCCGGAAGACGGCACTGTGTCAGTCTCGAAATCAGAGGACTCGTCAACAGTGGCGATCTGGTTATAGCCGAAGCTCAGACTATTCACATTCAGCCAGTTGACTGAAGCCCGAGATATGTCCGGCTGAGCCGATGAACTCGCTCCCACAGTCATGGAAGCCGCAGCAGAATAGTCGGAAGCCATGTCAGTGACTGCAATCAAGAAAAGTTAAAATAAGCATCGGAAAGATGAATGAGCATGTGATGATTGAATAAATAATTCTAATGAAATTTTGGCAGCATTTCCTCTTGTCCGGGGTCTGCCCAAGAAAATAGGGAGTCACCCACCAAGAGGGAGTGATCCCGAACATAAAATGGGATTCAATCCCGTATAATGAACCTACCCGAGACTAAATCGGTCAAAAAGGGGGGGGGGACGAAATAAGGCTCTCGGAGCGGGGAAGATCACCGCCGCCGCCGAGATGAAGAGAGAGAAGAGGGATGTGAAAAATGAGGGTAAAAGTCCTCTCGGGGGGGTTAAAAAGAAGAGGAAGGAGAGGCTTCTCGGCGCGAAGGAAAGCACGTCGAGAACCCTCCGTCGTCCGGAAGAAGGGAGGCGCGCCGAGATGCCCGCGCCGAGAAGCCCGCTGAAGACCCCCGCGCCGAGAAGGCCGCGCCAAGACCCCCGCGCCGAGAAGGCCCCGCCGAGACGCCCGCACCGACAACAGGTCGCGCCGAGAGGGTCACGCCGAGAAGTAACCCAATTCTAGCGCCGAGAAGTCAAAAGGCAGTTGGAAAATATGTAGATGAAAAACATGAAAATGAAAGATATATGCACAATATTGTTACAGTAACATGAACAAGCTGAATAACAATGACAGAAAGAAATTGAGGAAGATACCCTCGAATGATGAAGGGCACCTGCAGACCCCGTGCTGCTAATTCTGCGCTTACGCCGCCCGCAGGTGGGGGGCATTTGTTGACACCTTGAAAATGAGCAAGGGCAGAAGCAGAATTGAAAAGAAGATTAGACCAACAGTGAAAGATCAATGACGAAGTTCGTCAACCATCTACCCGGCTGAAGCCTTTCACCGGCCAAGCTGATGTCCGGTGCCATTGTCAGTCAGACGGCGGCACTGATGAAGCAGCAGTCATCCGACTGATGAGAGCTCCTAGCACATTCTAACAAGAAGCCGGAACCGGCAAATGAAGATTGTAAAGGCTTTTACAAAGTCAGAACAAAAGAAGAATAATCTCCACAAACTATACACCCGGCTGAAGTCTTCTCATACTGAAGCTGATGTCCGGTCTTGTCATCGTTCGGGTGACAATGCTGATGAAACCCCAGTCCAATGACTGATGAAGGTTCCTTTGGTCCACTTGAGTCCAACAACAAATTCCTGATACAGTTCTGATATGTTTATAGAGCTAACAGTTCTAAGTGGAGCTTAAAAGCCCTAAATGGGCCTATGAAATGGGCTTAGGGGTGTGGCATCCAGGCCCCCTCACTCAAATCGCACGCCGCGCCGGGAGCTACTGTCATCTCAGGCGCGCCGTGAAGATGGAGTGGAGTGGCACGCCGACTTCCACCTGCCAAGAAGATACAAGATACAGCTATAAAACCCCCTTCCCCTCGAGCAAGAAAGGGGAGAAGCTCAGAAGATCCTCACCATCACCACCGCCAGAAGAAAAAAAAAGAGAGCCTCCTCCACTGAAAGAAAGAGAGAAGAGACCAAAGGAGAAAGCAGAGAGAAAGATTCGAAGCTGATTGAAGGTGGGCACCGGGGAGGGAGAGGAGTCAATGCTCCGCCCTCCCCCCCCCATTTCTGCATTTCATCTTCTTGTAATTTCGATTGATGCTACTTCTTCTTCTTCTGATGTATTCTGCGACATCGTAATCGATTTTCATGCCGCTAGAACAGGACTTAGTCTTTGTCTACAATTTTCTTCTATGTACTCCATCCCTCTGATGCATGGATGTAGTAGTCATGTCCGAATGAATAAACGAATGGAACAGGCCTCGATTGTCGCCTGCTATTGTCTCTGTGGAGGTTTGCCCCCTATTCCCCTCCCCAGTCTGATTATTCGTCTGCGTTTTCTTTCTCGAAGATGCTTTCATGCGCTTGTTCCAGAGCCAGGGACAGGCTATCCCTTGGCCTTCGGAACAAAGCCAAGCCACATGATGATTCACATCTGTGAGATTCCGGAGTTTCTGATGCCCGGTTTGCTTATCGACATCATCAGAGTCGTTTCTGGACCAGAGACAGATATCTCTTGGTTCCCAGGACGACGAATGATAACATCAAGCCATCCTCCAGGAATTCTACACAAGTAATGGTGACAGAGGCTCCTTATGTTCGGTTCCCCTTTCCCATTTCCCTCTGTCCTTGGATTTCCTTCGAAACCCATTCCAAAGCTGGTCGATGCCCAATAAATACATCCATCTTTGACTCCTCAGGGCCCGTCAATCTCGGCCTTAATCACCAGGAAAACCCCCTCAATCATCCATAAACCCCAAAACAGAGTGCCGTAGAACCCTGAAACACATCTCGGCGCCCTCATCTATCTCGGCTCCAAGAACAGTAGAATAGGTGAACAGCTCTCGGCGTGAGCTTTCCCGCGTCGAGAACCCTGTTGTTTTACCTCGCGCCGAAAAGCCACCCCCGCCTCACTATTTCTCCTCGCGCCGGAAAGCCACCCCCGCCTCCCTGGCCTTCTCTTCCTCGCGCCGGGAAGCCCACGCCGGGAGCCTCCCTGGCCTTCTCTTCCTCGCGTCGGGAAGCCCGTGCCGGGAGCCTCCCTGGCTTGCTCTTCATCGCGCCGGGAAGCCCGCACCGAGAACCCCCTTGCCTTCTCCCCTGCGCGCCGGGAACCTATCCCATGGCATCTTCTCCTTGGTGCCGAGAACCCCTCCTTGGCTTCCTTGTCTCGGCGCCAAGAACTTATACATATGTTTGAGGTGCACCGAAAACCTACTCTGCTGCCTAATGAGCCTCCGATTCCCCTATCAAACTCACTCAGGGATGTCCACGAGTCACCAGAACCCCCCTCGAGGATAAAATTAAAGGGAGTCAAACTCCCTTATGTTCCACCGTCCCGTGTCAGGTTATGAGTAATCCCTTTAGCTCGGAGGGCTCCGCCACTGCGTGAGTCTCTCCGGCTTCCGTAGGGAAGAGTAAAATGTTGTCCCACGGCAGCTACGTGATCCGGGAGGCTCGACCTCTCTTTCTTTCGGCTTTCATCCCGGCACTCCGTGGGTGATAGTCTATTCTCCCCTGGGCATAATCCAGATTATGGGGAGATGCTGCCGAAATGTCGATCCGACGTTCTAACCCCGATGAGTCCCGGGAAGTGCACGTCATACACCTCCCATTCGGCACAATCTTTTGGGGAATACTAGTTCCGCGAGGCCCTTGGCCGGACGAGAAATCTGATAGGGGACCTGTCCCCGATGATTGTTCAGGCTCCGCCCCGCCGCTGCGTGGATGGTGTCATATTTCTTATCTGGCATGCCCCCCCCCTATAAGAGGGGGTTATGTCTATTTAATAAGTCTGTTACCTACTTAATTACATTCTTAGAATAACAATATCTTCAATATCACGCACTTTTATTTTTCTTTTATTACCGCCCCGAGCGGCCTCCTATTTTGGCGTTTAATCAAGGGTTGTCCTTCTTAGGAAGGGCGTAATTAACGTCATAGCCTTTATGGTATGTCGGACTTTTGGTCCCGACTCGGACTTCACAATCGACTGACCAAGTCAGATCGAGCACACAATGAAATCGTCACACATGTGACTGGCACGCCAATTAACCAAACCAATAAATCAATGAATCAATAAATATTTAAATCAATAAATAAATCCCGCGTCCACACCTGCGGAGCCTTCTTCCTCTTTTGGAATTTGCCTCGTCTACTCAGGAACTTCTTGAATTCCCTAGTGAGCAGGGCATGGTCTGCTGTGCTGGCCTCCGGAAGGTCATCTCTGTTGTCCTCATCTGAGTCGTCTGTGCTCTCAACAACTTTGAGAGCCACAGTCTTCTTGGGCTTGACGTCTTCTTCACTTCTCTTCAAGTTGAGCTCATATGTCATGAGCGAACCTATCAAACCATCAACTGTCATAACAGACATTTCTTTAGAGTCCTCAATAACAGTGGCCTTAGTGTGCCATACTGGGGTGAGAGATCTCAGAATCTTTCTAATCAGTTCACTATCGGGGTATTCATTTCCCAATGATTTTAGGGAGTTGGTTAACTGGGTGAGCCTTGCATACATCACATAAATGATTTCATTAGGTTTCAGTCTGAACATTTCATAGTCAATAGTTAGCATGTTGGCCTTAGTGGCCCTGACTTCAGATGTACCCTCATAGATTAGCACAAGCCTATCCCACATTTCTTTTATAGATTTGTAAGTGGATACTCTTGAGTATTCAGTGGGGTGGATAGCACATTGCATGATATTCATAGCGCTCCAATTAGTTGTGGATTTTTTGACATGGTCCGGTGTCACGCCCCGACGCAGAATCTCGGGACTGGCAGTAGAAACAATTAATAATAATATGTCTATTTACAGACATGCTACGCTAAAGCTAAAAGATCACACATCACCATGAACAGAAATTAACTTCATTTACTAAATAACATTTAAATGATCCATGTTCCAATCATATAACCCACTTAAACATACTTCCGACATAACATCCACTTGACAGTACTACATTTGCTGACTTTGAACTACAATTCTTCCAAAGCACACACTCTAAAACATAATTAGACACAAACGACTACGACTGGCTCCACACGGCTTCTAACTGGTTCGCTCCATGGCCATCACTCTTGCCCGTCCCCATCAGTCTGTGAATCCTCACCTGAGCTACCTGAAAAGGGGGAACAACTGGGTGAGCGAACGTTCAGTAGATAATAACAGGCAAGTTTAAGTAATTAACCAATTAATTACATTTTTAAGTGCAAAAATAAAGAACGAAATGAAATGACAAAGTAATATAATAAAAAGTAGGTAATACCATGGCGTAACTGGAAATTGGCCAATAAACACGAACTAACCAAGTCAAGAAAAGATTTAAGTAATAGATTATTGTCGTAGACATCACGCTAGTCATGCACTCGGTGCAATGCCTCACCATGTCATTCAAACTCCCCGGGGCACAAGTACTTTTCGGGCGCTCCTCCTAGGACCAGAACGGGCCCTTATGATGCGTTGGCATTGATTTAGTGGATCCAAGATCCCAAGTTATGTCTAGACATTAATCAAGTTAAATGGCCAATATGACAAGGTATAGAACTTACCTCGGAGAATTCCAAGGGTAAGTCGAAGAGATATTTTGACCAGAAAGTTCAAGTTATCAAGAACCAATCAGGTCTGTGAATTCAAACACAATAACCACGGAAATCATTTTCTGGAAGATACATGGTCCATATAGGGCCGTTCAAATACATGGATGGTCAATAATGGGCCGCTCATGGCCAGAAGGGCTGGAAGCCCAAGAACAAGGAAAAGGGCCATATTGGTCCGCTCAACGGATGAACGGTCCACTAAGATCTGCTCGAGTACATGGACAGTCCTAATCAGTCCGTTCAAAATGGGCCTAACTAGAAGACTAAAAATCCACCCAAAAATGGGCTTTGGGCTGCCATAAGTGGGGCAGAACTGAACCAGGGTCCAGCCCACTCTCCACTGGTCAGCCTAGGGCTTATTGGGTCGATCAAATCATGATTTGGTCGAAGATAGAATAAGGTTAATCGACCAATGTAAGTGGCACTCGGCCAGGGATGCACGGTTCATACCAGTCCACCCACTAAGATAAGCGGTCCTTTCTGGGCCGTTCAAGCCTCAGTGGGTCCAAGTTGAGCCGTGACTCACAACATGATAATCCAAGCGGTTCGATCACGTAAACAGGTCCAGATCTTGGTGGTACAACCTGCCCAGCGTCCTAGTGGGAATCGCAGGCTCGCAGGGGCTTACAGAGGTCCCATAATGAAGGTCCTAGTCCAACGGAAGGAATATCTGGCGGAGAGTCCCAACCATTACAAGGAAATGAGGCTATCAAATCATCGGAAACCAAGTATAGCGGTCAGCCAATCCTACCGGAGTAGAACGATTGTCAATCAATCCTAATAGCATGGTTTAAGAAATCATGTTTGAACTTAATATATTGAAATAGGTTAAGGCCATGACGAATCAAGTGAAAACAACTAGCAAAAATTCATAATTTTTTACTTCCATGAGTTCCAGTTATCATGTGGGTTACTAACCTACCATTAGCCACTAACCTACTAAGATAAATCATGCTTCAAGTGAAGAAATAAGCAGTTCTGTGTAGTTGGGCGGTTCGTGCAAAGCCGCTCACAAGCCTCGGTGGTCGCACGATAGGCCGTTCACACCCTTTCCGGTCCGAAGGCCTACCAGGGATGAGTAGTCTGTAGGGTGCCGCTGGGGAAGATGAGCGGTTTGAGACTGGCCGCTTGAAGAAAAGGGCGGTTAGGGTTCTGCCGCGCATTCTACAAAACCGATCAAAGATAAAATATATGGACGATCAAGAACCGGCTGCCTACAGAGTATGGGCGGTCTATCGAGAGGCCGCGCAAGTCAGATCAATCTGCTGCCCCTTCGCCTTGCCCGTCTCCGGCGGGGTTGGCTAGGGTTAGCAATAATAACTAAATACGCACAATTTAAAGCATGAAACTTAGGGCGTTTATAGTCAATAGAACGAGCATGAAAATTTATACAATATAGAATGATCAATTGGACGTTTAGTGCCTGAAATCCCTACTTAAATCGAGATGGAACATAGTTAACCCTAGTTTTAGCATGCTACTACTAAAACTTGAAATCCTAGCAGGATACTAGATAAAATTTAGGGCTTTCTAGATCAATGGAAAGAGGACATGATGACGCTTCTATCCATATATAATAGTTAAGGTTTGGCTTGCTATCACCTACCTTAATCGAAGGATGAAGGAAGAAGAGGGAAGCCGATCGCGCTAGGTACACACCACCGATGATCGTCGAAATACTCCCTCGATCGAGCTCCTCTCCGGCCGCCACAGCAACTAAACGATTCTAGGGTGGCTAAGGGTCATTTTTATAGGTTCAATTTCATTCGAGAGGGTTCCATCGTGGAGATAAGAGTCCACAAACTCGGTTGCGCGTGAATCGCGCGGACTAGGGCACCGCCACCGATCTCATCAAAAATACGCTCTCTAGGGTTAGGGTTTCGGAGATTAACCAGAGGGGAAATGAAGAGTTGATCCTTACCGTTCTTTTGAATCTGGTTTGAGCTTAAATGATCAGGTATTGGGCTCAAATTTCGGGTTTTAAGGTTCGATTAGGCTAAGTATGGTTTTGGGCCTTAATCTGCTAATTCAGCTAGTTTACGAATTTTATTTGGGCTGATCATAGAAGATAATTTTACTAAACATTTTATCCTCTATATGATTCTAATTTTTCCAGATTTTTATAAAATGATTGAACTTTTACTTATCCTATTTCTTAAGGAATTTCTTATTAATTTTCTCAAAATTTTATTCTTTAAATAAATCGGGGTGCTACACCCTCCCCCACTTAAAAGAATTTGGTCCTCCAAATTCACTGCACTTACAGAAAACGAGGAGCGAGATAACTCACCTAGAATAAGTCGGGATACTACTTCTGCATGGTATCTTCTGATTCCCATGTAGCTTCTTCCGTTCCACGCCGACTCCACTGAACTTTAACCATGGGTATGGAACGATTCCTGAGTTGCTGCTACTTGCGATCTAAAATCTTGATTGGTCTTTCTTCATAAGTCAAGTCTTCCTTCAGCTCCAAATCCCCATGCTGAATGACATGAGTGGGGTCATACACGTATTTTCGCAGCATAGACACATGGAAGACATTATGTACTCCCGATAATTGAGGCGGTAGTGCTAAATGGTAAGCAACCTCCCCTACTCTTTCCAGAATCTTGAATGGACCAACATATCTTGGACTCAGCTTGCCTTGAATGCCAAACCTGTGAATTCCTCTCATGGGAGAAACCTTCAAAAACACATGCTCACCAACCTGAAATTCCAAGGCTCTCCTTCTGTTGTCGGCATAACTCTTCTGCCTTGATTGTGCTACTTGCAACCGATCTCTGATAATACAGATATTCTTGGACGATTCAGAAATGAGATATGGTCCCAGCCATTGCTTCTCTCCTACCTCATCCCAACATAATGGAGATCGACAGCTTCTTCCATACAAGGCTTCAAACGGAGCCATCTGAATACTGGACTGATATCTGTTATTGTAGGCGAATTCAATCAAAGCCAAGCGATCACTCCAACCACCTCCAAAATCAATCATGCAGGCTCTAAGCATATCTTCCACTATCTGCTTGGTTCTTTCAGTCTGTCCGTCTGTCTATGGATGAAAAGCGGTACTAAAATTTAGACGGGTTCCCAACGACTCTTGCAGTCCTTTCCAAATATGCGAAGTGAATCTGGGGTCTCTATCAGACACAATGCTAACTGGAATACCATGGAGTCTTACAACTTCTTTCATATATAAAGCTGCTAAGACATCAACTGTCCACTTAGACTTAATGGACAAGAAATGAGCAGACTTTGTCAATCTGTCGACAATAACCCATATTGCATCAAATCAACTCTGAGTCCTGGGTAGACCCATAATAAAATCCATACCAATACTCTCCCACTTCTATTGAGGTATATCAAGTGGTTTCAATTTCCCTGCAGGTCTGAAATGCTCAGCCTTGACTTGCTGACACACCAAGCATCTACTCACAAATTTTGTAATTTTCTTTTTCATATTCGGCCACCAAAAGGATCTTTTCAAGTCCTTAAACATCTTGGTACCTCCAGGATGAATAGTGTATCTGGATCTATGAGCTTCTTCGAGAATCTTATTCTTTATTTCAACTTCATCAGGTACACAGGTCCTTCTCTGAAACAATAATCTGCCATCGTCAGCTACCATGAAATCAGGTCTGTTACTCAAGCTCTCCTTGATCTCTACCAACTCTGGGTCATTGTCTTGCAAGGACTTGATTTCTATCAAGATTTCTGGTCTAAGTTGAATCTGAGCAATCGTAACCCAGTCCTTGTCAACATTGAGATCCAAAGTAGCTAACTGCTCCAACAGTTTCTAGTCTTGCAACATGAGATGCGATAACTTAGCTATTGGCTTGCGGCTCAAGGCATCCGCCACTACTTTCACCTTTCCAGGATGATACTCTATGGAGAAGTCAAAGTCCTTTAAATACTCAAGCCATCTTCTCTGCCTCATATTGAGTTCCTTCTGAGAAAACAAATACTTCAGACTTTTATGATCTGAGAACACCTTAAATGTCTCTCCATACAAGTAGTGCCTCCATATCTTCAAGGCGAACACTACAGCTGCAAGTTCCAAATCATGAACGGGATAGTTCTCTTCATGCTTCTTCAACTACCTAGAAGAATAGGCTATCACTTTCCCGTGCTGCATGAGCACACAACCTAGACCAATGCCTGAAGCATCAGTATATACCACAAAACCTCCTTCTCTAGATGGTAAAGCAAAAACAGGGGCAGTAGTTAGACATTCCTTCAAGGTTTGAAAACTTCTCTCGCAATCCCTGGACAAATCAAATTTGTTCTCCTTGCTGGTTAATATAGTTAAAGGCACCGCAATCTTGGAGAAATCCTTAATAAACCTCCGGTAATAACCTGCTAGGCCTAGGAAACTTCTAACTTCAGTTACATTAGTAGGCCTATCCCAATTCTTCACTGCCTCTACCTTCGAAGAGTCAACAGAAATACCTTCCTTTGTAATAAAATGCCCTAGAAAGGACACCTCTTGCTGCCAGAATTCACACTTACTAAACTTGGCGTATAGCTGATGGTCTTTCAATATTTGTAACGCCATCCTCAAATGTTCAGCATGCTCCTCCTTACTCTTAGAATAAATCAAGATGTCGTCAATAAACACCACGACCCACTGGTCAATATAGGGTCGGAACACATTGTTCGTCAGCTGCATCAAAGCTGCAGGTGCATTCGTTAGTCCAAAAGGCATGACTACAAATTCAAAATGCCCATACCTGCTACGAAATGCTGTCTTATAGATATTCTCTTCCTTGATCCGCAACTGATGATATCCAGATCGATGATCAATCTTAGAAAAATACTGAGCTCCTGCTATCTGATCAAATAATTCATCAATTCTCGGCAATGGGTATTTATTCTTGATAGTCAGCTGGTTCAATTGCCGATAATCGATGCACAACCTCATCGAACCATCCTTCTTTCGGACAAATAATACTGGGGCTCTCCACGGGGATGTACTTGGACGAATGAACCCCTTCTCAAGTAATTCCATTAACTGTTGCTTCAATTCCCTCAGCTCCGCAGGGGACATACGATAAGGAGTTTTAGAAATAGGGGTCGCGCCAGGAACTAAATCAATAGAAAAGATAACCTCTCTCTCTAGCGGAAGTCCTGGCAATTCCTCAGGAAAGACATCCGAAAAATCTCGAATGACAGGAATATCCTTGATCTCGATCTTCTTCTCAGGGGTCACATAAACAAAGGCTAGAAAAGCGTGACATCTCTTCCTCATCAACTTATCAGCTCGAAGGGCCGAAATAAGTGGCACGGACTTATGGTGCCTAACCCCTATAAAAGAAAGTTTAGGGTGTCTAGAAAAAGACACAGAACTAGAACTGCAATGAACATTGGCCTCATACTTAGCCAACCAATCCGCTCCCAGAATTACATCATAATCTTTCATATTCATGCAAACTAAATCAGCTGGCAAGTTCTGCTCATTAATCATAACCTTACTAGAAGGATAGAAATACTTAATTGCTGAACTGGAACCAATAAGGGTTGAAATCTCTAACGGGGAATTCATCAAGAATGGCTTCACAGCAGAAGACTTAGCAAACTTCTAAGAAACAAAAGAATGAGTGGCATTGGTATCAAAGAGAATGAATGCTGGCTTATAATGAATAATAAGAGTACCTTCAACGAGTCCACCCTCCTCGGTGGTTCCGGCATCATCTTCTTGTAGGGCTTGGGGCTTGCCCTGCTGCTTCTTGTTTCCTTGCGGCTTGGTCGGGGTAGCTTGATCAGACAAAAGGGGACACTCTGGAATACGATGGTCCCTACTACCACAACGTAGACAGGTGCCCAGCTTGCGCCAGCACTCTTCCATCCTGTGACCTGGACGATCACAATACTTGCACACGCCCTTAAACGGCACCATCGGGCCAGGCTTCTTATCTTCATTCTTCGGCATTTTGTTCTTCCACGTTCCAGACCCGCCATTTGGTCTCTTCTTGCCATTGACGGGTTTGACACTCCCGGATCCAGTAGGTTGTTCCTTCTTAACATTCTTTCCACAGATTCTCTCCATCATCTTTAAAGCGTCTTCAAGACTTGAGCCTTCCTTACCATCTCCACATACATTTGAATTTCCATTGGTGCCAACTGGTTGATATAATGTAACTTCAGCCCGTTGAGAAAATGCTTGGCCTTCATCTTCTCTGTAGATATCAAGTGGGTGGCATAACGAGATAACCGAGAGAACTGAGCTTCATACTCGGCTACTGAAAGATTCCGCTGCTTCAAAGCAGCAAAATCAGCCGCTTTCTTTTCTTGTACTCTATCAGAAAAATATTTACTGTTAAAGAGTTCCTCGAACTCCTTCCATGAAACTTGTCTATCGCCGAGGGTAGCCTTTACTGCATCCCACCATGTTCTTGTATCACGTTCCCACTGGAAGGTCGTTAAAAGAACATGCTCCAGGTCACTGCACTGCATTACTTTGAAGATCCTCTCTATCTCCTTTAGCCAGTGCTCAGCTTCATCGGGGTCGATCGAGCCTCCAAAACGCGGGGGATTCATCCCACGAAAGTTTCGGTGAAGATCGCCAACTCCGTGGTTCATCGCTCCTCCTTGGGCCACTTGTTGGAAGGCCCGAGTAAGTCCTTGAACCGTTCATTGCATGTCTCGCCATTGCGCACGTTCAGCTTCCATTAGAACGTCCTACACATAGAATAAATTATTTTAGGATCATTTAGAAAGAATAGTTTTTGAATTAGGTTATTAACTCAACCCAAGTCTCTACCCAAATCTCACTAGGTTGGATTCTTATAACAAGGTTATAGGTTCTACGATATCACTTAGAATTCTAGAACTTAGAAAACCTAGGAACATTAGAAACCTAGGCTCCGATACCACCTAACACGCCCCGTACTCTATACCGTCGAGGTATTGTCCGCTTTGGCCTACCGGCCTCACTGTTTTATCCCTTTATAACAGTGATCGGCTCCAGAATGGGGGACTTCCCGGGTAGGTCACCCATCCCAGTACTACTCCCCATTAAGCACGCTTAACTTCAGAGTTCTTTCAAGAACCGAGTCGATACTTCAAAAGACGCCTCGGTAATATAGAGTACAACTAAGCTATATTTGAGGGTGTCACCATCTACCCCTCTTATATAGGCGACGTCCTCGTCGCTGGGCACATATAGTACACAATCAAATCCCCAGGTAGGTAGGACTCTAGAGGTGGCCCCTACAGGCTCAAGAGGTGGCTCCCACTATGTAGCACTTTGTCCCATTGTGGGTTCGAGAGGTGGCTCCCATAGCGTAGCACTTTACCTTGCATGGCACTTAGTTCCCACACTTCCGGCTGAGGTATTGCTCTGATACCATTTAACTGTCACGCCCCAACGCGGAATATCGGGACTGGCAGTAGAAACAATTAATAATAATATGTATATTTACAGACGTGCTACGCTAAAGCTAAAAGATCACACATCACCATGAACAGAAATTAACTTCATTTACTAAATAACATTTAAATGATCCATGTTCCAATCACATAACCCACTTAAACATACTTCCGACATAACATCCACTTGACAGTACTACATTTACTGACTTTGAACTACAATTCTTCCAAAGCACACACTCTAAAACATAATTAGACACAAACGACTACGACTGGCTCCACACGGCTTCTAACTGGTTCGCTCCACGGCCATCACTCTTGCCCGTCCCCATCAGTCTGTGAATCCTCACCTGAGCTACCTGAAAAGGGGGAACAACTGGGTGAGCGAACGCTCAGTAGATAATAATAGGCAAGTTTAAGTAGTTAACCTATTTTTTCCCCAAAAAACCCTGCCTAGTGTTGAATGGGAGAGTGCACCCTTTTACCAGAGGTAAAGAGAAAGCCACTCCACCATTCAAACATTAGGAGGTAAATTTTATTTATTGTCAATAGGAATACCATTACATCAAGCGAATACTGGGCAGGCCCAGTTTGTCAAGGCAAGCTGCTCCCTTTATAGAATTAGGTAGCTCAACATAAGAAAAGAAAACATTACAATGTGTGGTGCAAGCCAAGGAGGCTAGGGAGTCGGCGACTTTGTTTCCTTCTCTATAGACATGAGCGATTGAATCTTTCGTATTAAGAAGACTCCAAATCTCTCTTGCATAAGAAAGGATAGACCATGGGCAATGGATTTCCTTTTTTATAATTTGAACTAAGGTTTTGGAATCACATTCAATCTGGACTGGCTTGTCATTAATAGTATGAAAGTATTTAATGCCATCAAGCAAAGCTCGAGCCTCGGTAACTAGACTGTTGGCGCTGCCATAAAAATGTGAGAAGGCAAGAATAGTATTTCCGTTACTGTCTCTAATAACTCCGCCTCCACCTGAGTCTCCATTGCTCTTGCATGCACCATCTGTGTTAAGCTTGACAGAAGGCCAGGGAGGGCATTCCCATTTAATCACCTTCAGCTGTGGTCTAGCAGACAAACTGGTTTTAATGCCAAATTCCTCCAATGTTTTCCTTTTGGTATTATCAGGCTCCTTGAGATTTGCAACTGCACACACATGCTTTACTTGTAATATAATATGGTGGAGAAGCCTATTCTTAAAGATGGTTTTTCCATCATATTTTGAAGCATTTCTTGATTTCCAGATTTCCCAAAGACCATAGCCAATGACAGCAAGGAGGAATAAACCATAGGCAGATTTCTAATGCATGTTAATAGCATTTTGGTTGATAAATGCTCTCCCATAATTAACATTCATTTGCAGTCCATAAGCTCTGAAATGAGACCATACCTGTGTGGCCAGATCACTGTGCATAAAAAGGTGGTTAATATTTTCCTCGCATTGCACCCTGCAGCAATGGCATTTGGAACACATTTGCACACCCAGTCGTTGAATGTTTTTATCAGTGGGAAGAGCATTGTGAATAATCTTCCATAGATGTACAGATATTTTGGTGGGTAGCCAATTGGACCATAATCGAGTCTAGGGAAAAATATTTTGGTTGGAGTTTATATTTGATAGCATACGATAAGTAGAAGCCACTGTGCAAAAACTTGCGGAAGAAAGGCTCCATGCCGGACAATCAGGATACTGAATGAACTGAAAGTTTTTGATAGCTGATTTGATCGGCTCAGGAACCAGTCCAGTAATTAACCAATTAATTGTATTTTTAAGTGCAAAAATAAAGAACGAAATGAAATGACAAAGTAATATAATAAAAAGAAAGCAATACCATGTCGTAACTGGAAATTGGCCAACAAGCACGAACTAACCAGGTCAAGAAAAGATTTAAGTAATAGATTATTGTCGTAGACATCACGCTAGTCATGCACTCAGTGGAATGCCTCACCATGTCATTCAAACTCCCTAGGGTAAAAGTACTTTTCGGGCGCTCCTCCCAGGACCAGACCGGGCCCTTATGATATATTGGCATTGATTTAATGGATCCAAGATCCCAAGTTATGTCTAGACATTAATCAAGTTAAATGGCCAATATGACAAGGTATAGAACTTACCTCGGAGAATTCCAAGGGTAAGTCAAAGAGATATTTTGACCAGAAAGTTCAAGTTATCAAGAACCAATCAGGTCCGTGAATTCAAACAAAATAACCACGGAAATCATTTTCTGGAAGATACACGGTCCATATAGGGCCGTTCAAATACATGGACGGTCAATAATGGGCCGCTCATGGCCAGAAGGGCTGGATGCCCAAGAACAAGGTAAACGGGCCATATAGGTCCGCTCAATGGATGAACGGTCCACTAAGATCCGCTCAAGTACATGGATGGTCCTAATCAGTCTGTTCAAACTGGGCCAAACTAGAAGACTAGAAATCCACCCAAAAATGGGCTCCGGGCTGCCATAAGTGGGGTAGAACTGAACCAGGGTCCAGCCCACTCTCCACTGGTCAGCCTAGGGCTTATTGGGTCGATCAAATCATGATTTGATCGAAGATAGAACAAGGTTAATCGACCAATGTAAGTGGCACTTGGCCAGGGATGCACGGTTCATACCAGTCCGCCCACTAAGATAAGCGGTCCTTTCTGGGCCGTTCAAGCCTCAGTGGGTCCAAGTTGAGCCGTGACTCACAACATGACAATCCAAGCGGTTCGATCACGTAAACAGGTCCTGGTCTTGGTGGTACAACCTGCCCGGCGTCCTAGTGGGAATCCCAGGCTCGCGGGGGCTTACAGAGGTCCCGTAATGAAGGTCCTAGTCTGACGGAAGGAATATCCGGTGGAGAGTCCCGACCATTACAAGGAAATGTGGCTATCAAATCATCGGAAACCAAGTATAGCGGTCAGCCAATCCTACCGGAGTAGAACGACTGTCAATCAATCCTAATAGCATGGTTTAAGAAATCATGTTTGAACTTAATATATAGACATAGGTTAAGGCCATGACGAATCAAGTGAAAACAACATGCAAAAATTCATAATTGTTTACTTCCATGAGTTCCAGTTATCATGTGGGTTGCTAACCTACCATTAGCCACTAACCTACTAAGATAAATCATGCTTCAAGTGAAGAAATAAGCAGTTCTGTGTAGTTGGGCAGTTCGTGCAGAGCCGCTCACATGCCTCGGCGGTCGCACGAGAGGCCGTTCACACCCTTTCAGGTCCGAAGGCCTGCTAGGGATGAGCGGTTTGTAGGGTGCCACTGGGGAAGATGAGCGGTTCGAGACTGGCCGCTTGAAGAAAAGGGCGGTTAGGGTTCTGCCGCTCATTCTACAAAATCGATCAAAGATAAAACATATGGACGGTCGAGAACCGGCTGCCTACAGAGTATGGGCGGTCTATCGAGAGGCCACGCAAGTTAGATCAATCTGCCGCCCTTCGCCTTGCCCATCTCCGGCGGGGTTGGCTAGGGTTAGCAATAATAACTAAATACGCACAATTTAAAGCATGAAATTTAGGGCTTTTATAGTCAATAGAACGAGCATGAAAAGTTATACAATATAGCATGATCAATTGGACGTTTAGTGCCTGAAATCCCTACTTAAATCGAGATGAAACATAGTTAACCCTAGTTCTAGCATGCTTCTACTAAAACCCGAAATCCTAGCAGGATACTAAATAAAATTTAGGGCTTACTAGATCAATGGAAAGAGGACATGACGAAGCTTCTATCCATATATAATAGTTAGGGTTTGGCTTGCTATCACCTACCTTAATTGAAGGATGAAGGAAGAAGAGGGAGGCCGATTGCCCTAGGTACACACCGCCGATGATCGTCAAAATACTCCCTCGATCAAGCTCCTCTCCGGCCGCCACAGCAACTAAACGATTCTAGGGTGGCTAAGGGTCATTTTTATAGGTTCAATTTCATTCGAGAGGGTTCCATCGTGGAGATAAGAGTCCACAAACTCGGTTGCGCGCGAATCGCGCAGATTAGGGCGCCTCCGCCGATCTCATCCGAAATACGCTCTCTAGGGTTAGGGTTTCGGAGATTAACTAGAGGGGAAACGAAGAGTTGATCCTTACCAATTTTTTGAATCTGGTTTGGGCTTAAATGATCGAGTATTGGGCTCGAATTTTGTGTTTTAAGGTCCGATTAGGCTAAGTGTGGTTTTGGGCCTTAATCTGCTAATTCGACTTGTTTACGAATTTTGTTTAGGCTGGTCATAGAAGATAATTTTACTAAACGTTTTGTCCTCTACAGGATTCTAATTTTTCCAAATTTTTATAAAATGGTCAAACTTTTACTTATCCTATTTCTTAAGGAATTTCTTATTAATTTTCTCAAAATTTTATTCTTTAAATAAATTGGGGTGCTACATCCGGTGTCCAAGTGTCATCTACTTCGGGTAAAGCAAAAGGGCCTTTACTCACAACACGCCACAACAAATGATCTTGGGCATGCTGAAAAACTTCCATTCGGTTCTTCCAATACAGGTAGTTTGCTCCATCGAAAAATGACGGTCGATTGATGGCATGACCCTCAGCTATGCAGCTGCGAGGGACGTTCCCATCGGATCTCCCTGGGTCGTTGGACCACATCTCTAGGGATCCCGCTCTGATACCAACTGTTGGACGGTATGAGAGGATCTAGAGGGGGGTGAATAGATCCTGTACCAAAATTTCAACTTCTACAAACGAGCTATTAGAAGATAGCACTACAGTTAACATATGCAAAGACAGATGGCAGATTAGCAGAACTCAAATGATAGGAGATGCTCTAAGATAACACAAGCCACCAGTGAAGAGGGGATAGAAGGAATGGAGAGCAAACCACAACACAGTGCTTTTAAGGTGGTTCGGCTGCACAATGGCACACCTACATCCACCCCTCACCAACACGATGAGGCTTCCACTCTTTGGCCAAAATAAACACACATGCTGGAAACCAGCTGAACACAGGGACTATCCCCAACACACACATACGCGCACACACGAGGACAAGTCCTCAAAGCACACGGGAAAGAAATCCCACAAGGAAGAAACAAGACAAAGTAAGAAGACAAACACACACACGTTGCTCAACAGCTTACACGGTGAAAGCACTCCACACACAAGGTGATTTGTTGTAGAAAAACAAAGAGAACACAAGAAATCAAAACAAGAAGCTGCAACTACAGCAGTCCCGAGTGAAGAAGCACTACGAACGGTAGTGCTCAAACAATAAAGCAAGGGAACTAGGGATGGCTGTGGATCCTTCTCCTTTCCTTCACCTTTCTCTCCGATGGAAGTCTGAACAGGCGCTCCTTTCTCTTCTCTTTTCTCTCTTTCCCACGTTCTGCTCTTCCTGTAGGCCAACTTAGAACTCCAGTAGCTCTTCAAGCAAGGGAAGGGCATCCAATATATAGCCCTCAAGAAGCTAAAGTTTTCCCCTCCATTTCTCTTGCAGTTCTGAATAGCTGAAATAAATAATAGGGTTTCACCAAGGAAACTTGTTGAACCTTAATTTCTGTTAGCAGAAAGGACGTCCTTTGTCTTGAGATTTTTCTCCTTTCAGACAGAATCCCAACTCGCTGGCGCAGGGGATAGAACTATCAGTGAGGGAGACCTTTCCAAGGAGTTGTACTGGTAAATATTTGGAGTAAGAAATTGCCATGGACACTTATGATGACATGGATGTTTTGAGTGTCCTAGGAATCTTCTTCATACCTCAAAATCTGTGTTTTTAGAGGTTTACGTCGGACATGTTTGCCCTCTGTACGATTTTCCAAAAGACATATCTGTCAGAATATTTTTGAGTTTACCCTTTAGTGAGCTCGACCTGCTGAGAGACTGAGGTCGACACTGCTTAGAAAATGAGTGATTATAATGGCTTCTGGAATGATCTTGAGGTCGACGTCCTGTAAAAGTGAGCACAACACTACTTTGCAAAAACGTGATTACAACGGCTTCTGGAAGAGTCTGAGGTTGACCTCCTATAGAAGTGAGGTCGACACTGCTTGTGTGACGACCTAGACATCGGATACCGAGTAAACCCGATACCACTTGGAACCTGCGAGGCCTCCCAAGAGCGACAAAGCTCCGAAGGGATAGAAAGATATGTGAGAGTACAATGAACTTCAAGATAAAGCAGTAAGCAATTAAATTTCAATGATCAGGATTGCTAAAATAGTAGAAATAAAATTACATTTTCTATAACAATTAAAACTAACAGAGTCCAGTCCAACCATAGTACAGTACAACAGGAAAGAGAACATACTCTCAAGGTAGGGGAAGCCCGACACTGGCAAATGCTGGCACTAAAAACCATGCACTACACCACCAAGCACGAGGAAGAACAGCTACACCTAAAAAGTCAGGGGTGAACCTCCCATCACTGGCTCAGTAGGGATCCCGCAGAACCCTACCACGAAACAAAAGTGATGAACAGCAGTGCTAACAACTATAGCAAAGCAGTAACAACAAGAGCAGGAACAATAGTAAAGCGGAAAACAGTCGTACCACGAAAACACGACAGCCGAAGGAACCTCGGCCCTCTAAACTATTCCAAACAGCAACAGAAAGGCGAACCCCGATCTCACAAAGTCAGACGTTATCGATCCATTGTCAAATCATGAAACCTTATCGTGAAAGCCTACAGAAATAGGCAAAAGCCTCTCAAAAGACCTACATGGTCGAAGGCGCAAGACATACTCAATCTCACCGTCGTGTACGCTACACTGACCTCGGGAAGAGCCAAACACAAGCCACCCGACAAGTCATGAAAGCACAAGTCATGCGTCAAGTGACAGAAGCACCTCCTCACTAGAAGAACAGCCAGATGCGTCCCCTGACGTCTTACACTATGCCACAAGTATCTCCCACTCGCCTAGAATGGTGATAACTGAGACACTCAATAGGAACCAAGTAATAAGTAATGAGTAACTAGTCAGGGTCATGCCCATCGGCGTCTGTCCAAACGCCCCTGACCACCTGTGCACACACAAGCTCAATGTCTTGAGCCAGGCCTATAGCTCATTTTCCCCTCCCGTAGGACTCTCACGACAAGACAAAGGGGCCACGGCTACCAGCCTACAAATCGTCTCAACCGGGGCTCGCCCCGCCACCACTCCCAGGTGGACCGACACACGGAAAGTGTCGTCAGACTACGACTGGTGGAGGATCACTAGACATAGAGACTCAAAACAGTGAACACCAAAGTACTGACAGGGCAAGCACACACCTGTCACACGTACTACGGAGCATAAGATAGTATACGGCTGCTACTAGACTCAGGACAGTCAACTAGACCTGCTGACAACGATCCTTGAGTCATGAGACTCGGGTCAAGATCGTCGCACATCACAGCAACACACTGTTAATCAACCTAGTCCCTAAGCAAAAAATCACGGGAAACACATTATGGAAAATGGCACAAAATAGTCGGATCGATAACAACAATAATGATAACAATGAGTCCTCGGCCTCCGAGCCGCACAATGGACTCACAATTCCGCATAACACGGAACGTGATGGATTACCAAGGCCCTCAAACCACATGGACACGCTGTCATGCCCCGAGTGCGGAAGGAACCCGATACGCGTGACGAGTTTATATCGATCATGTCAACCAGAGCACGAGAAAAATTCAAAACAAAGATAGAGTATGCAAATAACAAGATAATAATAATAACAACCATAATCTAATTCCATAATTTAACCAAATATCTAATAACGATGATACTCCCAATATCCATGAGGTCAATGATCCAAACAACTACAAGGCTACAAGCCTTAACAAGTTTCCCAAATGACGAAAAGGTATAATGACATAGGACTCAATAAAAGGACAAGACACGATAAGACAACGGCTCGACGATCGGAAGCTCTACACTCTTCACTTGGTCTCATTCCCATCCGATCGGTTGTCGCTATCTGAGTTACCTGAAAAATATTGGAATGAAACTGGGTGAGCGAACGCTCAGTAGGAATTATATCTCAAGAATAAGTAATTCTTTAAGTAATTACATGTTACATGCAATGCAGGTCTCGCTAAGCATGATGAAAAGTCAAGAATAACAAGAACTATAAAGATGATCCCAGCATAATTTTCAAGATAATAAAAGGGAACTATCCCGAATGTTACAGCGTTTCACAGCAAGGTAATGTCAAGTGTTCAAGCATGTAGCATCAAGTAATCAAGCACGTAATATCAGGTCGGGTCACTAGATTTGGCTATTTAATCAAGCAAGTACTCACCCGTTCCGGGCCACACAAGTCTTGTTAAGTCAAATCAAGCACTAGTTCAATAGAGAGTGGAATGTCATAGAATCTAGAACGACAAGTACTCCGGTGCAATGTCACACTGTGGTCAATCAACTCCCGCGGGCACAAGTACTTTTGGGCGCTCCTCTCAGGACCAGACTGGGCCCTAGAAATGCCAGACATTGAGTCATGTTAAGTATCTAGACATCCGCTATAGTTATAGCCAGTAGAATTCCAAGGAAATAAGCTAATGTAGGATGATAAGGTAGATTCACGAAATTTAAGGAGCTCAAGGATAGATTGTTACAAAGAGATGGACTATGATTAAACTAGGCAAAACACATGACAAGTCAGAAATCTGGGAATTGGCCCCCTTCTGGGTGCCATCACTTTCACAATTGGCGCCCTGGAAGGGGGCGCCCATTCTGTGAAACAGAACATGGAATAGAAGAATTGGCGCCCATGACAGGGGCGCCCATTCCAGAAGTATAGGAAGAACATGCTCACATATGCCAAAATAATACACTGTGAGGACTATGCTACCATGTTTCTTTAGAGTGACATGGCATTCAAAGGGGATCATGGGTTTTGATGGTACAACCTCCTCAGCTGCCTTGAGGGAATCCAAGGCTAGCGTAGACTTACGGAGGTACAAATGATGAAATTGCCAGTCCGAAGGAAGGAGTATCCTGCGGCGGGCTCAAGCATCACCGAGTGTTGAGGGGCTATGCGAGAAACATCGTGAAAATGTGGCACTGCATCTACGGACTGAGACATAGTGTCGAATAACCCACGGTGTGGGCCAGAAAACTCGAGAGACAACCAGAAATCAGGGAATTGGCGCCCTCTGTGAGAGTCACCCATTTCAGAAATGGCGCCCTATCTGAGGGTCGCTCATTCTTTAACTTCAGAAATCACATGACTGCCCTGGAATTGGCAGCCTGTCACATGGGCACCCATTCCTTGGGCTGGCCAAGTCAACAGAGATAGGCGCCCTCTCTGAGAGGCGCCCATTCTTTTTATTTTCCATTGTTCTTTTCCTTTCGTTTCTAATATTTCCATAGAACATACGTCACTGTAGAGAGTAGTTTCATGTCCATAAAGCGACTGTTCACACAGTTGTCCATTCTAGCAGCAAGGGTTATCACGTAAAACAATTATAAACATGTCCCAATTCATAATCGATAGCTTTTACAGCGATTTATTATTAAAACAACAAGAAAGGAATTGGCGCCTGCACCCTGGTCATCAATTAATGGACGCCTACACTCTGATCGCCCATTAAGGAATGGGCGCCCATGGGCTGGTCGCCCATTAATTGATGGCAGCCTACTGGGCGCTATTTCATCGTGCAATGGTGAAACAATGAACAGTGATCAGAGTGGCCCAGTGATGAATTAACAACTAGATTTAATCGTGCATGCAATCTAGTATTACTACGTGTTGGGCTATGTCTTGAGAAAACCTACCTTATTGGAGTGACAGGATGACTGACAGGAAGCAGAGATGCAAGGTAAGAAGATGCTCAACGTACCGCAATAGTAGGAGCAACCCTTCCCACAAAAGGAAGAAAAGAAGATGAAGAAGCCTCTTCACTACAGTAGGAATAGCGGGAAGAAGAGGAAAACCCTTCACGTTTTCCTTTCGTCCAACGTAGCAGGAACCGATCCTCCTTCGAATGCAGTTGTAAGGGCTGCTCGTTCGACGAGAGGTTTTACTTATAGAGGGATGGAAACCCGTAAAGGGGTCGATGGCCATCAAGGGCAAGATGTCAACCTTGCCATCCGCTACTTCTCCACCTGCCAATCTTTCAGCCGCCTGCCCTTTATGGTTATAAAACCCTAAACTAACACGCATGCATGCCACATTCGAAAGGGGTTGTGGGTTTGGGCCATTGATGATGAGAGGCCCATCTAACAACTACTTATGGTCCTTTTAGTTAGTCCAAAGGTTGACATATGGCTTACCCATTTACCCTGTGATTGTGAGGCCCCTTTCATGGATGTGGGCTATTTTTATGTGTTAAGAGGCTTTTGTCAAGGTTAACGTATGGTGGCAGGCTTATATTGATAGAACCCATTTACCATTGAGTTCATGGTTTATATGGTGGGCTATTCTATATATGCATATGAAGAGGGGGAAAATCAACCGCCCATGAGCATCGCCCAACTACGTCAAATGTGACCCAACCAGGCCCAGCTCTCTAAAGCGATAGCCTCTGTCGGGGCCCACTTACTTTAAGCCCAACAATCACTCGGAACAGCCCTTCCTAGGCGGCCATAGGGTCCGGAAGCCCGAGTAACGGATCAGTCGGGAAGACCCCTATGGGGATCCGGAACAACTTGCCCGAGCTGTGTGCTTATCACTCGGGATAATATCTCAGGCGAGAGTTTAGGCTCGGGCTGACCGTTGGAAGCTCATCTAAGTGTTCGTTACATACCCGGCGAAGACGGGGAACTCCAAATGATAAGGGAGAGCAAGAGTCCTTGGACTATAAAGAGCCCGCTATAAGGACGTAACCTCCCCGTAATCCCCTCAACTCCTGGGACTCAAACGCATAATGGGCTACAATATAAATCCCATGGAGACCCTCCGGAGAGGTAAGGCATAATATTGAGCAAGAGCCACCACACTTCTTGATGAAGAGACATCTCGCGCCCCTTTCTTCTTCTGCCACCTTCTCTCCTTTTGTGCTCTACAAAATTTGCTGACTTAGGCATTGGAGGGTTATCCCCAGGGACTCCTCCCCCGGGCACCCCTGACCTGCTTCCTTCCTTGCAGTTACTCAAGCGTGGTGATCGTAACCAGAGTCCTCTACCTTAGAGCGGGAGCGAGATCACCCCTCTTCATCTAGCACCGTCTGTGGGAAGCGGACAAAGAGCCATCATGGTGAGAAGAAGTTCCGGCAGAAGGTCCACCAACGACAAGGGAAAGGCCGTGGCAGGCGAGGGAGAGGAGCCTGTGCCTAACCCCCCCCCCCCCCCCCCCCGTATAGGCTCACCCCTCCAACGACCTCACCTGCGAGCTGCCTCCTCCCGCCCACGGGGGACTACCCCCAAATGGGAATCCTGACACTCTCCAAACCCTCAATGCAAAATTGGACATCCTTGTAGAGTTAATGAGGACCCAGGTGGCCAGGGAAGAGAAGTCACGACCCCCCCGGGAAAGCCCCCCTCTCGGAGAAGCTTCGCAACAAATCGCCGGAGGCCGCTTCACTCTTCGGGGACGACGGCTTATACGTAACAGGTCAGGAGGACCCTCTCACGTCCCCCTGCTTGAGCAAGAAGCCTCCTCCACCCCGATGAGAGAAAGGACCGAGACGCGTCAACCATTCCCGAAAAATGATGCCCCTCGAAGGGAGACTTGGCAGCCCGACAGGGTGCCCCCACAGTCCCTTGGTCCAGCGACAACCGGAGTTGTCCCTCCAACTGTGAGACTTCGAGCGGCATTTGGCAGAGCAAGAGTGCGCCCTCCGCGCCTTGCAGAAAACCTCCGCTAAAGAGGACGAGGAACAATCCCCGTTCTCCAATCACATCTTGAAGGGTGAGATTTCCCCCAGAATCCCATTGCCGACCTTCAAATCGTACGACGGCCAGGGAGATCCCGCCGACCACTACGAAAGTTTTGGCACCCTGATGACGCTGCACGGGGTCTCTGACGCTGTCAAATGCCGAGCATTCGTGACCACTTTAGTTCTGGGAGCCCAAGCCTGGTTCCGAGCTCTCGCCCCCGACAGCATCCGCAACTTTCGCCAGTTCGGGCGAATATTTAAGGAAAGCTTCGCCGGCAGCGATCCTCCGAGGTCAGTAGCAGGATTGGTGGCACTAAAATAGGCACCTGGGGAAAAACTCCAGGTTTACATTAATCAGTTCAAATCGGAAGCCCTACGCATCCCCCGCCTAGACGTCGCCTCAGCCATCACTGCGCTGACCGGAGGCACCCGTGACGAGAACCTCCGAAGGGAGTTGGTCCTCCATCCTCCTACCTCCCTTGCCGATCTAATAACCCTGGACCTGCACCACGCGAAATACGAGGAAGTCCTCAATGCTTGCCACATTCAATCGGGCTCGAGAAAGGACGGGGACAAGAAGCGACCTTCCGAGCAGGGCTCGGGCCTGAGAAAGTGGAGGAACCAAGACGGGGACCGAAGGGAACCCCCCCGAAAGTATGAGCGGTACACCCCTCTGACCGCCACCGTCTATGAGATATATGAAGACATCAAGGACTCGGGTATTTTCCGCCAACCCGAGCCTATGAAGGCCAAACACCGCAACTGCCGCAAACATTGCCAGTTCCACAATGACCATGGACACCATACTGGAGATTGTCACCAACTCAAGGACGAGATCGAGCGTCTTGTCCGCCAGGGAGACTTATCTCGGTACGTGTTCAAGCACCAGAAGGAGGATCGTGGCATTCCGGAGGAAATTGACAATCAGCCCCGTGGGGTCCACATTAATGTCATCTCTGGTGGTGCGACATCAGGAAGAGATAGTAGTCCAGGAAGGAAGCGTCATGCCGAGCGGGCGAGCCGGGCTTTCGAGCCCCCCAAGTCCCCGCCGATGGATGGACAACAGGCCGTGGTATTCTCTAACCAAGACCTGGAAAGGCTATCCACCCCGCACGACGACGCCCTTGTAATATCGGCTACCATAAACTATTGTAACGTAGATAGAATACTGGTTGACAATGGTAGCACTCCCGACGTACTTTCGTACGAATGTTTTCTCAAGATGGGTGAAAACCCATCCACGCTCCACCCTATTCGAACCCCCCTTTGTGGGTTCAATGGCCAGGCAACCTATCCCGAGGGAGCCCTGAGCCTGCCAGTTACCATCGGCACCCCTCCCAAGATCGTTACCGTCATTGTTGACTTCATTTTGATTAAGGGGATGGCGGCATATAATGCCATTTTTGGTCGAGGAATCCTTAGCTGGACAAAGGCAGTGCCCTCCACCTACCACAAAAAATGAAGTTCCCCACTAAATGTGGTATCAGGGAGGTCCGAGGTAATGTGGACGTCAAAAAAATGATGACGATGATGATCATATGGCACTCACGTCTACGCGTTCAAGCTCAAGTCGAAGACGAGAGGGCTGAACAAACCCATACCTCGCTCGGTCAGGACAAGAACTCGCTTGGTGGTCCGCTACCTGTTAAGGAAGCCCCCCAGGTGGAAGATACAGCTACAACTCTCCGACCGGCCATACCGAGAGCTGAATCAAAGAAAAGCCAGGAACTCGGGCACAGCTCCGGAATGCATTGAAAGTCACGCAAAGTCTGGATCGAGCCCCAGAAGCTACAAACGGGACATTGCGGAGACCATGCATCGCAACTAAAACATTCCAGGAATGCCAACGTTCATATAAATGGCCGCGCTTCCGAGAAGAATCACTTTGAGGCTTAAAACGGCGCCGTAGAGCATCAATCTGGCGCGCCCCTTGCATGGCCTTAATACGGCGCGCCCATTTCACTTGCATTGCTCTAATACGGCGCCCCTTTGCAAAGATTTAATCTGGCGCGCCCCCTGCCGCGCCATTTTAACCAAAGTACCCGTCATGCCCATTTTAAAAGCTTCTTCTCCAAATGCTAAAATGGCGTGGCCATTTTGAAGGCCAAAAACTTAATACGGCGCGTCGAATGCAAATATGTTTAACCTCATTCTGTCCCGTCTGCCGACCGATGCTCTGTTCGGCATAAATGCGATGCACAGAGAACATTCAATGCCCATGGCTCTGCTTCTACCTCCGTTCGACAGCACAGAAGCGGCAACAGCGAAGCAACCCCCGGCAAACCTGCGAACATCCCGTTCTCGGACGAACAACAGCGTACGGCGTGACCCACCTTCATCCAGCGCAACATGTCAACTCCAAACTTCGTTGTAGACGAGGTGGGAGTGGCAGGAACCCCCCCCCCCCCCATTCTATAAAAGGGGGGGCATCACTATGAAAAAAGGATAGGCTGGCTCTCTCTCTCGGCTGGGCAGTGTGCAACGGGAGAAGAAAGGGAAAGAGAGGTGAGATCTTCTGAGAGGAAGAGTCCGCCGAAGAGTAAAGATGCTACTTCCTCGCGTCGGAGAGGTGAGATGAAGTGAAGAGAGGGGAGTGAGGGTGAGGGGTGGTTCCGAGGGGGAGAAGCATGTTCTCTTTCTCCCTCCTCCTTCTAATGCTTCTCTCTCTCTCCGTCGAATGTATTCTCCTTTTTTTTTGTAATGCTTTCATTTCCATCTTCTCTATATCAAGACTCCTTCCCCAGTTTGTGTGAATGAATAAAGGAAAACTTTTTTTTGCAAGCTCAGTCTCTGTCGCTCTAATCCTTGCTTCCCATTCTCACTCTATGATCATCCGGGGGTCTTTGAGGTTTACCGCTCCATGGCATGACCCTCAATGTAACCCACTCGATGGATGAATATTTTTTGCCCTACTATGGCAAACATTTGTCCCGCTTTAAAAATCATCGCCCGTGAGTCGTGGTCGCTCTCGTAGGCTGGCCCTAGAGCGTTCCACACTCACACTTGGGCTAATGGACCGCCGTGAGGCCGTTCCACATTTTTGAGAGTTTACCCGGGAGTAATCCATGTGGTGGCTTTCGCTTCTCTCTGGCAAGTCCCGATCCAGGGGAGGTGCTGCCCGATTTTCGCCATGGCTAAGAACGCACAACAACAGGTGAAGGAGTTGAACTAATGAAGAACAAACTGAGGCCTCTGTGAGCAAACTGCTTGAATAAAACACTTAGACGTTCACGTCGTTTCATCTTAATAAACGATTAAAATGGTTAAAACTCTTAAAACATCCTCATTACCAGCTTGATCTATCAACATAGCGAGCAAATCAACCCTTGAATCAACCTACGGGTGAAAGAAAAAAGAAAACACAGTAAACAGAGCTTTGAAACAACCCCATATAGCTATTCCGGCGTGAGTTAAAATGGCACGGCCACTGTTCCGCCGCACCATTTTAACCCTCCTCACAAAAGCCCCCATCTCCTTCTTTGAATCCTAAAACGGCGCGCCCTCCCTTGCTCACTCCATATCTGGCGCGCTCCCTTGCCATCCCTAATCCGGCGCCCTCTTTAGATCCTAAAACAGCGTGTCCATTTCCATTCCAAACCACATACACGGCGCGCCCCTCTCCCCTTGCATGTCCTAAAACGGCGTGCTCCTACTTCCCCTTCACTCTTAACCGGCGCCCTCCTTCTACACCCTTAACCGATGCGCCCCCTGGGCTTTCCTTATCCGGCGCCCCCCGGGGCTTCTCTTCACCGGCGCGCCCCCTTGTGTTTCTCTTCACTGGCACGCCCCTTTGTCATGTTAAACCGGCGTGCCCCTCTCCTCTATTACTCTTAAACCGCCGTGCCTAAAAAAGAAAGAAATTGATTAACCAAAAGAAAATACTTGAAGTTAATGGAAAACTAATCAAACATTGCCCCTCCTATAATCAAAATTTTCTTCCGGGGGCGCTGCCACCTTGACCCCCGTGACCTGACCGGGCAGGTCGAACCACGCGACCTGACTGCGCAGGTCGATCAGCGTGCGAGGGTGCACGTTGGCGAGTTTGGGCTTCACACTTTACGATTCATTTCCCTGGACTGTATGTGAAGAGAAAAGCAATGACGCCCCATGGCACCGGACGTGGACCGCGGGAACCCCGTTATGGCCATAGTCTGAAACCATCTCGGGCCAATAGTTCGTCAAACTTGACCAGTCTCTACCGGGATCCAATCACGCGTTCTCATTAAACTTGCCATGTTCACGGCAAACATCTGCACGGTTTTGTCACCATCTTTTATGCTACAAACACGGACTTCTGTCCGGAGATGAAGCGGTCCATGAGTGACCGACATGTATGCATCTGTGAACATTTACGCCCCAATGCGGGTTTATTTAAACACGATCCGAGATCTTTGCTCTCGCTTTGTTACCATGAATTTTAGGCCGTAGGGCCCTTATTCCCGACAATCAATCAAGGGTGTTCCCCCATATGGGGATGTAAATAACGCCGTGGCCTTTACGGCACGGCGGGTTTCGGTCCCGACCCGAACCACACAATCATCTGATTAGTCAGATCGAGCGCACCATGGGCTTCATCGAAGCCCAAATAAATCGTCACTTTGTGACTGGCAAGCCCTCGCACTAAATAAACGAATTAACCCGATCAACAAACGAACCGATTCTTTTCGAATTTCAGTGCGTCCACATGTCTGGCACACCCGGTGGGACAAAAATCACCCTTCATCTCTTTGCCGGGACTAAGGTCCCTACGGCCCCTTTCTTGTAATACTAATTGTTTGATTTGCAAATGCAGGTTTCATTTCGGACACCAGGATGGCCCCCACGTTCGGTCAACAGGCCGTCGAGAGCCATGTTCGAAAAGGCTACTTGGCCGTCCCCCTCAGCTTCGGGAGCTTCCCTCCCGTGGTAGGCTTCCCCAACTTCCTCGGGGTAGCCTTCATGAACCTGCTGGACGTGGAAGCGTCTGACAGGACTTAAAGCAACGCTCCCATCTAGGGGGCTGCAAAAGCTGTTGCTGGCCGATCATTGGCCGAAACTTCCAAGACCGTCCCGACCGGGACGCTGAGCTGCAACGTGCACCATGTGCACCAAACTGCCGGCCCATCTCACCAGGGGTCAGCCTCTCACTAGAGGAGGCTCCGGAGGAGCCACCCCACGACATCACCCCGAGGCCGGTTCTCCAGCACCGGCAAGTCTACTGTCATCGGGGCTGTCCGAGTGCATCTTACCGGGCAACGTTCCGAGGTGATCCCGGATCGCATTGTACCCACCGTACCAGCGCACAACTCTTTTCAGGCACTGAAGAAGATGAAGGGCAAGATGACGCCCGCCATTCCGGCCCCAGGGCCGCAGCATCCGTCGGCCTCCAGGCCCACTAAAGCTAACCAAGTTTGGGTTTCCAAGGGGGCCCGGTTCACCTCACCAGCCTGGGCAGGGCCCAGCACCTTCCGCCCAGCAAGGGCACAACAAGGAGATTGAGTCAGGACATCGACCCCCGTCTGCCGACCAACATTGGCCATTCCTACCCCACCGGAGAACATCCACCGTCGACACTACCGACGTCACTATCAGGCTGCCCATGCGGAGCCTGCAACCCACATGCCCGTTGCTGTTAATAGGGCAACGTCACCAGCCTCTCCTCTTGACCAGGACTGGGAAGGAGTGGAGCAAGCCATGAAGAACTACTTGCGGGGCCCGGGGAGCACTCCCCTGGGTCGCCAGAGATTACTGGGGGCAGTAGCCTCTGCATTTGAAGAAAGAGAGACTCGGCCGGTGCCCAGCGCCGAGTCAAGAAACTGCTCTGAGGAGCGTTATTAGTCCCCGCCGAGGGAAGAAGTGAAGCCGCGGAGATCAGTCTTTGACAGATTGGTCTTTCCGGGTAGGCCGTCGAGAAGAACAACAAGAAGAGGCAGAGACCTAAGAGTTTATACCTGCAACATGATAGGGATGTCTGGCCGGTACGGGGCTCTACCAACCGAGCTTGAAGAAGTGGCCAGGCTTGCCACAAGGCCAGGACCTCTTACCAGAAGAGGGAAAGCGGCAATTGAGAAGACACAAGTCCACACTGGAGAAGCTGACTACAAAGAACCTCCAATGTCCTTGGCTGCCAATGTTGTTACAGAAGGCACCGCGGGAGGACCATCCACTTCATCCGAAGAGGTGCCGATCGAAGAAAGAGGGGGCAACCCTAGCCTTTCCATGAACGACCCCGTGGTATTGCACATGATGCAGCAATATCAACGAGAGATCGAATTGTTAAAGAAACAATTGACTGAAAGAGCCGCTCAGCCCTCAATATCCGGGCAGACTGAAGCATTACCAGAGACCCCTGGGGGCAACGGTCAGGCCTCGGAAGCTTCTCCACAGGCGACGGTGTCTCCCCCAATACCTACCTACACTGGCGGCGTACCCCTGCATCAGCCACAGCATACCACACCGGCCCCGCCACCGAACTTGCCATTCCAGGGGTCCACTATTTCACCTCAGGTGATAGTACTAACAACGCCACTGGCGCAACCGGCCCATTTCTATCCAAACCCGGTTGACCCGGCAACAATGAGCTGACTAATGCTCGAACAAATAATAGATATGAAGTTGGCTGAGAGGAGCAATGGTGATCACACGCCATTCGACGTATACCGGGTACCTTACCCGGCACACTATGCTGCCAAGAGGCTACCGGCCGGCATCACCAAGCCGCCAAAGTTCAAGAAATTTAATGGGCAAGGGTCTCCCAGGGAGCACATTGCCTACTATGTAAATGTCATGGGGGATCTAGCTGTGGATGAAGCTTATCTCCTCAAGTTCTTCAGCTCGACACTTACCCGGCTCACTTTCGAGTGGTACTCAAGCTTGCCCGCCGGGTCCATTGCAGACTGGCCCGATATGCAGAAGAAATTCAAGGAAAGGTTCTACATAGCTGAGCGGGAGGTAACCGTGGTAGAGCTTTACGCCACAAGATAGAGAAATGATGAGTCGGCACTCGAATACATAAAGAGGTGGAGGAACCTCAGCATGAGGTGCAAACGTCCCCCGCATCAGGAGGACGCAGTGCATATCTGTAAACAGAATCTGAAGAAGGAAATCATTGAGAGGATGATCGGTGCTGAGGTAAGGTTATTTGACCGTCTGAATAACATAGTGGCAGAGATTGAGGCATTCCTTGCTCTATACTCTTCCACTCCAGCTGCATCGAGCCAGAGGGCCAGACAGGCTGAGAGAAGACCAACACCGCCAGAAGTTCACACACTGGACTTCGAAGCTTTCAAGAGATAGAAAGAGAAATCCAAGGAAACAGACAACCCTCCTCCACCCAGATCTACTGAACGGCGGGAAGGTGCCTCCCTGAGGGAGAAAATGAGGAACAAGTTATATTCTTTTCCTCGAGATAAGTCTCGGGTCCTCTTTGAATGGGCTACCAGGTACAACAAGATCACATTACCAGACCCAAAGAGGCCCGATGACTTGAAGAAGAGGGATTACCCTCGCTTTTACCCGTACCATCAGATGCTTGGGCATACCATTGAGGATTGTTACATCTTCAAGGATTTCATTGAGTCCTTAATCAAGAAGGGAGAGCTGGACATGGGGGAGCTCAAGGTGGACCCTCCACAGCCGCATGAGATGCCGAACCTCGGCACCACTGTCAACATGGTATCTTTATACCAGCAGTTGCCTGAAGAATGGGCAGAGGCCAGTACACAGGCCACTTATGAAGCCTTCATCATGGCGCCAGCTCAAGATCAAGGGGGTTGGCAGGCTGCGCCGATGAAGAACAGAAGAAGAAGACAAGCCCCCCGGCCCACTCCGGAGGTTCACATAAGAGGCATTACACCCCTACCAGCACCACCACCGGTGACACCCATTTGGCATGACACAGCCCCCCGGCTGGTCATGAGACGCCCTACTCATAACAAGAAAAAGCACATCCCGATGTGGGTGCCCAAAGAAACTAGTCCTGCGGTAGAAAGGCTCCAGGCCATTATTGATGGGCTTGAAGACTATGAACAGCCCGAGATCCAGCCTGTGGAGTTGAAGGAGTATGTCCCTTGGGAGGAGTTCGAGTCACTCGAACTTGCTCCAGAAGTGGAAGCTGAGACGAAAGAAGAGCCTCTCTTGTGGGGTGAGCTTCCCCAAGAGCAGTTGCCAGCCATTGAAGAGAAGAAGAAAAAGAAGAAGAGAAGACATAGAAACAAGAAGAAGAGTGGGGTTGTCCTTTCTTGCAACACCCTCTTAGCATTATTTGACACAGCCCTCTCCCTGAGAGAAGAAGAGCAAGAAGTGCCCGTCGAGCCGTCAGAGGTGAATCAGGCTGAAGCATCCACCTCCCAACATGCCACCAGGTTGGGAAGGAAGTGGGGACGTCCTCCTCAGGCCGACCACAACATCCTGCTCAGGGGAGAACAATCGTATCACATCCCTGAGCCTAGGGCCCAAGGCATGGAGATTCCCCCTCCCTTAGGTCTCTACCCTGGAGAATCGGTCGGCCAGGCCGCCCCTTCATTTATTGAATTTCTTACGACTCAGAGGGGAAAGCAGTCATGCCCCCGCGAGTCCCAGCAGACCAAAGGGACAAGTAGCCCCTCGGCCCCGTTGGTACTGACTCCTCCTCGGCCAAGGGAAGAACCCGACAACACCCCGAACCTTGCCGAGTTCATGAAAGAAAAGGAAGTGACCCAGCAGGCTCCGCAAGCTCAAGCGGCACCCGACCCAGGGAAGGGGCACCCGTCGAGGCAGTTCCCTCGGTTCAAGGCGGATGTAGACACAGTAGAGCTGTAGAGATGAAGTTGCTCGAGGTCTGAGCTGGCAACAAGATAGTCAAACACCTGAAGAAGATCCCAGCAAGGTTTACCGTCTGGGAGATTTTATCCCTATATGAAGAAACACGGCAAGCCGTCATCGCTGTGCTCCAGACGCCAGCATATGTTGAAGCCTGCCTTGCAGAGATGTCACCTAAAGTAGCTGTGGCCTTCACGGAAGCGGATATGCTTCTACCCACCTGCAGTCACAACAGGCCGCTCTACATGAAGGGGCAGCTGAATGAGCAACCCATCAACAGAGTCCTGGTCGACCCGGGAGCAGCAGTGAACATACTCCCCTATCAGGTGTATCAGAAACATTACTTTGACGTACACCTGGTCGAGGTCAGGAACGTCAAGATTGCCGGCTTCAACCAGAAGTGCGAGGTCCCTATGGGGGTCGCAGAGTTAAACCTCTCCCTCGACGACTTCACCACCAAGGTCCAGTTCCATGCGATCAACTCCAGCACCTCTTACAAGGCGTTGCTCGGCAGACCTTGGCTGCACCAAAATCGCGTGGTAGCATCCACTCTGCACCAATGCATCAAGTACCCCGGCAACGGGAAAGAGGAGAGAATCTTTTCCGACCTCCATCCTTTCGAAGTGTTCGAATGTCACTTGTCGGACGCTAATCTCTATTTGGAAAAGCCGAAGCAAGCCTCCCAAGCCGCTCAGGACAAAGGAAAGAAGAAGGCAGAGCCTGACAGCTGGTTCCCTCCACCACCGCCTGGCTATGTGGCTCCTCCTCAGGTGTCATTCATTTCTGAAGCAGAAGGGGTATTCCGGGCCACCTCTCTTCCCATCTACCCTACACCGGGAACACCATACCTTGAAGACTTGCTGGAAGACGTCAGGGTCCCGCCCGGGATCATCAAGCCTCTCGCAGAAGCTGACTGCCAGGTGGTTGAACCATTAAGGACCTTCGAGGTGCCCAACCCCGGAGGTCTGCCTACCATCTTTTATGTGGCCAAGGAGCACCCGGTCAAGGGGGATGATGATTGTAGACTCCCCGATGAGCTGCACGACCCACTCGTCCCAATCATAGGACTTCCTGACATAGCCGGTCGTGTGGTCAAGATGACCAAAAAGTAAGGGATCCCCTTTTGCCAGCTCTCCAGTCGGAAAGAAATGTTCAAGAAAATGTGGAACCCACCAAACCTGGACCGGTGGTTGTTGTAAATCACCCGGCATCCAGGCTTGGGCTTTTCACTAGAAGATTCTTATGAAGCCGATGCGATATCTGTCTCGGCTCCAAGCGGCAATAGCCACGCAGGCACTGTAGGCCCACGGCATGTTGAAGGCCGCCAGCACCTTATGCCTTTGGCCAATGAAGATCAAGATGAAGAAATATTCCTATGGAATCCACCTCCCTGTAGGAGAAAGAGGAAGGTCCCGTCCTCCTCTGAGGGACAAACCTTGAATAACTACAACAGCGGGGTGCCATTGCCCTCGTCTGACATTGATGCAAAGGACGGGGAAGCAAGTCGAACTCTGAGCCTCCCTCAGTGAGACTCTGCCCTTTTTGCCATGTGTTATCAACAACAGCAGGAAATTGAAATGTTGAGGGCTCGATTGGCCAAAGCGACTGCACTCTTGTCTGACTTAATCAGGAGCATCTTCCGCCAGCAAAACATCGGCATGCACTAGTCCCCGAATACCATCCTGAACGCCCCCATGCACTTGAAGAAGGGGGCAAGGGATGCGACTGTTTCCCCAGTCGGGCGGTCGGCCGAACGAAATCCTACATTACAAGAAAGGATGCAGAAGCCTTACTCATTTCCAAGGGACAAAACTCGAGGAATATTTGACTAGGCCTGTCACTATGGCAAGGTCTCCCTCCCGATGTCTAAGAGGCCGCAAGATGCCCGCAGAAGCGGTGACCCCTTGTTCTGCCCTTATCACCAAATACTGGGCCACCCTATCGAAGACTGCTATGTTTTCAAGGATATTGCTCAGGGTTTGATTGCAAGAGATGAGCTCAGAATGGGAGATTATGTGGTGGCTCCGCCACGCCCCCATGTGACGGGTGGCCACGAAAGAAGCATCTACATGGTGTCAGTTCAGCACCAGATTTTTGAAGATAGAGCTGAGAATGGGCAACCCCAGCCACTAGCAGAGCAGCAGCCCCCAGTATGGCAATCAATCACCTCGGCCCCTATAAGAGCCGTCTATGATAATTACAAAGAAGATCCCAAAGAAGTCCTTTACTTCTCTACACAAGAGAGCCCCCTAGAGCCGCACACAGCAAGCCTAATAGAGGGGGAAACAAGTAGAGCCTCGTTACCCAACGAGGCAGAGCAAGAAGACGCCTATGGTGTCCTTGAAGCAGAAGATGGTGAAGATAGGGATTTCATCGACCTACTACCAGCGCCGCCGGAAATTGAAGATGGCGGCCAAGCCACAGTGGATGAGCTCTTTGAAATTAACCTAGGCACAGAAAGCGACCCCAGGCCGACCTTTCTGAGTGCCCTTCTTCCTCCACAGGAGAGGGGACAATATGTCAAGTTGTTGCAAGAATTCTGGGACTATTTCGCCTAGAACTACAAAGAGATGCCCAGCCTGAGCCCCAGCGTGACTCAACATATTCTGGCTATTGATCCCAAGGTGGAGCCGGTGAAGCAGTCCCCCCGGCGTATGAGGCCGGAGCTGATAAAATAGATTTGCAAAGAAGTTGACAAGCTCATAGATGTCGATTTTGTAGCTGAAAATCAATACACTACTTGGTTGGCCAACATTGTGCCAATGAAGAAGAAGAATGGATATATCAGGATCTGCGTGGACTTCCGCGACCTGAATAAAGCTTGCCCAAAAGATGACTTTTCGGTACCCATCACTGAAGTAATGATTGATGCAACTACTGGCCATGAGGCCTTGTCCTTCATGTACGGATCGTCCGGCTATAATCAAATCTGGATAGCTGAGCACGATCGAATTCACACGGCCTTCCGGACGCCTAAAGGGATATTCCACTACAAAAGAATGCCCTTTGGCCTCAAGAACGCTGGTGCCACTTACCAGCGGGTGATGACCAAGATATTCGACAAATTGCTATATAGCAAAGTCGAATGCTACATTGATGATTTGGTCATCAAGACAAAGAAAAGGGGGCATCACCTTAATGACCTTAGAGTCATCTTCGAGAGTCTCCGGCGGTATGAGCTAAACATGAACCCAATGAAATGTGCCTTCGGCGTCTCCAGTGGAAAGTTCCTCGACTTCATTGTCCGATATAGGGGGATCGAGATCGACCCCTTTAAAATAAAAGCCATTTAGGAGCTACCTCCTCCGAAGAATCTGGGAGAGTTAAGATCCCTACAAGGCCGGCTGGCTTACATCCGAAGATTTATCTCTAATTTGTCGGGGCGCTGTCAGCCATTCCACAAATTAATGATGAAGAATGCACCTTTCAACTGGAACCAGGAATGTTAGAAGGCCTTCGATCGGCTGAAGGATTACTTAAAGACCCCGCCTGTGCTGGGGGCACCAGTCAAGGGGAGGCCACTTATTCTATATATAGCTGCCATCGAATGTTTGCTGGGGGCAATGCTCGCCCAGAACAACGATGAGGGGATACCTTAGCCGAAGACTAATGGGGGCAGAAGCAAAATACACCCCGATTGAGAAGGTTTGTCTCACCTTGGTCTTCGCAGTCAAGAAGCTGAGGCATTACATGCTCTCGCATGAAGTGAGCCTGATTTCTAAGGCCGACCAAGTCAAGCATATTATCTCCCAGCCAGTTCTAAAGGGACGTCTCGGCAAGTGGGCCGTACTGTTAATGGAATTAGACATCACCTATGTTCCACAGAAGGCCGTTAAGGGTCAAGCCATGGCCGATTTCTTTGCAACACACCCGATGCCTGAAGATTCCCCACTGGCCATAGAGTTGCCTGAAGATGAAACACTAGAAGTGGACCAAGTCCGACAGATCACCTGGCAGCTGCACTTTGACGGAGCTTCGAGAACAGAAACAACCCCTGATGCGGGACGGACACGGGGACCGACTCTAAATGATATGGACCTCGGACTCTAGATGCGGATGCGACCAGCAACATACATGTTTGAGAGACACTTAGGCCCGACACTACGAGTTCCTATGGGCTATACATCGCTAACAGAAACGCAAGCTCACTCGTCGTCCCATGCGAGGGAAACGCAGATCGTGCGCGGTTTAAGAATCGGCAGAGTTAAGGGTAGTCGACTCACTTCCGGACTCGGATCGAGTCACGGGACGGGTCACTCTCACACTCACAGTGGTGACATTGACTCACGGGCTAGTTCCTATCGCACTCGGCAGCGGCATATGACCGTATACTAGCTAAGCAAGTAAATGCCAAGAAGTTGCGATCGTTACCTCCACGCTCCCGGCGTGGGGAAGACAACCCCGACCAATCTCGGACTCCCGGTTAACAATTATTACAGCAGTACAATAATTTGACCCACTCCACGCAAGGAGGTAAAAGGTCACATGTGGGGACCGGGAATCACGACAATTGGGTTGACGGGCAGCATCTTGATGTCGCCCGGTGGTGCCGAACACATGATTGTGGTGCTGTCCGGATGGCGCGATCTACGGGTCCGTGGGGCCCACGGACCACTCCAACCTCCAGCTCTGGTGGGGTGGGGCCCGCTGTGATGGGGACCCATGGTGGCACGCTTCCCTGGACGGTGGTCGGCCGGAAGTACCGGTCGGAGGCCGATCGGCTCCGATCGCCAAGTTGTGGAATTGCTATCCACGGACTGAAGCTTCTATTTTTCATTGCGCGCTCCGGCGAGATCAGACGCTACGACCAATCCTGATGTTGGATCAAAGCACAGGAGGTACCGCTAGAAAGCTCTCTCGAAGTCCTTCAATCTAGACCCAGAGAGATGAACTGGATCTGCACGGATCTGGCCTTAAACTATTTTTGAAGTTTCTGTTGCACAGTACCCGAACTCTCAGAATAATAGAGTAGTTTCTTGAGAACTGCCTTTGACCGTAAACCAAACCTCCGATTCAGACATCGACCTCTTCATGAAGGTTATGAAGGGGAGAGAGAGGAATACGGAAATAGGTCTTGTGAAGGAATTGGTGGAGGCCTCGATTTGATATGGATTTTACAGTGACTGGTGGTCGGATCTTGACACTGGCTAACAGAACTGTAGATGGATCTGAAGACAATTTTTTAGAAAATAGATGGATGCCTTTAAAAATTCCACGAAAAATTAGGGATGGAGAGGAAGGTGGAAAGAACTCCCAGTAAATTTGGGAGCTTCAGCAAAAATCAAAAGGTGGGTCAAAGATAGGAAACTCAGGGTGGCTATGGATCTGGACTGAAAACAGATAGATCTGAAAGAAACAGGTGGATGAAAATGTAAAAATAGGAAATGGAATCTAGATGACCAACCAATTTTTGTGGAACGTGGGGAACACCTCTGGAACACACCCTAAAAATCCCAGCTCAAGAAGACGTCGGGGTGGAGTGCAGAAATTCGTGGAAGGCACCTCTGTCCTGGATGGACAGAACATCGACATCAACCGTGGTGGAGCAATGGCGGCACGTGGCGGCGGCGGCGATCCCCGGAACTGATAGGGGAGGCTTTACACCTCCAGAATACAGCCTTCCCATCTGCAAACGGGGGAGAGGGGAGAGAGAGAAGGGGGCGGCCAAGGCCTTGCTCCAAGATTTTCTTCCAATTGAATGCATTAATTCTTCATAAATGGGAAATACAAGGCATTTATATGAAATGCCAAAAGACTCAAATTACCCCTAGATCTAGGGTTTGGGGTAATAAAAAAAGGAGTAGAACTAATTAGTTCTACACACATTTTACAAAAATAAAATTGGGTGACAATGAGAGGGGGGCGCCCCCTTGACTATGTGGGTAAGGTTGGTGGCCAACCTTGACATTTAAGTCCACTTGTCCCCCACTTGGACCACTCTTCTAGAAGCCCACAATTGGAATGTTGACTGACCCCACATGGGCCCTGGGGATGAGGTGGATCAATGGGAGGAGGGGTTGGGGGGCCCGTGGGACCCGGGTGGTCCCATTTTACATATAAACCCTTATTACAATCCAAATTACAAATCGAATAAAACTAAATAACACACATGACACACAAATAAAGTCCAAATAAATGTGATAAAGGCCGAGACTCAAGGGGGAGTCTCCAGACTGTCTCCGAGCCAGATGGACGCTGAAGTGGCTCGGGTGGTGCTCCGCGTACGGTACCGGTGGCTCGCCGACTCGTGCCGCTCGTGTACTCTGGTGTCCGCACCAATTCTCCCCGGGTGGGAGAAACTCGACCCTGTCGAGTAAGGGTCTGCATCGCTGTGGTACCGCTCCAGTAGGTCCGGATCAATCCGCTGCAACTCTCCATGGGTGATCCACGTATCCTCGGTGGCGGGCCGTCCTCTCCATCGCACTAGGTAGCGCGGGTAGGATCCACTCCTTGTAACTGTCACCTGCTCATCCAGTATATGATCTATATGCTCTCGCTGCCGTGGAAAAGGGGCTGGAGGTGGACACTCAAGTGTGAGATCACTCTCAATGGGAAGGGATGGCTTAAAAGGCTCACTAGGGATCACCGCTGGGTCCCTATATGCAACTAGATACGATACATTAAAAGTAGAGCTTATACCATATTCCTCAGGCAAGTCCAAAACATACGCATTGGATCCAACGCGTTTCAACACTCTAAATGGACCGGCTCCGCGAGCTTACAGTTTCTTAACGGTTCCAGAGGGAAACCGTTCAGGTCTTACCCTAATCATGACATATTCGCCCTCTTGGAACTCTCGGTGGTGTCGATGGGCATCGGCTAGCTCCTTATACCGTGCATTGCTGGCCTCACTCATGCTGACTCCTAACATGCCTAGCAAAAGACTCGGCAGACTCACTATGCTCTCCTAATATGCTGGACACATGTATGCACAGACACACAAGACCCTAGAGAAACCTATTGTTAGTCCGACCCATACACATGCAAGGGTGGACCAGGACACCCGAATGTGTGCCATGCATACACTAGAGGCAACCGGAGGTTGACGGAATGTGGAAGGCATCCTAAAGTGATCCATTCATGCACGGACGGCCTTTTAGATTTGGGAGGTTTGGGAGGGCCATCTCTTACATCACCCCGATATGTAGGTGTATTATGAACGGGCTTGGAGTTTGCAGATGGACCGGCCCGTGGAGAAGGGGTATGATGGTGGACTCCCTCGAAAAGGTGGATTAAAGGTGATGGGTCAAGGGGTCCACAAGAGAATGGGTCGAAGGAATCAAAGAAAGTATGACCCCTCGGACTAGGCTCCCACAAATCACTGTCCCACATTTGGAAAACTTAGAGGTGTAAATGTTCACCTTCATTCATTGTGAGGGGTGGGACGGCAGTCATAGGTAGAAAGTAAGATTCCTCCCATGGGCAAAAGGGAATGAAGTCGGGCTCGGCCGACATAGGGAGGAGTAGAAGAACCTCCGTGGTAACATGACCCATGGTGTACACAGAGGTGATGGACCCCAAAGCTGGATGGGTGAAGCTATGACCTGTGGGTCGGTCGAAGCCTGGGGTCAGCAAGTGCGTAAATGTCAACTGTCGGTCTAACCCTTTAAGAAGGTCATCCAATGTTTCCACATAGTGACTAGACCGAAAAGTGGTGTGAAATGAGTTGATCGGCACTAATGGTAGGGTAGGGTCCATGGATGGAAAGTAAGATGGGGTAGGGACCAAACCTATCCTAAGCCAGCTAAAGAGTGGCTCGGCTATGAGTAGCTTTCCCGTTAGAAACACGGGTAGCTCTGGCTGAGATGACTCCGAATGAAGATCGGTAGGTGAAGCTTCTCCAACCCTTTTGTCCCCTAGGGCTAGAGATGTCCGAGTGGGACACTGTCTAGCAAAGTGGCCAAACCCCTGGCAGCGATAACACTGCTGTCGTGACCCACTACGCTCCCTAATAAGTGGACCCTTACCCTTATCCTCCTGACGGATAGGGGGTGTAGGCAATGGGGCTCTCGTGGGTGGGGGAAGAGGATCCACCAAGATGGGGAGAGGACCTTGGGATGGCACCATAGATGGCACTGGGTTGGGACTACCGGCTGCTACCTCCTTAGGCTCGTGCTTGGTTCCATCCTGTCTAGGAGGTAGGCAAGGGGAAATCAGGGACTCAATATAATCACACCTCCTATCCACTCTATCCAAAATGATTTGGACGAGTTCGATAATGGTGGGGTTTGGAGTAGGAGCGATGTGATAGACTCTCCCATATGAACTCGGCTTAGTCGTGGACCTAGGCTCTTCTACATGTGCGGCCCTTTGCCTCCGATTATGGCCCACTTGGGTGGTGGTGATTGGGTGGGGTCAATTGGAGGTGACCGGGCCGGGTAGGTAGACCTTCCTAAGTTCGCCCTTCATCTCATGCCACGACTCGATGGGCCTTTGCCTCCTAACCTCTCTCATGCGCTCAATGCTCTCCCATTTCTAGGCGGCTTTGTGGACAAGCCTCTCTTGGGCAAAACTGACTTGCATGGCATCGGATATGGTGTAACATTCAAAATAGTTGTCCATGGCAGCCTCCCACTTGAGGTAGTCGCCCGGGTCATTAGAGCCATAAAAATCCGAGGCTTCGGGCCTATGGAAGGGGAGAGGATGGTTGCCAAGCCCATGGGTAGACCAACGGCCATGTTGCCCGGGTGATTGGGAATCCACGGGAAATTGGGGAACTACATGTTAGACATGCCGACACGTGGAGACAAACACTAGACAATGCAAGGTTGGAATGAGACTCGACTACACCTAGACACCAATAGACGGTACTTGGCGGAGTTAATCGATCTGAAGATCACTCCCGCAAGTGTGCGGCCTTCCCGATAGGCATAACCTAACGTTCGGACAACACCTTTTAATATACCGAATTATCGGGATGAAATGTAATTTTAAAACACTTTTTTTGTTTTGAAAATAATGATGATCCTAGACTCGACTAAGACCGTGCAAGACTTATGCAATGACTACCCTAGACTCGACTCGCTCTGATACCAAACTGATGCGGGACGGACACGGGGACCGACTCTAAATGATATGGACCTCGGACTCTAGATGCAGATGTGACCAGAAACATACAAGTTTCAGAGACACTTAGGCCCGACAATACGAGTTTCTATGGGCTATACGTCGCTAACAAAAATGCAAGCTCACTCGTCGTCCCACGCGAGGGAAACGCGGATCGTGCGCGGTTGAAGAACCGGCAGAGTTAAGGGTAGTCGACTCACTTCCGGACTCGGATCGAGTCACGGGACGGGTTACTCTCACACTAACAGCGGTGACATGGACTCACAGGCTATTTCCTATCACACTCGGTAGCGGCATATGACCGTATACTAGCTAAGCAAGTAAATGCCAAGAAGTTACGATCGTTACCACCACGCTCCCGGCATGGGGAAGACAACCCCGGCCAATCTCGGACTCCCGGTTAACAATTATTACAGCAGTACAATAATTTGACCCACTCCACGCAGGGAGGTAAAAGGTCACATGTGGGGCCCGGGAATCACGACAATTGGGTTGACGGGCAGCATCTTGATGTCGCCCGCCGGTGCCGAACACGCGTTTGTGGTGCTGTCCGGAAGGCGCAATCTACGGGTCTGCGGGGCCCACAGACCGCTCCAACCTCCGGCTCTGGTGGGGTGGAACCCGCTGTGATGGGGACCCCTAGTAGTGCGCTTCCCTGGACGACGGTCGGCCGGAAGTACCGGTCGGAGGCCGATCGGCTCCGATCGCCAAGTTGTGGAATTGCTATCCAGGGACTGAAACTTCTATTTTTCAGCGCGCGCTCCGGCGAGATCGGACGCTGCGACCAATCCTGATGTCGGATCGAAGCACATGAGGTACCGCTGGAAAGCTCTCTCAAAGTCCTTCATTCTAGACTCAGAGAGATGAACTGGATCTACACGGATCTGGCCTTAAACTATTTTTGAAGTTTCTATTGCACAGTACTCAAACTCTCAGAACAGCAGAGTAGTTTCCTGAGAACTGCCTTTGACCGTAAACCAAACCTCCGATTCATACGTCGACCTCTTCATGAAGGTTATGGAGGGGAGAGAGAGGAAAACGGCAATAGGTCTTGTGAAGGGATTGGTGGAGGCCTCGATTTGATATGGATTTTACAGTGACTGGTGGTCGGATCTGGACACTGGCTGACAGAACTATAGATGGATTTGAAGATGATTTTTTAGAAAATAGGTGGAGGCCTTTAGAAATTCCAGAAAAAATTGAGGATGGACAGGAAGGTTGACAAAACTCCCAGTAAATTTGGGAGCTCCAGCAAAAATCAAAAGGTGGGTCAGAGATAGGAAACTCAGGGTGGCTATGGATCTGGACTGAAAACAGACAGATCTGGAAGAAATAGGTGGACGAAAATGTAAAAATATGAAATGGAATCTAGATGACCAACCAATTTTTTTGGAATGTGGGGAACACCTCTGGAACACACCCTAAAAATCCTAGCTCAAGATAACATTGGGGTGGAGAGCATAAATTCGTGGAAGGCACCTCTGTCCTGGATGGATAGAACACCGGCAGCAACCGTGGTGGAGCGATGGCGGCACGTGGCGGCGGCGGCGATCACCGGAACTGATAGGGGAGGCTTCACACCTCCAGAATATAGCCTTCCCAGCTGCAAAGGGGGGAGAGGGGAGAGAGAGAAGGGGGCGGCCAAGGCCTTGCTCCAAGATTTTCTTCCAATTGAATGCATTAATTCTTCATAAATGGGAAATACAAGGCATTTATATGAAATGCCAAAAGACTCAAATTACCCCTAGATCTAGGGTTTGGGGGAATAAAAAAAAGGAGTAGAGCTAATTAGTTCTACACACATTTTACAAAAATAAAATTGGGTGACAATGAGAGGGGGGCGCCCCCTTGATGTTGGTGGCCAACCTTGACATTTAAGTCCACTTGTCCCCCACTTGGCCCACTCTTCTAGAAGCCCACAATTGGAATATTGACTGACCCCACATGGGCCCTGGGGATGAGGTGGATCAATGGGAGGATGGGTGGGGGGCCCGTGGGACCCGGGTGGTCCCATTTTACATATAAACCCTTATTACAATCCAAATTACAAACCGAATAAAACTAAATAACACACATGACACACAAATAAAGTCCAAATAAATGTGATAAACGCAGAGACTCAAGGGGGAGTCTCCAGACTGTCTCCGAGCTAGATGGATGCCGAAGTGGCTCCGGTGGTGCTCCGCGTACGATACCGGTGGCTCACCGACTCGTGCCGCTCGTGTGCTCTAGTGTCCGCACCAACCCCATCATGGCACACAAAAGTACGGGCCGGGGCCGACATCATCCTTAAATACCCTGCGGGAGAAGTATTGTATACATCATGCTCCATTAACAAGTCCTGCATAAATAATGAGGCAGAGTATGAAGCTCTGAACATCGGTCTCCAAGTTACTTTGCAAATGGAGATTAAAATGCTACAAGTATTTGGCGATTCATTATTGGTCGTCAATCAAGTCCAAGGATAGTTTGACGTACGAAAACCCGAACTACTCCCTTACCATGCTAAGGCGAAACGGCTCATGCAACATTTCTACCTCATTGAGATAGGCCACGTCGCCAGGGGGGAAAATGCACAAGCCGATGCAATGGCGAAATTGGCAAGTTCATTGGCAGTCCCGCCAGATGGATCCTTCAGTGTCAGGGTGGTGAATCAGCGCCAAGTGCCTAGCATGATAGAAGGGCCAGAAAAAGAAGAACTTGAGGTCATCACAGCGGAAGCCATCAGCCTACCCGACTGGAGAGACCCCCTTTTACAGTGGTTTAAATACAAGCAACTACCCGGGCAGAGAGAAGAGAAGATCAAGCTGGTTAGAACAAAAGATTCTTACGTGGTCCGAAACGGTATCCTATTTCGAATTATGGTAGATGCCAAACGGAAGGTGCTCCTCCGGTGCTTATCCACCGAAGAAGCTTGGAAAGTCATGAAAGAGGTTCACGATGGAGCAGCCGGTGCACATCAGGCAGGACCGAAGATGAAAATTGAAATAAAGAAGCTCGGCTACTACTGGTCGACGATATTTGACGACTGCTGCAAGTATGCCAAGTTTTGTCAAAAATGTCAGGAGCACGCGACGGTACCCAGAAGACCACCCGTGTCGCTACATCCAACACTACCCAGTTGGCCTTTTGCTTAATGGGGAACAGACGTCGTAGGTCCACTACCTACATCATCAGCTGGCAAGTACATCTTGGCCGCAACTGATTGCTTCTCCCGCTGGGCGGAGGCTGTTGCTTTGAAAGAAGTGACCGGGGAAATTGTTGCCAGGTTTGTCCATCGCAACATCATATTCCGGTTTGGCACTCTGAACCGAATTATCTCAGATAATGGAAGCCACTTCCGCAACCAGAAAGTCTACCGGCTGGCAGAGAAATACAAGATTGACTGGAGGACATCGACTCCCTACAACCCACAGGCCAATGGCTTGGCTGAAGCTTTCAATAAAACTCTTTGTACCCTCATGTCCAAAATTGTTAGTTCTAACAAGAGAGACTGGGAAGAGAAAACGTACGAGGCCCTGTGGGCGTACCGGACTATATACAAAACTCCAACGAGTTGTTCACCCCTCTCCTTGGTGTATGGCTCAGAAGCAATTGTCCCCATCGAGCTGGAAATACCCTCCCTGTGGGTCGCAATCCAACACGGGTTGGTCCAGGAAGAGCAGACAAATGTCGAGCAAAGGCTCGAAGAGCTCTCCAACTTGGACGGGAAACGGCTCCAAGTCCATCATAACATCCAGGTCTATTAGGCCCGGATAGCTCGCGCCTTCGACAAGCTCGTCAAGGAACGCGAATTCAAGAAGGGTGACCTCGTTATGGTGAAGAGAAGAGAAGTCATGGCTTCCAACCCCAAGGGCAAGCTGAATGAGAATTGGCTTGGACCCTATATGATCCAGAAAGTCTACGAGGGCGGAGCATATGTAATCATCGACCATTGGGGGGAGGTTCAGTTTCCGCCCCTCAATGGTAGGCATCTGAGGTTGTACCACGCTCCGATCCCCCCATTAGATGAATAATGCTTTTCTCCGCCCTGCCCCGGGCAAATTTGCATTACTATTGTCCAGATGGTTTGGGCACTATTTATCTTACGTTTCAAAAAAAGGAAGAAGAAGAACAAAGAAGAGGAAAGAAGAAAAAATGACAAAAAAGAAGAGGGACAAAAAAAGAAGAAGAAAAGAAAAAAAAAGAGGAAAAAGGGGGAGGAATCAGTCTCCCTTTATTAACACTCACTCTTATCTTCAAGAATATTTCAATAAAAAAATCAACCATGCCAGCCTCCAACATCCTGTCGGCACTGACGAAGAACACTCCACCCGAACCTTTCATCCGGATTGGGGAATCAACCTTTTCTCCTTGCGTTGGCACCAGCCCATACCAATGAATATTTCAATAGACGAATCAACCATGTCAGCCCTTGACACCTTGTCGGCACTGACGAAGAACACCCCACCCGAGCCTTCCATCCGAGATTGGGGAATCAACCTTGCTCCTTGCGTTGGCACCAGCCCCCGTACCAACGAAAATTCCAAGAGACAAACAAATCACGTCGGTCCCCGACTCCCTATCCACATCGATGAACAAACCTATGGTCTGAACCTTCCGTCTGGTGCCGTGAACAAAAAGACCCTTGCTTTGGCACTAACCCGTGCCGATGAACAAACCACGTCTATCTCCGACTCCCTATCAGCATCGATGAACAAACCTGTGGCCCGGACCTTCCGTCTGGTGCCATGAACAAAAAGACCCTTGCTTTGGCACTAACCCCGTTCCTATAAACAAACCATGTCGGTCTCCGACTCCCTGTCGACATCGATGAACGAAACAGTGGCCCGGACCTTCCATCTGGTGCCATGAACAAAAATACCCTTACTTTGGAACTAACCCCGTGTCAATGAACAAACCACCCCAATATTGCAATCTCCAGTCCCACCGACGAATAAACCCTCGGCTTGGACCTTCCGTCCAAGTCGATGAACAAAGAGAACCTCCTTTGCTTGGCTCGGACCTTCCGTCTAAGTCGATGAATAAAAAGAACCTTCTTGCTTGGCTCGGACCCTCCGTCCAAGTCTATGAATGAATAAAAAGAACCTCCTTGCTTGGCTCGGACCTTCCGTCCAAGCCAATGAATAAAAAAAAGAGAAGAACCTTCTTGTTAGGGTGCTAGGCCCGGATACAGAGGGGGGTGAATGTATCACTCTAGAAAATATAGCCCAAATTAAAACTCTAAAGCTCAGATATGCGGAATAAAGACTAATGAGCTTTCCAAGATGAAATGATAAGGTAACAAATGAACAAACAGTTGGACTGCACCAATGTAGCCACCTGAACAACCAGAAACGAAGCCAGAGCTAAACAACCCAATCACACTTAGCAGAATACAATGCTCAAAAATAACTCTCTAGATAATGCAACTAGCCAAGCATGCACAACCTGTGAATGGGAGGTAGAAGATATGGAGCTAACGCAAGGCAAACCACTGCACAAATAATTTGAAGGTGGTTCGGTCCTCCAGACCTACATCCACCCCTCACTCCCAACCGGAGTGAGGCTTCACTAGCCAATGCTAGAACCAAGACGACTCAGTCTGCAACAGGTGCTAACACACAGCTTGACCAGGGGAACAAACTCCCCTCTTCCTCCCAACCGGAGGGACACCCCAAGTGACTCCCAGCCACTTGGAAACCAGAGACCGAAGTCTCTCTTCCTCCAGACTGGAGGGACCCCTGGACTTGCTACCCACAAGCCCAGAACCGGAGACAAGTCTCCCTTCCTCCAAACCGGAGGGTACCCACAAGTAGCACCCAGCTACTTGCAACCGGAGATCAGATCTCCCTTCTCCTGACCCACCAGGAGGAACCCGACCTCAGTCCAGAGGATCGGAAGTACAAAGCTAACCAGAGAAACAAAAGGGAAAATAAGGAAACATAAAAAGCACAGCAATAAAAGCTGGAAATGAAACACAATAGTCGTTCTAGATTTGATCCATGAACAAACTGAACAGGTCTTCAATAGACTCTCTCCTCTTCTTCTTTTCTTCCTCTTCTTTCTTCTTCTCAGCTCACGCAATCTTTCTCTTCTGCTCTCACTCTCTATTTTCTTCTCTTTCGCAGGCTCTCCCTGTCTCTTCTCTTTCTTCTTCTTCTTCTGCTTCCTTCTTCTTCTTCGCTCTGCTGCTTCTCTTCTCTTCTTTTGCTCACACTCTCAGATTTCTTCGCTGGAGAGCTTCCTCTTCTTCTGTGGAGAGTTAACCCTTTTCGAGAGGATGATGGGGTGCTTTTATATCAGAAACAGAGCCTCCGAAGGTTGAGTAGAAAATGCCCTAGTGACCACTGATTGGTCCACTTGGTGGGGTAGCACCCCTTATCTAACATGTGTCAGCATCCTGCCCCTTTTTCCCATCGGATCACGTGCCCCCTCGAATGGTTGGAGGCATCCTCAGACTTGAACGAAAGTTCCTTCCTCGTGGCAGGGTAGCAGTCAGTGGCTTACACGTGTCTGGCTCGTAGGGTTCTATTTCTGGAGACTGACCGCGTTGACGCACTGGCATCACTACGTCTACTCTTTGCTTGTACACATTTGAATTTTCCCCACTACGTCGACCCTGCTGTGGATAGCGTTGACGCGTTGAAGACAGCCATAGATAAGTCGCCCCTTTCTTGAACTGCTGCGTCGACGCTGCCAGTTGGTGGCGTTGACGCATGGATGAAAATCAGAAGTGTGTATTGGCCTCTCTTCCGCCGCTGTGTCGACGCTGCTTGTTGATGGCGTTGACGCACGAACATGTACATTAAGGCCTGTCTTGCCTTGAATATTGGCGTCTCTTAAGCCGCTGCGTCGACGCTGCTCCATTGTGGCATTGACGCAGTGGAAGATATCGTGAAGGCTTCGTCAACTGATGCGTGGATGCTTTAAGCTCCCAGCGTCGACCCTGTTCCCTTCAGCAACAAGAAAGAAGTCATAAGATTTAAGTATGTACATTGCAGTGTATATACTTCGTTGTATAGACTTGTGAAGGCAAATGCAACGTACAGACTTGGTAAAACAAGGTCCAGTGTAGGCTTGGTAAAGTGAAGTCCAGTGTATAGACTTCAGTTAAGTTCAGGCCTCTAACAACGAGTGTATAGACTTGGGCCTAACAATTGAATGTATAGAGTTGAAGCCTGACAACCCAATGTGTAGACTTGAAGCTTGAAAGGATGTATAGACTTTACATAACACAGTCCGATGAATAGACTTGGAGATTCAACAGAAGACTGTATACACTTGACGAAACAATCCAATGTATAGACTTTAGGCATGGAGGCCAATGTATATACTCCGAGAAGTGATGCACAGTTCACGCTGTACAGACTTCAACATAGGGAAGACTCTAAATGAGACGTTGGCAGAGACAATGCATGAGACGGTGAAGGACCGATGTATAGACTTCACCAACACGAATAGGATGCACAGTCCACTGTATAGACTTGATGATATGAACTTCAGGAGCATATGACACGGCTGTACAGACTTTGTTACCCAAACGAATGAATAGACTTTGCCACAGTCTAATGTATAGACTTGAAGAAATTGAACTGAAGAGTCGACGCATCAGCTCAAGGAGTTGACGCATTACTGTGTGGATAGAGACAAATATGACTGAAGGGTCGACGCATCAGCACGGGTGGGTAGACCCACTACTGTTCATACTAACTAAGCAGAGTGTAGCAATGAATGCTTTATGCATCAGTTAACATGACTGAACATCAAATATGTTAAACTAAACTGAGCAGCAAGATGACTGAACATTTGATAGACTGAGTTATGATCAGAAAATAACTGAATAACAGCATGATGACTCACACAGCAAGATGACTCACAGTGATTAACTCACATCAAAAACCAATCATCAAAACCATCATCAAAACCACAGGGGCACAACAATCTCCCCTTTTTGATGATGGCAACACTTTCAACACATTGAGTCATTCTGATGATGTGAGACATTCTGATGACTCAAATTATTCTTCCCCTTTGACTTCATCAAAAAGAAAATAATTTGAGAAATTAAAGCATGTATAAAAATTTAGTCAATTTCTCCCTTTTGCAAGAACACAATTCTCCCCCTTTAAGAGTTTCAGCAAAAAGTCATTAGTTAGAGATGATCAAAAGAAGCCAGCATGCAATGATTGAATGAAAATTTTCCCTTTTGGCAAACAATCAACATAAACAGATACCAGAATGCAAGATCTCCCCCTAGAAATATGAATGCAAGAACATAATTTTTCTCCTTCTATACAGCATGATGCATATGACAAGAAGGCTCCCCCTCAATAAATGGAATCTTATGAGATGGATGAGAAGGAGACCACAGGGGCAAACAAGGAGAAGTTCAGGTCAATGAGCAGAAGAGGTTCAATTAGCAAATTTTTAAAGAGGCTTCAACTACAAGAATTTCAGTCAGATTTTCAAGGAAATGTCATTCTCATAAATCCAAATCAGAATATTTCAAAGTCTTCCATTATAAGGGCTTATAAATGAATTTTATTGATCAGCATGGTTTAAACATGATGTATGCAGAGTTTATCAATAAAATTCTGTATTGATATCTAAAACCATGGTTTAATAAAAATGAACCAAGCCCTCATATTTATCTTGATAAAACTTCCTTTCTCTTACATAATCAAATTTATTGACTTCTTTCGGAATTGCATGCATCAGTATTGAAATCAAGCAGTTATTAAGTCATATGATTTTGTCTAGGGTTGTAGCAATTTGATTTTAGCATCAATATTCAAACATTTCAATTTGTTCAATAAATTTTTCATGCTACAAATTTTACGAGTACTCTAGTTCAGTGCACACCTTGTAACTAGAGGATATACCTTGATCAGAGGCCAATATCCCTAAGCACTTAGTGTGACTAACTGTCATGCTTTATATGAACAGAGATAGCATTTACACATCATGACACACTGCAAATCATTTCTTGATGAGTGAGTTGTATTTCTCAGTGTGCATGCCATTGCTCTGCCTGAATTTCAATTATTCTTAATCAGAGTTAACTATGGTACCTCATGACACAGTCCTTTGGGCATGTGTTTCTCAGTGACCAAGGTCATTGCTCTGACAGAAAATACCCTTTAGACATTTCAGAAAAATTCATTTGCTTCAAATCAATAACAATTTCATGTACTTAACCAAATAAAGTCATGTATTCAATAATGCAGATTTCAGAAGATTTTACAAGACACAACATGAAACAGATGGTTAAGGTTTATTAAACATGCTTCAGATATTTTTAAGAGATTTTAAAGCCAAACTCATTGAATACATTAAACTTAAACCACATGAGTTATTTCAGTCATTCATAAAAACGTATAATAGAAGATTTCTAGTTCAAGAATTTTTCAGATTTATGATTGAGATAGTCCCATTGAAATCTTCATGACAGACTGATAGATTTTTGAAGCCAAATGATACCAATTGATAGGAGAGATTTTGAAGCTCAATGTTTTCAAAAATATGTTCAAGGTCTGTCAACAAAAACAATAAGGAAGGATATGCAATGAATTCTCACATGAGTATACATTTGACAACCTATATGCAATGCATTGACTCCCCCTCACAATATGCATTCAGTTCAGATTTTTGGAAATTTCAGAGTGCATGATCAGAAAATAATGCAACTGGCAGATGATGAATGAATATGCAAGAACAGATTTAATATGCATGCACTAGATGAAACTAAGAACAGGATATGCAAGAATACATCAAACCAGATATGCAATGAGTTTCAAAATGGGAAATGCAGAGAGATTACCTGAAAAGTGTGAGAATGGGGTTTTTCATTCTTGAGTGCCTTGGATCATTACCCCTTTATTCCATCCAAGGCACACCTGCTAGGCACCTTCCTATTTTCCACTAGCAGGAACCCAAGTGGTCTTGGGTCTTGCATAGTAATTAGCCCCTTTTGGGACTGCCTGCATCTTTTTCTGTGCCAAATAGTCATCAGAGTTCATGATAACACAGTTATGCATTGAATGCCCAGACAGCCCACAATAGTGACATGAACTAGCAGGTTTCATGTTCCTCTTATGTATACTAGCATGAACTTGAGCATTATAAGAGTGAGCATGAGGGTTTCTGTTATTATTATGAAACTCTTTCTTTTCATGACCAGCTACCCTGCAAGTAGCAACTTGGTGGCCTGGTCTTCTGCAATTTGAGCAAACAGGAATTCTTTTAAAAACAAGTTTGTTCCTATCAAATTCTTTGGAATTTCTATTCCTACCCTGGACATGCCAGCAGTCCTTGACTGCATGGCCATGCTTCCCACAATGGGAGCAGAAAGGGAACTTTCTTCTAAAAGGACTTGCCCAACATTCAGTGGCCTTGTGCCCAAGCTTGTTACAATTTAAACATTTGACATGCTGGTTCAGAGAAGCAGTTCTGTTTATATTAAAAGCATGTTGGTTAGCATAAGATTTAGCATGATGTGAGAGTGATTTTTTCTTTCCATTAGCAAACCAACATTGAGCAAAGGTGTGGCCTAAACTACCACAATGAGAGCATTCACTTTTCTTTGAATGAACAGCAGGTTTTTTATCATGATATTTCCTAGCATTCATCATTTCAGCATTCAAATCATCCAGTTTGTTTAATTCACACTCATGCATCAAATGGCCAATTCTATGGCAGTAATAACATGTCATTTTCTTTTTCTGAACCTCATGATTTCTGACATGAGTTTTCCTGACATGCATTTTACTGGCATTCATGTCATCTTTTCCTTTCAGTTTGCATTTATGCATTTGATGACCAGCTTCATGACACTTAAGGCATGACATGAGTTTCCTGTTAGCATGAGATTTAAAAACAGGATGCATGTAAGTAGTAGAAGCCATTTTGTTCTTTCCTTTTTGTTTTTCAGTTGGCTTCAGAATTCTTTGAGCAGCAAATTGAAACACTGAAGGATTGGCTGAACTAACAGAGGCAACATTTGAAACAGCTGAAGTTTGAATCTTATTTTCAAAACTCTTTTTCTTTGTTGGGTTATAGCCCAACCATTCCTTTTGAAAATTGACTTTAACACCTAGCAGTTTATCTAGATTTTCTTGACCATCAACAAATTTGGACAAGGAATTTTTCAAGTCATGAATTTCATTTTCCAAAGAGACAATCAACAATTTAGAGTTGGCAATTTCTTCATCACTATTTGCAAGTTTATCATTAAGTCTTGAATTCACAATCTTAAGATTCTCAACTTCAATTTTAAGATTATTTGAGCTCTCTGAATTGTCCAATAACACACTCTTTCCTTTTTCAAACACAAGAAGCCTCTCAGCCATACTACTGTTCAACATTTTCAATTTTTCAATTTCTTCCTTGAACTTGTCATTCTGAGTCAGTTCCTTTATTAAGATCTGATCTTCACAAGGTGGTTCAAATTGTTGATTAGCTTCAGATTTTTCAGTTAGCAGTTTATTTTCTCGTTCAAGGTTTCTAACTTTCTGAACATTTTCTTCAATGATTTTCCTGAGAGAGTCATTTTCAGATTTAAGTTCATTCAGTTCTGAGTTAACAGATACTTGATTCTCAAGCTCACGAATCTCAGATATAGAAGTATCATTTGTTTGTTTCAATTTTAAACAATTTTGACATGAAGAGGAATTTACACTGTTTAACCTAGTACCCTTTTTCAGTTTCTTATGTTCCCTTTTTAATTTTTCATATAATCCCAACAAGTCAGCATAAGTATTTTCCCAATCATCGACAGTATAATGTTGGAAAGGGTTTACCTGATCATCATTGTCCTCTTCATCACTTTGATTGTTGCTGTGATCAGTCCCATTGGCCATCATGCAGGCGTCCTTCTTTGACTGGAAAGCTATCTTCAGTTTGTCCAGGATTTCGGCGGCTGACCTGCAATGATAAAAACACGAGTGTAAGGCCTTGTCAGTGGCAGCCTTCATAATTTCCATAGCCTTCATGTTTTGATCACACATGTATCTATCACTGTCAGTCCATTTGGACGTTTTCTTTGGCAGTATGTGTGGACCATGCGAAATCAACTTCCACAGATCCGGATCAAGTTGTTTAACATAGGTTCGCAGACCTCTAAGCCACAACTTAAATCCAGAGCCACTAAAGATCGGTTGATGCTTCATTGAAATCAGTTCAGGAGTAAAACCAAGCAATAAAACCCAATCAGAAATGCACCTATCAGACCAGCAGGATCCCCTACAGATCGTTGAATCTGGAGAAATAGGGAGCCGCTCTGATACCAATTGTTAGGGTGCTAGGCCCGGATACAGAGGGGGGTAAATGTATCCCTCTAGAAAATATAGCCCAAATTAAAACTCTAAAGCTCAGATATGCGGAATAAAGACTAATGAGCTTTCCAAGATGAAATGATAAGGTAACAAATGAACAAACAGTTGGACTGCACCAATGCAGCCACCTGAACAACCAGAAACGAAGCCAGAGCTAAACAACCCAATCACACTTAGCAGAATACAATTCTCAAAAATAACTCTCTAGATAATGCAACTAGCCAAGCATGCACAACCTGTGAATGGGAGGTAGAAGATATGGAGCTAACGCAAGGCAAACCACTGCACACATAATTTTAAGGTGGTTCGGTCCTCCAGACCTACATCCACCCCTCACTCCCAACCGGAGTGAGGCTTCACTAGCCAATGCTAGAACCAAGCAGACTCAGTCTGCAACAGGTGCTGACACACAGCTTGACCAGGGGAACAAACTCCCCTCTTCCTCCCAACCGGAGGGACACCCCAAGTGACTCCCAGCCACTTGGAAACCAGAGACCGAAGTCTCTCTTCCTCCAGACCGAAGGGACCCCTGGACTTGCTACCCACAAGCCCAGAACCGGAGACAAGTCTCCCTTCCTCCAAACCGGAGGGTACCCACAAGTAGCACCCAGCTACTTGCAACCGGAGATCAGATCTCCCTTCTCCTGACCCACCAGGAGGAACCCGACCTCAGTCCAGAGGATCGGAAGTACAAAGCTAACCAGAGAAACAAAAGGGAAAATAAGGAAACATAAAAAGCACAGCAACAAAAGCTGGAAATGAAACACAATAGTCGTTCTGGATTTGATCCACGAACAGACTGAACAGGTCTTCAATAGACTCTCTCCTCTTCTTCTTTTCTTCCTCTTCTTTCTTCTTCTCAGCTCACGCAATCTTTCTCTTTTGCTATCACTCTCTATTTTCTTCTCTTTCGCAGGCTCTCCCTGTCTCTTCTCTTTCTTCTTCTTCTTCTGCTTCCTTCTTCTTCTTCGCTCTGCTGCTTCTCTTCTCTTCTTTTGCTCACACTCTCAGATTTCTTCGCTGGAGAGCTTCCTCTTCTTCTGTGGAGAGTTAACCCTTTTCGAGAGGATGATGGGGTGCTTTTATATCAGAAACAGAGCCTCCGAAGGTTGAGTAGAAAATGCCCTAGTGACCACTGATTGGTCCACTTGGCGGGGTAGCACCCCTTATCTAACACGTGTCAGCATCCTGCCCCCTTTTCCCATCGGATCACGTGCCCCCTCGAATGGTTGGAGGCATCCTCAGACTTGAACGAAAGTTCCTTCCTCGTGGCAGGGTAGCAGTCAGTGGCTTACACGTGTATGGCTCGTAGGGTTCTATTTCTAGAGACTGACCGCGTTGACGCACTGGCATCACTGCGTCTACTCTTTGCTTGTACACATTTGAATTTTCCCCACTACGTCGACCCTGCTGTGGATAGCGTTGACGCGTTGAAGATAGCCAGAGATAAGTCGCCCCTTTCTTGAACTGCTGCGTCGACGCTGCCAGTTGGTGGCGTTGACGCACGGATGAAAATCAGAAGTGTGTATTGGCCTCTCTTCCGCCACTGCGTCGACGCTGCTTGTTGATGGCGTTGACGCACGAACATGTACATTAAGGCCTATCTTGCCTTGAATATTGGCGTCTCTTAAGCCGCTGCGTCGACGCTGCTCCATTATGGCATTGACGCAGTGGAAGATATCGTGAAGGCTTCGTCAACTGATGCGTGGACGCTTTAAGCTCCCAGCGTCAACCCTGTTCCCTTCAGCAACAAGAAAGAAGTCATAAGATTTAAGTATGTACATTGCAGTGTATATACTTCGTTGTATAGACTTGTGAAGGCAAATGCAACGTACAGACTTGGTAAAACAAGGTCCAGTGTAGGCTTGGTAAAGTGAAGTCCAGTGTATAGACTTCAGTTAAGTTCAGGCCTCTAACAACGAGTGTATAGACTTGGGCCTAACAATTGAATGTATAGAGTTGAAGCCTGACAACCCAATGTGTAGACTTGAAGCTTGAAAGGATGTATAGACTTTACATAACACAGTCCGATGAATAGACTTGGAGATTCAACAGAAGACTGTATACACTTGACGAAACAATGCAATGTATAGACTTTAGGCAAGGAGGCCAATGTATATACTCCGAGAAGTGATGCACAGTTCACGCTGTACAGACTTCAACATAGGGAAGACTCTAAATGAGACGTTGGCAGAGACAATGCATGAGACGGTGAAGGACTGATGTATAGACTTCACCAACACGAATAGGATGCACAGTCCACTGTATAGACTTGATGATATGAACTTCAGGAGCATATGACACGGCTGTACAGGCTTTGTTACCCAAACGAATGAATAGACTTTGCCACAGTCTAATGTATAGACTTGAAGAAACTGAACTGAAGAGTCGACGCATCAGCTCAAGGAGTTGACGCATTACTGTGTGGATAGAGACAAATATGACTGAAGGGTCGACGCATCAGCACGGGTGGGTCGACCCACTACTGTTCATAATAACTAAGCAGAGTGTAGCAATGAATGCTTTATGCATCAGTTAACATGACTGAACATCAAATATGTTAAACTAAACTGAGCAGCAAGATGACTGAACATTTGATAGACTGAGTTATGATCAGAAAATAACTGAATAACAGCATGATGACTCACACAGCAAGATGACTCACAGTGATTAACTCACATCAAAAACCAATCATCAAAACCATCATCAAAACCACAGGGGCACAACACTTCTTGCTTGGCTCGGACCTTCCGTTCGAGTCGATGAATAAAAAAGAACCTCCTTTGCTTGGCTCGGACCTTCCGTCCAAGTCGATGAACAAAAAAGAACCTCCTTTGCTTGGCTCGGACCTTCCGTCCAAGTCGATGAACAAAAAGAACCTCTTTGCTTGGCTCGGACCTTCCGTCCAAGTCAATGAATGAGAGACCCCTTTGCCTTAGCACTCACCCCGTGCCAATGAATAGACCACGTCAGCTCCCGACACCCTGTCGGCACCAGCAAATAAACCCTTCGCTTTGAATGTTCCATCCGAATGCATAACATCCATCTCCCTCCATCGGAGCCCTCTCAAAAGCCTTCGGCTGGGAGCTCTCATCCGAATCGATGAATGAACAACTCTCCTAAATCCAGCATGAGTCGCCAACTCCCCCTTGGGATTGGCCTCATCTAAAGTCATTTTAGGCCTCTTGCCTAAGATGATGCATAGACCCTTCGTTCTTGCTTCGGTATTCACCCCATGTCAATGACTAAATCCCCGCTCTGACATCTCAATCCGCGTGCTTAGGCGGTCAAGCGATCCCCTCATCCCTTCGCTGAAGGAGTAAGCACTTTCCCACGAATTGGCACCGGACCAGCATGCCACTAGCCCGGAAGAACAGGCATCTTGTCGAAGAACTCTACACTCACAGGTCCCGCGCACTCGTCCCTCGCTTGCGCCACCCTCGAGTGGGGGGCATTTATGGACGTCAAAAAAAATAATGACGATGATGATCATACGGCACTCGCGTCTACGCGTTCAAGCGCAAGTCGAAGACGAGAGGGCCGAACAAACCCATACCTCACCCGGTCAGGACAAGAACTCGCTTGGTGGTCCGCTACCCATTAAGGAAGCCCCCCAGGCGGAAGATACAGCTACAACTCTCCGACCGGCCATGCCGAGAGCTAAATTAAAGAAAAGTCGAGAACTCGGGCACAGCTCCGGCATGCATTAAAAGTCACGCAAAGTCTGGACAGAGCCCCAGAAGCTACAAACGGGACATTGCGAAGGCCATGCATCGCAACTAAAACAATCCAGGAATGCCAACGTTCATATAAATGGCCGCGCTTTCGAGACGAATCACTTTGAGGCTTAAAACGGCGCCGTAGAGCATCAATCCGGCACGCCCCTTGCATGGCCTTAATACAGCGCGCCCATTTCACTTGCATTGCTCTAATACGGAGCCCCTTTGGAAAGATTTAATTTGGCACGCCCCCTGCCACACCGTTTTAACAAAAGTACCCGTCATGCCTATTTTAAAAGCTTCTCTTCCAAATGCTAAAATGGTGTGGTCATTTTGAAGGCCAAAAACTTAATACGGCGTGCCGAATGCAAATATGTTTAACCTCATCCTGTCCCGTCTGCCGACCGATGCTCTGTTCGACATAAATGCGACGCACAGAGAACATTCAATGCCCATGGCTCTACTTCTACCTCCGTTCGACAGCACAGAAGCGGCAACGGAGAAGCAACCCCCGGTAGACTTGCGAACATCCCATCCTCGAATGAACGGCAGCGTACGGCGCGACCCACTTTCATCCAGCGTAACATGTCAACTCCAAACTTCGTTGCAGACGAGGTGGGAGTGGCAGGAACCCCCCTCGGTGCCATTCTATAAAAGGGGGGGCATCACTATGGAAAAAGGAGAGGCTAGGTCTCTCTCTCGGTTGGGCAGTGTGCAACAGGAGAAGAAAGGGAAAGAGAGGTGAGATCTTCTAAGAGGAAGAGTCCGCCGAAGAATAAAGAAGCTACTTCCTCGCATCGGAGAGGTGAGATGAAGTGAAGAGAGGGGAGTGAGGGTGAGGGGTGGTTCCGAGGGGGAGAAGCATGTTCTCTCTCCCCCTCCTTTGTCTAATGCTTCTCTCTCTCTCCGTCGAATGTATTCTCCTTTTTTTTGTAATGCTTTCATTTCCATCTTCTCTGTATCAAGACTCCTTCCCCAGTTTGTGTGTATGAATAAAGGAAAACTTTTTTTGCAAGCTCAGTCTCCGTCGCTCCAATCCTTGCTTCCCATTCTCACTCTCCGATCATCCGGGGGTCTTTGAGGTCTACCGCTCCATGGCATGACCCTCAAGGTAACCCACTCGACGGATGAATACTTCTTGCCCTACTGTGGCAAACATTTGTCCCGCTTCGAAAATCATCGGCCGTGAGTCGTTGTCGCTCTCGTAGGCTGGCCCTCGAGCGTTCCACACTCACACTTGGGCTAACGGACCGCATTTTTGAGTGTTTACCCGGGAGTAATCCGTGTGGTGGCTTTCGCTTCTCTCTGGCAAGTCCCGGTCCAGGGGAGGTGCTGCCCGATTTTCGCCAGGGCTAAGAACGAACAACAACAGGTGAAGGAGTTGAACTAATGAAGAACAAACTGAGGCCTCTACGAGCAAACTGCCTGAATAAAACACTTAGACGTTCACGTCGTTTCATCTTAATAAATGATTAAAATGGTTAAAACTCTTAAAACCTCCTCATTACCAGCTTGATCTATCAACATAGCGAGCAAATCAACCCTTGAATCAACCTACGGACGAAAGAAAAAAGAAAACACAGTAAACAGAGCTTTGAAACAACCCCATATAGCTATTCCGGCGTGAGTTAAAATGGCGCGGCCACTGTTCTACCGTGCCATTTTAACCCTCCTCACAAAAGCCCCCATCTCCTTCTTTGAATCCTAAAACGGCGCGCCCTCCCTTGCTCACTCCATATCCGGTGCGCTCCCTTTCCATCCCTAATCCGGCGCCCTCTTTAGATCCTAAGATGGCGCGCCCCTATCCCCTTGCATGTCCTAAAATGGCGCGCTCCTACTCCCCCTTCACTCTTAACCGGCGCCCTCCTTCTACACCCTTAACCAGCGCGCCCCCTAGGCTTTCCTTATCCGGCGCCCCTCGAGGCTTCTCTTCACTGGCGCGCCCCCTTGGGTTTCTCTTCACTGGCGCGCCCCTTTGTCATGTTAAACCGGTGCTCCCCTCTGCTCTATTACTCTTAAACCGGCGTGCCTAAAAGAGAAAGAAATTGATTAACCAAAAGAAAATACTTGAAGTTAATGGAAAACTAATCAAAAATTGCCCCTCCTATAATCAAAATTTTCTTCCGGGGGTGCTACCCCCTTGACCCTCGTGACTTGACTGGGCAGGTCGAACCCCGCGACCTGACTGCACAGGTCGATCCGCGTGCGAGGGCGCACGTTGGCGAGTTTGGGCTTCACACTTTACGATTCATTTCCCTGGACTGTGCGTGAAGAGAAAAGCAATGACGCCCCAAGGCACCGGACGTGGACTGCGGGAACCCTGTTATGGCCATAGTGCGAAACCATCTCGGGCCAATAGTTCGTCGAACTTGACCCGTCTCTACCGGGATCCAATCCCGCGTTCTCATTAAACTTGCCATGTTCACGGCAAACATCTGCGCTGTTTTGTCACCGTCTTTTATGCTACAAACATGGACTTCTGTCCGAAGATGAAGCGGTCCATGAGTGACCGACATGTATGCATCTGTGAAAATTTACGCCCCAATGCGGGTTTGTTTAAACACGATCCGAGATCTTTGCTCTCGCTTTATTACCATGAATTTCAGGCCGTATGGCCCTTATTCCCGATAATCAATCAAGGGTGTTCCCCCGTATGGGGGATGTAAATAACACCGTGGCCTTTACGGCACGACGGGTTTCGGTCTCGACCCGAACCACACAATCGTCTGATTAGTCAGATCGAGCACACCATGGGCTTCATCGAAGGCCGAATAAATCGTCACTTTGTGATTGGCACGCCCTCGCACTAAATAAACGAATTAACCCGATCAACAAACAAACCGATTCTTTTCAAATTTCAGTGCGTCCACAGGTAACCAGGCAATAGCTCGAAGGTGCTATATTATCGCAGTTGAAGCTGTAAGGCCAAAGGGAATGAAGAAAAAAACCAAGGGAGTCAAAGAGGAGCCAACAACATCCGAGCTTGGTGGCGAGCTGTTGACGGTTTTCCTCAATGACGACCCAGCCCTCGGAGTAAAAATAGGAGCTGACTTACCCTCTAATATGCAGAGGTAATATAAGGAATTCCTCTCGGAGTATATTCAGGTCTTTGCATGGTCTGATGAGCATCTTCCTGGAATACCTGGGGAGATGGTGGTACACAAGATCAACCTCGACCCATCGGTGAAACCCGTCCAACAGTGTAGAAGAAAGCACGCCCCGGAGAAATAGGCGGTCATTAAAGTGCAGATAAAGAAGGGAAAGAAAACTGGCCTATTCCGCCCGGTCCTTTACCCGACATGGCTCGCTAATGTCATCCTGGTACCCAAAGTTTCAGGCAAATATTGAATGTGCGAGGACTTCACCGACCTCAACAAAGCCACCCCGAAAGACTGCTACCCGCTGCCGAGCATCGACCAACTAGTCGACTCAACCTCCGGCAACGAATTGTTTAGTTTTCTGGATGCCTATTTGGTTATCATCAGATCCGGATGGATCCTTAAGACATTTAAAAGACAGCCTTCATCACCGACTTCGAGGTATATTGCTACACTCATATGCCCTTCGGACTGAAAAATGCCGGAGTGACATATCAAAGGCTGATCAACCACATCTTCGAAGGATAACTTGGTCGGAACGTCGAGGCCTACATTGACGATATGCTCGTCAAGACACCAAAGGCTGAGGATCACTTCACCGACCTAGCAGAAACCTTCGACACTCTCTTGAGGTACTATATGAAGCTCAACCCGGCTAAGTGCGCCTTTAGGGTCCAGTCCTGGAAGTTTCTGGGTTTCTTAGTGACCCAAGGTGGGATCAAGGCCAACCCCGACAAAGTACAAGCCATCTTAAACATGCAGCCGCCCACTTGCGTCAAGGGCGTCCAGCGCCTGACTGGATGAATCGCTGTACTTAACTGATTCCTATCCCGAGCGGCCGAACGATGCCTACCCTTCTTCAACTTATTAAGAGGGCCCAAATTGGCATCTGCCACATTCGCCTGGGATGAGGAATGTCAAAAGGCTTTTACAAAACTGAAGGAGTTTTTGACCTCACCCCCGGTATTGTCCAAGCCAATCTCGGGAGAAGCACTATACCTCTACCTTTCGTCGACCCCCTCCACGGTGAGCTTGGTCCTGGTTCGGGATGTAGGAGTACAAAGAGCGGTTTACTACACCAGCAAGGTGCTTAATGAGGCCGAGCGGCGATATCCCGCATCCGAGATACTGGTACTAGCATTGATGGCCTCGGCCAAGTGCCTCTAGCCCTATTTCCAAGGACACTCCATCATCGTGCTAACCAGCGAGCCTCTCAAAAAGATCCTGGCCCACCCTAAAGCTTCAGGTCACCTCGTCAAGTGGGCTATAATGCTCGAGGCTTATGACATCTCTTATCATCCCCGCTCGGTCATCAAGGGAAAGGCACTCGCAGACTTCATCGCAGAAAGCATTGTCCCGACCGAAGAAGCCCATCAGCCTATTCTTGGGCCAACCTGGGATCTCTTTGTCGACGGATCCTCCAACTCAGCCGGCAGTGGCACTGGCGTCATCCTCCGATCCCCGGAAGGCACAGAACTATAGTACACCTTGAAGTTCAACTTCCCGGCATCCAACAATGTCTCCGAGTACGAAGCTCTTATCTCGGGAGCAAGGATGGCATGTCGACTGGGGGCCGAATGGGTCAAGATACACACCAACTCCCAGCTGGTCACCAGCCAGATCAATGGTTATTACGAGGCTCAGGAAGCACCGATGATCAAATACCTTCAGCTGGTAAGAGGAATAGCCCCCTTATTCGAGTGTTTTCAGGTTATCCAGATAAGTCGAGAGGAAAACTCCCAGGCGGACGCCCTCTCTCGGCTGGCTTCCTCTACCCTCGTAGAAGGTAATCGATCGGTCTTCCTCGAAAAGCTAGAGCGACCCAGCATAGAGGCGGAGCTCATGACAATTGATCGGGTATCACCCAGCGACTGGCGAACCCCGTATATATCCTGGCTTCGAGATTCCCAAGAGCCCCCCGACCGTCATGAAGCACGGAGAATGAAACATCAGGCTCGACGCTTTATCATTTTGGATGAAATCCTATACCAAAGGTCTTTCTCTGGCCCTCTCCTCAAGTGCCTCGGTACCGAAGAGGCCAACCGTGCGATCCAGGAAGTCCATGAAGGCATCTGCGGCGTACACCAAAAAGGAAGATCGCTCACCAGGATCTTGCTGCGACAGGGTTACTAGTGGCCCACTCTCCAGCACGATTGCCTGACCTACATTCAGAAATGCGACCGATGCCAATGTTTCGATCACTTGGTCCATCGACCTGCCTCAGAGCTTGTTACCCTGACCGAGCCATACCCCTTCGCTCGGTGGGGAATTGACATCCTGAGGCCATTCCCAACAGCCCGGGCCCAGAGAAAGTTTGTCATCATCGCCATTGATTATTTCACCAAGTGGCTAGAAGCTGAAGCCACCGTTAGGATTACTGAGTCGGTCATATGGAGCTTTGTTTGGAAATCAATTATCTGTCGCTTCGGCATTCCCCGGGTGATTGTGAGGGATAATGGTCGGCAATTTGACTCACACTATTTTAAGAGCAGATGTGTCGACCTACACATTCGCAACCACTTCACTTCGGTAGCCCACTCGCAGGCTAACGGACTGGTCGAAAACTCCAACAAAACTATACTAAAAGGCATTAAGACTAGGCTCGGGAAAGCCAAGGGCATTTGGCTTGAGGAACTGCCAAGCGTACTATGGTCACACCGAACTACTCCCAGAACCGCCACTGGTGAAACTCCCTACCAGTTGGTGTATGGAACGGACGTCGTGATTCCTTCGAAAATCAGTAGCCCATCTCTCCAAGTCATCAACTTCTCGCCCGTGGCAAATGAGCAAAAACTGCTAGAAAACCTCGATATGGCAAGCGAGATAAGAGAGATCGCGAGCATCCGAGCCATGAAATATCAGCGGCGCCTTACTCGATATTACAACGCCAGAGTCCGAGACAGACTTTTTCATCCAGGAGACTTCATCCTAAGAAAAGCCAAAGCCTCTTGACCATTGGAGGTGGCGAGGAAGCTGGCCCCTAATTGGGAAGGTCCCTACCGAGTGGTCGAGACGCTCGGGAAGGGGGTGTACCGATTATCTACCATGGAGGGAGCGCCTATCCCTCGGACGTGGAACGCAACAACATTACGAAAGTTCTACTTTTGAGCTTTTCACAGACATGTAAGTAATAAATGGCAACAATTTTTCTTTCATTAATGTCTCTTCATACATCAGATAGGCCATAGCCAATACAATGCATATCAAAAGCAAAAATTACATTCACAGATACTACAATACGAGCTGATGACTCAGTGTAGACATGGTTGGCACCCCCAGACCGAGCCACTGACTCAACCCTGTGTAGAAACAGGCTCGAATAACAAGGCAACTTACCTCGTTCACTCGAGAAACTCAGAAACAAAAAAAAAAAAAGAGAGGTATCAGAGGAAGAAAAGGAAGGAATACAAGGGAAGGCCTCCTCTGCCAACTCTTTGGAAGGGACGGAAGCCGAATAGAAAGCAAGCACCCTCAAGTGGTGTGAGCAAGGGTAAAGGCATCCTCCAAAGAGTGAAAGAAGAGGGAAGAAATTGGTTGAAGAACAGAAGAGGGAGAAAGAGGACGGCGGGGATGAAAAAGGAGGGAGAAGCGGGCCGAGGTGAGGAAGGAGCTGGGCGAGGCCGCCGTGCCGGACGCCCTCTTTCCTCAAACCTCCCTCCGCTTCTACCTTCCTCCAAAGATGGTGGCAGCGGTCCAGCGGTCGGGAACAGGCGCGCTATTACGCGTTGTCCCTTCTTGCACGCCGCCCGCCCATCGCTGTTCCTTCTTCCATGCCGAATAAGCACGAGCGCCTATGGCGACCGCTGGGATCATCACCTTCCATATTTCGCTGATAACTTCCCCCCACAAAGACAAGCACTTCGTGAGAAGGGAAAAAGAGGAAGAACTACAATGAAAGCCCTAAGCATTGAAGAAGAGTGGAGGCGCCCTCTGGGTCCTTTCTTATAGGCCGGCAGGGGGAACACTTCCCTTAAATGATCCTCCCCTTGAAAAAATGTGAAAGGCGGCAACCCTTCCCCAAGGAGCAGTTGCTCTCCCTCCAATGACTTCTGCCCTGGACACACGAAATAGCAAGTCATGCAAGGCATCAAAAGTCAGAAAGGTGCCAATGCTGTGACAATCGCCGCACGCGAGATATCCACAAATAAAAGCCCCACCTTTTTAGCAACTACAGATACGGTGGCCAAATCACATCAAAAGCGATAAGAAACAGTCAATTCTGTATTAAATGCTGCTGCCATTACATATTGCAAGGGCCAACCTTGCACGTAAAAAGAAAAAAGAAAATAAAAAAAATTCCTTCTAGTGTATGGAAATAGGGGGACTCTGAGAACCCCGCGGTCTTTCTTGAGGACAGGTAGTTGAGGGATCCTCATCACCAAGGGACCCGGCCCCGGTACCCTCGGCGAAGGCCGGTCCAGACACTAACCCCACTTGTGTGGGAACTATCTTGACCACGTGTGTCACGCCCCGAGCCTTTATTACAGCGGAAGACTAACTCGAGGAGCGCGAACAGCCGGTATGGTAAGTCTCTTGCAAGCAAGAATGATCAAAGCGCAAGGCAATCACACACATAAATGTAATTACACAATATTTACTCAAACTCCAACTTTATTTCATAATAATCAAGTACAACCACTAATTCAACTTCCATTATGTACTAGACTCAAGAAATAAGAAAATTACATAGACTCAATCTAAACAATTTAGACTTCCTAAGTCTTCACTCTCATCTTGACAATACTTTCATTCGCTCTCGGACCTGCTACTTGTATAACCCGAATCCGAATTCGAATCACTTTCATTTCCTGAAAAGATTGAAAATAGGTAATGAGCACACTTGCCCAGTAGGTATCTTCGCATCAACATGAAGGCACTATTAAAGTAATTAACAATTTAGCTCTAAAGAATAAGGTAAAAATCATGCGAATGCGATCAATCACGCGATTAAACCAAAGTAACAAGACGATCAAGTAAGTTAGAATGAGAGCAAGTATGAACTAGCAAGAATGTAACAAGAACATGATATTGGCCTTTCATGAACAAGAATGTATCGAGAATGTACTAGCAAGCCACATAATCATCACTCTAATATCTTTTGCTGATGAGCAAGTACTTCGTGAATTTCTGTGGAATATCAAACAAGAAAGTCATGTACAAGAATGTCATGTCATGCTGTATTGTGGATTTTCACTTATTTATAGAAAAGGTACTCCTAGCGCAATGCGACGCCAGTAGCATCATACCCCATGGTTTATAATAGTATGTTTCCGACAATCAGCCGAGGGGACTAGCATAGAGCCCTTAAACACAATCAGTGCTTGATCGCATCTTCAAGTATAAATCAAGCTTTTTCCACGCATGTAAAAATAAAGTATGGCCAAGAATGTAATAAGTTCAATAAGCTCATGATAATAATAATTCAATGAATGAATGCTTTAATAAGAATCATGAGAAATCAAGAATGACTTAAGCAAGGTTATGCTTATGGAAATAAATCGGCAGCATAATGGTACATTCTTTATTTTCTATTCATTATTTTAGGTTTCTTGATCAATATGATAAGTTCTAGATCATTAATAGTCCATCTAGAAACCCTGGAATATCAACCCTTGGTCCACCTTGGGTTAAAATACTCAAGCAGTGTGACGATCGTGTACTTGGCCGTTACATGATGTGACGCTCCAGTATTGGGCCGTTACATTAGTCTGAATCCAGAACTAAGAAATCGGACTCAGTTGAATGTGACGGTCATATATTGGGCCGTTACTTGTGCCTGACGGTCCAACATAGAGCCGTTACATTACTGATAACCAAAAACATCGATAGTGTAATCTAATCAAATGGGCTTTAAAGGTACAACCAACTCGGCATCCTAGTGGGAATCCCAGGCTCGCAGAGAATTACGGAGGCCTTGAAACAAGATTTCCTAGTCCATTGGAAGGAATATCCAATAGAGAGGTCCTCAAGTCCAAGAATAATGTTCCTATAGTGCAAAGTGTAACTAATGGACATATACCTGAATATACGCCATGTACTTAGAGAAATGACTCTATAGATAGAAAAGAATGTGTAACAATATGAAACCGAGATAAAACTCTGTCAATACAACATTGAAAAATCATGATTTAGAATACAAAACTATAGAGTTTTAGCCAATGAAATTAGCATAACTTAAAATAACCTAAGACACATTAATCATGCAATTTGATTATGAATCAGTAACTAAACTTGAAGTCATGATAACATGTCCATCTTAGCTATCTAAGCTTATTTATAAGTAAACTTAACTGGTTATTATTCTGCCTTGGGCTGGCAGAACACAGGAGTCTGACGGTCTAGGATAGGCGCGTTACAGTGCTTGTGACGGTTTATCGAGGGGCTATTACAATGGTGTAACGCTCCTGCTAGGGTGCGTCAGAGACAATAGAATAATAAAAGCACAACAAGGTGTGACGGTCTATCGTAAGGCCGTTAGATTCATGTGACGGTCTTATGTTGGTGCGTCAGAGAATCTGCTGGCAGTAAACAAAGTAAAGGTTTATAAAAACATAACATGCCTGGAAATCAAAATACTACCACTGTCCTAGTCATGATAATGAAGTATACGCCAACTATATGCATGGGTTTAGTTAATAGATAGGATAATATCTTTTAATTTTCATTTAGGGTTAAGAGATGCATCAATGTATAGAACTATTAGATCATGAAATTCTTATTCTATAATGCATGAAATCAAGCACAACCAGAGGACTTTTATTCCTAACAAGTTGTTTTTGCCAATCATGAGATAACCTACCTCTTCTAAAACCTTTAAACTTCGAATTTGATGCTAGGTGCTACCCTTAGTCCCTTGTACTTCCTGTGATAAATCAGTAACTTCAATCTGCTCTATTTCCTCAGCCTCTTGACCTAAGGATGTGAAATTTTGAGGGTAAGAAGATGAAACTATTGGGAACAAAAAGTTCTAAAGGATTGAACTCTAATTACCTCGTTTAGATGTCCTAATCTCTGGATCTTCAGGGAACTTGCGTTCAGATTCCTGGGTTGCAAAGGTTGAATCAGCAACTTTGGAAGCTTCTATCTCCTTGGTTGCTTGATCTCCTATCACGAAATTTGGAGAGCTATTAGTCTAATGTATTATAAACAAAAGGTCGTAAGGAACTTATCTGAAATTATGACTCCTTATCTTGATTCTTCATGAGCTAAAAGTAAGGGTCGCTCAGTTCAAAACTAGGTCCTATTTATAGGGTTTTGGCTAGGGTTTAAAGATTAGATCGATTCTAGAGTCCTTAATTTGCCAGAACCTAATCCCTAAGAGTCCTTAGTAATGTTATAAGCTCTCCCAAGTCGATCTCTTGTAGATAAGATCCCAAAGTTCTAATCTTTTTGCTCGTTCTTTCTTTCACGGAACTGTCAGAGTGTAATGCATCCGCCTAGGTGCGTTACAGGGCTGTGGCGGTCGCCCAATAGATCGTTACATTCAATGTGTATAGAGTTTCAATTTAATAAAACTCTTTTATTCATTTATCCACATAATTATCTTATATAAATAGTATTTATCCTTAAAATATGTGAATAAGCTAATTACCCTTCTAGAATATGGGCCAAACTTGATGGGCTTGGTCCATAAACCCTTTGGATTATCTTTAAATAGGCTAGGTTAATTATTTAACCTAATTGGGCCTTATAATGGCTTATTGATCCAATATTCTATTTATTAATTTATTTAGGCCTTTATAAATTCCAAAAAATAATTCAATATTCCTAAAATAATTTATAAAAATTCTGGGGTCTTACAGCGTGCCCTCTAAAGGTGACCGGAGTTGGCGATCCCTCTGCCGAGCCGTACGCATCCCCACTACCTCCTTCACTCGACGCCAAAGAGGAAGAATCTGTAGTATCCGCGTTCGAGTCATAATGCTGCCCAGAATGAAAAACAAGCTCGTCGGTCACCTGCCGTTGGGCCTCAACGACCGCTCTATGGTAACCCTGGCAAACCCCTTCCGCAACCCCCGGCTGTAGCCTGGCTCATAATACGAGAAGGCGGCCACCTCGAGAGCTGCGTGATAGCACTCCGAGCTTCTGTACCGCTCGATCACCTCCGCCTTGGCTCGCTCGGCCTCCTTCTCAAGCTCGGCTACTCTCTGCTCAGCCTTGAGCAATTTCCTCTCGGTCTCGGACAGCTTCGCCTCAGCTTCAATCCGCGCGACCTCGGCTTCCTCCCACACTCGCTCGGCCCCCCAGACCTTGTTGCTAAGCTCCTCCCGCTCGGCCCCCCACTGTTTGGAGCGCTCGACTTGAGACAGACGCTCCTCTTCTAGGAGCTCGCCCTTCAGGTCGGCCATATAACGAGCCTGGGCCAGCTGGTCGACCAGCGTCCAAGCCTCCTCTTGGCTCGACCGGAGCTGAGCCCGGACCGATGTGGCCTCCCGCCGAGAGACTTCAAGCTCGAAAGTCAATTGACTGATTTTTCGATCAGACTAAGCACAAACGTGAGAAAGGGACCTCTCTTCACTGTCCCGCCGAGCGAAGAAGTCAGTTATCTCGGCCCCCAGTTGGGCCATGATTAGACCGCCCTCCATGACCCTCTCAAAGAGCAAAGAGAGGGGACCACGTCTGATCTCTTCCCGATTCAGCGAAGGCACCAAGGATCGGCACCATTGATACAGAGAAGCCCGGACGATAGGTGCGCCCACCGAAGGAGGTGGAATCTTCTCTAGAGGAGTCGGGACCGAAACATCTCCCCCGAGCGTCCCCACTTTTGGGACGACTACGCTCGGCATGGACTAGGATGTCGCCTCGTCCCGCGCTCTACCAACTCCGGTCGAAAACTCAGAGACGGCCGCCTCGATCTGCGACCTGTCGGGTTCGGCAACACCTCCCCCATCGGTAGCAGCCTCCTCCGGCACGATGGGCAGGGGATCCTGGCAACGGACTTCCTCGGTTGGGCGCTCCTCGACCGGGCGGGCGCGCCCCTCGGACGGGTGAGCATGCTCCTCGGTCGGACGAGAGACCCCCGCCTTCTTTAGCTGCTTCTTCTCAGTGGTCCGAGCCTTCATCGAAGACAGGAGCATCCGCTCCCCCGGATCCTTGCGCTTGGCCCCACGACGCTCGGAGGCATCTCCCGAGCAATTTGCTTGCCCCGATCTTGCGCGCAGGAAGGGTCCCCAGGAGCTTGGGGTTCACTCAAAGCAGGCGTCTCCTCCAGGATGACAATCTCTTGCTCTAACGGTTGTTCTCCCTCGTCATTCGTTCGCCTAGAGTCTGAGCAGCGAAAAATAGCATATCAGAAGAGAGTCTACCTGCTCGACCCAGAAGTGGCGACGCACGACCCCAAGGTTCTTGCTGTGAGACGACAACGCTCGGGAAGGATATTCCTCGATATTGGCTGCGGTCATCAACTCGGTAGTCGACCGGTGATTCTCCTAAAAAACCCTAATCTCCTCCTCCAGTTCTGAAGAAATTGCCGCCTACTTCGGAGGAATGGACGGATGAAAATTAACCGCCGTCAGGAAATACCAAAGGGCATCCTCCACAGACGAACCCATGCAAAAAAATTGAGTCTTCCACCCCTTGTAAGAAGAATATTTGGCGGAAAGAGACACGCAGCTCTTCCCCTCCTCGCTTGAAGGTAGAAGAAGCCTTTACCCACGTGGGTCTGCTCCTTCAACTTGAAGAAAGAATTAAAAAGCTCCAAAGAAGTGCGGAGCCCGCACGAGCGGCTGAGAAAGTTGAAAGAAAAGATAAAAGTATACGAGTTAGAGACCAACTGGATAGGAGCCAGTCGATAAAACTGAAGCAGTCGCACAAAAAAATGGTGAAGAGGGAGGCGGAACCCACTCTTCCAAGCCAAAAGAAAAGTACAAAAGAGGCCTGGATGATAGGACAAGCTGGATTCATGAGGCTACGGCGGAGAGAAGAAATACTTCCACGGCAGCCCATACCGCTTCTCCATCCTACTTACTTTGGCCTCACCCAGCTCACTGGGCATAGGATGCTCGGGTTGCGGCACCAAACTCCCCGTGCCAGGCCCAACCTCGCGCATCTCGAACGAGGGATGTTGCTCCGCCATTGAAGAAAGAGAGGAACTAGAAGAAGAGGGAGAGAACGTCGAATCGGACGATTCCGGAGGAGGTGGAAGCTGGCGAATCGTCACCGCCGTAATCTCTGCTAGCTCCGCAAAGGCCTCCGCTAGACGCTGCTCTTCCTGATCTCTCTCGTGGCGCATGAGCCCGTCCGAGAGACTGATGCGAAGTAAAAAGAGAACCCTAAACGAAGGCAGTTCGGAACGCAAGCACGCGCAATATTTATCTCCCCGTGGACTTCGCGGGAAATGACGCGACGTTCCAGAACCCAAGGAGGGGATTCCCCGCATCGACTCAAAAGAAGCCATCATTACAGGCGAACTCCCAGGACAGCCGCATTAAGTGGCCCCTGATCGGAGGTAATTTCCCCGTCCAACCGAGCAACCAACGTCTTCCCCATAACTGCTACTCATTCGAGCCCAATCTTGACTCGGGAGTAGGAGGGGGACAAGTGGAGAGGGGAAAAATCAACTGCCCATGAGCATCGCCCAACTAGGTCAAATGTGACCCAACCAGGTCCAGCTCTCTAAAGCGACAGCCTCTGTCGGGGCCCACTTACTTTAAGCCCAACATTCACTCGAACAGCGCTTCCTAGGTGGCCATAGGGTCCAAAAGCCCGAGCAACGGATCAGTCGGGAAGACCCCTATGGGGATCTGGAACAACCTGCCCGAGCTGTGTGCTTATCGCTCGGGATAATATCTCAGGCGAGAGTTTAGGCTCGGGCCAACCGTTGGAAGCTCATCTAAGTGTCCGTTACGTACCCGGCGGAGACGGGGAACTCCAAAGGATAAGGGAGAGCAAGAGTCCTTGGACTATAAAGAGCCCGCTATAAGGACATAACATCCCCATAATCCCCTCAACTCATGGGACTCAAACGTACAACGAGCTAAAATATAAATCCCATGGAGACCCTCCAGAGAGGTAAGGCATAATCTTGAGCAAGAGCCACCACACTTCTTGATGAAGAGACATCTCGCGCCCCTTTCTTCTTCTGCCACCTTCTCTCCATTTGTGCTCTACAAAATTTGCTGACTTAGGCATCGGAGGGTTATCCCCAGGGACTCCTCCCCTGGGCACCCCTGACCTGCTTCCTTCCTGGTAGTTACTAAAGCGTGGTGATCGCAACCAGAGATCCTCTACCTCAGGGCGCCCACGAGATCACCCCTCTTCAACACATGTCTTTAAACCATACCCTATGGCCCATTATAGTTGTAGTGATATATATTTATAAATATTTCTCAAAGCCCATTAATATCATGCAATTCTTTATTTCAGGCATCTATATAATCGCAAGGGTTTTATTATTATTATTTTTTATTTTTAGGAAAAAAATTATTTTACCATTATTTTATCCAGAGTGCTACACCCTCCCCCACTTAAAAGAATTTGGTCCCCAAATTCAATTGCACGCATGGAGACATGGATGGTGCCGAGAACTTACAGTCTAAAATAGCTCGGGAAATCTCTTTCGCATCGATTCTTCAATTTCCCACGTGGCTTCTTGTTCTAGGCAATTTTTCCATTGTACTTTCACCATGAGAATGGTCTTATTCCTCAAAACTCGAACCTCTCAATCAAGGATCTTCATTAACTTTTGTTCATAAGTAAGGTCTTTTTGTATTACCAAGTTGTAATGGTCGATGACATGGAAAGGATCGTGCACATACTTCCTCAGCATAGAAATATGGAATACATCGTGCACTTCTAATAGTTGCAGGGGCAAAGCGATGTGATAAGCTACCTCGCCAACTCTCTCCAACACCTCGAATGGTCCTATATATCTCGGTGTAAGTTTTCCCTTAACACCGAATCTTTGAATACCTCGTCCTGGAGAGACCTTGAGCAAGACATGGTCTCCAACTTGAAATTCCAGGTCTCTTCTCCTAATGTCAGCATACCTCTTTTGCCTTGTTTGTGCCACTTTGAGTCTTTCTTGAATGAGGTGTACCTTTCCGATTGTATCTCTTACCATATCTGTGCCTAGAAGCTATTTTTCACCGTCTTCATCCCAGCATATCGGTGAGGGGCAACTCATGCCATAAAGTGCCTCGAAAGGTGCCATTTGGATACTGGTCTGATAGCTATTGTTATAAGTAAATTTGGCCAGGGGCAAGTGGTCATGCCAGCTTTCGCTGAAATCGATAACACACGCTCTTAACATGTCTTCTACAATCTGGTTGGTTCTCTCGGTCTGACCATCTATTTGGGGATGGAAAGCAGTGCTAAAGTTGAGTTTCGTCCCGAGAGAGTGTTGTAGACCCTTCCAGAAATGGGAAGTGAAGCACGGGTCTCGGTCAGACATGATCGACACAGGTGTAGACACGCCAAAAATGATACTATGTTGATCAAATCTCATGTCACTATGTTAACGCCCCAGAGTGAACTTCAATATTTCTATAATATAAAGTTTTTCTATTTTTGTGTGGGTTTTATGATTTTTCTTGAAATTAACGACTCAAAGAGGGGCGTGTTTTAAATAACGACCTGAGCTAGGGCGTGTTTCAAAGAAAGGACGACTGGAGAAAGAGGGGTTAGTTTCTGATATTTGACGTATCCTACCCTAATTGAAATCAAAAATTAACGTCCCTCCCTGGGTCGTGTTTTGAATTAACGTCTCGCCTACAGGCGTCTCTTTATAATTTTCAAATAAGGAAGGTTTTTCTTACTAAAATTAAATCCAAGAATTGACGTCTTTATGCCAGTCGTTATTTCAATTAATGCCCTGACTCAGGTCGTCAATTTCAATTAACGCCTTGATGTGAGTCGTCTCTTTTCCTTCCGTGTCCTGCTTGAACTGCCCTTTCGTAGAGAGTCCCCTGCTCTGTTTGGTCATCTTGCTTGATTAGGGAACTGGAGACCTTGCCGTAGAAGGGTCTTGCCAGTTCTTATCCCCATTAGAATTGTGTTTTCTACCCTATAAATAGCCCCCTGGGTCGAGTTCGCGCGAAGAAGCAGAGCTGTTAGAAAAAAGAGAGAGTTGTTAGCTGTGAATTGTTAGCTGTTAGCCGTGAGGAAGAAAGAGAGTAGCAGCTAAGAGAGATTAACCCACAGAGGGCGCTCAGGAGAAATTTTCTTCTGTAACATCCTTGTTACTTCGGTGCTCTGCTTCTTCCTGTTGTGTCAGCCGCAAGTTCAACTTGGTTTTTCTCCCTTTACTATTGTCAGGAACAGCAGGGAGTTCTTTGCATCAATTTACTACTTCATCATTGTTCATCATATTTAGTTTGCATTAGGTCTACATCATATCTCTTTCCTTCCCTAACTTTCTTAGGGGTTTTAAAATAACCAAAAGGTGCACACTTTATGCTCCACTTTCATCATCATATTACTCTTTTGGATTGATACTACACACACTTGGCTAATCCCTCCTCTTTTGATTGTTTGTTCTTTGTTTAAGGGTAATCAAGAGGAAAACCCCCTTCATCGGCCGGCCGGTAGAAGGAGGAGGACGGAATCTACACTCATCCCGCATCCTATTTTCACCAGGTATTCGCGATCAATCTCCCTTCTTTTGAGGTAACCCCTCTGGCGATCACACTCCAATAGCAATCTTTTGCTCCCCTTTATTCCCTTTATTTCACTATTTATCTTCCCTATTTATTTATTTTTGATGTGAAAAACACGATTCACAAATTGGCGATCACGGTGGGACTTCCACTATTTTTCTTTTGATTACCCTCTCCTGTTGGCACCCACGTGTGCCCTTTCCCATTGGCACCCATGTGTGCCCTTTCCTATTGACACCCACGTGTGCCCTTTCCCTTAGGTACCCACGGTACCCCTCCCCTATGCCTCACGGGCACCCTCCATTGTGCACACTGCACACCCACACCCCTCGGATTAGCCAGTTTGTGTTCTCTGTGTTTTCTTAATTAACGCCTCGCATTAAGGCATTTTTCATGAATTAACGCCTTTACTCAAGGCATCTTTCTCGCATTTAATGCCTTTTGCAAAGGCACCTTTTTATATAGCGTCTTCTGCTTTCTCACTCTCTGAGAATTGACGCCCCTCCCTGTGGGTGTCCTTTATCTATCCGGCGCCTTTCTCCCAGGCATCTTTTGCACAATCCGCGCCTCACACCAAGGCGTTTCTTGAGCACTGTCCGACAGGACTTCACAGATTAGCGACAGCCACGCTGTCGTGTTTCCTTATTGTAGCGACTTCTGCCAAGTCGCTTTCTACCTGTGTGTTAACAGAAAGTTGCTTGATCTGTTTGTTTATGCTGGATTGATTCACATATTCATTATCTGATTATACCTACTTGCTCTGCTTATATTATTCTGCATTTTGTGGCATTTGGTTGCGAGACCTCCTCTCTCTACACTACGATTCCACACACCCTTCTTGGAATTGGAACAACCCTCCATTGAGCATTCCGTCTCTTTGGACCGAAAATTCCTTTTCCAAGACCTCCGTAAGTCCCCGCACCCGTGGATTCCCTCACGGACGCCGGGCTGGTTGTACCTTCAAGTACTCGGAGTTTAGATAGCCCACCGTTGGTGAGGAGAGAGAAAGAACCTAGTTAACCCGGATATCACAACCAAAACTAACAACTAAGTTCTACACTACAAAGAGAGAGGATTGTGCATCAATTTAATTCACTCTAATCTCAAACTTGAATCTAAAAGCTTGCGTTCATTACAACTTGTTTGCATTACTTGATTGGATTGAGTGATTACTGCAATTATAATTCCTCCAAAATAAGCTTCTTTCTCTGCTTAAACATGCAACTCCGTTCAGGTAAGATCATCAACATGGCAAGTTACGGGTACTCTTATGATGATGTGGAAGAGAATATTTTTGATCAATCTTATGAGACACCCCTCCAAGATTCCATCTATCATGAGGGAAACTACCCTCCGTCTCAGGTTCATTATTCTCAAATTCATGTGGTTGACACCACAACTCACGAGGTTGAACCCTCTTCTCAAGCTTTACCATCCAATCAGAACACATCGGGGAACACCTCCCCTTCTTTCAATGTCAATGATTTAATTCATGCATTATCTCAATTGGACGATTCCCAGCGGCAAGCAGTTCAGGCCGCTTTGAAAGGGAAATCTATTCCCTCTTCATCTTCCAATCCCCCTCCGGCCGCGAGTGGCCATCACATTGTTAATGACCAGGCGGTCTTGCACAAACCCCCCTCTTGTCCACCAACGCCCGGTGCGGCCATGCCGGCCCAACAGGCAAGTTATTCCGCGGCTAGGCCCCAATTCTTTCAACCTCCCCAAATTCTAAGGACGCCTATGCCAAATACCTTCATTCCAAATTCGACCCCAGTCGAGTCAGATACCAATGCTCTACTCCTTCAGAAATTGGCTAGCATGGAAGAACAACTCAACAAGGTTACTGCTGCCAAGAATGCTCCAGAGATCTCTCTGCCTACATTGCCAGTTTTTCACTTACCACCTTCTGAGATGCCAAATTTTCGACGATACAATGGAACTGGCAATCCATTTATTCACTTGAAGGATTTTATGTATGAGACCTCCTTTTGGCAGGGCAATAAAGCCTCATTAGCTTATTTGTTTAGAAGGTCTTTAGAGGGGCCAGCCCTCGAGTGGTTTTATTCCTTGGACCGACAGATGCCAGCAATTTTGATGTGGTTCAAAAGAAATTATTGCAGAAATATAGGGACCGGGTTGGACCCTCCCTATCTGTTACGGACTTGGTTGCAGAGAAAATGAAGCCCGAGGAGGACTTCAGCATATTTGCTGATAGATGGCGATCAATGGTCGAGAAATTGAAAGATACTTTGTCAGAACCAGAGCAGGTTAAGATGATTATTTCAAATGCAACCCCTCAGTTCCGGCATATATTAGCCATGAACAGATTGACTACCATGGAGGAACTCTATGAAAGAGCTCGATATATTCAAACTCAGATGAAGGATTCGCCCATCATGGGCATGTTCGAACCGAAACCACGGTTGGTCAAGAAGAATACAAATGTCAACAATAGCGGGCCCACGACTGAGGGCACCGTCATCAATGAGCAAGTTGGTGCGGTCGGCAACCCCACACCTTTTCGCCAATCTAACCCACGACCTCCGCCACCTCCACAACAAAACACCCTCTTCCACTCACCCCCACAACACCAATTTGCTCCTCAACCTTCCCTTGCTCCTCCATGAAACCAAACGCCACATGCAGATCCCTCAGCTCCGTAACAGTACCACCAAGTACCGCCACCCACCAACTATGGCCCGCAACAACAACAGCAAAGGAGACCACTTGGCCCCAAAAGGGCCCATTATCCACCATTGCCAGAAAGTCTCCCAGATATATTTAATGCCCTGATGGCTACTAATCTACTCATGTTACCAAAAGAAAGGACAGCGTGGCCCGCTAATGTTGGCACGTCCCGCTATTGTATTTTCCACCGCTCCCCTGGTCACAATATTGACCATTGCTTTCACTTCAAGGACTACATTTATGATTTAAATGACCAGGGCGGTATTAATTGGGACGAGAAGAGACAATTCATCGCTGCTATGAAAGTAAGAAGGCCTCCTCGGTAATAGCAGGCTCAGCAGCCGCAGCAACCAGCTCCACCAGTACAATAGCAAGCTCCAGCACCTCAGCAAGATATGGGGATTGTCCACAACCCACTGCCGGAGCACCAAGCAAATCAGCATGTGAACCCAGTCACGTCTCTCCATGAAGTAGAGAGAGGGCAGGGATGGCACGACGAAAATGCCTCTGTCGGGGCATTCAACCATAATTCAAATCAACCTCCGCGCCTCTTGCGCACGCTTCCTTCTTCTTCTACCCCTCAATTAAGTCGCCCCCTTCTGCGCCCCGTTAACCCATCTGTCCCCAGTAATTCCTTATCCTTGCCAACCCGGTCTCTCCTTACCCGTCCACCATGACCACAGCCTCCGACGCAGCAAACTCCATCATCCGCCACCAATCCTTCGCCATCACCATCTAGGCCACTCCTCATTCGCCCGTCACCAGCACCGATTACATCCACCACCACCACTCCTCCGCCGGCAAGGACACCTCCACCATCAGCTCAACCACCATTTATACCCCGACCTCTCCTTGTTCAACCCGCTAGCCCTTCCCACACTCCAACACCCCCTTCCACCCCTATGCCTCCTACGGGTGCTTCTCTTTTGAACTCTTCACTAATACTCCCTACGGGGGCTTCTTCTTCAAACACTCCTCTACCACCTCTCAATGCTAACGCCCCTTCTTCTTCTTCCAATACTCCCCCCATCCTTGTCCCGACAGAGGTGCGCCAAACCATAGCACCGCTCCGCAGTGGACGGATGTTCCAGCGCATCTTTCCCCAGAGAGAGCAGGAGCCCGCACAGGGGCCAAATGAACAAGAACAGGAGCAAGAGTCCGTGCCAGGCACTCAATATGATTTACTGAAGCATCTCGACCGGACTCCAACAAGAATTTCTATTCTAGAACTGATCAAGAGGTCAACAACCCATCAATTGTCCTTGAAAGAATATTTACAGAAGGTTATGGTCAATGAAGACATCCCGGTCGAGCACATAACTACAGTCTTAACGCCCGCTAGCGGTCAGCCAGCAATTACTTTTTATGAACATGAATTGGCACCTCAACCAGCAAGAAAGTATGCTTTATGCATCACAGTGGATATCAATAAGGTGGCAGTAAAGCAATGTTTGGTAGACACTGGGGCATCCATCAATGTATTGCCGCCAAGCACTTTGAAGAGGTGCAGCATTCCAGAAAATCAGATTCGGCCATCTACCATAACTGTCACAGCATACGACAATACTAAGAAGCCTCCTCTGGGCATGATAACATTAAAGGTTAGTTTGGGTCCAGCTACAATCACAGTAGATTTTCACATATTGGACATGGATCCAACATTTAATGGCATCCTGGGTCCCCCCTATATTCAACAGCTAGATGCAGTGCCCTCTACAAATCATCAATGCCTCAAGTTTCCACATAAAAGCCGCATTATTAAAGTCACTAGCATGCCAATTCTGCCAGATGAAGACATACACTTAGCAACGTCAGTTCCTTCTATTTGTCCTTCCAACAAGCTGTTGCTATCAGTATGGGATATCCCTCACCCAAGGCCGATGCCACCCGAGACAGTTACAACAGTTGCCATGACACCCCTAACTTCCAAGGGGAAGAAGAAGAAAAACACAATGAACACCCCGGGATGGAATATTTTGGTGAAGATGGGGTGCCAGGTCAGCAAAGGCCTGGGTGTCAATTGTCAGGGCAAAACTAGGCCTGTCAAGTCACAGAAATTGATTGCACGAGGCGGTCTAGGCTACAAAGGGCTGAGCAAAGATGAAAATGAACCATGGGTAGTCATGACATCCACTCTGAAGACGGATCGCCAACCACTTACATGGACATTACAGACACATTTTATTAAAGGTGGCGTCCAAGATAATGAGCAGACAACAATAATCACTTCCATGTTAGACTGTCAAGATGTTCATGCTAGACAGTTTTCTCGACATATTGCTCCACTGGTTACATACAAAGCCCTGGAATCTCTAAGGCCTGATAAGAGGAGGAAAATGGATGATCCATAGTGTGACTGGTATAGATGGTTTGATATGAATGACATTACTATTGCCTTAAGCTGTCTCTTCATGCCGACAGATCCGGAATGGCCGCCACTGATCCACGACTTGATTGAAAAGCCTGTTGTGATAACAGACAAGAGGCAGCTGCTGAGTGATTACACAGATACTGGAGAGCCTGATGTGCCCTATGAAGAAGGTTTCACAATAGACAGGCTGTGGGCCGGCCTTTTCTCTCTCACTTCTATGCATCCGTCTCTTCTTTCTTCTCTACATTCTCAATTGTTTTCTCACGTGCCGAGACCACCTCCGATCATGATCAACTTTTCTCCAAATTCAATGCAAGTCTCTCTTCCAATTCCTCCCTTGCTCCTCGAGCAATTTTCCAAACTCTCCATCACACCTCCGCATGGGTCATCCTTGATTCAATCTTTCTCCAATCTTTCAATCTCCACTCCTCCTTCTATTCTCCCTTCACACTGCTTTCTTCTTGAAAAAGAAAATAAAAATGAAGATAAAAACAAAAATAAAAAATAAAAAAAATGCCAAAATTCCAACTTGTCAAACCTCCATCTCTTTTGAGGAGACCTCCTATCTCCTTCCTGAGGGTGTCCCGACCCAGGGACCGCTCTTCCAAGATTCATTGATCAACCTTTTCCACCCCTCCTGCGAGGGGTCCTCATCTGTATCCCCTCCTGTATCTACTTTTTCACCCCCTCCCCTTTCTTTTTCTAATGATCAAGCTAGTTGCTCTTCTTCTTCTAATAATAAAATCCATGGGGTAGTTTCACATAGGAAATCCAAGGGTAAGCAAATTCCCCGTAGATTCTTGTTAGAATTGGCTACAAGATGCCGGGCATGCTCAACCCTCCCCGAATTTCTAGAGAATCCGATTATCCTGCCAGAGTTAGAATATGAGGATACTTGTGCTCCTTATGAGGGTTTTGGTGTCTATGAGATTATGAATGATGAAGACCTTGTTGAAGAGGGGGATGAAAGTTATGAAGAATAAGAGGACGAGGCTGATGCCCTTGCTAGTGGCATGAGAAGATTTGACGAACCTTCAGCATCAGTAGAAGAGCCTACCAAAGAAATAAATCTGGGTACGGAAAAAGACCCTAGGATTGTCCTCATCAGCAAGAATTTGCCGCCTGCCGAAGAGGAGGCGCTTCTTTTGGTACTTCAAGAATACAAAGACACGTTTGCATGGAGTTATGAAGATATGCCTGGATTAGACCCAGCGCTCGTTGAACATCGGCTTACACTTAAGCCTGGGTCTGTCCCGATCAAACAACGGTTGAGACGTTTTCACCCTAACATGGCTTTAAAAATGAAAGAAGAGGTCGACAAGCTTCATAAGGCTAAATTTGTTAGAGTTGTCCTCTATCCGAACTGGGTGGCTAACATCGTCCCGGTCATGAAGAAAGATGGAAAGGTTCGGATTTGTATAGACTTTCGGGACCTCAACCGTGCGTGTCCTAAAGATGACTTCCCCCTCCCTCATATTGATGTTTTGATTGATAATATGGCAGGATTTGAGACTCTCTCCTTCATGGATGGTTTTTCGGGTTATAATCAGATTCGCCTGGCTGAAGAAGATCAAGAGAAAACGTCATTGACTACACCATGGGGTACTTACTGCTATGTGGTCATGCCTTTTAGACTCAAGAATGCTGGAGCCACCTATCAGAGGGCTATGATGGCAATTTTTCATAATATGATTCATATTTATATTGAGGTGTATGTGGATGACCTGGTGGTAAAATCAAAAACAAGGATTGAGCACCCTGGGGTTTTAGCTAAAGTCTTGCAAAGATCACGAGAATATCAGTTGAAAATGAACCCCAAGAAGTGCGTATTTGGTGTTTCATCAGGGAAGTTGCTTGGGTTTATTGTCAGTAAAAGAGGAATTGAAGTTGATCCCAATAAGGCAAAGGACATCAGAGATATGCCTCCTCCCAAGAATTTGAAGGAAGTTCGAGGATTAATCGGGAGGTTGCAATTTATTCGCCGCTTCGTCTCCCAGCATTCACAAAGATGCAGGCCGTTTTACGAGCTTACTAAGCCGGGGGTCAAGTTTAATTGGGATGACAAGTGTCAGGCAGCTTTTGATGGATTGAAGGATTATCTGGCCAATCCTCCTATCCTGAGGCCGCCAGTTCCAGGCAAACCACTCGTTCTCTATGTTTCTGTCCTGGATGACTCTGTGGGTGCTGTCCTAGTTCAAGTGGATGAAGAAGGGAAGGAGAGGGCAGCATACTACTTGTCTAAACTTCTCAACCCTTGTGAGCAGAGGTACTCAGCCATGGAAAAGACTTGCGCTGCTTTAGTCTGGGTAGTTCAGAAGTTAAAACATTATTTCTTAGCTCACGAGGTTCACCTCATTGCTCGCATGAATCCGATTAAATTCCTTCTTGAAAAATCTATCCTTACCGACCGGTTAGCACGCTGGCAAAGTTTTCTCTCTCAATTTGACATCACTTACATTCAGCAGAAAGCAATCAAAGGTTACGCCATCGCCGAACATCTTGCTCACCACCCTCTCCCTCGATTTGATCCTGTCAATTCAGAGTTTCCAGATGAAGAACTAATGTCCATTAATCAACCCCACGATCCTATGTGGACATTACATTTTGATGGAGCTCTAAATTCCCAAGGAAGAGGGATCGGCATGGTTCTTTTAACACCAGAAGGGGTCACCATCCCATTTGCTGCTCAGCTCACTTTCCCTGTCACAAACAATATAGCTGAGTATGAGGCCCTTTTGGCCGGTCTTCAAACCGCTCATAAATATGGTGTTACCCAATTACGAATCGTGGGTGACAGTCAACTCATTCTACGCCAGGTGCTTGTCAAGTGCCGCACTATCAATCCTAAACTCAAGCCCTACCAGGAACTTGCTTCAGCTTATGCCAAACTCTTCACCAAGTTGATCTTCGTCCATGTCCCTCGAAGCCAGAACATCTTAGCTGACGCTCTTGCCTCTTTGGCCTCGGCTTTAGTCTTTCCTCCCCAACGAGATTTTCACGTTCCTCTCATTCATCAGCGTGACACTCCAGCTATTAAGGATTGTGCATTCCTCGACATTAGGGACGAGGTGCTCGAGAAGGTCAGGCAAAGTGAAGCTCTTAAAGGCAAAGAGGTCATGTTGTTAGATTGGGAAGAAGAATTGGCTGATGAGGAGAAACCTTGGTATTTTGAGATTGCCAGATATTGCAATGATCAGTCCTATCCTAAAGAAGCCACTGTGGAAGAAAGGAAAGCAATCAGAAGAGTGGCTCAACGTTATGTTTTGGTTGGAGGTGTGCTCTATAGAGGAGGGCTCACGGGTGTTTTATTAAGATGCCTCGACGATGATGAATCCTGGAAGGTCGTAGAAGAGGCGTATTCAGGAGTGTGTGGTGGTCACGTGAATAGCCAGATGCTAGCTAAGAAGATCCTTAGGCTAGGATTCTATTGGCTAACTCTAGAAGAGAATTGTTCCATCTATGTTCGAAGGTGTGTTAAGTGCCAACTACACGCCGACAAGATTCATTCTCCTGCTTCTTCACTCCATCCTATGTCCTCCCCATGGCCTTTCTCCATGTGGGCTTTCGATATCATTGGACCTCTTGGTGACTCGAACCTCCTCACGAAGCAAAAATCATTCATCCTCACGGCAACGGAATACTTCACCAAGTGGGTGGAAGCGGAAGCATTCGTGGAGATCAAAGCATCAACCGTCTGCAAATTCATAATGAAGAACATCATCACAAGGTTCGGCATCCCGAGTACTATCGTCACTGACAATGGACCTCAATTCATCTCTCAAGAGCTCAAGGATCTCTGCAACAGGTATAACATTGCACTGCATCATTCTTCTCCCTATTATCCACATGGCAATGGCCAAGCAGAGGCAACTAATAAAATCTTGATCAAAATTGTTAAAAAAATGTGTGAGGCTAATAAATTTTCGGATTGGCCAGACAAGCTAGTCGAAGCTCTCTGGGCCTATCGCACTTCCATTCGTACCCCCACTGGGCAAACCCCTTTCGCCCTTACTTATGGAATGGAGGCGGTAGTTCCTTATGAGATTCTCATTCCCTCTCTGCGAGTACAATTGGACAAGGAATTCTCTATTGATGAGCGTCGTGATTCACTCCTTGCCCAGTTGGAACTCCTAGATGAGAAGCGTCTGGTCGCCGCTGAGCATGCGCGCGTTTATCAAAATAGGCTTTCACGTTTTTATCAAAAGAAAGAAATTGAGAGAAAATTCAAAATCGGTGAGATGGTAATCAAGAGAATCTTTGTAAAACCTGGCGGCCCCCGTTCAAAACTCCAACCAAACTGGGAAGGACCATTTGTTATAAAAGATGTTTATCCTGGCAATGCTTATAAATTGATTAATGCTGAAGGAGAAGAGCTAGCTCATCCTTGGAACGGGCTGTACCTTAAGAAATACTACCCCTAATCCAAAATCAAAAAAAATATAGAATTATCCAAAATCCAAAAACAATATATTGAATTTTTCAGAATCCAAAAAAAATAGAAATTTCCAAAATCCCAAACAAAATAGAAATTCTCCAAAATGCCAAAAAAATCGTTGCCATGGCGTACAAGCACGCAAGGTCTGAAAGGTCAAATTTCAGTATTCATTCGTCAGTCTTGTTAACTAAAGTGGGGTCGACACCCACACACACTACACGCTTAAACCTCGAACTCAACCGGTGCAAAATCCAATGGAAAGTCAAAACCTGACTAATGGTGAAGACAATACCCATTCTTTTCCTCTTCGGCCCATAAGGGAGGAAGGAAGGTCTCGGGGTAGACCCACTAAGCCTATCCGCCGCCTTAGTAAGTGAAAGTCAGGGCCCAAAAGGGAACAAAATGCCGCAAAAGCCCAAGTACAATTAGGTTTTTTTATCAATGCAAATCAGTTCCAAAGTGAAAGTCAAATCATGAAAAGAAAAGCATGTCAAGAGGGTAAATTCCCGCAAGGAAAACCTTGGGCGTATGCATGCAATATAAAAAAGGCAAAAGGCAACAAAATTTCCCTATGCCAAAGACCGAATCCCAACAGGCATAGGGTAGGGGAGGTGCTTTTACCTCGAGCTTTTCAGAATCCCTTATGGGCTTCCTTATATTTTCTTTCATCTCTTTCTTTGTGGTAAGTCATAAACTAGCACGATGGTCGAGACTGACCTAGGAGATTGCACCGTGCGAGATCTTGCGTATAAGTTTAACCACTAGCACGTCGACCCCTTTTTAATTAATCAAGAAAGGTCAATGAATCCTCAATGACGACCATGTATGACCCAGTGCCCTAGTAGCTTTGTCAACCTAATTCTGAAAACAGCAAAACTAACGCCTCTGAGTGAGGCACCTTTTATGTAATTAACGCCCGAGTCGAAGTCATCTTTTATCAAATAACGCCTTTAGATAGGTCATCTTTTTTAAAAAAAATCAAACTCTTTACCAGAATTAACGACCGTCTCTGAGGGCGTCTTCTACACAAATAATGACCTAGTCTAAGGCGTCTTTTTTGGAAAATAAATGAAAAAAAAAGAGAGAGGAAAGAAAATGAAAGAAAAAAATGGTGGTTTATCCTTCATGATGTGTGCTTGCATTTTTACATGGACATCTTTTGTTATGGGTTGCATATGTGTGCTTGTGTGATGCATCTCCCTTTATTGGTTATTTCATTTACCTTATTTGATTAAAGGCTTGGCCCCTTGACCCGTCATCAAGGTCAAAAGTAAAGACATCCCTTGCTTATTGAGCAAGGGGCCAAGTCGAACAGATGAATTAACATGTTTGTTCAAGTGTGAACTACAGCTGCAAGTACAGGGCAAAGTGAAGCAAAAGCAAAGAACGTGGAAAAGAAGCGAAGTACACAACCACAAGTACACAACTACACAAGTGCTCAGGTAACAAAAATTTTAATCTCATATATATATATGCATCATAAATATCTGAGTACAGGTGTGAGGGTGGAGAAGTACAAGTAAGTCTCTCTCAGCTCTCGCCTCCACCCTCCTCTCTCCTACTCTCTACCTCGTCCTCGCCGTCCCGAGGTGGCGCTGGTGGAGGGGGCATGGGCCCCCGTGAAGAAGCTGGAACTCGAACCTGGCCCCCTGCCTCGCTCCTCTCTCGAAGAGAGGAACCCGCCACGAAGGTAGAGCTAGTGAAGCTGTACCCTGCAGCTCGCGCCCGCTCCCGCCCTCGCTGAAGACGCTCCTCTGACGCTCGTAGCCGCTCCTGGGTAACGGCTAGCTGGGTCCTCAAGTCTGCCAGCTCACGCTCGCGCGCTGCCACCTGCTCCTGGTACCGGGCACGCTCTGACTGCTGTAGCTCGTGGTGACGCGCACGGTCTGCCAGGTGCTCCTCACGCTCCCGAGCACGCTCCTCGCGCTCTAGCGCACGCTCTCTCCGCTCCAGCTCAAGAGCGACCCGCGGCTCTGCTACGTCCTAAGGCAGCTCCTCACGCCGCCTCAAAGCCCTCTCCAGCTCCGCGACCCGCTGCTCACGGATCGCCAACTCTGCCCCAGCCAGGGCAGCCTGGGTTCGTGCCGCCTGTAACTGAGTGGTCTGCAAACAGGTAAACAAATCATCAGTTCCACATTTTAATGCAATAATTCAATAATTCATGAAGTAAGCAACACATGACTGTAAAAGAAGTAAAACTCACCAGCGCGGCCATCACCTGCTGTCCCTCGTAGACGCAAGTAAGAGCGGCTCGAAGCTCCTCAGTTTGCAAAACACAGTTTTCATCAGCATAATGATAAATAATCAATATCTGAATGAGGTCTGAGTTTTGGTTTTACCCGTGTGGCAAGGTCGCACTCTGCCGCCTCAGCCCGTGCCACTGCCCCCGCCAGCTGCTCCGCTAGTGCAGTCACCCCTGCACTAGGCCCTCTCGAGCTAGAGGCCTCTCCTGTATCTCTCCCTGCTGCTCCCTGCTGGGCACGCTGCATTCATTAGGATTGTTAGTGGCTAATCATCAATAATTCAGGAAAAAAAATTCATTTGCATATACAAATAAATTAAACACTCACCAAGGTCTCAAGGTCTGCCCGTGTGGTGGCCAGCTGTGCCTCCATGCTGTGTAGGTGGGCCTGTGCATCCATCGCTGCTATGTCTCGTGCATCCTGCATCCATTACACATCGGTTGCTTGATAGATATACATAAGCATTCACATTTAATTGAAGAATAAGTGCATTCATACATACCCCTAGGACCCTCATCTGGGGCCTACCGGTGTAAACCTCCTAGTAGCGCCGGAGGTACTTGGAGCTGTCGGTCGCCCGTGAGGTGACTCGGGTCCCGCCTCGCTGCCAGTTCGCGTACTGGTCAGCGAACCGCACTCTCCAGTCAATCTCCTTGGTGCGACCGCGTGTCTTCTTTCCAATCCCTCACGGCTCTCCGACCTCTATCCACTCCTGGTGGAGGCCGAGTGTCCTCATCACCAGCGTAAGCCGTAGTGGCTCAATCTCGCTCAAGCAATGAACCCAGAGCTCGTGCTCAAAGCGAGGTCGGCCCGCTACGACCCACGGCTGGCCCTCATCGGTCATCCTTTCATAGGGTCTCCACCGCACCTGCATCCACAAAACAAACATTCATTATCATCCATCATATCACATTCTATAACATAAACACAATAAGAAAAAATTGCATTATGCATACCAGTGAAGGAGGGAAGTCGCGGAACTCCCTCCGTAACACCCACAGCTCGTAAGAGAGTGGGGCTCCGAACACGACCAGCAGCCAGCGTCGCGCCAGAGGGAAAGATCGCTCACCTCCAGGTCGTAGGTCGACGCGCCCCATAGGCATGTACAGATGGCTCCAAACCTGCATCCATGCATCATATTAGCAAAACATTCATACGCATATACATTCAAACATTCAAACAAAGAAAAACATACCTAAAGAAAAGGTGAGAAGCCACTGACAGTCGTCTCTCGTCCTGTCCCCATAGACAGGTCGGCCATCATGTGCGCCAGTAGTGCCGCTCCCCAGGCGTATCTGTCGACTCCCCCCAAGTCCTCGAGTATCCCTAGGAATTGGCAGTTGATGACGTCGCCCTTCGTGCCGAGCAATAGCCTCCCGAGCATCAAGAAAAGAAACCTCCTCAGATCTCTGTCTGCCCTCTCTCTGTCAGCCGGGTCCTGGCAATAGGCTGCCCTAGCCCCGTCCATCAACCTCTGCGAAAACTACTCTAAAGACTCCCTGGGTCTCTGCCTAGCATCTCCCAATCCCATAGCTGTAGTGAGGTCGGTACGGAAGACGGTCCTGCACTCGCTAGGTGTCTCGTAGACCATCTCTAACCCTAGCAGTCTCTGAGTAAGCTCGGTATAGTCAGAATAGGTGATCCCACTCACAGCCTCCCCATCTACTCTCAGCCCTGTGATCCTAGCTACATCCTCTAGGGTGGGGATCATGTGACCCCACGGCATCAAGAATGCCCGGCTCGTCCTGTCCCATCTCTCTCTCTCAGAACCTGGATCAGTGCTAGGTCGGGTCTGACTGGCTCTATGCTAAGGAAAGCCCCGAACCCCATGGCATCTACCCTAGCTCAATGAAACTCGGGGAGGCCGTGGTATGCTGCCCAGACCTGGACCCATGAGATGCGTGTCCTCATCAACCCCTGCATGCATAAAAGAAAGTTTTTTTTAATTTTCATGTGTAAATTCGTTTAATTGCCTTGGTTGAGATTTTTGTTGTTTGATTTAATTAACGACCAACCTCGGGTCGTGGCTTGCTTGATTAACGCCCCTGAGTGTGGCGTTATTTCTAAATGGGTTCTTGATGAATCTATGTGCCTGTTGAATTAACGACCCAGCCAGGGTCGTTGTTTATCTAAGAAACGCCCCGGTGGGTGGCGTGGTTTTGAAATTAATTTCTAAGTTCCCAAAAGGTTTTTTTAATTGACGCCCATCCCTGGGTCGTCATTTTCTTAAGTAGCGCCTCTGAATGGGATGCTTTTCTTAAATGAGTTTTTTGGGCCTAGAAATATATTCTAGAATTATTTAAATTGATGACCACCCCTATGGTCGTTATCTGTTGAATTGACGCCCCGATGGGGGGCGTTGTTTTCCAGGTTTTTTTTTGAAAATAAAATAAAAACAGCATGCGAGATATAAATCAAGGCATAAATATTGAAGAAATAATTGGAAAAAACTGAGAAGCATGAAAATAATAAGCATGATGCTAAACATGGTAATTCAAATTCACGACATGCTAAAGGGCGTGTTCTCATGGAGATCAGTTATTTTTCAGAAAAATAAAATGAATGGACGACCCAGGGTCGGGCGTCTTCTTCCTAAATCGTGACACCCCTGGGGGCGTCTTCTTTCTGAGTCCCTGATTTTCTTCTCCCCGAGAGCTATGAAAAAAATGGAAGAAATGAAATAGAAAAAAAAATGGAAATGGGGTTGAGGCCTACCTTGTTTCACTTGGGTCCTGATAGCTCTCCCCGGAGTTCGGGCCTTGGTTGCCGTGGCCGCCGGGGTTGGCCGGGGCGAGCAATGGCCGCCGCCGTGGCTGGCGGTTCCTCATTCCCTTCTTCCCCTCCTTGTTCTTCTTCTCCCTCTTCGCCTTCGTCTTCCTCTTCTTCACTTTCATCTTCTTCATCTCCCACGGCCTCGTCATCGTCGTGTTCTCCCTCGTCGCCGGTCACCACCGTCGGTGCCTCCTCGGCCGCCGCGGGAGGAGCCTCCTCCTCGACATGGGCGTGATCGCCCTCCAAGTCCACGATGTCAGGGGCAGACACCCTCTGCCGCTCGAGTGCGCCACCACTGGCCATTGCTTAGGGAGGTGAGGGTTTGAGAGATAGAGGGTGAGAAAGAAAGAAGGGGGGTTTTGGTTCGGTTAGGGTTACAGGAAGAGAAGAAGAAAGAAATGAACGAAGGAAGAAGAAGAAAGGAGGGAAAGCAAAGCTGAACGGTCAAAAAGAATTAACGACCCCGTCAAAGTCGTGTCTTGTTAAAAAGACGACTGGACCAGAGGGCGTCTCTTCCATTGTTAACGACGCGCTTTGAGGCGTTATTTCGTTTCGCATGGGGAATGGCAGACGTCGTCAGAGGCATTTAATGGGACTTGATTGACATGATAGGAATAATGATTACTATTTTTGATTAACTACGTGCCTGAAGGCATCGTTTACGTGAAACGTGGCTTACCCTAAGGGGTGATTTTTGGATCTTTAACGAGTAATTTTTGAAATTTAAATCAAGGTAACGCCTTGTCCAAAGTCGTGATTCAGTTAACGCCTATTGCTGAAGGCGTCAATTTTGAGAGCCGATTAATGAGAAACGACATATACTGAGGCATCACTTTAGGAATTGACGGCATTAACTAAGTCGTTATTCAGAGCAGAATCACAGATTGTTGGAAGAACTGATCAGAAACATTGTAATTGGCTCAATTTGAATGTTATTATTGATTATTTAATGAAGGAGATTACAATGCACTTAATGAGCCACCTTGGGCCTCAAGCTTCTTAAAGCTATTACATATGATTTCCACTGATCTCTGTCTTCTTCCAAGTTCTCCACAGAGTGATGAGTCTTGCAAATTTTCCACAGAGCTTGGGTGGTGGTGCACTCTTCGCATCTTCATTGTTGCCGATGTCTCTGGTTTTGATAGGAGGAAGATGAGATGGGTTCTCAAATAGTTGCCGTGGGAGCCCAAGTTGAGGAAGGCATCGGTGAGAGTTGTATAGCACAAATTCCGTGCCACCTACGAGCCGAAGATCCGTGCCGGGAGAGAATCGTGCGCGGAGTTCCTGCATTTTGAGTAGTCCCGGGGCGCATGAGAAGAGGTTCTTTGGCATTACTTTGAGGTGTTCCCTCCATTCCGCTCTCTTTTTAATTTGAGGTATCCGGTTCATCACTCTATTGCTTATCCCCAGTGAGCCGGTCATATAGGAAAGTGGGCTTTTAGAGAATATCCTTGATGGTTGTTGGGTCTCCTCACATGGATCGAATTTAAAGTGGAGATCTACCCAACTTGATAGTGCAAGCATGCATCCATAGATTGGTCTCCCCATTGCCACCGAAGTGAGCCCACTATATAGGAAGGCTAATATCGCTGGTCCCACTCTCTCTCCTTCCCATAGGCTAATTATTGCGCTTAATTGGGATTAATCCAAGAAGTCTTCCATGGAGGGGAATAAGATTGCTCCCGCCAAGCACACCACGAAAGCCTTTGCTACTCGCTCCACTTCTTCATCTTCTTTAGCTTGGTCGGATCGTTTGTAGACCCATGAGGCAAGTTTTAGGAGGTTGATTCCTTTGGTGGCTTTGATTTGGTTCACTAGGTTTGGGCTAGGAATCAAGCTTGTTAACAATTCGTGTGAGGAGATTTGCCTTGGCATGATGGCCATCTTCTCCTCATCTCCTTGCTTCATCTTCTTCAAGCCTAAGATCATCTCTAACTCTTCCAATAGGATGGTAGCTTCAAAGGTGGAGAATAGGAAGGTGTGAGTAGAGGGGTGCCATATCTCAACTAGAGCTCCTATAGCTGCCCAATCTAAGTGGATTTGGTCATAATGTTTGGCATGGGTAACTAGGCCTAGGAGGTGCCATCTAGATGTAAAAATTCTCATGTCAGATCTGAATTTGGAGAGTAAAAGGGGGAGCCACTTGTTCTTAGTATATCTCCTGGCTCCTGGAATATTTGGATAATCCTGTGGAAAAGGAAAAGAAAAGAAGAGAAGAGTACATAGGGTAAGAAGGTTGGGAGTGGTGAAGATAAAGGGGAAAGAACAGCAGGATAATTCAAACTCACATACCTGGTTCGATGTAATTCTGCTACTAAGGTGTCCGTTGATTTCTGAGAGCCTAGGAGTAGAAATCTTTGGCCGCTTGATAGCTCTCTCCATCTTCTGAGGTTATTTCAGTGACTGTCTGCAGAAGGAAGCCGAAGCAGGTGTAGCAACACCTGTGAAATCAGAAGCAGAAGTAACAGAACAAAGGATTTGGTTGATTTGCCGAGGGAAATTCCTTCTTGTTATAGAAGTTCGAAGGATCTTATGCCCGTTCGAAGCTGCAGAGACGATTACAAGTAGTACTGGGTTTTGCTTTCTGTTTCCTAGTCGGAAGCGTGGTGTTCGGAATTCGCAGTTAATTAACGCCGGTGTCCGGGGCGTCATTTGTTGAAATGACGACATGTCTAAAGTCGTGTTTTATTTAACGCCTACGTTCGGGTCATCACTTTATTGAGATCCCAAAAGAATTAACGCCTTGATGGTAGACGTCTTTTATATTTTAAACGCCCTCATGTCGGTCGTCTTTTATTCTTTTGACGCCATGAACTCCAGTCGTTATTTTATGGGTTTACATATTTTGTTCCTCCCTATGTTTTAATGAACTTAAGTGCTATATTTTGATTGGGATTACTTATGATTATGCACTTATGATCATATCATGCTTTGAATTGAGAGAACTAATGAACTTTTCAAGTGCAGAAGAGTGCAGGTTTCGAGACACAGGGGTGACTCATGGGAATAACATCATCCCACTCTTGTATTTCCTTCTTGTGAGCATTGTTACTATATGGTATTTTACGCTATTATAGCATATCAAGGACCTTGTGGTTCTGACGAACCTGGAATTTGAGTTCCCCTTCATTAAAAATAGTGATAATTCCAGGAGTATCTTGATCGCACGGATAGGCCGTTGAGTCATTAAAGGTCTGGGACGATGGTTCCACTTTCTGGGTTGATGCGCGGACAAACGGGCTTCGGCTTAGTGTCAGCGTAGAGATTTGGATTCTTGACCGAATCTAGGTGGCTTAACAATATTATCCTTGATTATTTTCTATTTTTAGTTTGTTTTAATTTTTCTTTTAGCCCAGCATGCATCATGTAGGACTTTGAGCTTCATGCTGAAAATCTTCATATTATGGCAATAATGAAGGTCACTCGCTCTTGATTGAGTTGACATGAGATATTCCACTCCAAATTGAGTACTTTATTCTCTCTGAGGCCGCTCAGGCTAGTTCCTTGAAAATACCTCTTTGCTGGGTCTTCATCTTAGTTCACTTTATCTTTTGCAAATTTACCTTGGTTGTAGCACGTCCACGTTGGCTGGTAAACGCTCTCCATTGGTGCCTCCCTGTCGTGCCCACACGCACATTTTACTTGTTTAGTTTAGTCTCCTTTGCCTAGCAAATCGATGTTTCCTTGGAATCACCCAAAGTTGCTTCACTCAGAATCTTGGAAAGATTTCAAAAGCCTAGTGTCACAGGCGTGTCACATCACACCTTGGCATCTACTTATCAGTTTGGTCCACTTCATTACACTCTCACTTTCATTACGTCTCACTCCCTTGCAAAGCAGACGCCAAGACGGGGCAGCTGTAGACACGCCAAAATTGATACTATATTGATCAAATCTCATGTCACTATGTTAACGCCCTAGAGTGAACTTCAATATTTCTATAATATAAAGTTTTTCTATTTTTGTGTGGGTTTTTATGATTTTTCTTGAAATTAACGACTCGAAGAGGGGCGTGTTTTAAATAACGATTTGAGCTAGGGCGTGTTTCAAAGAAAGGACGACTGGAGAAAGAGGCGTTAGTTTCTGATATTTGACGTATCCTACCCTAATTGAAATCAAAAATTAACGTCCCTCCATGGGTCGTGTTTTGAATTAACGTCTCGCCTACAGGCGTCTCTTTATAATTTTCAAATAAGGAAGGTTTTTCTTACTAAAATTAAATCCAAGAATTGACGTCTTTATGCCAGTCGTTATTTCAATTAACGCCCTGACTCAGGTCATCAATTTCAATTAACGCCTTGATGTGAGTCGTCTCTTTTCCTTCCGTGTCCTGCTTGAACTGCCCTTTCCTAGAGAGTCCCCTGCTCTGTTTGGTCATCTTGCTCGATTAGGGAACTGGAGACCTTGCCGTAGAAGGGTCTTGCCAGTTCTTATCCCCATTAGAATTGTGTTTTCTACCCTATAAATAGCCCCTTGGGTCGAGTTCGCGCGAAGAAGCAGAGCTGTTAGAAAAAAGAGAGAGCTGTTAGCTGTGAATTGTTAGCTGTTGGCCGTGAGGAAGAAAGAGTGTAGCAGCTAAGAGAGATTAACCCACAGAGGGCGCTTAGGAGAAATTTTCTTCTGTAACATCCTTGTTACTTCGGTGCTCTGCTTCTTCCTGTTGTATCAGCCGCAAGTTCAACTTGGTTTTTCTCCCTTTACTGTTGTCAGGAACAGCAGGGAGTTCTTTGCATCAATTTACTACTTCATCATTGTTCATCATATTTAGTTTGCATTAGCTATGCATCATATCTCTTTCCTTCCCTAATTTTCTTAGGGGTTTTAAAATAACCAAAAGGTGCACACTTTATGCTCCACTTTCATCATCATATTACTCTTTTGGATTGATACTACACACACTTGGCTAATCCCTCCTCTTTTGATTGTTTGTTCTTCGTTTAAGCGTAATCAAGAGGAAAACCCTCTTCATCGGCCGACCGGTAGAAGGAGGAGGAAGGAATCTACACTCATCTAGCATCCTATTTTTACCATGTATTCGCGATCAATCTCCCTTCTTTTGAGGTAACCCCTCTGGTGATCACACTCCAATAGAAATCTTTTGCTCCCCTTTATTCCCTTTATTTCACTATTTATCTTCCTATTTATTTATTTTTGATGTGAAAAACACGATTCACAACAGGGACTCCATGCAATCTAACAATCTCCTTGATATACACGACATCAAGGACATCAACCGACCATCGGCTTTTGATAGGCAAGAAATGGACCAATTTGGTTAGGCGGTCGATGATTACCCAAATTCCATCATGTCTGCCCCTAGACTTAGGCAAGCCCATGATGAAGTCAATGCCGATGTCTTCCCACTTCCACTTAGGAATATCTAGCGAATGTAGTTTTCCGGCATGTTTCTGGTGTTCTGCCTTCACTTGTTGGCATGGGACACAGCGAGACACGAAATCGCTACCTCCCTTTTCATATTGGGACACCAAAAAGGTCGTTTCAAGTCTTGATACATTTTAGTGGCTCCTGGGTGAATCGTGTACCTTGATCGATGAGCTTCTTCAAGAACCTTCTTCTTCAACTCGGGACAGTCCAGTACACATGTCCTTTCATGAAATAGCAACCTATCATCAGACGCCAATTTAAAGTCGAGTTGATCCTCTAGCTTGTCCATTACCTCTACCAGCACCGGATCTTCATCTTGCAACTTCTTGATCTCAGATAGCAATTCTGGATGCACACTCATATAGGATAGAGTAATACACCCCTTCTTCTTGTCTGTGCTTATATTAAGCTCGGAGAATTTCACCAATAACTTCCATTCTTGAACCATACAATTGGCCAATATTGCTCTCGGCTTTCGACTGAGGGTGTCACGTCCCGAGATTATGCAACGGAAACAATCGGGAACGCGAACAGCCGGCATGGTAAGCCTCGAGCAAGCAATATAATCAGAGCGCAATAACAATCACACAAAGTAATTGCACAATAATTTAATCAACCTTCACTTTTATTTCATATTAAATAACCATAAGTCAAGTAAAAAATATCCCACTTCTTTCTAGACTCAAATAAAGACAAAATTACATAGACTCAATCTAGACATAATTTGACATTCTAAGTCTTCACCCAAGTCCATATATCCTTTAATCGCTCTCGGACCCATCACTAGAATGACCTGAATCCGAATCTGACCCACTGGTACTTCCTGAAACATTGAGAAAGTAGGTAATGAGCACACTTGCCCAGTAGGTATCTTCGCATCAACATGATTGGCAATGTTAAAGTAATTAATATCTTTTGCTCTAAAGAAAAAGATAAATCATGCAAATACGATCAAACATGCGATTAAAACTTAAAGTAACAAAGTATAATCAAGCTTGAGATACGATAAATCAAGAATATATCAAGAATGTTACTTTGGCCTTTTCATGAACAAGAATGTAACAAGAATGTACTAGTAAGTCATGTAACAAGCAACAATGTACTCTTCACTTAGTAACAAGTACTTCGTGAATTTTTGTGGATATTTCACCTCACGAGCCGTGGATATTTCCGTGGATTACCGTGGACATTTCACTTATTTATAAAGAAAGTACTCCCAACGCAATGCGACGCCAGTAGCATCATACCCCATGGTTTAAATAGTATTTTCCCGACAATCAGCCGATGAGACTAGCATAGAGCCCTTGAACACAATCAGTGCTCGAACTGCATCTTCAAGTATAAATCAAGCTACTTCCACGTATAAAAATAATGGGGCCAAGAATGTACAATTTAAATGAATGTTTCATGAATAAGTATCCAAAAATGAGAACGCTTCTATTGAGAACAAGATGTCAATAAACACATTAATAACTACGTTACGCCGTGGAAATAAATCGGCAGCATAATGGTATATTTCTCAATTCTTACAATTTACTTAGGTATTTTTAGAATAATGTGACAGGTTCTTGATAATCAATTGGACTATCTAGGATCATAAGAATATTAACCCTTGGGTCAAACTTCGGGACAACTGTACTCAGGGAAATAGCAGTCGTTTACTGGACACTTTCTTGAATAAAGCGGTCTAGTTTTGGACCGTTAAGAACGAGACTGTTCGATATTTAAAACAGATTATCTGGAGTAGTTAGCGGTCTGGAGTAGTTAGCGGTCAAATAAGGAACCGTCATGGATCCTTTAGCGGCCTAGTAAAGGCCCGCTAGAAGACTCTGGCAGTCAACAATAAGGCCGCTAAGTTCCAGAAACATAAAACACCGGTATAAGTGCTTTCTAGATAATGGATTTTAATGGTACAACCAACTCGGCGTCCTGATGGGAATCCCAGGCTCACGGAGAATTACGGAGGCCTTGAAACAAGATTTCCTAGTTCATTGGAAGGAATATCCAAAGGAGAGGTTATCAAGTCTAAGATTGTGTACTTAATGTGCATAAGTGTAACTAATGGTCATATACCTGGATATATGCCATGAACTTATGAAATTGACTCTATAGAAAAGAGATCATTAAAATAGCGATCAAGGTAAACCATGAATCATCTAACTTTAGAAACATGTATTTAATACAAAAGTATATGACTTTGGCAAGAAATTAACTTATGTTAAAAATAATCCTAAGTACAATAAAGAACATGAAATCACTGTTATGAATCAGTAATTAAAACTCAGAGTAGTGAAATAACATTAAAACATGTTGGTATATAGTTAGCTAGGCTTATTTATAAGCTAGACGGACTACTCTTGATTCAGTCTCGGGTTGACAGAAATCAGAACATTGGCGGTCTATATTAGAGCCGTTACAAGTGTTGGCGGTTTATCGTGAGGCCGCCAAAGGGACTTTAACGGTCTATTTCTGGTCCGCCAGAGGTTTCATAAAAATCTGACTAGCGATTTATCGTAGGGCCGCTGCACAGGGTTGGCGATCGAAGATTAGGTCGCTAGAGCACATCTGACAGTAAATTAAATAAGAAGAACTAATGTTTAAAATACATCATGTTTGGAAATCAACATATATTAACTTCTCTATCATGATAAAACGAAGATTAGGCTAACAATATGCATAGGATTCATGTATTATGTCAAAGAGAATTAATTTAGTTCATTTAGGGCTAAGAAAGATGCATGGATGTATAGATCCTATTAAAACATGAAATTCTCTGTACACAATACATGAAATCAAGTGCAATAAGAGGGTTTTTAATCCTAGAATGATATTTTAGCCGTTCATGAGATGACCTACCTCTGGTAACACCTCTAGACTTTGAATTTCGGACTAGAAGTCAACCATAATTTTGCACTTCCTTTGATAAATTAGTAACTTCATGCCCGGATATTTCTTGATCTACTTGACCTAAGGACGTTAAATTTGGAGGGTAAGAAGAAGATACTAAGGGGAACAAAAAGTTCTAAAGGCACTAATGCTAAATACCTCGTTCTGGATCCCTAATTTCCTTATCTTCACCACACCGTTGCATAGTTTCATGAGTTGTTGATGTGGAACCAGGAACTTTGGGGGCTTCTATCTTCCTGATGGGTTGATCTCCTAGCACAAAATTTTGAGGCAAGTTAGTCCTTAGTATTAGGAATAAAAACTTCAAAAGAACCTACCTGAAATAATACCTTCTTATCTTAGTTCCACGCGAGCCAAATGTAAGGGTCATGCATGTGAAACCTAGAGTCTATTTATAGGGTTTGACTAGGGTTTCATGGATTAGATCAATTCTAGAGTCCCTAGTTGGTACTATTTCGACTTCTGAGAGTCCTTAAGATGTTTACTGGTCCTCCCATCTCGGTCTCTTGGAAGATAAACGTTAAAAATCCCATCTTTTTGCTCTATCTTCAACTTACGGAACTGACAGAATGTAGCGTCTAAGATTGGACCGTCAATCTCCATATAGCGATTTTACAATAGACCGCCATTATCATTGGGCGCCGATTTTGAATTTAATTCAAACTCTTTTACTCACTTATCTATTTAATTATCTTAAATAGGGGTATTTATCTCTTATATTCCGTGAATAAGCTAATTAACCTTCTAGAATATGGGCCAAACTTTATGGGCTTGGTCCTTAAGTCCTTTGGGTTTATTTTAAATAGGCTAGGTCGATTAGTTATCACACTTGGACCTTAATAATGATTTTATTGAACCCAGAAATTCATTTATTATCTATTTTGGTCTTTAAAAATTCTTATAAATTCTCAGAAAATTTTTAAATACTTCAAAAGTATTCTATAAAATTTTCGGGGCATTACACCCTCCCCCACTTAAGAGAATTTGGTCTCCAAATTCAATGTATGGATTATACGGAGAGTGTACTTACAGTTAAATAATTCTGGAAATCCTTTACGCATAACTTCTTCGATTTTCCATGTTTCTCCTGCTTTCGTGCATTGGATCTTGACGACAAGAATAGTTTTATTCCGCAGTTGACGTACTTCTCGTTCAATAATCTTGACTGGCCTTTGCTCGTATGTTAAATTCTTTTTGATTTTAAGTTGTCGTAAGTAATGGCATGGAAAGGATCAGGAACATATTTCTTGAGCATTGAGACGTGAAATATATCATGGACTTCAGATAATTGAGGAGGTAAAGCAATTCGATCAGCCACTTCACCAACTCTTTCTAGAATTTCAAAAGGACCAATGAATCTTGGGGTAAGCTTGCCCTTAATACCAAAATCTTCGAATACCTCGACCTGGAGAAACATTAAGGAACACATGGTCTCCTACTTGAAACTCCAAGTCGCGCCTTCGATTGTCAGCATACGATTTCTGCTTGTCTTGGGCCATATGCAGTCTTTCTCGAATAAGTTTAATCTTCTCGGTAGTATCCTTAATGATGTCGGGACCGAGAAATTGCCTTTCTCCTATTTCAATCCAACAAATAGGCGGACAACGCTTCTTCCATATAAAGCTTCAAATGGTGCCATTTGAATACTAGCTTGGTAGCTTATATTGTATGCAAATTCTACTAGAGGCAAGTGATCATGCCAACTTCCTCCGAAGTCGATAGCACATGCCCTAAGCATATCTTCCACCACTTGATTTGTCCTTTCAGTTTGACCATCAGTTTGTGGATGGAATGCCGTGCTAAAATTCAGTCGGGTCCCTAAAGAATGTTGTAGACCCTTCCAGAATTAAGATGTAAACCGAGGATCTCGGTCAGATATGATGGTGACTGGGACACCGTGTAGTTTGGCAATTTCTCTTATGTATAATATTACTAGAATATCCACAGACCATCGACTTTTTATTGGCAGAAAATGTGCAGACTTAGTCAATCGGTCAATGATTACCCATATACCGTCGTGTCCACCTCTTGTCTTAGGTAAACCCATGATGAAATCTATCTCTACACTTTACCATTTCCATTCGGGAATATTTAAGGGGTGTAATTTACCTGCAGGTTTTAAATGTTCTGTCTTTACTTGCTGACAAGTGAGACAGCGGGACACGAAATCTGCCACTTCTCATTCCATGTTAGGCCACTAGAAGTTCCTTTTAAGATCTTGATACATTTTTGTACCACCAGGATGAATGGTGTACTTGGAATTATGAGCTTCTTCTAGGATCAGTCTCTTAGTATCAACATGATCCGGTATACAAATTCGGCCCTTGAATAGCAACCTTCCATCATTGGCAATAGAGAAATCTGGCCTTTGCTCTATACTGGTTTTGATCTCCAACAATACTGGATCGTTGTCCTGCAGCTTGACCAGATCTTATATTAATGTGGGTTGAGTTCGGATGTTGGCTACGAAACAATCTTCCTTCTTTATGTCAACATCTAAATTCAATTGGGAAAATTGAGGAATGAGATTTGTCATAATAATCATAAGACTCGATAGCTTTCCTATCGGTTTTCTACTGAGTGCATCGGCTATAGCATTAGCCTTACCAGGATGATATTGGATAGCAAAATCAAAGTCTTTAAGGTATTCCAACTATCTTCTTTGCCTCATATTCAGCCTCTTTTTGGGAGAATAAATATTTCAAGCTTTTGTGGTCCGAATAGACCATAAATTTCTTTCCATAAAGGTAGTGACGCCAAATTTTTAAGGCAAATATAACAGCTGCAAATTCTAAATCATGAACAAGATAATTTTCTTCGTGACGCTTCAACTGTTTTGAAGAATAAGAGATCACCTTCCCATTTTGCATACGAACGCACCCTAGGCCAATGCCAGATGCATCCGTGTAGACTTCAATTCCACCACCCTCAACGGGCAATGATAATATAGGGGCTGTCATGAGATGTTCCTTAAGAGTTATGAAACTTTTTTCACAGTCCTTCGACCATACAAAAGGATTTTCTTTTCTTGTAAGTCTTGTCAAAACAACGGCAATCTTAGAAAAATCCTTAATAAACCTCATGTAATAGCCAGCTAGCCCTAGAAAGCTTTTTACTTTTGACACGATCATTGGTTGGCTCCAGTTCTTAACAGCTTCCACCTTAGAAGGATCGACAGCAATACCTTCCTTTGAAATAATATGGCCAAGGAATGAGACTTCTTTTAGCCAGAACTTGCACTTACTAAGCTTTGCATAGAGTTTGTGTTCTCTTAGTGTCTGCAGGGCTATCCTCAAGTGCTATTCATGTTCTTCCTTAGTCTTGGAATATATAAGGATGTCATCAATGAAGACGACCACAAACTGGTCAAGATAAGGCTGAAAGATATTATTCATCAGTTGCATGAATGCTGTCGGGGCATTAGTTAACCCGAATGGAATTACCATAAATTCATAGTGGCCATAGCGACTTCGAAAAGCAGTCTTGTGTATGTCTTCATCCTTGATCTTCAGTTGATGATAACTCGACTTGAGGTCGATCTTGGAGAAATATTCTGCTCTTGAAAGCTGATCAAAGAGTTCATCGATACGCGGCAACGGATACTTGTTCTTGATAGTAAGCTGATTCAGTCGCCGGTAATCGATATATAGCCTAAGAGATCCATCTTTCTTTTTGACAAATAGAACTGACGCACCCCAAGGGGATGTGCTAGGTCGAATGAATCCCTTGTCCAATAACTCCTGAAGCTGTTTCTTCAATTCCTTAAGTTCTATGGGGGACATCCTGTAAGGAGCTATTGAAACAGGTGCTGCTCCGGGAAGAAGTTCAATGGAGAAGTTTACTTCCATTTTGGGTGGTAAACTGGGTAGATCTGATAGAAATACATCAGGAAACTCATTTATAATAAGAATATCTTCTAAGATAATCTCCTTGGATTCGGTGATAATTACGGAAGCAAGAAAGGCTTTACACCCTTGCGAGATAAGTTTGTAAGCGTGAAGAGATGAAATAATGGCAGGATGCTTCCTATATTTGATACCAAGGAAGGAAAACCTTGGAAGACCAGGTTTCCGAAAAGAGATAATTCTGTTTCGGCAATTAATGTAGGCATCGTGGTCCACTAGCCCATCCACACCTAGAATGGCATCGTAGCCCTCCATATCAAGGCATACGAGGTTTGTAGGAAGATTGTGACCTTCTACTACCACCTCACTATCAGGATAATAGTTGGTAAGTTTAGTTCCGGGACCTAAAGGTGTAGTAATAGCAAGGTCCGAAGGTAAAGGAACTGATGAAATTGGCAAAGTCTTTGCAAAAGTAGTGGATATAAAGGAATGAGAAGCACCAGTATCAAATAATACAAAAGTAGGATGGGAATAGATCTGGATAGTACCTTCCATTAGCCCATCATTCGGGGGCGCTTCTTCCTCTTCCAAAATAGCATTTAAATGAACCTGACGCTTACGTCCACTCCCGGAAGATAGTTCCTTCATAAGGGGGCAATTCGGCATGCGGTGCTCCCTGCTGTCGCAACGTAAACAAGCACCAAGACTCTTCCAACATTCTTCGGCCGAATGACCGAACTTCTCACAAAAGGTACAGGCCGTGGCGACCTGCTTGTCTTCTTCCTTGACTTTCTTATTCTTGTGGTAACCATTATCACTCCCGTTCTGGGATCTCTTCTTGCTATCACGGGATTTGTAAGGTTCCGTGATGCTGAATTTGCTTTTCTTATCACGCCGATCAGACCTTCGGCTTGATTCTTCGTCCTTTCCTTTCAACTTCTCGACCTTCCCTAAGGTCCTTTCGCACAGATATGCCCGTTGGACCATCTCCGCATAAGTACGGATATTTTGAGTCTCGAGCTGCTGAATAAAACCGGGTCTTAACCCGTCCATAAATCGATTTGCCTTTAGGAAATCGGTACTAATCAGATGAGGAGCATATGGCGCCAGCCTGGAAAACTGAAGCTCATATTCTGCCACTGACAGCGTACCCTGGCGTAAAGAAGCAAATTCCATACCCTTCCGCTCCTTGACGTGCTCGAAAAAATATTTGGCACGGAATAGTATAAGAAAACCTTCCCATGTATGGGGTGCATCTACTGGCGGTGCTGGAACCGACTTCCACCATGTACGGGCATCCTTGTTAAGTTGAAAAGTGGCAAGGCGAACCTTCTCTTGATCCGCACATTGCATAACTTCAAATATACGGTTCATCTCATCAATCCAGTTTTCAGCTTCGTCTGGATTAGATGAACCATAGAATCATGAAGGATTTAGACTCCGAAAGTTGTGATGCAAATCTCCAGCCCTTGCTCCTGTACCAGCTTACGCCATAGTTTGTAAAGCTTGAGTAAGACCAGCGACGGTCTCTTGCATTCCATTCCAGTCTACGCGATGAGCCATTATGATAAGAATAAGGTACCTGAGAAAAATAATGAATTTGTTAATTCTAAGGGGATGTTAATCTTAGAAATAATTCTATTGACTATCTCACCCCAGGTTCGACCCAATTTCTCTCACAGGTTGGGATTTTCTTTCCTAGTTCATAAGTATGGGTTCTTAAACCTTAGACATAACCTATGACATGACATTTTTTCCCTAAGTCCTTAGACTTAGGCTCTGATACCACCTTAACTGTCACGCCCCGAGATTATGCAGCGGAAACAATCGGGAACGTGAACAGCCGACATGGTAAGCCTCAAGCAAGCAATATAATCAGAGCGCAATAACAATCACACAAAGTAATTGCATAATAATTTAATCAACATTCACTTTTATTTCATATTAAATAACCATAAGTCAAATACATAATATCCAACTTCTTTCTAGACTCAAATAAAGACAAAATTACATAGACTCAATCTAGACATAATTTGACATTCTAAGTCTTCACTCGTGTCCATATATCCTTTAATCGCTCTCGGACCCATCACTGGAATGACCTGAATCCGAATCCGACCCACTGGTACTTCCTGAAACATTGAGAAAGTAGGTAATGAGCACACTTGCCCAGTAGGTATCTTCGCATCAACATGATTGGTAATGTTAAAGTAATTAATATCTTTTGCTCTAAAGAAAAAGATAAATCATGTAAATACGATCAAACATGTGATTAAAACTTAAAGTAACAAAGTATAATCAAGCTTGAGATACGATAAATCAAGAATATATCAAAAATGTTACTTTGGCCTTTTCATGAACAAAAATGTAACAATAATGTACTAGCAAGTCATGTAACAAGCAAGAATGTACTCTTCACTTAGTAACAAGTACTTCGTGAATTTCTGTGGATATTTCACCTCACAAGCTGTGGATATTTCCGTGGATTATCGTGGACATTTCACTTATTTATAAAGAAAGTACTCTCAGCGCAATGCGATGCCAGTAGCATCATACCCCATGGTTTAAATAGTATGTTCCCGACAATAAGACGAGGGGACTAGCATAGAGTCCTTGAACATAATCAGTGCTCTAACTGCATCTTCAAGTATAAATCAAGCTACTTCCACGTATAAAAATAATGGGGCCAAGAATGTACAGTTTAAATGAATGTTTCATGAATAAGTATCCAAAAATGAGAACGCTTCTATTGAGAACAAGATGTCAATAAACACATTAATAACTAGGTTACGCCGTGGAACTAAATCGGCAGCATAACGGTATATTTCTCAATTCTCACAATTTACTTAGGTATTTTTGGAATAATGTAACAGGTTCTAGATAATCAATTGGACTATTTAAAATCATAAGAATATTAACCCTTGGGTCAAACTTTGGGTCATCTGTACTCAGGGAAATAGCGGTCGTTTACTGGGCACTTTCTTGAATAAAGCGGTCTAGTTTTGGACCTTTAAGGATAAGACTGTTCGATATTTAAAACAGATTATCTGGAGTACTTAGCGGTCAAATAAAGAACCGTCAATGATCCTTTAGCGGTCTAGTAAAGGCCCGCTAGCAGACTCTGGCAGTCAACAATAAGGCCACTAAGTTCTAGAAACATAACACACCGGTATAAGTGCTTTCTGGACAATGTGTTTTAATGGTACAACCAACTCGGCGTCCTGATGGGAATCCCAGGCTCACGGAGAATTACGGAGGCCTTGAAACAAGATTTCCTAGTCCATTGGAAGGAATATCCAAAGGACAGATTATCAAGTACAAGATTGTGTACTTAATGTGCATAAGTGTAACTAATGGTCATATATCGGGATATATGCCATGAACTTATGAAATTGACTCTATAGAAAAGAGATCATTAAAACAGCGATCAAGGTAAACCATGAATCATCTAACTTTAGAAACATGTATTTAATACAAAAGTATATGACTTTGGCAAGAAATTAACTTATGTTAAAAATAATCCTAAGTACAATAAAGAACATGAAATCACTGTTATGAATCAGTAATTAAAACACAGAGTAGTGAAATAACATTAAAACATGTTTGTATATAGTTAGCTAGGCTTATTTATAAGCTAGACGGACTGCTCTTAATTCAGTCTCGGGTTAATAGAAATCAGAACATTTGCGATCTATATTAGAGCCGTTACAAATGTTGGCGGTTTATCGTGAGGCCGCCAAAGGGACTTTAACGGTCTATTTCTGGTCCGCCAGAGGTTTTATAAAAATCTGACTAGCGGTTTATCGTAGGGCTGCTGCACAGGGTCGGCGGTCGAAGATTAGGCCGCTAGAGCACATCTGACAGTAAATTAAATAAGAAGAACTAATGTTTAAAATACATCATGCCTGGAAATCAACATATATTAACTTCTCTATCATGATAGAATGAAGATTAGGCTAACAATATGCATAGGATTCGTGTATTATGTCAAAGAGAATTAAGTTAGTTCATTTAGGGCTAAGAAAGATGCATGGATGTATAGATCCTATTAAAACATGAAATTCTCCGTACACAATACATGAAATCAAGTGCAATAAGAGGGCTTTTAATTCTAGAATGATATTTTAGCCATTCATGAGATGACCTACCTCTGGTAACACCTTTAGACTTTGAATTTCAGACTGGAAGTCAACCCTAGTTTTACACTTCCTGTGATAAATCAGTAACTTCGCGCTCGGATATTTCTTGATCCACTTGACTTAAGGACGTGAAATTTGGAGGGTAAGAAAAAGATACTAAGGGGAACAAAAAGTTCTAAAGGCACTAATGCTAAATACCTCGTCCAGGATCCCTAATTTCTTGATCTTCACCACACCGTTGCACAGTTTCCTGAGTTGTTGATGTGGAACACGCAACTTTGGGGGCTTCTATCTTCCTGATGGGTTGATCTCCTAGCACTAAATTTTGACGCAAGTTAGTCCTTAGTATTAGGAATAAAAACCTCAAAAGAACCTTCCTAAAATAATACCTCCTTACCTTAGTTCCACGCGAGCCAAATGTAAGGGTCACGCATGTGAAACCTAGAGTCTATTTATAGGGTTTGACTAGGGTTTCGTGGATTAGATCAATTCTAGAGTCCCTAGTTGGTACTATTTCCACTTCTGAGAGTCCTTAAGATGTTTACTAGTCCTCCCATCTCGGTCTCTTGGAAGATAAACGTTAAAAATCTAATCTTTTTGCTCTTTCTTCAACTTACGGAACTGACAGAATGTAGCGGTCTAAGATTGGACCGTCAATCTCCATATAGCGATTTTACGATAGATCGCCATTATCATTGGTCGTCGATTTTGAATTTAATTCAAACTCTTTTACTCACTTATCCATTTAATTATCTTAAATAGGGGTATTTATCCCTTATATTCCGTGAATAAGCTAATTAACCTTCTAGAATATGGGCCAAACTTTATGAGCTTGGTCCTTAAGTCCTTTGGGCTTATTTTAAATAGGCTAGGTCAATTAGTTAACGCACTTGGACCATAATAATGATTTTATTGAACCCAGAAATTCATTTATTATCTATTTTGGTCTTTAAAAATTCTTATAAATTCTTAGAAAACTTTTAAATACTTCAGAAATATTCTATAAAATTTCTGGGGCATTACAGAGGGCATCAGCTACGGAGTTACCCTTACCAGGATGGTATTGTATAGTGAAGTCGAAATCATTAAGGTATTCAAGCCAACGCCTTTGTCTCATGTTTAGCTCCTATTGAGAGAATATATACTTGAGACTTTTGTGATCGGAGTACATAGTGAATTATTCTCCAAAGAGATAGTGTCTCTAGATCTTTAAGGCAAACACTACCGCGGCCAGCTCTAAGTCGTGCACCGGGTAGTTCTCTTCATGTTTCTTCAATTGTCGGGAAGAGTATGTAATGACTCTTCCATTTTACATCAATACACACCCGAGGCCAATACCAGAAGCATCGGTATACACCTCGTACTTCTCTCCTTCAATTGGCAGTGCTAAGACCGGAGCAGTAGTTAAGTGATCCTTCAAAGTTTAGAAACTCTTCTCGCAGTCTTCGCTCCACTCATAAGATACTTCCTTGCGAGTCAGCCTAGTGAGAGGAACAGTAATTTTGGAGAAGTCCTTGATGAAACACCGGTAGTAACCAGCCAGACCCAAGAAGCTTCGAATCTCTGTTGCATTAGTCGGCCGTTCCCAATTCTTTACAGCCTCGACCTTTGAAGGGTCCACGAAAATTCCATTCCTGGAGATTACATGGCCCAAGAATGATACCTCCTCGAGCCAGAACTCACATTTGCTAAGTTTGGCATAGAGTTGATTTTCCCTTAATATTTGCAATGCCATCCTCAAATGAACCTCATGGTCTTCCTCGGACTTAGAATATATTAAAATGTCATCAATAAAGACCACAATAAATTGGTCTAAATGAAACTGAAAAATGATGTTCATTAACTGCATAAAGGCTACAGGGGCATTTATTAGTCCAAAAGGCATAACGGTAAATTCATAATGCCCATACCTGCTTCGGAATGCAATTTTATGAATGTCCTCCTCCTTGATCCTCAGTTGCTGATATCCCGACCGGAGATCAATCTTCGAAAAATATTTTTCTCCAGATATCAGGTCGAATAGCTCGTCAATCCTCGGCAGTGGGTATTTGTTCTTGATGGTGAGGTGGTTCTGCTATCGATAATCGATACAGAGTCTCATCGATCCGTCCTTCTTCTTAACGAACAATACATGCGCTCCCCATGGGGAAGTACTTGGGTTGATGAAACCCTTCTTCAATAGCTCCATCGGTTGCTCCTTCAGCTCTTTCAACTAAACATGGGACATTCTATAAGGTGCTTTAGAAACAGGACCAACACCAGGAACAAGGTCGATTATGAATGACACTTCCCTCTCCGAGGGTAAGCCGGGCAAATCTTCCTGAAAAATGTCAAAAAATTCCCAAACTACACGAATGTCTTCAAGTCTAGCCACTTTGGCTTCAGTGGCGGTCACAAAGGCTATGAAAGCCACACATCCTTTATTTAGGAGCTTGCTAGCTCGAAGAGCCGATATAAGAGGTGATCTATTCCGAGGACTAATGTAAACCAACTCTGGGTAATCCACAAAAGTTATCTTGCCATTCTGACAATCTATAGTTGCTCGGTGTGTGGATAACCAATCTGCACCTAGTGTGATATCATATCCATTCATATCTAGGCACACCAGGTTGGCAGGAAGATTGTGCCCTTTAACCATAACCTTACAGTTTGGGTAATGGTACGTAATCTCAGACTCGCTCCCGAGAGGAGTAGAGATGACCAAGTCTAACAATTCGGGTTCCTTAGAAAATGAAGCAGCAAATTTCTTGGAAACAAATGAATGACTTGTGCCGGTATCAAATAAAACTTGAGCAGTCTTAGAACAAACAGTTAGTGTACCTTCCATAATCCCACCTTCCGTCGGTTCTGTCTCCTAGAGCACTTGTAGATGGCCTTGCTTCTTTGTTGGGCGCTTTTCATCCTTGGTGGTTTGTTCATTCAACAGTGGGCAATTAGGAATCCGGTGCTCTAGGCTCCCACATCAGAGACACGCTCCCAGTCGCCTCCAACATTCCTCGGCTTTATGGCCAGCCTTGTCACAATGTTTGCACACCTCTTTAGAAGGTGCGGTGTTGGAGAAAGGCTTGTCATTTTTATTGAATTTCCTCTCTTTGGAGGATTCCCCTCCATTATTGAACCACTTCTTGTTAGATGATGATTTAAAATTTCTGGGACTTGTGACAAGCTCCTTCTTGTCCCTTCCTCGGATCTTGTCGGATAATTCGACGGCGTCCTCTAACAGCTGTGCACACCGTACCATCTCCGAATAGACTTGGATGTCCATCGGTGCAAGTTGGGTGATGTATTGAGGCCGAAGCCCATTGAGGAACCTTCTTGCCTTGATCTTTTCGATACACACCAAGTGGGGCGCATACCTTGATAGCCTTGAGAACTGGGCCTCATACTCGACCACTGATAAGGTCCGTTGCTTCAGTGCCACAAACTCCGCGGCCTTCTTCTCTTGGATGCGGTCAGAAAAATACTTGTTGTTGAAATGCTCAACAAATTCGGCCCATGTGATATGATCGTCAGGCAGTGTTGCTCCTACAGACTCCCACCAACATCGAGCATCCCGCTCCAGTTGGAATGTGGCTAGCAAAACCTTTTCCTCATCCGTGCATTGCATTACACAGAAAATTATATCTATTTCATTTATCCAGTTCTCGAGTCGTCGGGGTCGGACGAGCCCGTGAACTTTAGTGCGTTCATGTTACAAAAACTCCGGTGGAGCTAGCTTGCCCCAAGATTTGCTCTGCCTTGTGCCACTTGTTGTAGCGCCTGAGTAAGGCCTTGCACGGTGTGTTGCATCTCGCGCCACTGTGCTCTCTCGGTGGCCATTATCCTATAAGAGATATTAAGTTTTAATTTATAGCGTGTATGATGATAAGGTCGGACGTCAACATTTGACTTAACCCACGGCTCTACCCATCTCACTGGGTGTAAGGAGTAGACCTATCCTTGGACTTGGGTTTCCTAGGAATTTGAAATCCTAGGCTCTGATACCATAAAAACTATCATGCCCCGAGCGCGGAAGGAACCCGATACGCGTGACGAGTTTATATCGATCATGTCAACCAGAGCACGAGGAAAATTCAACACAAAGATAGAGTACGCAAATAACAAGATAATAATAATAACAACCATAATACAATTCCATAATTTAACCAAATATCTAATAACGACGATACTCCCAATATCCATAAGGACAATGATCCAAACAACTACAAGGCTACAAGCCTTAACAAGTTTCCCAAATGACGAAAAGGTATAATGACATAGGACTCAATAAAAGGACAAGACACGATAAGACAATGACTCGACAATCGGAAGCTCTACACTCTTCACTCGGTCTCATTCCCATTCGATCGATTGTCGCTATCCGAGTTACCTGAAAAATATTGAAATGAAACTGGGTGAGCGAACGCTCAATAGGAATTATATCTCAAGAATAAGCAATTCTTTGAGTAATTACATGTTACCTGCAATGCAGGTCTCGCTAAGCATGATGAAAAGTCAGGAATAACAAGAACTATAAAGATGATCCAAGCACGATTTTCAAGATAACAAAAGGGAACTATCCCAAATGTTACAGCGTTTCATGGCAAGGTAATGTCAAGTGTTCAAGCATGTAGCATCAAGTAATCAAGCACGTAATATCAAGTCGGGTCACTAGATTTGGCTATTTAATCAAGCAAGTACTCGCCCATTCTGGGCCACGCAAGTCTTGTTAAGTCAAGTCAAGCACTAGTTCAAGAGAGAGTGGAATGTCATAGAATCTAGAATGACAAGTACTCCGGTGCAATGCCACACCGTGGTCAATCAACTCCTACAGGCGCAACTACTTTTGGGCAATCCTCCCAGGACCAGACCGGGCCCTATAAGTGACAGGCATTGAGTCATGTTAAGTATCTAGACATCCGCTATAGTTATAGCCAGTAGAATTCCAAGGAAATAAGATAATGTAGGATGACAAGGTAGATTCATGAAATTTAAGGAGCTCAAGGACAGATTATTACGAAGATATGGACTATGATTAAACTACGCAAAACACATGACAAGTCAAAAATCTAGTTGGAATTGGGGCCCTTCTGGGTGCCATCACTTTCACAATTGGCGCCTTGGAAGGGGGCACCCATTCTGTGAAACAGAACAGGGAATAGAAGAATTGGCGCCCATGACAGGGGCGCCCATTCAATTGGAGACTTTTGAGAGGGTCGCCCATTCTAGAAGTACAAGAAGAACATGCTCATATATGCCAAAACAACACACTATGAGGGCTATGCTACCATGTTTCTTTAGAGTGACATGGCATTCAAAGAGGATCATGGGTTTTGATGGTATAACATGCTCGACAGCCTTGAGGGAATCCGAGGCTAGCGTAGACTTACGGAGGTCCCAATGATGAAATTGCCAGTTCGAAGGAAGGAGTATCCCGCAGAGGGCTCAAGCATCACTGAGAGTTGAGGGGCTATGCGAGAAACATCGTGAAAACATGGGACTGCATCTACGGACTGAGACACACTGCCGAATAACCCACGGCGTGGGCCAGAAAACTCGAGAGACAACTAGAAGGAATTGGCGCCCTCTATGAGGGTCACCCATTTCAGAAATGGCACCCTATCTGAGGGTCGCTTATTCTTTAACTTCAGAAATCACACGACTGCCCTGGAATTGGTGCCCTCTCACATGGGCGCCCATTCCTTGGGCTGACCAAGTCAATAGAGATAGGCACCCTCTCTAGGAGGCGCCCATTCTTTTTTTTCCATTTTTCTTTTCTTTTCATTCCTAATATTTTCACATAACATATGTCACTGTAGAGAGTAGTTTCAGGTCTATAAAGTGACTGTTCACATGGTCGTCCATTCTAGCAACAAGGGTTATCACGTAAAATAATTATAAACATGTCCCAATTCCATAATCGATAGCTTTTACAGGGATTTATTATTAAAACAACCAGAAGGGAATTGGCGCCTACACCCTGGTCATCAATTAATGGATGCCTGCACTATGGTTGCCCATTCAGGAATGGGCGCCCATGGGCTGGTCGCCCATTAATTGGTGGCAGTCTGTTGGGTGCTATTTCATCATGCAACAGTGAAACAACGAACATTGATCAAAGTGGTCCAGTGATGAATTAACAACTAGATTTAATTGTGCATGCAATCTAGTATTACTATGTGTTGGGCTATGCCTTGAGAAAACCTACCTTTTTTGAGTGACGGGATGACCGACAGGAAGTAGAGATGCAAGGGAAGAAGATGCTCAACGTACAGCAGTAGTAGGAGCAACCCTTCCTACAAAAGGAAGAAAAGAAAAGGAAGAAGCCACTTCACTACAGCAGGAACAGCGGGAAGAAGAGAAAAACCCTTCACATTTTCCTTTCGTCCAACTCAGCAGGAATCGGTCCTCCTTTGAATGCAGCAGTAAAGGCTGCTTGTTCGACGATAGGTTTTACTTATAGAGGGGTGGAAACCCCTAAAGAGGTCGATGGCCATCAAGGGCAAGATGTCAACCTTGCCATCCGCTACTTCTCCACCTGCCAATCTTTCAGCTGCCTGCCCTTTATGGTTCTAAAACCCTAAACTAACACCCATGCATGCCACGCTCGAAAGGGGTTGTGGGTTTGGGCCATTGATGATGAGAGGCCCATCTAACAACTACTTATGGTCCTTTTAGTTAGTCCAAAGGTTAATGTATGACTTACCCATTTACCCTGTGATTGTGAGGCCCCTTTCATGGATGTGGGCTATTTTTATGTGTTAAGAATCTTTGGTCAAGGTTAACGTATGGTGGCCGTCTTATATTAATAGAACCCATTTACCATTGAGTTCATGTTTTATATGGTTAGCTATTCTATATATACACATGTCTTTAAACCATACCCTATGGCCCACTATAGTTGTAGTGATATATATATATATATATATATTTCTCAAAGCCCATTAATATCATGCAATTCTTTATTTTAGGCTTCTATATAATCGTAAGGGTTTTATTGTTATTATTATTTTTAGGAAAAATTTCATTTCCCTATTATTTTGTCCAGAGTGCTACACACGTAAACCGAGGTAAGATAATACCCTCAAGCGTCCAAAACCATGTCTCAATCCTCACGGGATAGACGAGACACTCACGAGATCACGTGTCAACCACTGGGTCACAACCGGGTTGACCAGAAACCATAATGACCCTCGAAATAATAAAAAACACTACACGGAACAATGGCACTCCCGAACACCCTATAACATGGTCACAGCCCTCATAGGACGTCCAAGACATCCACGGAACAATGGGCCAACCAAGGGGTCGAAGCCACATTAACCGGAAACCAAACAGACACTGAAATAGCACTCTGAGAAGGTGGCAGTCTCACCCTTGGCCGGTAAACCAGAATGGCGGTCATTCAAAGGGCCGCTACCATCAACACAGAGCAACAAGTGATTTTACGGTCTGCCTAAGGCCGCTACTTGCGCTAGGAGGTCTCCGCAGGGCCGCAAGGCTGGGTTTAGCGGTCATAGCATGGCCGCTATTCCCAGTCCACCCCAAACCGGTCAAACCGGCTTAAACACTAGGTAGCAGTTACACATAGGGCCACTACCCCAAATGATGGTTAGTCGCATGGCCGCAACCAACGAACCGACTCAGAACAGTAAAATCAATTAACGGTCTCCTTAGGACCGTTTCTCGGGAATGGCAGTCCACCTGTGGCCGCCAAAGCCACCTTGTGGTCAGAGCTAGACCGCTAGCCTGAACCGACTTAAAATGATTAACAAATATAAAACGTCGAATAGCGGTCACCCAAGGGCCGCTAAACCATGGTTTGCGGTCGGTCGCAAGATCGCTAAATGAAACCGACAATAGACTCCGGCTAGCGGTCTCTAGAGGGCCGCCAAGTACATATAGCGGTCTCTAATAAGGCCGCCAAACCGTTCCAACGGGAAAACCATAGGACTACCCAATACCCAGTCTTTCCACGCCCCAATCGCGTCTAAACGATGGGGAAACACTCCTAAAGTCCGTATCATCCTTCCACAAGCCGGAAGGGATCAAACATACCTCAAAACGGTAAGAAATGGGTGATTTTTACGAATCGACCCAAGCCGACTCACATGGACAAACGAGCTCATACCGGCCCCAAATCACAACAAAACGAGTTCAAACTGGCGGGAAATGATTCCCAACATGCCAGGGGTTCAAATGAATCCATTTAAACTACAAACCATCGCCTGGAATGGCGAACACGGCTCACACCCCCCCGAACATGCATTTCACCCAAATATGGCAAAACCCGCTCAAACTCACACCATTCTGCTCCAAATCGTGAGAGGATGTTGGAAAAGAGTAGGGTATCTATCCCCCTACCTCCACCGAAGATCTCACGCGCCGAGACGGCCAAACCTCGCCAAAAATCATCACACGAACAACCCACGCTGACTTTGAATCCACGAATGGGATAACGCCAATGCCACGCTCTGATACTCGCGCCATCACGCCTCAGGTTAGCTCCACGCCGTCACCGCCTCACCCAGCTCCGCACCGGTCGTATGCCCCAAGGGAGAGGAGAGAGAACAGAGGGAGAGAAATGAGATAAATGTGAGGAAGAGAGAGGAGAGAGAGGGTTAAGAAGAAAAGAAAATAGTAAAATTAGCAATTTTCCTAAAATCCAATTTTTAGCACAAAATTCCATAAACTCAGAACAATATGAAAAAATAGTCTTTACGATCCTCGGAACGAGCACAACGCACCTTTAGTGTCCTGGAGTCGTAAAACTCAATAGTTCACTCTCCACAGGGCTCCACAAGTTATACAAGGGAAAAACCCAAGTGGATCATAAAACATGTTTCAGGACCCACGAAAGTGCTCCGAAAGCTCTCCGATAACGATCCGAAGAATCTAGGATATTACAGCTTGCGCTGGCCACTTTCCAGAGTGCTGGTTGCGATCGTGAGGTCAACATTTCTTGAAGGTGAGGTTGACACGGTGTAGCACAGTAGAACGTTCATGAAAAGAGGTCGACACTCGGAGTCGACAATTTTGTCTTGGAAGCTTGAAGAGGTCGACACGCCTGATGACGAGGTCGAGGCAGCCATGAGGAAGAGCGTTTATAACGCTTTCTGTGAGGGTCTGAGGTCGACCTCCTAAGAGCCTGAGGTCGACACTGCTCATTGTGAAGTTGACCTTCTTCATACACTTGACAGCTAGCAAAGGGCTAGTGAGGTCGACACTGGGAGGTATGAGGTCGACCTTCTTCACACCTGGTCATTAAAAGGCACATCATGAGTTCTAAAGTAAATTATCCAATGACTTATAGTGAGACATCATCAAAACATCATTTATACAACATGGATGTCAAAATAAACTTAGGATCTATGATCCATAACCACAATGTCTGGCGTTAATGGGGCCCGATCTGGTCCTGGGGGGAGCGCCCGAAAGTACTTGTGCCCATGGGAGCTATTATTGACCTGGTGTGGCATTACACCGAAACATGCGTGCAAGATTCATTTATGACATTCCATAATTCATGAAATACTTGACTTGCTTGAATACTTGAATTACTTGAAATATTTGACTTGTACATGCTTGCGTGAAATGGCCAATTCCATGATAATACTTGCTACATGATCGTTCTCTACTTGAATTCCCCTTGTTTACTTATGCTTCTAATTACTTGCATTCCTTTACTCTCTCTCTTATTCATGTTCCATGTTTTAGTTACGTTTCTCGGCATAGCACAGTAACTTTATCCAAAATGTTAATTACTTAAAGTTGCCTGATATAGAGATATAAATCCTACTAAGCGTTTTGCTCACCTTGCATTTTCGGTTAATATTTCAGGTAGTTTCGATGATGAACCCCAAACAAATGGGGACAAGCAAAAGTGAAAGAGGGACAAGTTTATCGTAGATTACTTAGGTTATAAATTATTGCTCTTGCTAGAATTAAATGTATTTGGAAGTTGTATTATGCCTCATGAGGCTTACTTAGTGATGTTGTAAAACTTTATTTTGATGAAATAATAGCATCCTTTTGTCATTATCCCTTTTGTGATTGGACCCCCTTATACGCACGCTATGATCGACATGAACATTTATGACTCGTCACGCCTCGATATTTCACGTCGAGACGAGACAGTGTGGCAGCGGCTAGATCAAGCATTGTGGCAATGTGTGACTAGCAATCAGTAGAGCCGGTGCTCGAGGCGTGGTGAATTGCAGTTCGAGGAATTGGAAGATGGGGCGCTAGGAGATGCTGTGAATGTGGTCCAACTGGTCACTTAGCGAGTGTTGTCAGAAGAGCTGACCTGACGGTAGTGATGGTTTTTCTTTGTGCTAGAAGGTGCGGTTCCCAGCATGTACGTGAGGTTCAAGGTCAGATCAAGCATGGAGACCTCTCGCTTTATAGAAGGTATGCTGGTTTCTTCGTGGTCGGAGAGAATCGCTTTCTGCTAAGTCACGATGTCTTGCATTGCATATTTGGATTGGTTGGCCTCTTGTGTGCCATGAAGTCTGTGCGAGACATGTTCTGTATTTTGACAATGTGATTGCTGCGAGAAGCGATGCCCATTCCCTTGGTGTGTAAGGGTGTGCTGGCATTATTATGGAAGGTTGAGTGCCAGTGGGGTGGTGCTTGCGAGAATTTGCGGCTGGTGTTGTGATTTCTGATGCATTGTGAATCGGGGCCTACGGAGTTGCAAGGGATTGCCAGATTAGGAGAGAAAGTATGTGATCTAGGTTCGACGTAATGGAGCTTTCTTCACCCTATTTTTCCGGAGTTATCCAGTCGAGTTGAAGATTGTCAGGATGGGGGATCCCGAGTCGTTGTGATGATTGTGCTCGTGGATCAGAGTGCGCAGCGGAAGCCTGGTAGGCCCATAACCCACATGTCCAAGATCGTAATAATGGTTACTATGAGTAGACTCCCGATGATTAGTGGAGCATCGGAGGATTGGTTCCTCGGTATGAGATTGTCTCTAGCTGTGTGAGCCATGTCGATTGTCATGCCGTTACTTGAGGCATTGTGGTTTGTGGCACCGACAGGATAGAGAGTTGGGGAAATATTACGGTAAGTCTGCCACATGAGTACCATGTTCTTGTGTTGGAAGTTGTGCCCTCGGGATGGAATCGTGATCCTAGAGGTGATCTCTGAGAGATGATTATGGACCCCAGTTGGTAGCTGTGAGCGCCTGGTAAGGCTAGCCAAGTGGTCAGCTGTGGTAATGTCTAGGAGAGACCCAGTTGAGTCCGAGAGTTTCAGAATGTTGTGAGAAGGACCCAACTATGGTAAGGATTTATGATGTTTGGAGATCCGTGGACATTGGTTGCGGCGTCGTCGACCAGGTTGCTGTGGTAGCAGGTGGCACTTTCTTTCTTAGAAGATGTGTGCCGTGGATTGCTAAGGTTGTGTCCTATGGCTCGGTAGCGAGAGCGGAGCCGAGGATTGGCAGGTGTCCATTTGGAATAATTGTGTGATAAGCTGGGATGAGGCTGCGTAATGGACGATGCTTGTGTATGGAGGTCCCTAGAGGGATGTCATTAGATGAAAGCCTTGGTCTTGTGACTAGCATGGGAGGATTTCCCTTTAAGCTTGAGTCTAGTGTTGTTTGGGATCTAGGATTGTGGAATCCTATCATTTGGTTTCGTCGTGCTCCCCTGAGAGGGTAGAGTTGGCGTGAGGATCAAGATTGGTTGCAGTGTCCTAGTGAGGATCAGTGCGAGATGTAGTGCTGGTCAGTGTAAGAGTCAACGGATGGCCTGTCGAGATTTGGAATGTGCTTATCGGACTTGGTGAAGAATCAAGAAAGAGGAAGTTGAGCAAGTAAGGTTTCCCATTGACGAGTAGCTGGTGACCGGCGAATGGGTTTTTCACAGTCAGAAGATGTCGGTTGTGGTGGATCGAGAATTGCAAGAGTCGTGTGCAAGTGAGGCCTTGGGTGGTTGATTATAAGATATGCCTTTTCCTAGATTGGATCTGGGTGTTGAAGGTTTATGCTCAGACCGAAGCTGGTCCGGTGCTGTTGTTGGCGTTCGGCTTGCCAGGTATGAGTTGGTTCATGGCATGAAGCCGACGGATTGGTGGCAGTCAGTTGAGATGACTGTGTGAGCTGGTTGAAGCTCATGGATGATTGTCCCTTGTGCAGGATGTGAGGTCAGTCAGCAAGTAGAGAGGTTAATCTTTGATCGGTCTGCCGAGTATGGGGTTTTATTGGTGGTAAGGTTTTCGTGACGCGGGTTGCGTCTCCTTAGTGAGCGAGATGGTGGCAGCGATGCCATGGTTGGATCTTCGTTGTGGCTAAGGTAGGGCCAAACTTGTACCTTGTGTGTGCTATGCTCGCTCTGAGAATTGATGTGTATGGTGATAGGAAGCAAGGTGTTTTTGTTCATGGTAATAGTCTGGTTGTATCCCTCGAGAGAAGTGGTTTCGCGAGAATCGTGCTTTTGGCTGGAGCTTTGGGAGCGTTGCCAGCTGGATAAGTCGTTCTTCCCCTGTGGCATAGAGGTTGCCTCAAATTTCGAGGATAAAATTTCTATAAGGAGGGGAGGGCTGTAATACCCAGGATTTTTTTGGATCAGGATCTGTGGGTTTCAAAGCGCTGTTGTGAGTCCCGGATCGGGTTTTGTGATGTAATCGGTTTTTTGGCTATTGAGCCTTCGGAACCCCTGTAGGGTGACCGATGTGTTTTTGGGTTCCGGAACGTTACAGGCATGTTGTGCATTTTACGAGGATCGTGAGAATGATTTTTCCCTAATTTTATATTTTCCAGATTTTTAAAATCCCAAATTATTTTTTATAAATAAACCCCCCACCCCTCTCTCTCCCTCACTCTCATTTCTCTCCCTCTCTCTTCTCACGTTCTCTCTTTCTCTCCCCCTCTTCTCCGGGCGGCCGATGGAGGCGGAGGAGGGTGAGGTGGAGGCGACGCGGGCGGCAAGTGGCCGAGGACGGGACGAGCATCTAGGTGATGAAGGCGCGGTGAGGCTTTGTCCGTGGGTTCGTGAACCTGACTGTGATTAGTGAGGCGTTTCACGAGGAATCGGTGATCTCGGCACGAGAAAACTTTGATGGAGGTAGGAGGATGGATCCCTAGCCCCTGTACTTTATTTTCTCATGGATTTGTAGGCCGATGTGAGCCGAGGGTGGTTTATTTCACGCTGGGGTGAAATTTGCATGATTTTGGGGTGAGCGTCGGATTCACCGTTTTAATCCCATTTTTGGGGTTTAAATTGCTCCTCTTGGAGGTCCAGAGGCTGGGGAATGGGTTCCCCGTGTTTTCCCCATCACCCGAGGGTGATTGGGGTGTGGAATCGAACCCCTAGGTTGGGTTCAGGGGCATTTCTGTCGTTTTTGGTCGACCGACCGGTTGGGTCCGGTCGACCGAATGGCATTCGCCACAGAAGGGCGAAGAGGCCAGTTCAGTCGACCAAACTGCCCAATTCGGTCGACCAATCTTGGCTAGGCTCCCCTGCATGTTGGCCGGTCGACCGCCCATCTGGTGCTGGTCGACCGACCCCTGTTGGTCGAGCAACCACAGGGGATTTGTTAACCGAAATTCCCTGTTTTGGCCCCAGTCGACCCGGTTGTGACCGTTTGGTCGACCTATGGCCCCGTGGATGTCTCGGACACACGGTGGGTATCGTGACCGTGTTTTTGGGTGTCCGAAGATACCATGTTACCTCGATGAGCATGCCTGTGTGTTTTGAGGATCCGGGTGACCCCGTGTGTTCCGGGCTTTTGTGTATTCGCTAGGTCGAGTCGTCGTGTACCGATATGAGTGCGGAGGGTTGTTCCCGCACGCCGTTGACTTCTTTGGAAAGCAATTTCCATGTGCGCCATGCCTATGACCTATGAATTATGAGTTTTATAACCCAACTTGGGGCTGGGGGTTTTCTTAGCTTCCCTTGGAAAGGGAATGAACTCAGTGGTTATGTGTTGCCTTGAGGATTATTTCATCCTGGTTTTGACCCCAGGTTAGGGTAGATTGACTACATGGATCCATCATGTACAATGGTCTTGACCCGAGTCTCGTGACTCAAGGACCATTAGATTAGTAGGTCTAGTTGACTGTCCCGAGTCTGGTGGCCCCGAGCCACCGGGTACTCTGTGTTACAAGCGAAGGGTCCGTACGTGACCTTCGGTGCTTCCGTGTTTTCTCTCTATGGAGAGTGTTCACATTCAGTGACCCCCCACTAATCGTAGCTTGCCTAGGCACGCGTGTGCCGACCTACCAGAGAGTAGGTGGAGAGCTACACCCGGTGAGATGGTTTTTAGGCTGCTTACCGTAGGGCCCCTCGTGTTTCCAGCCTGAGTCTGGGCAGCAGGAAAACTAGCTAAAGGACCCGACTTAGAGCGCATAGTCTGTGTGTGCACACGTTGTTGGGGGCTATAGACCCGCACTGACGAGCGCGACGCCAGCTATTCCTTGTTCTGTGTCCTGTGGTTACGGTACAGTGCCTTAGTTTCTACCAGGGGCGAATAGGGAGACACTTGGGGCACGGACTAAGACATTAGTGGACGCATCCGGCCTTACTTCTGGTGGGCAAGTACTCCCGTCACGTGACGTGTCAATTCTCATGACTCAAGTTTTGGTTTCCCATCTGCGAGACGTGGATTTTTGGGTAGCTTTCTCGTGCTTTCCCGACGTAGAGCTCTAGGGTTTTCGGTAGGGTTACCGAGGTTTTTCCCTAGATGGTGTAGGGTTCATGACTATGAGGTCGTGACTGTTTCCCCCAGACCGCGTGGTCTTGGGTTGGGCCTTCGTCTATGAGGACGGGCCTCCACGACCGAGGTGTCATGATGTTTCTCCTGGCGACATAGCCATGGTTTTCTCGTTAGTTTGATGGTCCCCTGAATGTAAGATCGGGGTCTACTTTTGGTACCGTAGGAGTAGTGTAGAAGCAGTGGTTCCAGTGGCTACCATGGTTTTGTTATGGCCATTCCTTCCGCCGTTATTGTTACTCCTACTTCTGTTGTTGTTGTATTTGCTGCTGGCGTTGTTCTCTATCGCCGTTGTCTTGTGGTAGGGTTTCGCGGGACCCCTGAGATGAGACTCACCCCCTATTTTTCAGGTGTAGCGGTTCCTCCTCGAGGTTCGAAGGTGCGGCGCAAAGGTTCGTAGTTGCCAGCTCGCCGGGCCGAGTGTTCACTCGACGTTGAGTACGTTTCCTTCCCTGTAGACTATACCTTTGTTGGACTAGACTCTATAGTTCAATTTATTTAATTAAAAAAATAATTTTATTTCTATCATTTAAACTATTAATTATATAATTGTTGCTTGCTTTATTTTAAATTCCAATGTACCTCCACACTCCTTCTAACCCATCCGAGCCCTCCGGCTCATGGGTGGCAGGCCAGGATTCGAATGGTATCGGGTTATTCCTGGTATCCGGATCTTAGGTCGTTATAGAGGCGCAGAAATGTTAAATAGCGTCTGACTCAAGGACGTTAATTCTATAAGTCCTAGAGTGTTAAAACAATTAGGGGGGATTTGATAACCGAGCACCGGGCTGCCGTAATTGACCCCGAAGGGTCGATTACGGTACCCGGGGTCGGTTAGGGGGGTTCTGTGAGGGGGAGGGGGAGGGGAGGCGGGGTCCACCGGTTAGCCCATGTCGGCTAACCGGCCGACCACTCCTTTGTCAAACAGGGCCTTAGCGTCCATTTAAAAAGGCATTGATTCTTTAATTTGCGTCCAAGGACTGGACGTTAATTCTTTAAAACATCATAGAACATATGAGTAAAAAGAATTGGCATCTTTGTAGAGAGGCGCTAACTCTTTAAGACGCATCTATCCTCTGGACGCTAATGCTGTCAATTTCCAGATTAATTAACTAAAGATGTGGAATTAGCATCTAGCTAGCTGACGTGTATTAATCTGCGTCTCCTCATAGAGGCACAAATTGAACAAATACGCGTCAAGTATCAAGACGCTAATTTTAGCATTTAATGCGTTCACTATTCATTTCTTTAGGAAGGGATGAACCGTGCTACTTTAAATCTAGGAGGTTTTTCAGGAAACTAAAAATATCATAATTAAGAGAAAAATCTAAGGATTCTAAAAATATGCATATCATTACTTTATGCATCATGGTTTCATAGATAATCAAATTTAAACATTGCTGATTTACTTAATTATCTAAAGAATTCACGTCTAGGCAGTTGAAATAAATTAAATAGCGTCTATTAGCGTGATGCAAACTACAAGAATTGGCGTATGCTTCCCAGATGCAGATTAATTAGCGTTAACTACGCTGGTCGCAGATTCTTTATAAGACAGACACGAGCACAAAGCTTTAAAACCATTAAAACTAGGCATGGAGCTTGCATGGTTCATAGGAATAGATCATGGAGAAGCTACATGTAACGCCTTGGATTTTTCGGATCAACATCCGTGGGTTTCGGAGCGCTGCTGTCACGCCCCGAGCACGGAAGGAACCCAGAGATGCGCGACGAGTTTATATCGATCATATCAATCCGAGCATTAGTGTATTCGACACCAAGATAGAGTGCGCAAAAAGTAAAGATAACCCAATCCTTTATTCAATTGCAACCTTAAGTACTTCTATTACAAATTCACGTAATGGAAATGCTAAGACTCAATAAAGAAAAAGTACAATGAGTGACTCGAGAGAATTGAAAGATAAGACTAGTTGACGCTTGGATGGATGGAATAGCTCTAGTCTCTTCACTCTTGACTTTCCTCATCCGATTGAGTCTCGTCATCGGACTTACCTGAAAAATAAGGGAACACACTAGGTGAGCGAACACTCAGTAGGATTTATATCTCAAATGCTAGCTGGCTTTAAGTGGATTACAAGTTACATGAATGCAATATAGTTATGCATGTTCACGTAAAACGACAACAGAGAATGTATATCAAAAGAATAGTGAATATATATCGAGAAAAAGTGAGTGAACTAGCAAGTCTTTCAAGAACTCATGTCAACATATATGATCAAGCACGTATGTTTATCATGTTATGTCAAGAATTGGCTATCAAGTAATAAATACCCATTCCGGGTCACGCAAGTCATGTCATGTCAAGTCGAGTCAAGCACGAGATTTGTGGAATGTCATATAACTAGAACAACAATTACTTCGGTGCAATGCCACACAGTGATCATTACAACTCCCATGGGCACAAGTACTTTCGGGTGCTCCTCCCAGGACCAGATCGGGCCCTTATATGCGCAAGCATTGAATCATGTAATTTTCGACATCCACTATAGTTATAGCCAATATAGAATTCCAACGGAACTAAACTTGTAGGAACTGTAAGGTAGATCTTTATGGAATAGAATTTCAAGGATTGAACATGTTGTAAGGATGATAATAACGGTATAATCATGATTAACGATAAAACTAGGTTGAATCGACTCCCTAGATGGGTGCATTGTCATTAAGAATAAGTGCTCATATAACTATGGTCGCTCGTTCTTGTACATGATAATGTAGATAGAATTAGTGTCCACAGGTATGGCACATAACTCTTAAGAAGTGTTAATGGCATGGTTCCCCATTCCACTAATTCTAGAATATTCTCATGACATCCAAATAGCATATCATGAGGGCCAGTATACCATGTTTCTTTAGAGTGACATGGCAATTAGATAGTGTCATAGGTTTTTAATGGTACAACCCGCTCGGCTGCCTTGAGGGAATCCAAGGCTAGTGGAGTCTTACGGAGGTCTTTATGATAAAATCACCAGTCCGAAGGAACAGAATGTCCCACGGAGGGTTCATCTATCACCGAGAAATAGTGGGTAACGATAAAATAACGTGAGACGTGGGACTATATTCACGGAATGGAATATAGTGCCTATACATATAACCAACCGACAATGGGTTACATAAAGCACGAAATCAGGAAAACAGTAATTTGACGCCTGAGCTTAAGTCTTCATTTTATGAATTGGCCCCCTTGTCTCGGTCGTCAGTTCAATAAATGACGACTGTTAGCTCAGTCGTTATATCCAAATTCTATATATATTAAAAATCTGTAAACATTCATATTTCATATATTATGTAAATGATGACTTTTCTTAAGTCTTCAATTTAGTAAACAGCGCCCTAGTCAGGGGCGTCATATATCAAAACGATGGCAAGATGCATGTCGTTAATCCAATATCCAGGGAATTATGTCATGAACATTTCAAAATTCACAATTATCACTAAATAGCGCCCGTGTGTGGGGGCGTTCATTTAATTGACGACCTAGATGCGGTCATTATTTATTTGTCATCTGATTTGCACTGGGCAGGTACAATCGTAGACACATGGTTTTTGGAGTAAGTCCAATCAAGAATCTAGAGACATGTATAGATAGAGAAAAATAACAGGAATTTAACAGTATGTCTATGCATTAGTTTACATGTAAGGGTTCACAGTTATTAAATTTTTAAACATGTATATTTGTTAATTAACTGTGAATTGATGACTGTTTGCACAGTCGTTAAACCAAATAGCGCCCAAGCTTGGGTCGCCATTTATTGTAAATGCAGAAATCACAAAATCTGATACCGGTAAATCTTTCTACTGATCACTATCAACCTATATGCATGCAGAGACTTATTATTACCATGGTTTTGCATAGAACTTGAGAAAACCTACCATTAGGCTTGTTTTGATTGACAGACGATGAAGAAGATGAAGGCAGTAACCCTTGGAATGATACTCTGTTTCAAACAGAGTTACGAGAAGCTAATATAACGAGAGCAGCAACTCCTTAGCAAATGCAATATCAACACCCCCTCTAAGAAAGGAGCTACAGTATGATGATAACAAGAGCAGCAATGCAGTAGCCGCAACCCTTTGGAAGAAGCAGCAGCTTGGTTTTCTTCTGATTCTGGGGGCAGAAGAAAGGATGAAGAAGAAGACTTTCTCCCTTTAAAGGAAGAAACGAATCTCTCTTCTCGATAACAGCAGCAAGAGGAAGAGGAAGAAAAAGAACTCCTACGTTCTTCACGTTCTCCACGGCAGGACGAAGGGGACGCAGAGGTCAGTGCCGGTCGCTCTTCAAACACAGCAGGAGGAAGTAGCAGCATGACGTCGTTTGAATAAAAGTGCCAACAGGGGTTCGATAGAGGGGTTTAGTATTTATAGAGAAGGGAATCCTAATGAGGTTTAGGAGTTCGATTAGGATTAAAACTTCCTACATAGAATCCTATTAAATTTAGATATCCAACGTATTGATCCTTTCCTAATCAGAACCTTCCCAGATAACATCCCGGTTCGAACACAACTCTGCCCCGTTTCGTATGGAAATGACGCCTAAGATTGGGGCGTGATTCCAAAATGATGACTCTATGTGGGGTCTTAAATTCTGAATATAGCGCCCATCAAAGAGGTGTCAATTCTTAAATTAGCGCCCATTCAAACGGTCTTCATTTAAATAGCGCCTTCAGGAGAGGCATCATTCATTTTTGGCCTTATTGTTATGTGATTTAAGTGTATATGAGTTGGGCCTTTAACATTGGTTTAGTTTTCAATCCTTTTAGGATTTCATTCCTTAATTTACCAGGGTTGCTACACCTACTGTGAGTCTCGGATCGTGTTTTGCAATTTAATCGGGTTTTTTGGCTGTCAAGCCTTCGGACCCCTGTGTAGGGTGAACCGACGTGTTTTCGGGCTCTGGGACGTTGCAGGCACGTTGTGCATATTCTTAGGATCATGGGAATGATTTTTTATATATTTTTTATTTTATAGATTTTTAAAATCCCAATTCATTTTCTATATAAACTACCCTCACCCCCTCTCTCTCCCTCATTTCTCATCTCTCTCCCTCTCTCTTCTCACGTCTCTCTTTCTCTCCCTCTCTTCTTCGGGCGGCCGACGTCGCGAGAGGAGAGCTAGGCGGTGAGGCCCGTGGGGCGAGGAGCTGCGAGGATGGGACGAGAATCGAGGCAGTGGAGGCGCAGCGGAGCCGTCCACGAATTTCGTGAACCCGGCGACGTTTTGCGAGGCATTTCACGAGGAAACGAGGATCTCGGCATGGAAAATCAGCAGTGGAGGTAGGGGGATGGATCCCTGGCCCTTGTATTCAATTTCCCCATGTTTTATAGGTCGAGGCGAGGCCGAGTGTGGGTTTTCTTCACGCCGGGGATCAAAAATCATGTTTTAGGGCGTGTGGCGGTTTTCGTCGGATCGAATGCAGTTTTGCCATTTATTTACATGCTTTTTAGTGGTTTGGGAATCAGGGAATGGTCCCCATTGTATTCCCCCTCGATCGGGATCAAGAGGGCGTGGAAACCGTGTTGGGTTCGGTGCAAGTATTCAGAGGGGGGGTGAATGAATATGGCCTATAAAAACTTTCACCCAATTAAAATATTAGGCTCACTAACTATTTAGAATGCTAGCTAGATAGATTTATCAAATCTGGAAGACTAATTAGCAGATGCGGAATTAAACAAACAGACAGTGAGCACTCTAACAAGACAAGTTAGACGAACTATAGCTTAATTTGAATTTCGATTACTTAACAGATTAAGACACTCTAAGAGAGCTAATCAACTTTTCTGCTCAACCAGAAAGCCAACACTTAGTGCGCCCCTAATCAATCATCTAACGGAAGCAAACCACAAATATATCAAACCACTGCACAATGGGTTTTTAGGTGGTTCGGTCCAGCAGACCTACATCCACCCCACACTCAAACCGAGTGTGGATTTCGCTCACTCACAGCTTGAACAGCTGGGCATCACAGCTTGCCATACATCCACTGGGCAACACAGCTTGCCATCCGAGGAATCCTCCTCACCCCGCTGAGCAACACAGCTTGCTGTCCAGTGGAATCCTCCACTGCAAACCGTTGGGCAATACAGCTTAGCCGTCCAGAGGCAGCACCTCTGCAATCCGCTAACTAACAGCTTGAACAAAGATGTAAAATAGAAAACAGAAAATAGAACAAGACAGCAATCGGAAAGCTGTAAGCAATGAAGCACAATGTGGCTCTTAAAGAGCTGGATGGCCTGGATTTGATCCACGGTCCATCAAGAACAGATCTCCCTCGATCTCACTCTCTTTCTTCACTCTCTCTCTTTCTCTTTCTCTTTTCTTCTGCTGGATCATGGAAGCTCTCTCTTCTTTTTCTCTTTTTCTTCTCTCAGCTTCTGCTCTCTACTTTTTCTTCTCTTCTTCTGCTCCCAGGCTTCGATCACGATCACTCAAATTGCCTTCTTCTACAGAGGATGAAGACACATATATATAGCAGCACCAGCAGTAGCTAGGGCGCGTGTGGCTTCCACAGCTCCCGCCCAAACATTTGGCCACGTGTCAGCATCCTGGTATCTCGTCCATCCTTGGATCATGAGCCAGGCACCTCGGATCACGTGCCCTTCATTAGCCTCTTCAGTCCCTGTCAGACAGACAAGAGTATCGGATTAAGCTATCAGTTTAAGTCTAAACCCTGTACAGTCTCTGAAGAATGCAGAGCATTGTATAGACTTAGTGAACGTAAAGGCTAAAGCAATGTATAGACTTTATGATACTTAGATGAAAAATAGGCGATGTATAGACTTCATAATACTCAGATGAAGGCAGGTGCTGTATAGACTTCATGATGATCAGATGAAGGCAAGCGATGTATAGACTTCATGAAACACAGCTGAACACACGCGGTGTATAGAGTTCATGAAAATCAGATGAACACATGCGGTGTATAGACTTGATGTGTTCACTGGTGGATGTACACACTTGCCCACTGTACAGACTTTGATGCTTATATGCAATGAAGAGACTTCGCTGAATTAGAATGCAGTGTACAGACTTTGAACTATAGGGACTTGTGAACAACCAATGTGTAGACTCTTCACTCGACAGGCTGACAATGCATGTACTTACTCAGTGTATGGACTTGATTAAAAGATCATGCAATGTATATACTTCATGTTATGAAGCAAAGAATACACTTAGCTGAAGACTGCCAGTCGACGTATAGACTTGGCATCAAACCCAGTGTATAGACTTTATGCGTGAAGCAGCACAAGGAATAAGTGTGAGAACCAATGTATAGACATTATGAATCAGATCTGAAGCAGTGTACGGAGTTGCTAGAGTGTAAAGCAATGTTCAGACTTCAGATGAGAAGGGACTCACTGTACATACTTGTTGAGGCTCAAGCAGTGTACATACTTCGAAGTTCCACTGTGGATGTATAGACTTGAATGAGTGAAGCCGATGTACATACTTTAGGCTTTGAACGTGTGAGCTGTAAGCAATGTACAGACTTGAAGAACGTGAGACGATGGCAAGACACTGCACAATCGGATGTATAGACTTTACATAACACAGTCCGATGTATAGACTTGGAAAGTTGAGGCCAGTGTACAGACTTGCCACCGACCAGTGTATGGACTAACTCAGCCTGAGGCACAGTATGGACATCAACTCTGCACATCGAATGTATAGACTTCAAGTGTGAAGACCATTGTATAGACTTTGGATGTGAAGACCAATGTGCAGACTTTGGATTTCACTGTGGATGAATAGACTCTGAGGAAATGAAACGAGTCAGTGTACAGACTTCAAATTCCATTGTGGATGTACATACTTTAGGGACATGAAGCGAGTCGGTGTACAGACTTCAAATGTGAAGACAGCCGCTGTATAGACTTTGAAGACAGAAGCCAGTGTACAGACTTGATGCTCAAGGAGTGGCTGTACAGACTTAGAGTGTAGCTGAAGTCTTGAACGTAGGAATAGGCTGGACTGTATAGACTTCAGGCTTCAGAAACGAATGTACAGACTTCACTTAAGAGACGTAGGGAAAGACCCCAATGTATAGACTTTGCCTTGAATGAAGGTCAGTGATGAATGTATAGGCTTTCACGATGTGTAGACTTGGATACGTGAAAGCTACAGTGAAGGAATGTGCACACTTGACCGAATCAAAGGCAAATCGAGTGTACAGAATTCATGCCATGAGACGCTGAAAGAGACAGTCCAATGTACAAACTTATGAAGACTGATGCATGAACAGTAATGCATAGATTTGCATGAGATGCTCGAATGTATAGACTTAGGAGCATATGACACGGCTGTACAGACTTAGAATATGAAGACTGATGTACAGACTTCATTAACAATGCATGAATGAGACGTTGTATACACTTAGCCTAATACAATGTATGCGACTGACGCTGTACACACTTAGCCTAAGACATGCATGAGACTGACTCTGAACACACTTAGCCTAAGACAATGTGTGGACTTTATCTATCATGGACGATGTATAGACTCAATCAATTGGAAGAGATTCCAGTGTATAGACTTGAGTTCTTAAGCATGACTGCTGAAGGAGTCGACCCATCAGAGGATGTGTCGACCCATGACATATGAGAAATGTAAACAGCAGTGAATGGAATGCAAAGAACACACAGAGGCTGTATAGACTTGGAATCCAATGCACACGGCTGACAGACTTGAAGTGAACTGAATGAACATGATGTACGGACTTCAAGGCTTGAATGCAAATGATGCACACTTCCAATGTAGAGACTAGCACTTACTGCTATTCAGACTATGCAGATACATGCAGAGACATGATATCTGACAAAATGCAATTCAGATATATAAAGAACAAATGCCATCAATGCTAAACATCATCATTCATGTTGCTATCATATGCAAAATGCTCAAGGATAAGAATGCACAGAAATGCACTTTGTTTATTGCAATCATCAAAACACAATAGCATTGCTATCATCAAAATACAATATCAAATGCACTCAAATGCACTCACTGTCTTGCTATCATCAAAACCAAATAGCATTGCTATCATCAAAGTAACATAGCACATGCTTGTGCCTAAGGGGCACAACATTCTCCTCCTTTTTGATGATGGCAATAAACAGTGACAGTGAGTCACACACAAAATTTTCTCCCCCTTTGACATAATCGAAAAGGGAAGAACAATAAAAAAACATGTGTGCAACATGGCAGTAGACATACAAGTGACTTCTCGAGCAATAAACTCCCCCTGAAGGTATGACTCCCCCTGAATTATTTCTCCCCCTAAATAAATGCTCCCCCTTTGAGAAGGAATATGAACAGATAAACAAAGGTAGAGAAGGTAGGAGGGTCACTTGACAACAGCTGAATCATAGGTTCAGAAAGGAAGCATGATTATAAACAACTGTTAAAGTATAAGAATCAGCAACATATAATTTTGACAAAAATTCAGGTTTAACAGTGATAGATCTAGAGTAAAACATCTGACCCCTGAAAAAGAGTTTATAGATTCCATTTATAGCAATGAATCTAGGGCACATGGTATTAATAGATAAGTCAGAAATAATACCCTTTTGTGATTAAACATGGAAGATCAAGAATGGCAGTTTGAATATGTATTGAAAATAATTTTCACTCATTGACTTTTGATTTTTCGAAGGGTTACAGCAGTTTGATTTTCACTTTTGAATTTTTCAGAGCCTGAACTAAGTAAATAGATCAGTGGCATTTATGCTGTTGACATTAGGTGTACACCTTGATCAGAGGCAAGTACCCCCAGTTACTAGGCATAAACTACTAGACCTATTTCAGATCAGAACCCACAAAGGATAGTCTTCACTTTTGACATTAAGGGTACACCTTGATTAGAGGCCAGTACCCTCAGTTACTTGGTGAGGACTCCCTCTATAGATTTGACCCTATGAACAGAGATATTCTGAATCACCTCATGACATGTGAATTCTCCTGCTTCTTTGGAGGAGTTCATAGTTTCTAAGTGCAATCAGCCATTGCTCTGTCACTATGTTCAGTTCTTAACATTAATGATCTTATTTGCTGCTGCCCTTAATTCTTTTAGAGTGATTGTTTTAAAAAATCAGTACACACTCTTATTAGCCTGTTCTAGACATATCCAGTTCAACACATTTAGGCATTACAAAAACTTTTTCTATTTTAGTCATGAGACAAAGATTAAGAGTTATAAAAGTTTTCTTTTATCTCAAATTCTGAAGTGCAGACACTTAACTCTCCAATTTATAAAGGTTAAACCTTTAGTTCCTTTCAATTTGTAAGTGTGAATCTTATAAGTGAACAATTGCAATAATCACCATTCAATGTACTAAACCAGATGCAAAGCTGTTGTTTAGTGAAAATGATGGGAAAAAGATAGCAATTGGCAGTATGGTTCAATGAGCAACTGATGTCAAAGAAAATGAATCATTTGAATGAGAACACTGAGAAGTGAATAGGATTCAATGAATTGAATAGAACTCTCAGCTCCCCTTGACATCATGATGCAAGAGATATGCTATGCAACATAATGTCCTACATGCAGACTATGCACCAAGGATACATGAGACAAGTATGCAATCAATTCAGGTTTATGCATCCAAGTTATAAGCATTTTCATCCTTTTTCAGATTTTTCAACATATGATGCAGTGCACTGTTCTACATGAAGACAGGACCCATGGTACTCGGCGGAGAACCTGGTCTCAAAGACCATCTCATACATGGTAGAAACCTCCGGGCAGATTTCCTTGCCTTTTAGTAACATACCATTTGATATACCAGGGTTAAGCAAATGATAATGCAGTGCAAGGTAGCCCTATTATGCATTGAAACATATGTAGTCTACGACAATAGGCAAATGACAGTCATGCAAATCAGTCCTTTATGTATTAATCAATTTCATTTAGAGGCATGCAGATGATATATGCAAGTACTAGACACATGCATTGACTCTATACACTGAAGAACTATTCACAATCAGCAAGTTATGCATTCAACAACAAGCATGCAGTCCATTGACACAAGGTTCATATAAAGCATCGACTGTAAAAATGATTGTGCAGAGCATCTAACAACCCATTTATTCAGTGCAATAATCAGTGAGAGAAGAGCATCAGATATATGCAAAGTAAAATTTAGTAGCTGAGTCTGGAATGCAGACTGATCAGCTAGACATGAAGAGATCATCAACAATCAATCAAGCAAATCAATATGAAACTCACAAATTTCATGCTCACAATTTCAGATAATGGAATTTAAAGCAAAGTTCAGAACTGACTTGAATTGTAGTATCCTGGGGTTTTCTTATTGAGTGCCTTGGTTAACCCCTTTTATTCATTTCCACCAAGGCACACTTGCAGCATGTCAATCAATTTGATCTTGCAGGAACCCAAGAAGTCTTGGGTCCTGAATTAACAGTGACATTCCTAGCAGGTATGGTAGCCAACTTCTGTGCATGAAGGTCATCAATTCTCATCACATGACAATCATTCATTGAATGACCTATCTGACCACATTAGTGGCATGATGCAGCAGTTCTGAATTTTATTTTGTGCACATTCCTATGAGCAGGAGTTCTAAATGCATATGCATGGAAATTTTTGTTAACAGAATTGAAATTCTGTTTACCAAAACTAGTCTGGCTTTGGTATCCTGTCAGCCAACAGGTTGTAGCCCTGTGACCTGGCTTTCCACAGTTAAAGCATGAAGCAACAGATTGTCTGGTCCTATGATGCATATCAACAGCAGCATGAGACCTATGAAACTTAGCATGAATTATTCTGTTGTTTACATGGACATTTTGTTTCTTACTAGCATCATTGAGAACAGGAAATTTTATAGATTTAAAATTAAGTCTACTTTCCTGAGCATGCCAACAGTCCTTGACTGTGTGGCCACGCCTCCCACATTCGAAGTACCTTGGATGCTTACCTCTGGAGCCAAGGTTATTTCTATCAAAAGTATTTTTGTTAACATGAAAATTAACAAATTCAGAATTGAATCTCTTTCTCGGATTCTGCCAACATTGAGCAGCAATGTGGCCAAACTTCCCACAACAAAAACAATTCAGATTCTTTCTCCTAGAATCATGATTTCTAGCATGAAATTCTTTAACATTCAGATTACCCTTTTTCTGATCAGACAGAACTTTTCTAGCATGCTTTCTATCATCTTGTTTCATCACAAAATAATCAACCATCTCATGGCCAAACTTTCCACAGTAAAAGCATTTGACATTTTTGACACTAGATTTGTTGGCCTGAACTTTCTTAGCACGCTGATCGTTATCATTCTTTTTCAAAACTTTTCTTTTCTCCTTTGTTTTCTTATTTTCCTGATTAGCATGCATATTTGAAGAAGAGCCTGAAGTGCTGGCTAAGTCAGAGCTACGCACAAAGGTTGTGTACTGTCTTTTTCTCTCTTCTTGTTTACTGCCTCCATCAGAGACTTTCTTCTTAAAAGCATCCTTCAAATTTTATTTATTCTTAAGAGACTCAGACAGAGAATTGTTCAGTTCAGTGATTTCATTTTTGAGAGAAGAAATGAGTATTTCAAAATCTGTGATCTTTTCATTAAGTAAGACATTAATGGCTTTGTAGCTATCAATCTCTTCTATCAATGTGCTCACTCTCTCACATTCATTTTCAACTGAATTCTTCCCTTTTTCAAGCATTAAGAGTCTCTCAGACATGGCAGAATTTAGCAACCTTAATTCTTCATTTTCTTTTCTTATTTGTTCATTCTGAACTAGTTCATTAGTTAAGATTTGATCATTTCCTAATGAATTCAGCTTATCTTCTAGTTCAGAAATCTTGGCAGTAAGTTCATCATTTTTATTTTCCAATAAAGAGATTTGTTCCTTGCTCACATTCAGATCAGCTAAGCACATATCATGAGATGTTTTTAGTCTTTGACAGTTTTCACAGGAAACATTAGAGTTAATCTGTTCACATCTCTTTTTCAACCTTCTATTTTCAGATTTTAATTTCTTGGATACTTTGAATAGATCTTCATACATTACTATCAATTCATCAAAAGTGTATCCATCTGATTCGGAGCTTACCTGAGATGAGGTTTCCTCATCATCACTTCCCACTTCCCCGGTTGGCCATTAAGCATATGGACTTTTCTCCTTCTTCATCAATGTCCGAGGTGTTCCCTTTGAGTTTCGATAGTTCTGGACAATCATCCTTCGTGTGGCCAGCCTTCCTGTATTTGTAGCAAACATTAGTGTCAGCAATCTTGGCAAGATTAGAATTATACCTTGTTTACTTTTTGCCACCATCAAGCTTTCCTTCTCTTTTTCTCAGAAGTTTCCTGAAATCACTGATCACCATTCCAATGTGGTCTCCATCAATTTCAGACCACGACAGACTGATTTTCTCGCTTGATGATCCACTATGGCTGGATCTATTTGCTTTGCTGGAGCCAGCTTTCAACACGATTGGTTCCATTACAAATAATCTGAAGACACAGAAAAACTGAAGCACCTAAACCAAATAAGCAAGACAAAGCACTAAGTCGGAGAATCAAAACAACGAACACAGAAAGCACACTCTGAAATGCACCAAACACTAGCATGATCCTCTACAGATTGTTAGATCTGATAGCTCAGAGACCCGCTCTGATACCAATTGTTGGGTTTGGTGCAAGCATTCAGAGGGGGGGGTGAATGAATATGGCCTATAAAAACTTTCACCCAATTAAAATATTAGGCTCACTAACTATTTAGAATGCTAACTAGACAGATTTATCAAATCTGGAAGACTAATTAGCAGATGCGGAATTAAACAAACAGACAGTGAGCACTCTAACAAGACAAGTTAGACGAACTATAGCTCAATTTGAATTTCGATTACTTAACAGATTAAGACACTCTAAGAGAGCTAATCAACTTTTCTGCTCAACCAGAAAGCCAACACTTAGTGCCCCCCTAATCAATCATCTAACGGAAGCAAACCACAAATATATCAAACCACAGCACAATGGGTTTTTAGGTGGTTCGGTCCAGCAGACCTACATCCACCCCACACTCAAACCGAGTGTGGATTCCGCTGACTCACAGCTTGAACAGCTGGGCATCACAGCTTGCCATACATCCTGTCACGCCCCGACGCGGAATATCGGGACGTACAGTTAGAAACGAGCTGGAAAGAGAGAGAACTAATCTAAATATATACAAATGCTAAGAAATGGAAATAACTTATTAACCATTAAACAAAATATATCTGGTACACAATCCTCAAATCAACTCAATACAACTGGGATAACAACTCTAAACCACAACAACATAACTGAAGCACAACACACTCTTAACACAACTAACTGATACACTCAAAACATCACTCTTGCCCTTCCCCATCGGTAAGCGCGTCACCTGAAAAGGGGGGAAACAACAACTATGAGCTAACGCTCAGTAGGAAATAACAGATAGGTATAAGTGATTAGCAGTTTAATTACATTTTCAAAATATCATGCTACAAAGGATAATGCAATAAAAGAATAATGATGATATAATGAAACAAAATTTAAAGATCTTGCAAGGTCACGAAATATAAAGGAACAGAATGGTAATACTTAAGAGGAATAACAAAGACAAGAATTTACTACAGGAGATAACGATAAAGAGTTGGCCATATCAAGATAATTCAAGTCATGTCAAGCACGTATGTAGTTTCGTTTCCACGTCCAAGTAACAGCAAGTAAGTAACAACCAGTAGAGTATAGAACAGTGAAGAGTGGAAAGTGAAAAGTAGTAGAGAGTAGTGGAGAGTAGTGGAGAGTAGTAGAGAGTAGTAGAGAGTAGTGGCCAGTCCTAGATTTAACACATGTCATAGTACTGGTGCCAAATGCCACACCTAGTCAATCACCTCCCCGGGGGTACGCGTAGTGTTCGGGCGCTCCTCCCAGGACTAGACCAAGCCCTTAATTGTTTGCCAGGCATTGATTTCTTTGGATCAAAGATCCCATGAATCTAGACTTCCACAATTTATGGCCAGAATTCCAAGGTTGAACCATGTAGCAATAACAATTTCAAGTAGGAAGGAGATTCATTTCAGAATTTCAAGGTAAGAACAATCATCAAGAAGATTGAAAACCAAACCACAATAAGAGTTAATCATGCTGCGCTACTGTAGTACAGTAGATATCCAACAAGCTAATCAACATATTAATCCTAATTATCAAGTTAATATGTCAAAGATTATCCACTATCATTTGTATAAAGACAATTGCCAAAAATTGATTCAAGATGATAAGGTAAAGGAACAAACTTGTACAGGAAGGAAAAAGTATGCATTAATAGAGATTTAATTACACCATTAACCACTAATTATGTGGGTTTCTATTTAACCATTGTATACATTGCAATTAAGATGATGAATGACATGCTTTTACATCGTGATAGAACATAGGAACCAATGCAATTTGAAAATCATAAGGCTCATGATTAGGTCACTGGTTCTTCCAGAATATACTTTTCAATAGGTCTAAGTTAATTAGGTCGATCCCCTAATGATCCGGATCGATCCACGGGTCGCAAAACGATGAAAATAGGGTTTCTGGTGCATGGGTCGACCCCTGGGGTCGACCCCTGCAAAACTGGGGTCTGCTGCTGGATGGGTCGACCCCTGGGGTCGACCCCCACAATTTCTGAAGATGGGTCAACCCCAGGGGTCGACCCCCCTTGCAGGGGCAGGATGGGTCGACCCCAGGGGTCGACCCTCGGGCCTGCCAGACAACCCAGAAAACGGGTCGACCCCAGGAGTCGACCCCCGCAAGAACAGAAACGGCCTTTGCTCCGGAAAATGCATAAACTCACCCAATTGAGGTCCAATTGAGTTGGGATCAAAACCCCATGCTATAGGAATCTTACTAGACATATGAGGGTCATAATACATGAGTTTTAAAGCACGAATTTCATCAGAAACCCATTTAATCACAACCTATTCTATGAAGAACACAAGAAGACCTAATTCTTGACATACTTCCACTAAATCTAAAAATTCTCCCAACATACACAACGGAATTTGGGGATTTTGGTGTCAAAAGAAAGCTAACTTGATGCTGAATCCAACCATGTATTATAAGCTATATGTGGATCAAGTTATCTAACTCGAAATCAACCCGTAATCAAGCTCTACTCTAAGGGTCACAAAATAAATCAAGTTCTAGACATACACCTACTTCAATGCAAAATACTCTCAACATGCTCAATACAAATTAGGGGTTTCTTCGTCAAATGAAAGCTAACAACATGCTGATTACATCATGTAAGTTAATTAGAGTTTGGTTGTTAGATCATATCTCAAATCGGAGAAAGAATTCGAAACCCTAGAATGAAGAACAAGCTTGACAGCAGCTCACAAAAAGCTCGATATCTCCACGGATATCTAATGAACTTTGGGGCTTTCAGTCCCATAGGATAGATCTCGACGAGCTGATCAAGATACTATATTTACAAGTCTCATTTGGTTAAGGGTACCTACCTTAATCGACGGATTAAAGGGCTGGAGATGAAGAACGACGAACTACCAACACCCTCCACCAAAACGACGAATACTCCCAGATCTGGACTCCTCGTCGGCTGACCCAGCTACCAAATGAAACTAGAGTCGAAGAGCTACATTTCTATAGGTCATGGGGCTTCTGGAGCCTTCGGAGTTGGGAGTATTTGGCGCTGCAAGTTACGTGTTAGAAACGGCGCCGGAATCCTTGACTCGGCCAAAGCTATGTCGGCAGCACGTTTTAGGGCTAGGTTTACCTCAAATTGATTGAGGGTAAATGGTCCTTACCTCGTGGCCTTCCATTTGCCCTTGATTTCAGATCATTTGGTTGAGTAATAAGGTCGAATTTCACGTTTTAAGTTACGATTAGGTAAAGGTTAGGTAAAAGTCAAATTCGGGAATAATCCTCTAATTAGACAAGGTTACGTAATTAATTTGGGTCAAGTCCAGAAGACAAAATTGCTATAAAAATGATATTTTACCCAATTACTATTTTTACAGATTTTTCTAAGGTAGTCGAATTTATAGGTTCTATTTTCTAATGAATTAAATATTAATATTTCGAAATTCAAACATTAATTCATTTTAATTCAATTTTTAATTAATAAATGCTCAATAAAACTTAATAAATAATCGGGGTATTACACATCCGCTGGGCAACACAGCTTGCCGTCCGAGGAATCCTCCTCGCCCCGCTGAGCAACACAGCTTGCTGTCCAGTGGAATCCTCCACTGCAAACCGCTGGGCAATACAGCTTAGCCGTCCAGAGGCAGCACCTCTGCAATCCGCTGACAAACAGTTTGAACAAAGATGTAAAATAGAAAACAGAAAATAGAACCAGACGGCAATCGGAAAGCTGTAAGCAATGAAGCGCAATGTGGCTCTTAAAGAGCTGGATGGCCTTGATTTGAGCCACGGTCCATCAAGAATAGATCTCCCTCGATCTCACTCTCTTTCTTCACTCTCTCTCTTTCTCTTTCTCTTTTCTTCTGCTGGATCGTGGAAGCTCTCTCTTCTTTTTCTCTTTTTCTTCTCTCAGCTTCTGCTCTCTACTTTTTCTTCTCTTCTTCTGCTCCCAGGCTTCGATCACGATCACTCAAATTGCCTTCTTCTACAGAGGATGAAGACACATATCTATAGCAGCACCAGCAGCAGCTAGGGCGCGTGTGGCTTCCACAGCTCCCGCCCAAACATTTGGCCACGTGTCAGCATCCTGGTATCTCGTCCATCCTTGGATCACGAGCCAGGCACCTCGGATCACGTGCCCTTCATTAGCCTCTTCAGTCCCTGTCAGACAGACAAGAGTATCGGATTAAGCTATCAGTTTAAGTCTAAACCCTATACAGTCTCTGAAGAATGCAGAGCATTGTATAGACTTAGTGAACGTAAAGGCTAAAGCAATGTACAGACTTTATGATACTTAGATGAAAAAAAGGCGATGTATAGACTTCATAATACTCAGATGAAGGCAGGCGCTGTATAGACTTCATGATGATCAGATGAAGGCAAGCGATGTATAGACTTCATGAAACACAGCTGAACACACGCGGTGTATAGACTTCATGAAAATCAGATGAACACATGCAGTGTATAGACTTGATGTGTTCACTGGTGGATGTACACACTTGCCCACTGTACAGACTTTGATGCTTATATGCAATGAAGAGACTTCGCTGAATTAGAATGCAGTGTACAGACTTTGAACTATAGGGACTTGTGAACAACCAATGTGTAGACTCTTCACTCGATAGGCTGACAATGCATGTACTTGCTCAGTGTATGGACTTGATTAAAAGATCATGCAATGTATATACTTCATGTTATGAAGCAAAGAATACACTTAGCTGAAGACTGCCAGTCGACGTATAGACTTGGCATCAAACCCAGTGTATAGACTTTATGCGTGAAGCAGCACAAGGAATAAGTGTGAGAACCAATGTATAGACATTATGAATCAGATCTGAAGCAGTGTATGGAGTTGCTAGAGTGTAAAGCAATGTTCAGACTTCAGATGAGAAGGGACTCGCTGTACATACTTGTTGAGGCTCAAGCAGTGTACAGACTTCGAAGTTCCACTGTGGATGTACAGACTTGAATGAGTGAAGCCGATGTACATACTTTAGGCTTTGAACGTGTGAGCTGTAAGCAATGTACAGACTTGAAGAACGTGAGACGATGGCAAGACACTGCACAATCGGATGTATAGACTTTACATAACACAGTCCGATGTATAGACTTGGAAAGCTGAGGCCAGTGTACAGACTTGCCACCGACCAGTGTATGGACTAACTCAGCCTGAGGCACAGTATGGACATCAACTCTGCACATCGAATGTATAGACTTCAAGTGTGAAGACCATTGTATAGACTTTGGATGTGAAGACCAATGTGCAGACTTTGGATTTCACTGTGGATGTATAGACTCTGAGGAAATGAAACGAGTCAGTGTACAGACTTCAAATTCCACTGTGGATGTACATGCTTTAGAGACATGAAGCGAGTCGGTGTACAGACTTCAAATGTGAAGACAGCCGCTGTATAGACTTTGAAGACAGAAGCCAGTGTACAGACTTGATGCTCAAGGAGTGGCTGTACAGACTTAGAGTGTAGCTGAAGCCTTGAACGTAGGAATAGGCTGGACTGTATAGACTTCAGGCTTCAGAAACGAATGTACAGACTTCACTTAAGAGACGTAGGGAAAGACCCCAATGTATAGACTTTGCCTTGAACGAAGGTCAGTGATGAATGTATAGACTTTCACGATGTGTAGACTTGGATACGTGAAAGCTATAGTGAAGGAATGTGCACACTTGACTGAATCAAAGGCAAATCGAGTGTACAGACTTCATGCCATGAGACGCTGAAAGAGACAGTCCAATGTACAGACTTATGAAGACTGATGCATGAACAGTAATGCATAGACTTGCATGAGACGCTCGAATGTATAGACTTAGGAGCATATGACACGGCTGTACAGACTTAGAATATGAAGACTGATGTACAGACTTCATTAACAATGCATGAATGAGACGTTGTATACACTTAGCCTAATACAATGTATGCGACTGACGCTGTACACACTTAGCCTAAGACATGCATGAGACTGACTCTGAACACACTTAGCCTAAGACAATGTGTGGACTTTATCTATCATGGATGATGTATAGACTCAATCAATTGGAAGAGATTCCAGTGTATAGACTTGAGTTCTTAAGCATGACTGCTGAAGGAGTCGACCCATCAGAGGATGTGTCGACCCATGACATATGAGAAATGTAAACAGCAGTGAATGCAAAGAACACACAGAGGCTGTATAGACTTGGAATCCAATGCACACAGCTGACAGACTTGAAGTGAACTGAATGAACATGATGTACAGACTTCAAGGCTTGAATGCAAATGATGCACACTTCCAATGTAGAGACTAGCACTTACTGCTATTCAGACTATGCAGATACATGTAGAGACATGATATCTGACAAAATGCAATTCAGATATATAAAGAACAAATGCCATCAATGCTAAACATCATCATTCATGTTGCTATCATATGCAGAATGCTCAAGGATAAGAATGCACAGAAATGCACTTTATTTATTGCAATCATCAAAACACAATGGCATTGCTATCATCAAAATACAATATCAAATGCACTCAAATGCACTCACTGTCTTGCTATCATCAAAACCAAATAGCATTGCTATCATCAAAGCAACATAGCACATCATTGTGCCTAAGGGGCACAACAAACCGGGCTCCGAGGTTGAGCTCGGGCGGTATTCTGTCGTTTTCGGTTGACCGACCGATGAGTTTCGGTCGACCGAATGGCCATTCGCCACGGAGGGCCTGGCCCTGGTCACGATCGGTCGATCGACCGCATCCAGGCAGTTGCGGTCGGCTAACCGACCACGACCAGCCGGTCGACCGAGCCTTCCTGGGCCGGTCGACCAACCTATTTAGGTCAACCGACCTAGGGGAGTGGTCAACCAAAATAGGGTTTCATTGCCCATTTTGGCCCCCGGTCGACCAAGTTGAGACCCAATGGTCAACCTTTGGCCTCATGGATGTCCTGGACACCCCGTGGGTACCGTAACCGTGTTTTTGGGTGTCCAGAGGTACCGTATTACCTCGATTAGCATGCCCGTATGGTTTGAGGGTCTGGGTAACTCTTTGTGTTCCGTGCCTTCATGTTTTCGCTAGATCGAGTCCCCATGTACCGGTATGAGTGCGGAGGGTTTTTTCCGCACGACGTTAGTTTCTCTGGGAAGCGATTTCTGTGTGGGGCCATGCGTATGGCCCAGGAACTGTGAGTTCAGTGACCCAGTCTGGGGTTGGGCAGTTTCATAGCTTCCCTTGGTAAGGGAATGAACTCGGTAGTTGTGGGCCGCCTTTAGGAGTATTTGACCGTGATTTCTGACCCTAGGGGTAGGGCAGATTTACGGCATGGAGCCGTACTGTGCGATGGTCTTGACCTGAGTCTTGTGACTAAGGGTCGTTACTTTATTAGGTCTAGTAGATTGTCTAGAGTCTGGTGGCACCGTGCCACCCCGTGTTCCAAGCTACTTATGATGAGCCTGTGTGTAGCCTGTTGTGGAAACCTGAAATTCACCATCAGGATCATCAAGCCCCTCCGAGCCGAACAAGGGCGATGGAAGTAGAAAAGAAGAACTCTGTCGACGCACATTGTCACGCCTTGTACTCTATACCATCGAGGTATTGTCCGCTTTGGCCTACTGGCTTCATGGTTTTGTCCCTTTCTAAGGGTAATCGGATCCAGAATGGGAGACTTCCCGGGCAGGTCACCCATCCCAATACTACTCCCCATTAAACACGCTTAACTTCAAAGTTCTTTGCAAGAACTAAGTCAATACTTCAAAAGACATCTCGGTGATATAGAGTACAACTTAGTTATATTTGAGGGTGTTACAATCTACCCCTCTTATATAGGTGACGTCCTCGCTCTAGAGGTGTCCCCTACAAGCTCAAGAGGTGGCTCCCACTATGTAGCACTTTGTTCCATTGCGGGTTCAAGAGGTGGCTCCCATAGCATAGCACTTTGTCCTGCATGGCACTTAGTTCCCACACTTCCGGCTGGGGTATAGCTCTGATACCATTCTGTCATGCCCCGTTCTCTATACCGCCGAGGTATTGTCCGCTTTGGCCTACCGGCCTCACGGTTTTGTCCCTTTCTAACAGTGATCGGCTCCAGAATGGGGGACTTCCCGGGAGGTCACCCATCCCAGTACTACTCCCCATTAAGCACGCTTAACTTTGGAGTTCTTTGCAAGAACTGAGCCGGCGCCTCAATGATATAGAGTACAACTTAGCTATATTTGAGGGTGTTACAATCTACTCTCTTATATAGGCGACATCATCGTCGCTGGGCACATATAGCACGTAATCAAACCCCCAGGCAAGTAGGACTCTAGAGGTGGCCCATATAGGCTCAAGAGGTGGCTCCCACTATGTAGCATTTTATCCCATTGCGAGTTCAAGAGATGGCTCCCATAGCGTAGCACTTTACCCTGCATGGCACTTAGTCCCACACTTCCGGATGAGGTATAGCTCTGATACCATTCTGTCACGCACTGTACTCTATACCGTCGAGGCATTGTCTGCTTTGGTCTACTGGTCTCACGATTTTGTCCCTTTCTAACAATGATCGGCTCCAGAATGGGAGACTTCCCAGGCAGGTCACCTATCCCAATACTACTTCCTATTAAGCACGCTTAACTTCAGAGTTCTTTGCAAGAACTAAGCCGATACTTCAAAAGGCGTCTGGATGATATAGAGTACAACTTAGCTATAATTGAGGGTGTTACAATCTACCCCTCTTATATTGGCGACGTCCTCGTCGTTGGGCACATATAGCATGCAATCAAGGTAGGTTACCCCTATATCTCAGGCAAAAATAGTGTAATTTTTACGTAGGTGTTCTCAATACTCAAGTAAAACCAACATATGGGTTAACCTGCTGCGTGCATATTTTACGTAGGTTTCATGTGAAACCCGTAAGCACATGGGTTAAGTATTTTATAATCACGTAAACCTATGTCAAAAAATTTGAATATGCATATTTTTGAAATCCTTAGGAGTGAACCGGTGGCCTCCCCCATCGATCTGGCGCTAGAAGAAGACAAAAGAAGAGATAAAAGGAAAAAATGAGAAAAGAAAAGAGAGATGGAGCATTGATCTGGTGGCTACCGCTCTTGAACCAGTGGGGCCCCAACCCCCCCTTGAACCGACAGGGCAACCCCCCTGATCCAGCGACAGAAGAAGACAAGAAAAAAATGAAAATGAGAAAAAAAACGAGAAGAAAAAGGTGAATCGGCAGCTCCATGCGCCCTCCCCATCTGGCGACAGGAGAAGGAACAAAAGAAAATTGAAAATAAGGAAAGAAATGAAAGGGGGGAATGAATCGGTGCCAGGGTGATCCGGCGGCATAACAAGACCCATCCAGGGCACTTTGAACCAGATCCGGCAGCATGGCTCCCCTCCCCCCCCCCCCCCCCCGCGCATAATCGACAGGAGCTCCCTCTCCCATATCCGGCATCAAGAATTTATATGGTAGCACAAAGCCATAACCGACAGGGCCTCCCCATAACCGGCAGCTCAAAGCCATAATCAGTATCCCCATGCCATAATCGGCAGGGGCATTAAATCGCAGCATGTACATGGCTAGCACAGTAGCTCACCAAGCCCCAACGGTAGGCCCCTGAGATCATTCGATGCCGCAGTAGAGGCCCTGCGTGTCCAAAAATGGAAGCCTCTGTACCCCTCCTTTAATGGAAGGATGGCAGCTCAAAAGCATCACCAACGGTATCTTTCCTGTATCCGGCAAGGCACCTACCATTGACCGGTGGCCTCATCTCTTTTGTTGGCAGCACTGCTTTGTCCCACAGAAGCTCGATGACCCCGGCATTCGACTGCAATGGAGAAATGTTCTCGTGTCTGTCCCTATAAAGGAGACCACAAGGTGAAGAAGAAGGGGGCTGGCTATCTGAACGTTGCTCTTCTAGAGAAGCTGAAGTTTGAGTGCAGTTTGCGAAGAGAAGAAGAGATCCCGCTTCCACCTGTGTCTACAGAGTGAAGAGAGGGAAAGGAGTGAGAGAAGAGAGAAGAAGAGGTTAGGTTTGGGGGGGAGGAGCCAATGCTCTGTCCCCCCCCCCCCCATTGTCGCCTTTTTCTTATGTCATTGTTCTTCTTTTGTTCCCCCTTTCTCTTGTGTAACGTATGTGCCTCCTCTGGCACCTTTTTACATAGAAAGAAAGAAAACCTTTCGAATGGCCATGTTGATGTACGTGTTGTATTGTTGTTTGCATGAATCACTATTTTACAGTCCTGTGTTTTCCACAGAATGGTTCTGAAAACGTTAAGCTCCCTGTATCAGGGCAATACTGCATTTTTTCCAGATTTTTCATATGTTATAATGAATGTGGATCCATCATCCCAAGGGAAGGGAATACGTCCTTTTGCATAAGCGGTCATATTGATTTCTGACATAGCTTGGAATAGTTTTCGACAACCAGATTTTCTGATCACTATGGGCTCCCAGGAACTTGCGTCTTCATAGTATGGTCCCTAGGGAACCCCAATCGGGAAGTGAACAATAACGGCCAAATGTTTGGCAACATACTAAACTCATGTCCCAAGTTTCAGATATTACTGCCAATGGGTCACCGAAGCCCCTCGTAGGCTAGTCCTCGGGGCTTCTGCACCCAATTCGGGTTATAGGGTAGCTGTACTCAGCTCACCTGATGACTTTTGAGGCCGTCTCGGATCCCTCCGTGGGTGAGTCTCCATTGTGCACCCCATGTATCCTGGGTCCAGGGGAAATGATGCCGGAATTCCATTAGAACCGCAGCTAACAAACTAAAACTAATGATGAAATGGTCTTAATCTTGAAGAAAAGAAAAGAAACAACAATAATAACAAGAGGTAATGGTGAGCAAAACATCAAAAAGAATGACAGGGCCAAACTTTGACAAAGACTGCTAAAGATAGTGCTGGATAAATGGGCTTGGGCACCAATAAAAGCCTCATGCATACATCAAATTGCATAAAAACTTCCTGCTGTCTCCCCACGAACAACAATAAAAAGGAGAAGGAGCTTCATGTATTCATCATAGGTCTGAGCATGTTATGCTTTCTGCATGCATATTTGAGCTTGCACCCATTACGAATATGAAGTTAACCGCATATGCATTACATTCCATGTAGACTTGCATGCCATGACTTCGCAGTATATAAAATGGTGATGTGTGGAAGGTTGGGTTACGCCCAGCTGGAAGCCGTTGCTATCCTTGAGTAAAATACTCCGCCACGTACCGGGGGTCACCTCCCACGAATATGTAATTAAATTCTCACAAGATATGGGTGAACTATTTGCAAAGTCATCCTTTGCATTGCATAAACCTGACCTAAACATTACATCATGGAGCATAGCAGCATGAGCTGCTGGGAGCAAGGGTAGGTCGTCCTACCCCATGCCCCAGGTCTACCTGTCAACTGTCGGCAGGCCTCACTGGCATGCTGGCTTCCCCCCTCTTGGCAGGGGGGTCCTCCCCCTCTTCCTTGCCTCGCCTGCATATGCAGGCACATGCATGCCCATGCATGGATCAAAAGAAAACCAATTGAAATTAATCCAATAAACACAATTAAAGCAAGAGAGTATCATATGCATTTAGGCATATTGCATGCCATCGCTAAGTATGAGGAGTCTGTCTGCCCACATGTCCCCAGCATATTTTCTAGAATAGATAAAAAAGGAAATAAAAGAATGAACAAATGAAGTGTAACGAAATGGTTGATAACAGATGGGCATCTAACAATTCCCCCCCAATCCACTTTGTTGAACCCACACTCTGAATGAAAGAAGCTGTTAAAAGAATAAAAGTAGGAAGGCTTTGTTTTCCCGCCGGCTTGGGGGTCAACCCGACCAATTTGCTGTGTCGACGCAGCAGAGGGGTTCGGTCGACCGATCCCTCTCTTAGGTCGACCGAACCTTGGGCGCGTCGACGCAGGAGACCGGCTGAGTCAACACAGCCCTGTTCAAACAACGAAAAAAAAGAAAAAAATATGAAAAAAGGAAGGGGGCTGGTGATCCAACGGCAGCGTTCGTGCCGGATCACCCACCTCCATTAAAAAAATAGAAAAAAGATATGGGAGAAGTGATCCGGATCACCTCTGAAATTAGCAAAAAAAAAAACAAATGGGAGAGTTGATCCGGCGGCAATGCACCCACCGGATCACGCCCCCCCCCCCCTCTCTCATTTTCAAAACAAAAAAGGAAAGGAAAAAACAAAAAAAAAAACAGTAACAACAAAAATCATGATAAAGAAATACATGGACAAAGCACAACAATAAAGTGAATAAAAGAGGGGGAAGAAGAAAATTGTAATAATAACAATAAATGAACAATAATAATAAACGAACAACAATATACATGTGGTTAAATAAAAAAACGCACCCATGCATTCAAATAGGATTAAATAACAAAAAGGGAGGATGTCCACTCTGGAGCCCTCGCTTCCCCGGACCCGGAGTGAAGGGAATATAAATGACGCCCTGGTAAGTCATGTTTGGACCTCGGGGACCACCCTAATGTGGCCATGACTTGACATTGCCTGGGTCCAATAGCTCGCTGAATCTGACCCGTTTCCACTGAGATCTAATCCCACTCTCTTATTGAATATCAAAACTTGCCGTGCGCTCGGCAGACATTTGCGCGGACTTTATTTCCATCTTTGTCAAGCTGCTAATCCAAACTTCCATCCGGACATGAAATGGTCAATGAGTGACCAACATGATTCGAATGTTTACACCCTATCGTAGGGCATTTTAACGCAGTTCGAGATTTCATTATGTCATTTCATTAAAGCTAATTTCAGGCCACAGGGCCCCTTTTCTTGGCGATCAATCAAGGGTTTTCTCCCTTCCGGGGAGATGTAAGTAACGCTGTGACCTTTATGGTACGGCGGGTTTTAGTCCCGACACGATACTCACTATCGTCTAACAAGTCAGATGGCGCGCACTAGCGGCTCCCGTCCACCTTGGTCTTTGGAGCCTGATTAAATTGTCATTTTGTGACTGGCATGCCCACGCACTAAATACACAAAATAAATAAATGAATAAATAGATGAACATGAGAAATTTTAAAGTGCATCCACAAGTCTAGCACGCCCGATGGGATAAAACTTCCCTTCATCTTTTCGCCGAGATCTGGGGCCCCGTGGCCCCTTCCTGAAATTCTAACTTTTTCAAATGTGAACTTGTAGGTCGTATTCTGATAGCTTAAATGGCAGTGACGTTTGGACCCCTTGTCATCCTGAGCCATGCTGAGCATGGCTATCTGGCTGTGCCAACCAAGTTCAGTCGTTTCCCTCTGGTCGTTGGTTTCCCCAACTTTTGGGGGGTAGCATTTGTGGACCTCCTAGAGACTTCGGAGGCAGAATTTACAACTTTTAACTTCTCGGAGGCTACGCCAACAAAGGCAAAGATTGTGGGCTGCTACGCCCATCACATCAATACCCGCGCTTCTTCCAGCAAGAGGCACACTGTGGCCGCGAGGAGAGTGGCCAAGAAGAATGCCGGTATGCTGCAAGGCCGGCTATCTGTATCGGGCAAGTCTGTATTAGTCGAAGGCATCCGAGTATTCCTAAATGGCCAACAGGCTGAAGCGATACCCGATAGGATAATTTCTGCGGTGCCGGTACACAACCCCTTTTGAGTGTTGGCCCGAGACAAGACGAACTGCACTGAGTCCAAATTGAAGGGTGGGTCAGCCCCAAAGCCAGCCAGATGCAAGAAAATTTGGGTGCCCAAGCAGGTGCAGGCCCCGGCTCCAACTCAATCAGGACCAGTCATGGTCAGCATGTCCGAAAGAAAGAAAGAGAAACAAGAAGAAGGGCTGAGATGTCGGTCTAGGCGTCTCGTAATCTAGATTTCCAGCCCTGCCTCTAACAGGTGAGTTTCTATATGCATGTTAGGAATCGTGGTGGGACGACCGAAAGAGGGCGACCCACCTACAAACCTCTGGCATGTGTGAGGATACCGTCGTCGGTGATTTACCCTGTTAATGAGCAGGATAACATTAACCAGACTGTGCGAGGATACTTCTACGGTCTTAGGAATACCTCCCTGGGAAGGCAACGATTGCTACAAGTCGTGAACACTGCTGAAGAGGGTCGAGGATATCCAATCGACTCAGTTGATATAGAAGATGTGGAATCGGGATGCTACGGGCCTCCCCTCCATGAGGAGCTTATGCCGAGAGTCTCAGTGTTTGAAAGATTAGCCTTCTCTGGTCGGTCGACCAGGCATGTAAAGCAGAGAAATGACAGTATGCAAGTTTACACTTTCCACATGGTTGGGGTGGCCGACCACTACGGGGCTTTGCCTGTGGAGCCCGAAGAAGTTGTCAAGATTGCCGAGAGGCCAGGCCCTCTCACAAGAAGAAGGAAAGCAGCAAACGAGGTGTTATAAACCCTCGTCGAGACAACAAATCCAGAAGAGAAAGTGGCAGCTCTGACTGCCAATGTAATTACAATTGAAGATGACGGCGGCATGCCGTCCACATCATCAGAAGAAATACCGGCTGAGGACAGGGGGAGCATCCTCAGCCCTTCTATTAATGACCAAGCCATGCTAATGTTACTGCAGAAATACTAGCAGAAAATTGAAACGCTAAAGAAGCAGCTAAGTGAGAAGGATACCCATGCCTCTACACCCATACAAGCTGAAATCCCACCTGGGACGTCAGGGGGCAGTAGCCAGGCATTTGAAGCCTCGCCATAGGCGACCGCATGCCAACCAGCGCCCAATTATACTGGGGGCATTCCTCTCTAGCAACAACAAAGTGTACATGCGGCCCAGCCCCCAGCATTCTAGTTTCAGGGGTCCACTGATACGCCTCACATGACAGTTTTGATAATGCCACATATGCAACAAGCTCACTTCTACCCAAGCCCGGTTGACCCGAAGGTGATGAACAAGTTGATGGTTGAGCAAATGATATAGATGAAGCTGGCAGAAAGGGGTGATGGTGACTCCGCCCATTTGATGTATACAGGGTACCATATCCACCTCATCATGCTGCCAAGAGGCTGCCCCCTGGCATTAATAAGCCTTCGAAGTTTGAAATTTTCAACGGGCAAGGGTCTCCGTAGGAGCACATCGCCTACTACACTAATGTCATGGGTGACTTGGCCACTAACGAGTCGTACCTACTGAAGTTCTTCGGGTCCACATTAACGGGGCTTGCCTTTGAGTGGTACTCAAGCTTGTAGCCTGGCTCTATTATTGATTGGCCCGATATGCAGAGAAAATTCAAAGAGAGCTTCCACATCGTCGAAAGGGAGGTCATTGTGGCCGAACTATATGCCTCCAAACAAAAGAATGATGAAGCAGCCATGGAGTACATTAAAAGATGGCAGAATCTTAGCATGAGATGCAAGCGTCCGCCACATAAGGAGGATGCCGTTCAGATATTCAAGCAAAACCTAAGGCGGGAGATCATCAGAAAGATGATTGGAATTGAAATCAGGTCTTTTGACCGATTAAACAATGTGGTGGTGAAGATTGAGGCCTTCCTCTCTAGTGGCTCCTCCGCCCCTGTTGATGCAAGCCAGAAGGCCAAGTCAGCTGATTAGTGGCTCGCGCCTAAAGAAGTTCATGCAGCCGACTTCAAGGCGTTCAAGCAGCAAAAAGATAATGGGGTTTCCTGTTGTGTCCCTATGATCATTTAAGTTCACTTGGGTAAATCGACATCATTCTACGGACATATAAGTTCTGTGGTATTCTTGGTTTTGATAATGGCTAAACACTATTTGTCATTGATATTTCCCACTCTCATGTAATTGACATATGTGATGGTTTGATTATGACAGGTATGCCATTACATGGAAAAGAAATTCAGTGGAGTCGGTAAAAGTGAAAGCTCGTGGATCGCGCCCAAGCAAGGATGCGAAAACAAGCACAAGTCGACACGCGATATTCGGCTTGTCACACATCCAAGGTCAATGCACAAAGAAATATAGCCAAGAGAATCCAAGGCCAGAAACATAATTGATGCCTTTTAGACTATCAAGGGAGATGTCACGGACATGAACGGGCCGCTAAAGAACTTAAGCGACAGAACCAAAGCACGTAACGGACCGACCCGGGCAAGCCCGGGGTCTGCCCAGCTGGCAGTCGACCGCCAGCACAGGGGCGGTCGATCGCCCCAGCCAGCAACTGCCAGCCTGCACGAGTTTCAGTAGCGGTCGACCGCCAGCCAGTAGCGGTCGACCGCCAGCCAGTAGCGGTCGACCGGATTTCCCAGGGATCATCCGTTTGCAGGTGTTTCAGTAGCGGTCAACTACCAGGAGCTGCAGGTCGACCGCCAGCCCCGAGCCTTCAATGTTGACTTTGTTTCTAACTTCGAAAAGGGCCATTCAACATGGATTTATTTAATCCAAAAGTCACATAAACACCCATGATTTATGGATCTGGTCTGAGGCTTGTCTATAGATCATTCAAGGTCTATAAAACTCTCACTTGAGGGATTAGAAACACTAGGGCTTCAAGGCTTCAAGGGAGATCAAGGGAGCTCATTTTCGAGGTACTGTAGCACCTCCGTGAACAGTGTTTCGGGAGGAAGTTCTTCATCCATTCCAAGGTGTTTCAAGGTGAGATCTTAAGCAAGCAACCTCCAACAAAGCTAGAAGCACTCAAGGTTCTCAAAGGTGATCAAAGCTACATCCATACATCTCTTCATCAACTCAAGCAGATTCAAGGAAGCACAACTCACAAGGAAGAAGAAGCCATTGCTGTTGAATCAAGAAGAGTGTTTTGTGAAGAAGATAGAAGCCTCTATTGGTGATCTACATCCATCGAAGAATCCGATTCAAGCTCCAGCAATTTCAGACAAGATCTTTCTTCTTGAGCTCATTTCATATCATGTTTGAATAGCTTGATATTTGTTCTTTCTTCTTCATTTCATTTGAACAATCAAAATTGAGAATTGTCCCTACCGGTGGTTAGTAGGAAGGCAATCGGAAGTTGTCCGATCTGCGGTGTTGACGTCCCTACCGGCAGTTAGTAGGAAGGCAATCGGTGGTCTTTCCGATTTGCAGTTCAGTGCGTGGCACTAGTGGAGACTCACCGGATTTGGTGAGGGGTGGATGTAGGACTGGGGATTCAGTCTGAACCACCTTAAAATCTCGTGTGTTGTGGTTTGTTTGTGTGATTATTTCGTTCTAAATGCATGCTTAGGTTCGAATCGATATATTAGTAATCATCTTGCTAAGCAAATCGTTGTGTCCTTCGTTTAGCTAGTTATATTCCGCTGCATTTTATCTCATCTAGCTATATAGAGGGTTACATTACGAAAAGAGGGGCAGATCTATTCACCCCCCCCTCTAGATCCGCTGTCCACTACACAACAAGTGGTATCAGAGCCTAATCTCTCATTATGGGGTCCAACGACCTTGAGGGAAATGATGGATCAGCGTCTAAGGGTTATTTACTTGAAGGATATTCTGTGAATATGCCTCCTTATTTCACTGGATCTAATTATCCCTATTGGAAACATCGTATGCAGGTGTTCATTCGCGCCCAAGACTACGAACTTTGGCGAGTGATCAGCAAAGGTCCGTATGAGCTTACGGATAATGAGGACTTGTGGACCAAAGAATAGATAAGGTAATCCACTGTCAACTGGAGTGCCAAACACATCATGCAATGCTCACTCCATCCAGTTAAATTCTCAAGAGTGGCTACCTGCGCATCTGTAAAACTAATGTGGGACAAGCTAGAGGTAATCTACGAAGGAACCTCTCAGGTACGAGAAACAGAAGCCAACATTTTAGTTTCTGAATATGAAATGTTCTGCATGAAGCCTGATGAATCAATTCAAGATATGTATGCTTGATTGACTGTGCTTACTAATAGTTTAACTGATTTGGGAAAGAAATATTCAGAGCAAGAAATTGTAAGAAAATTCTCAGATCGTTAACTCCAGCATAGCACACAAAGGCTACCGTGGTTGAAGAATCGAGAGATCTCGTAACTACCAAGGTAGATGAACTCATTGGGTCATTAATGACCTATGAGATCAACCTCAAGAACAAAGAGGCTGAGGCACCTAAGAAGAAGTCCCTAGCTCTTAAAGCTGGACTCAGCCGTCAAGATACTTCTGATGAAGGTGAGGATTCGGGAAGTGAGCGAGATGAGGATGACGTAGCTATGCTCACACGTAAGTTCAAGAAATTCCTGAGAAAGGAAGGTAAGAGCTTCATGAGAGGAAGGTCAAAGGTAAGAAATGGTTTCAAATCTAATTTTAAAAACTCTAAGAAATCTAACAAAATCATTTATTATTCTTGCAAAAAACCAGGGCATTTCAAGAATGACTGTCCCGACAGATTCAGAAAAGCTGACAAATGGAAGGGCAAGAAGAATAACAAGGCCATGGTGTCCACATGGAGCGATGAAGAGGAAAGTAATGATGGAACTAGCTCCTCGGATAAAGAAAAAGAAGATTTCTGTCTCATGGCCAAAGGTGACGAAGAAATTGAGGTAAATTCTCCATTTGAAGATTATATAATTGATGATTGGGAGGATGCATATATACAACTCATGGAAAAATATGAAATGTACAAAAAGGAAAATAAATCATTGAAAAAGAAAATCAATTCTTTTGTGCATGATCATGACAAGGATGATAAGAATGCTCTACTTGAAACTGAAATTGAAGATCTTAAGAAAATGATTGAGGATTTGGAAGAAGGAAGAAAAGAAATGGCTGACTTGGAAACTGAAAATGAAAACTTGAGAAATGAGATTGATAGCATTAAGCTAAAAATGCAAACCTATGAAAAGAACAGCAAACTGAGTAATGAAAAATATGAAGCTGTAAAATATGTCAACACTCAACTCTTGCAAAACATTAAAAACTTACAAAAAGAATTGAAGGATAAACAACAATCCTTGGAAAATTTCGTGGATGAAAAAGAAAACCTAGATGCTTTGCTAGGTACTAGGATGAATTTCAACAAGGAAGGGTTGGGTTTTGAACCAACAAACAAAAGGCCAATTGGGCTAAAAACAGTCACATTTGTCTCATCTTCCGAAGCCTCCACCTCAAACATAACTCCCACACAAAACCAGCAAAAACAAAAGGAGAAAGGAAAAGAAAAGATTGAAGGGGGAGTCACCAACATTCCCAAAAAGCCTGTCCAAAGACCTAAGAAAGGTCGACCTTCCCCGCAGCATAGGTCAACACATTCTTGGCCATTGCATGCTCAATCTTCCAGATATCACCAAAACTGGATTGCACATTCATATAGGCCAACACCACCATACTTTTGGAGAAATTGTGATTCATGTGTTCATCAATCCTATAACTTTCAATCTCCTAGGTGGCAGAACAATCACTCTCAACCCAAAAATAACCAATGGCCACAATGGGTTAAGAAGCCAACTTCATCAAACTTTCACAAATTCCAACCAAGAACCTCCAAACAGAAAATGAATGTCAAAGTTGAAAAGAAAAACCAAATCCCTGCTCTAAGCAAACAAAACATGAATGTTAGAAAAGTCTGGATTCCAAAAGAAATGGTTTCATGCTTTGAAAATTTGAAGAGTATGATGGGACCCAAATTTGGTTGGGTTCCAAACACATTTGCTTAATTGCTTGTGCAGGAGTGTCTTACAGCCATACATAACAGGTGGTACCTTGATAGCGGCTGTTCAAGGCACATGACCGGAGACAAATCAAAATTTTGTCTCTTGGAGGAAAAGGAAGGAGGACATGTCACATTTGGAGGGAACAACAAAGGAAAAATCATTGGAACAGGTAATGTAGGTAAGAACCTCTCCAACTCCATTGGAAATGTGTTACTAGTTGAAGGTTTGAAATATAACCTACTAAGCATAAGTCAATTGTGTGATAAAGGTCACAAAGTGTTGTTCGATTCTCATGAATGTAAAATCTTTGAACCAAAATCTGACAAGGTAAAATTTTCTGGTAAGAGAGTCAACAATGTTTACATGATTGACTTAGATGATCCTGCTTATTCAAACCTTTCTCTTGCTGCACCAAAATCTGAAATTGTATGGTTATGGCATCGTAGACTAGGACATGCTAGTTACAATGTCTTGCATAAACTCTTGAAGCATTCAATGGTGAAAGGTTTGCCTGAACTATCCTTTAAACAAGAAAATAAATTGTGTGATGCATGTGCCCTAGGTAAACAAACTAGAAAATCATTCAAGGGAAGATCTGAAAATACATCATCCAAATCACTCGAGCTAATTCATATGGACTTGTTTGGTCCAACCAGAACTACTAGTTTAAGTGGTAGAAAATATGGATATGTCTTGGCGGATGACTTTTTTAGGTTCACATGGGTTTTCTTTCTCACACATAAGAATGATGCTTTTGACGAGTTTCAGGCACTCTACATGAAGATAAAGCAGGACGGTGAGTTTAAAATTTCCAAGATTCAATCTGATCATGGTGGTGAATTTGAAAATGCTGATTTCTATAATCTCTGCAGGGCTGAAGGCATTTCACACCGATTTTCTTCACCAAGAACGCCGGAGCAAAATGGTGTAGTTGAAAGAAGAAACCGAACACTTGTAGAGATGGCAAGAACCATGCTTGCTGAACGGCAACTTCCAAGGAGATTTTGGGCTGAAGCGGTAAACTCGACATGTTACATTATCAACCGCTCTATGGTAAGGCCACACACCAAAAAGACTCCTTATGAGTTGCTGAAAGGTAAAAAGCCTTCTCTCTCACATATGAAAGTGTTTGGGTCAAAATGCTTCATTCACAACAATGACAAAAGAGACTTAGATAAATTCGAGCCCAAGAGCGATGAAGGTATATTCCTTGGATATTCTGATAAATCTAGGGCTTATAGAATTTATAATATCAAAAGTCAAACTGTGGAAGAATCACCCCATGTTTCCTTTGATGAATATCATGATTCTAACAATGATAACTCTTGCAGGAAAAACGATGAAGATGGAGAATTCCTAAACATGAAGGACAAGAGTGATCCTCCACAAGAAGAAATAAAAGAAGATGGTGACCTAGCTGAATCAAACAATGCAAGGGATCAAGCTCCAAGGGAAGGTAACGATTCTACAAACATTAGAATTCTTAAGGATCATCCCTTGGAAAATGTCATTGGGAGCTTGAATGACCCACCTAGAACAAGGTCACATTTTAGAATTGTGGAAGAACTAGATCAACTTGCCCTTGTCTCTCAGCTAGAACCCAAAAATATTGATGAAGCCTTAAAAGATGAAAACTGGATAAATTCCATGCAAGACGAGTTAAACCAGTTTGAAAGAAATAAAGTTTGGCATCTCATTCCTAAACCCTCATCACAATCTGTCATAGGCACTAAATGGGTTTTTAGGAATAAACTAAGTGAGGATGGCAAGATAATAAGAAACAAGGCAAGATTGGTGGCTCAAGGGTATAATCAAGAGTTTGGGGTAGACTTTGATGAATCTTATGCCCCTGTTGCTAGACTCGAAGCCATCAGAATTTTACTTGCCTTTGCATGCTCCCTTAGTATAAAGCTGTATCAAATGGATGTCAAAAGTGCTTTCTTGAATGGCTTGATCAAAGAAGAAGTCTATGTTGAGCAGCCCCTGGCTTTGAGAATTCTAACAATGCAGATTTTGTATACAAGCTAGACAGGGCGCTTTATGGATTTAAGCAAGCACCAAGAGCTTGGTATGAGAGACTAAGCTCATTCCTCATTGAAAAAGGGTACACACGAGGTAAGGTAGATCAAACACTTTTCACCAAGAAGTAAGGTAAAAACATCTTGATTGTTCAAATTTATGTTGATGACATTGTGTTTGGTTCTACAAAATCTGAAATGTGTGAGGAATTTGCTAACCTCATGACTAGCGAATTTGAGATGAGCCTAATGGGAGAACTTCAATTCTTTCTCGGTTTGCAGGTCAACCAAGGAGAAGATGGTTGCTTCATAAGCCAAGCCAAATACATCAAGGAGCTGTTAAAAAGATTTGACATGGCAAATAGCAAAATCATTGCAACTCCGATGAGCACCTCAACTTCACTGGATTCAGATGAAAATGGTAAATTGGTGGATGCAAAGGTCTATAGAGGTATGATTGGCTCTTTACTTTATTTCACTACATCCCTACCAAATATCCAGTTTAGTGTATGTCTTTGTGCTAGATTTCAAGCCAGTCCTAGAGAATCTCATTTGACTGTCGTCAAACGTATCCTTCGATATCTTGCCGGTACTCAAGATTTGGGATTGTGGTATCCGTCATCATGTGATTTATCTCTTATATCTTATTCTGATGCGGATTACGCTGGATGCAAGCTGGATCGTAAGAGTACTAGTGGCTATTGCCAGTTTCTAGGCGGGTGTTTAGTTTCTTGGGCCTCCAAGAAATAACTCTCGGTTGCCCTCTCAACCGCGGAGGCAGAATATGTTGCTGCGGGGAGCTACGGCACCCAAGTGTTGTAGATTAAACACCAACTCCAAGACTACTTGGTGGATCTTGGTTGTGTCCCGATTCTGTGTGATAACACTAGTGCTATCAACCTTGCAAAAAATCTAGTCCAGCACTCTAGGACTAAGCATATTGAGATTAGGCATCACTTCATTAGAGATGAGGTCAGTAAGAAAAATTTTGAACTGCATTTTGTTGATACTCTAAATCAAATTGCTGATATTTTCACCAAGCCCTTGTGTAATGACAGGTTTTCAACACTCAGAAGGGAGCTTGGTCTTTGCCGACCTCAGGCCACTAAAAATTGAAATGATGATCATGTTCAATTAGTTGTGTGTTTTGCACGTTGGTATTCATGCATTGTTTATATGTCAATATGTCTTTTTGCATATGGTGTCGCATTGCATGTAGTTGCATAATCAAGTTGAATCTATGTTCCCAGTGCATTGCATGGTTTGTGTCGCATCATTCTTGCATGACCATGGTATATCAAATGTTGATGTATGGAAGGGCAGGTTATGCTTGTCTCGAAGCACTCAATATGCGTGAGGTTTCACCTCCGCCAAGTACCATGTGTCAATGTCGCATATAGGCCATATAGTAAGGGGGAGTTGTCCTTGTGTAACATTCATGCATATTCATTCTGTGGCATTTAATAAGTGTACAACCATGCGTTGGGTCATACATTTCATTTCTGCTACCTTCATGAGTGACTAGGTCAACCTCCTTTGCCATTCCACTTGATTGCAAACATAACCCCTTCGCGTATCCATTGCATATCCTTAGGGGGATTTTTGTTGAGTCTCTTAATCTCTTACAATATGTGCTTCCATGGCTTACAGTCTATATATGAGATCATGAGACTGACAAACAGATGGTGTGAGAGCTTTCTATTATATGAACTGATGATTGTTTATTCAATAAAAATGGTTCAGATCTAATGATTTCCTTGTAGTTCTGTTATATTTTGCTTGAAATCATCTATATTCTGTCGTTTTAATAGACCTTAACTAGAGATTGCATGTTGTGCCTTGAATAACTTTCCTGCGATCTGAAAAATCCAAACGTCATGACACTCTTAGTGATACTCTAGAGCTTAGTATTGTTTCTAAACATCTTGATGAGCTGGAACTCTTGAAAATCAATTTGACAGAGCAATGATACTATTGCACGGAGAAATATGTCACGTCATCTAATCAAGTGACGAATGATATGTCATGATGTGCCTCTGTTATCTCTGTCTCAATTCATTTGGACTTTAGGCAGAGCAATGGTATAATTACTGAGAAATATATCCTCACATCAAAGAAATGAGATTGGGTATGTCATGACGTGACTTTGCTATCTCTGTTCATTCCGAAGTATAACCGTTAGTCTTGCCAAATACCTAGGAATACTGGCGTCTAAACAACGTGTATTCTTACGGCTAGGAGGCGTGTACTAGACTTGATTGCTCGTAAAATATGAGTAATATGCCTTCAAATTCAAAAGAGATTGAAATTCAAAGTTATTGCACTCATAACACTTCTATGCTCTAATCATGATTGTTTAGCTTCAATACTAATTTTTGTGTTATTTCCTATGCAGTTATTGAATATGGATATCTAAGACAAGGGAAGGTTAAACAGTGCCATGATATGGACTTTGGTTCATTTCTATTAAATCTTGGATGTAGCTGCTTTTCGAACTCTGTTGATGAACTCGGACTTCATTAGCTTTGAAACACATATATATATTATTCGCGGCATGATTTCAATTTCCATACAATGGCTTGCTCTTCCACTATAATTCCACTCTGATCTCTAGACCATTTATCCCCTGTTGTTTCATATCCCACCTTTTTGCTGTTGACAAAGGGGGAGAATTCTCTGTGTGAGTCCTTTCCTTTGTAAAGAGCGCCATGCCTTATGTAAAGAGGGAAGAGCGGGGGATGTGTGAATGGTGTATGGAGAGAGTCAAAGGGGGAGAATCTCCATTGCTCACTTTGCATCTCATATGTGTATGTGATGGGGTTTACATAAATGCATAGCATTCATATATGCATTCATATCTGCATCATACTTGCATTCACATCATGGATCGTGAGCTGTACTCGTTGCATATGTCATAAACTCTATAATCTTGGATGTTACTGCCACATAATGACTCACAATGTTGCCATCATCAAAAAGGGGGGGAATGTTGTGCCCCTATGATCATTTAAGTTCACTTGGGTAAATCGACATCATTCTACGGTCATATAAGTTCTGTGGTATTCTTGGTTTTGATAATGGCTAAACACTATTCGTCATTGATATTTCCCACTCTCATGTAATTGACATACGTGATGGTTTGATTATGACAGGTATGCCATTACATGGAAAAGAAATTCAGTGGAGTCGGCAAAAGTGAAAGCTCGTGGATCGCGCCCAAGCAAGGATGTGAAAACAAGCACAAGTCGACACGCGATATTCGGCTTGTCACACATCCAAGGTCAATGCACAAAGAAATATAGCCAAGAGAATCCAAGGCCAAAAACACAATTGATGCCTTTTAGACTATCAAGGGAGATGTCACGGACATGAACGGGCCGCTAAAGAACTTAAGCGACGGAACCAAAGCACGTAACGGACCGACCCGGGCAAGCCCGGGGTCTGCCCAGCTGGCGGTCGACCGCCAGCACAGGGGCGGTCGACCGCCCCAGCCAGCAACTTCCAGCCTGCACGAGTTTCAGTAGCGGTCGACCGCCAGCCAGTAGCGGTCGACCGGATTTCCCAGGGATCATCCGTTTGCAGGTGTTTCAGTAGCGGTCGACCGCCAGGAGCTGCAGGTCGACCGCCAGCCCCGAGCCTTCAATGTTGACTTTGTTTCCAACTTCGAAAAGGGCCATTCAACATGGATTTGTTTAATCCAAAAGTCACCTAAACACCCATGATTTGTGGATCTGGTCTGAGCCTTGTCTATAGACCATTCAAGGTCTATAAAACTCTCACTTGAGGGATTAGAAACACTAGGGCTTCAAGGCTTCAAGGGAGATCAAGGGAGCTCATTTTCGAGGTACTGTAGCACCTCCGTGAACAGTGTTTCGGGAGGAAGTTCTTCATCCATTCCAAGGTGTTTCAAGGTGAGATCTGAAGCAAGCAACCTCCAACAAAGCTAGAAGCACTCAAGGATCTCAAAGGTGATCAAAGCTACATCCATACATCTCTTCATCAACTCAAGCAGATTCAAGGAAGCACAACTCACAAGGAAGAAGAAGCCATTGCTGTTGAATCAAGAAGAGTGTTTTATGAAGAAGATAGAAGCCTATATTGGTGATCTACATCCATCGAAGAATCCGATTCAAGCTCCATCAATTTCAGACAAGATCTTTCTTCTTGAGCTCATTTCATATCTTGTTTGAATAGCTTGATATTTGTTCTTTCTTCTTCATTTCATTCGAACAATCAAAATTAAGAATCGTCCCTACCGGTGGTTAGTAGGAAGGCAATCGGTGGTCTTTCCGATTTGCGGTTCAGTGCGTGGCACTAGTGGAGACTCACCGGATTTGGTGAGGGGTGGACGTAGGACTGGGGATTCAGTTCGAACCACCTTAAAATCTCGTGTGTTGTGGTTTGTTTGTGTGATTGTTTCGTTCTAAATGCATGTTTAGATTCGGATCGATATATTAGTAATCATCTTGCTAAGCAAATCGTTGTGTCCTTCGTTTAGCTAGTTATATTCTGCTGCAATTTATCTCATCTAGCTATATAGAGGGTTACATTGTGAAAAGAGGGGCAGATCTATTCACCCCTCCCCTCTAGATCCGTTGTCCACTACACAACATTGCCCACCCTCCTCCCGCCAAGCCGACTGAACGACAGGAAGGCTCCTCCTTGCGAGCTAAGATGAGTAAACTCTACTCCTTTCCTAAGGAGAAGACCCGGGTCCTATTTGAATGGGTCACAAAATTCAACAAGATTACTCTGCCAGAGTCGAAGAGACCCGGCGATGTTAGTAGGAAAGATGATCCCCGATTCTGCCCATATCATCAGGCACTTGGGCACCCCATTGAAGATTGTTATGTGTTTAAGGATATTATTGGAGCCTGATCAAGAAGGGGGAGCTCCAGATGGGCGAACATAAGGTGGATCCTCCATGCCCTCATGAACTGCCCGATCTCAAGAGAGCAGTCAACATGGTATCTATATACTGGAAGTTGCCTGAAAAGGTGTTGGAAGCTTGTACAACCCACACCTATGCATATGTCCCATGGGAACACTTCGAATCCCCAGACCCGATACAAGATGTAAAAATGAAATCAGGAGTGCCAAGAGCACCAGATGACCTACTGTGGGACCAGATGCCGGCCATAGAGGGGAAGAAGAGGAAAGAGTCAAAGGATAGAAGAAGAGGCATTGTTCTCTCTTGCAATACACTATCAGCCCTGCCCAACACGAGCCAAGCTGCCAAAGAAGAAGATGAAGAAATATGCTTTGCACCGATAAGGGCAAATCAACCTGAAGCTTCTACCTCCCGACATGATAATAAGTCCCCAGAAAAATGAGGGCACCCTCCACTGCCTGATGAAGACGCATGCTGCCATATTACACCACGTAAGGGCATGGGCGCAAGAACATCAATATTTGAAGGACTGGATGCGTCCGACGATGATAATAAGATGCCGTTGGTCCTACCTAGAGCCAAGATGGAAAGCAGCATTCCTGGCTCTGCCCAACCTGACCTTGCTTTGGTAGCAGAGCTATATAAAAAACTACAAGAAGTAGAAATGCTAAGAAGAAAGTTAAGCAAAATGGAAGTATACCCAGCCATACCCGGGCAGGCTAGGCCTTCATTTGAAGCTTTGCAAGGTGGCACCGAGCCGCTCGAAGTCTTACCACAGCCAACTATGCCCCGGATAGCACATGATTGTGCAGGGGGAACCCTTTTTAAATGGCTTTAGTACGCGCCTTCGGCACGTCCTTCAGCTTCCCGGGGACGTCAGGGTACAGATACGATACCTCATATAACGCCATGGATAAAGTCACTTCCGTAATCAGCTGGCCCTCACCTGAGTCTGACAGGTCCGGCGGTGATGAACGAATTAAAGGAGGAGCGAATAACTGAAACGAAGACGGCTGAGGGAGAAGTCACCGAAGCCGAACTACAAATAACCAAGCGAAGAGATGATGTGTCTGCCCTAGACTACATAAGAAGATGGAGAAACCTCCGTGAGAGATACAGGCGTCCACCGAGTTATGAGGACGCCGTTCAAATCTACAAAAGGAGTCTGAAGAATTAAATCCTACAAAGGGTGATGGGCATTGAAGTCAAAACCTTTCATCAACTAAATGATTTGGTGGCCGACATTGAGGCCTTCATGGCAAAATATTGCCCGGCTACTGCTGCCTCAGGTCAGAAGAATGAACCAGCCGACAAACATCCAGCGCAAGGAGAAATCTGCATCTCAGATTTTAAGGCCTTCGAGCAACAACGAAAAAAAGCAAAGGTGGCAGCTGAGGCGTCTTCCCCTAAGCCTGCCAAACAAGGAGCCTCATTAAGGGACAAAATGAAGAAACCCTACTCCTTCCCAAAAGACAAGACTCGGATCCTCTTCGAGTGGGCCCAAGAATACGGCAAAGTTGTGCTCCCAGAGCCGAAGAGACCGAGCGATGTCGAAAGAGGGGATGATCCCTAGTTCTACCTTTATCATCAAAGGTTGGGGCATTCCATTTGATGGGAATCGACATCGAGCACTGACCTTTATTTTTGCACTTGTGTCCTTTTAGTTTGCTTTTATATCCTTGGGAAAGTATATGTGCAATTGTAAGGCTTTGTAAGCCAATGTGTCACTCCCTTGGACTCTTTGGGTTTTTGTGCAAAATGTCAGTAGGACCTGCAAGGGGGGCCCCACTCCTTACCCATTGGTCCACCTCATCCATGTGGGGCTGGTCAAAAGCCAAGGTGGCATCTAGAAGGTTTGACAAGTCAATTGAACACATGGGGAGACAAGTGGTTTAGAATGTCAAAGGTAGGCCACCTACCTAGTCTATGGTCAAGGGGGCGCCCCCCTCTTTATGGGATTTTTTGATTTTTGTTAAAAAACCTATTATAACTAATTAGGTCTATACCTGGTATGCCCCTCCTAATTCTAGATCTAGGGTCAGTTTGAGTCTTTTTACATTTTGTATAAATGCTTGTAATTTCCATTTGTTAGAATTAATGAAGTGAATTTTGTGAAATTAGCTTGGAGCCTCCAAGGAGGGTGCGCCCCTCTCCCTCTCTCCCTCTGGTTCATCCTGTTGCATCTCTGTAGTTTTGATAATGACTAACACTATGAATCAAATTATTTATATGATAATCATCTTGTTGCTCCTAAATGAATGATAAAGATCTTGAATTGTCTAAATATTCTCAGGATCTAATGTTGTTGTCTTGCATGCACATCTATGGATCAAATGTTTTTTCATCATGCTTTTTCTGTTTTGATGCTCCTCTATCATGTACACCCATGAGCTCATACTTGTCTTGATTATATGGGTTCTGTACACTTAGTGCGTTGACGCACTTGGCTGGGTGCGTAGACGCATTAGTGCGTCGTTCGCTTGCTGTTTTGTCCACTGCGTCGACGCTGCACGATGGAAGCGTAGACGCATTGGCTTGGTGCCAAGGGCTTGAGCGTCTCGCATGTGAAGCTGAGTCGACGCTGTCACCTGGAGCGTTGACGCATTGGGTTGTTACCAAGACATTGTGCGTCTCGTCCAAGGAGCTGAGGTGACGCTACACAATGGAAGCGTCGACGCCTTGAGTTTTTGACCAAAGGTTCTTTTGATCAACCACCCAGCAGAAGCGTCAACGCTGTCAACTGATGCCTTGACGCATTAGTGTGTTTTGTCAAAGCACCTGTTCTCTTTATATCCATTGCGTTAACGTCTTGGCTTTAGTGCGTTGACGCGCTCTTCTGTCCTTTCATAAGTCCCGTGCAATCTGTGTGAACAATTTATGACTTGAATATTTCTGAGATTGTCTGAATGTTCTCTGAAACCTTACAGGGACTTAAAGACAAATTGGAACGTTACTCCAATCATGTGAGCACGTGATCCGAGGGAACAATCGTCTAACACGTGGCTCAGTTCATCCGGAAGCATGTCTTCGCGCGTGTCTTCCAAACCCTCACTCTCTCGTGAGGTTGGATATATATATGAAGGGTTCTGCTCTTGAAAAGCTGCCGAAAACCACAAGGAAGAGGGTGAGGCCAGAGCGAGAGGAAGGAGAGGAGAAGCCTGCCTGATCCACTCATTGATCGTACCTGGAAGAGAGAGAGAGTGGTGAAGGAGAGGATGGTTTTCTGCTATGCTTTGTCTATGCTTCTTTAAGAAGCTACATTGTTTCTTCGTTCGATTGTCTTCGATATCTCTTTATGTTTTCAGTTGTCTATTCTTAAATTCTGATACTCTGCTTTATCGTTCCCTCTAGGTGTAGAGGAAGAGAGGTGGATCCTCTGGGTTGCATTGTGATTCCCTTTGAATCAGATCAGAGGAAGGGAGGTGGTCTCCAGGGGTTGCTGTGATCAGATAGTGAGGAGGCTATCTGGGTTGTTCCCTCCGGCTGTGGAGGAAGAGAGACAGTGTCTCTGAATTGCAGTGAGGGTGAGTCACTGCTGGGTTCCCTCTTGTCTAAGAGGAAGGGAGAGTCATCTCCTGGTCAGGTCTTGGGGTGTGAGACCTGGGTTTAAGCTGTGTGATCAGCGTCTGTAGGGATTTCGATCCCCAAGCTGTGGATCAGCGTCTTGTAGGCAGACTGAGTCTGCGGTTCTTTCTTGTGAAAGGAAGCCTCACTCGGCCTTGAGTGAGGGATGGACGTAAGTCTGCAGGTTGCAGACTGAACCATCTAAATCTCCTGTTCTCCATGGTATGGTTGTGCGCATCTCTATTCCTTATGATTTTGTCTGGGTTCACTAAGTAAATGTGAATGTTGATGATTGAAATCTTGGTCTGACCGCTCGCTAGGTGGTTGTGCATATGTGCTGATGACTCTTTGAGTCATTTATGTTCTGCGCTCGTGAATTACGTTATATTGGTTAAGGGTCCTGCCTCGACTCAGTCAAAGAATTTTTTAAAACGGTGATCTATTCATCCCCTCCCCTTCTAGCTCACTGTCCTCCTGTCTAACAGTTGGTATCAGAGCAGGTTTACCCGAGATGTGGTCCAACGACCAGGGTAATCTTGGAACTAGTGGTCCTCGCAGCTACATAGCTGAAGGACAGTCAATCTCCCGTCCCCCATATTTTGATGGCTCTAATTATTTCTTTTGGAAAAACAGGATGGAAGTCTTCATCCGATCTCAGAGCCACAAGCTGTGGAGAGTCATTACAACTGGACCTTATGAGTTACCTCCGAATGAGGAGATGTGGTCTGAAGAACAAGTCAAATTATCCGGACTGAACTGGTCTGCGCTCAACATCATCCAGTGCGCAGTTCACCCTGAAGAATATGCCCGAATTTCAGCATGCAAGACAGCCAAGAAGATGTGGGATGAACTAGCACTGATATACGAGGGTATCTCTCAGGTCAGAGCTACCAAGGTAAACTACCTAACCTCTGAGTATGAATTATTTAAGATGAAGTCAGAGGAGAGCGCGACTGATATGTACGCTAGGCTGTCACTGATCACAAACAGCCTCAAGGGGTTTGGAAAGGAAATATCTGAAGGGGATATAGTCAGGAAGATCTTGAGATCTTTGACTCCAGCGTGGCACACAAAGGCCACTGTGATAGAGGAATCGAAGGATTTAACAACCATGACTGTCACTGAACTCATAGGGTCTCTTATGACCTATGAGATGAATCTCAAGAAAACAGGAGAAGGAAGTGACAGAAAGGGCAAGAATGTTGCTCTTAAAGTTGAACGACATAGTAGTAGTAGCAGCAGCAGCAGCAGTGGAGACTCTGATGAAACTCCAGACCTTGACAGGAGTGAAAAAGCTCTGCTCACACGTCAGTTCAAGAAATTCTTGAAACTGAAGGGAAAATCATATGGGAGAAGAAGAAATTACTCATCAGGTAAATATCCAAACAATGGCAATGACAAGGATAGGAATGCTAAAAGTGTGATGTGTTATCATTGCAGGAACCTTGGGCACATAAAGTAAGATTGCCCTGAGCTTCAGAAGAAGACACTGGATTACCATAAGAAAGGCTCCAAGGTGTACAAGAAAAAGCCAAAAGCTATGGTATGCACTTGGAGCGATGAAGAAGAAGACTCAGAGACTAACTCCTCAGGAAAGGAGACTGAAGGAGTATGTCTGATGGACGACGAGGAAAATGAGGTAATCAATCCCTTTGTGACTTACTCTATTGATGACTGGGAAGATAAGTATGGTGAACTGCTAGATATGTACAATGCCTTAGCTAAAGAACATAGAGTCACCAAACGCAAACTCAATGTGGTTAATGAAGAACAAGAACTCATCAAGACAGAAAATTCCAAACTGATAGCTGAATTAGATCAAATGGAAAATGTAAGAAATGAGAACAATCTTGTTAAAAAGGAGCTTGAAAAACTAAGAAAATAGCTTGATGAAACCAATCAACATACTAAGAAAACCTGAGACAAAATGACTTACTCAGGGAAGGGTATGAAGCTGTTAAAAGGGTCAATGATGAATTACTGGAAAACAATATATGTCTGCGGAAGGAGCTGGAAGATAAGAAGAAAACCCTTGAGAGGTTTGTTTTGGGAGAGAGTAATTTGAATGCCTTGTTAGGCACCAAAGTAAACTTTAACAGAGAGGGGTTGGGTTTCAACCCAAGTAAGAAGGAAGCATTTGGGGTAAAAACCACTACCTTCTGCACTGAGAAAGGAAAAGAGAAACTGGACATTCCATCCAGTTCCAAAACCACTGAACAACAAAAGAACATCCATAGACAACAGGCTGATTTTTGAAAAAATATGTTCAAGAAATTCAACAAGCCCACGCACCAGAAGCAAGGTGTCTGTCAATTCAACAACTATGACTCTAATAAAAGAATGGGCTATTTTAAAAGCAACATGGGAACGACTAATTACACATAGAATACTGTCAATAAAATGCCTTCATCCAGACAGGTTAAAAATTATGGTCTGACAGGGACCCAAACTTTCATCAACAAAAACTAGACACAACTTGAGAAACAAAAAGAAACAAATGAAATGCACATCAATAACAAACCTGTCAACCCTCAGCACAAAAAGAAAAAGGGGTTAAAACAGATTTGGATTCCCAAGACTGTGCTTAATGAATTGAACGGTATTTTTGGACCCAACTTACCTTGGGTTCCAAAGCACACAACTTAAATTGTTATTGTGCAGGTGGGCCTAGCAGCCGAGAACAACAAGTGGTATCTCGACAGTGGCTGCTCGAGGCACATGACAGGGGATCAAAGAAAGTTCAGCAAGCTTGAATTGAAAGTAGGAGGGTCAGTTAAGTTTGGAGGTAAAAACAAAGGCCAAATCATTGGGACCGGAACCATTGGTAAGAAAACCTCCAACTCTGTTGAGAAAGTCTTGTTGGTTGAAGGTCTCCAACACAATTTATTGAGTATTAGTCAATTGTGTGACAAGGGTCACAAGGTTCTTTTTGATGAGCATGTATGCAAAATTTTAGAACCAAACTCCGATAAAATAAAGTTCATTGCAAATAGAGTCAATAATGTCTATATTGTGGATCTTGATGTTGAGTCTAAGTCTAATCTGTGTCTCACTGCTGATTCAGAGAATAACATGTTTGACTGGCATAGGCGACTAGGCCATGCTAGCTTTAACACCTTGCATAAATTAGCTAAATTTGATTTAGTTAGAGGCATGCCTAGCTTGAAGTTCAATTCATTCTCTAAGCCTTGCGAGGCCTGTGCTCTAGGCAAGCAAACTCGAGCTTCCTTTAAAATTAGGTCTGAGAGCTTGTCAACAAAGATCATGGAACACTTGCACATGGATCTCTTTGGTCCTACCAGAACCCAGAGTCTAAATGGTAAGAGATTTGGGTTTGTCATTGTCGATGACTACTCTAGATTTGCATGGCTTTTTTTCTTGGCAAATAAGAGTGATGCTTTTAAAAAATTTGAACATTTTTTCAATAAGCAAAAACATATAGGGCACAAGATCACTGTTATTCAATCAGATCATGGAGGAGAGTTTGAGAACTCCTCATTTTCTAGCTTCTGTGACAAGGAGGGACTGACTCACAAATTTTCTTCTCCCAGGACCCCAGAGCAAAATGGAATTGTGGAGAGAAGGAATCGAACAATAGTGGAAATGGCAAGAACACTACTAATGGAGAGTCAGCTACCTAAGAGCTTTTGGGCAGAAGCAGCAAACACAGCCTGCTACATACTTAATAGAGCTTTGGTAAGACCCATACATAAGAAAACACCATATGAACTCCTGAAAGGTAAGAGGCCTAATGTCTCATACTTCAAAATTTTTGGTTCAAAATGCTTCATTCATAATAACAACAAGAGAGACTTAGATAAATTCGATGCTAGAAGTATTCCAGGAATATTCCTAGGATACTCTGAAACATCTAGAGCCTTCAGGGTCTTTAATAAAACTGATAGAACTGTAGAGGAAACCCCTCATGTTATTTTTGATGAAACAAAAATCTCTAACAGTCCAAATGATGATAACAGGTCTACAAGTCATGATGGAGAGTTCCTGGAACAAATGCAAGAGGAGGAAGTACAACCGGCAGAAGAACCCACTGATCTAAACCCAGTAAGTACAGCTGAACAAGGTGAGTCATCAACAAATGTCAGAGTTTTAAAAGACCACCCTGTAACCAATATTATTGGTAGTCTTAATGATCCCCCTAGAACAAGATCTCATTTTAGAAATGTTCAGAATCAGGACTTAATTGCTTTAGTTTCTCAAATTGAGCCTAAAACCATTGAAGAAGCCTTAAGTGATGAGAATTGGGTAACTGCTATGTGTGAAGAACTAGGGCAATTTGATAGAAACAATGTCTGGGAGCTTGTCCCTAGACCTGAAAATTTCAATGTAATAGGAACAAAATGGGTTTTTAAGAACAAACTGAATGAGGAAGGTGTCATCTCTAGGAATAAAGCTAGACTTGTAGCTAAAGGCTACAGTCAGGAGTATGGAGTGGACTTTGATGAATCCTTTGCTCCAGTAGCCAGAATGGAGGCTATCAGAATTCTATTAGCATTTGCTTGTTCAAACAACATAAAACTTCAACAAATGGATGTTAAGAGTGCTTTCTTGAATGGAATTCTAAAAGAAGAAGTTTATGTTGAACAACCTCCTGGTTTTCAGTTTTCGACTAAACCAGATCAAGTTTCCAGGTTAAACAAAGCTCTTTATGGATTAAAGCAAGCTCCTCGGGCCTGGTATGAAAGGCTGACCAGTTTCTTACTAAATAAAGGATATAACAGAGGTAAAGTTGACCAAACCTTATTCACTAAGAATTCACGACAAGATCTCATCATAGTTCAGGTATATGTGGACGACATCATCTTTGGATCAACAAATCCTGAACTGTGTAAAGAATTTTCACAGCTTATGTCAGCTGAATTTGAGATGAGCTTAGTTGGGGAACTGACTTATTTCCTTGGCTTGCAGATAAATCAGATGACAGATGGCTGTTTCTTCCACCAAACCAAGTACACGCTGGATATCCTAAAAAGGTTTGGGATGACCAACCTGAAGCAAATTTCCACCCCAATGAGCACAAGCATGACCCTTAATGCAGATGAGTCAGGTAAACAAGTGGATGAAAAACTCTACAGAGGTATGATCGGATCCCTCTTGTACCTAACTGCCTCTAGGCCAGACATACAATTCAGTGTTGGTTTATGTGCAAGATATCAGTCTAGGCCTACTGAATTACATGTGTCTACTGTAAAAAGAATCTTTAGATATATGTCTACCACACATACACTAGGCTTATGGTATCCTGCTTCACGCACTTTAGATTTAGTTGCATACACTGATGTAGACTTTGCTGGATGCAAACTAGATAGGAAGAGCACCAGTGGCCACTGCCAATTCTTAGGAGGATGCCTAGTTTCTTGGAGTTCAAAGAAACAACATTCAGTGGCTCTTTCCACTGCTGAGGCTGAATACGTGGCTGCAAGCAGCTGTGGCACTCAGGTTATCTGGATCAAGCATCAACTTCAGGATTACCAAGTAGAGACAGGTTGCACTCCCATCTTTTGTGATAACACTAGTGCCATAAATATTGCAAAGAATTCTGTTTTACACTCACGAACAAAACACATTGAAATCAGGCACCACTTTATCAGAAATGAAATTGCAAATAAAACATTTGATATAATTCATGTTGGGACTGCAGATCAAATTGCTGATATTTTTACAAAACCTCTAGATACTGAAAAATTCACTTCCTTGAGAAGAGAACTTGATATTTACAAACTCTGACTGATTTGAGGCAATGGATTCTGGTTCATGTATCTCCATAAAGTTAGTGGTAGTTTTGTCTTATTTTTCTGGTGGGGGTCCCTATGTGAGGGGGAGCGGGTGTGTGCCTTGAGTATAGTCAATTCTGCTTCTCTGCTATTTTCTGGGTAGAATGGGAGATAGAGCTACTAGAGAGGGGGAGCTTGACTAGTTAAAAACACTTGAAAGATGGGTGTTATTGCTGGATTAAATGTTGAATTGATCTTGAAAATTCCTCTTAATAGAACCTCATTCATTTCCTACATTCTTAAGTTTGTGCAATTAAAGTCCAGCTAGAATCCTCTTCTAGTAAGTCTCAAGAGGCTAAGATTAACCTTCACAAGTATATCCTCTTACCTTGTTGCATGACTCATGAACAAGCTAGACTTGTAAGAAATGGTTTCTGTCTATGAGCTTCTCTTTGGACATCTTGATAAGACCTCCAATATTTGCCCTGGGCTTTGTCTTCAAACAACCCCTTGTTGAGCTAGTTAAACTTATCTGTGCTTAAAACTGCATACTGAGAAACTAGGAATCCCATCAATGAAATGAGAATTTCCTATGTCATGAGGTATCAGTTCTCAAAAACAAAATCAAAAGAAAGAAATACTATTCAAAATTATGCTTGACAGAGCAATGATGACAAAATGGTGAGTAACTGGGGATTCTGGCCTCTGATCAAGGTGTCTCCTCATGAAACAACCAATGGTCACTATCTTTGTTCTCTAATTGAGAAGTGATGAGGCTCTTACACTGAGTAACTGAGGATGCTGGCCTCTGACCAAGGTGCATACTTAATGTCAAAAGTGTAACTGGCCAAATACACTCTATAACTGTGCCTTCTCTGCCTGGACTGTTTGTCATCAATGCCTACAGGCTGTTTTAGTGGTTCAAACTCTTGTTGTCTCTTTGACAAGCCTTAACAGCTACCTCAGTCATACTTGTTGCCACTTGCTCTTCTCTCATAATCATAGTAAGTTGATAAACTTCAAGTTTATTCTGAATCTCCTTCTCTTACAAGAACTCCAAGATTCTTCACTGGACCTTACAGCCCCACTTAAGCATCTAAGATTTGACAATGAGTGTCTACTGTTGGAATCCTCTCCATCTTTTCTCATCAGTCCAGCATCAACATCTCTCTTTCTCCTTGTTTTGATGATGTCAAAGGGGGAGAAGGTTGAAAGGGGGAGTAAAAGGTAAAAAAGGGGGAGTAAAAGTTAAAAAAAAGGGTTGAAAAGTCTGACAAGGGGAGAAGGTTGATGGGGTTGCTGCCTTTATTGAGAATGTTTTAAGTTGGTAATTCTCCTTTCACTAAATTTGACTCATGGTGTTGCCATCATCAAAAAGGGGGAGATTGTTGCATCTCTGTAGTTTTGATGATGACTAACACTATGAATCAAATTATTTATATGATAATCATCTTGTTGCTCCTAAATGAATGATAAAGATCTTGAATTGTCTAAATATTCTCAGGATCTAATGTTGTTGTCTTGCATGCACATCTATGGATCAAATGCTTTTTCATCATGCTTTTTCTGTTTTGATGCTCCTCTATCATGTACACCCATGAGCTCATACTTGTCTTGATTATATGGGTTCTGTACACTTAGTGCGTTGACGCACTTGGCTGGGTGCGTAGACGCATTAGTGCGTCGTTCGCTTGCTGTTTTGTCCACTGCGTCGACGCTGCACGATGGAAGCGTAGACGCATTGGCTTGGTGCCAAGGGCTTGAGCGTCTCGCATGTGAAGCTGAGTCGACGCTGTCACCTGGAGCGTTGATGCATTGGGTTGTTACCAAGACATTGTGCGTCTCGTCCAAGGAGCTGAGGCGACGCTACACAATGGAAGCGTCGACGCCTTGAGTTTTTGACCAAAGGTTCCTTTGATCAACCACCCAGCAGAAGCGTCAACGCTGTCAACTGATGCGTTGACGCATTAGTGTGTTTTGTCAAAGCACCTGTTCTCTTTATATCCATTGCGTTAACGTCTTGGCTTTAGTGCGTTGACGCGCTCTTCTGTCCTTTCATAAGTCCCGTGCAATCTGTGTGAACAATTTATGACTTGAATATTTCTGAGATTGTCTGAATGTTCTCTGAAACCTTACAGGGACTTAAAGACAAATTGGAACGTTACTCCAATCATGTGAGCACGTGATCCGAGGGAACAATCGTCTAACACGTGGCTCGGTTCATCCGGAAGCATGTCTTCGCGCGTGTCTTCCAAACCCTCACTCTCTCGTGAGGTTGGATATATATATGAAGGGTTCTGCTCTTGAAAAGCTGTCGAAAACCACAAGGAAGAGGGTGAGGCCAGAGCGAGAGGAAGGAGAGGAGAAGCCTACCTGATCCACTCATTGATCGTACCTGGAAGAGAGAGAGAGTGGTGAAGGAGAGGATGGTTTTCTACTATGCTTTGTCTATGCTTCTTTAAGAAGCTACATTGTTTCCTAGTTCGATTGTCTTCGATATCTCTTTATGTTTTCAGTTGTCTGTTCTTAAATTCTGATACTCTGCTTTATCGTTCCCTCTAGGTGTAGAGGAAGAGAGGTGGATCCTCTGGGTTGCATTGTGATTCCCTCTGAATCAGATCAGAGGAAGGGAGGTGGTCTCCAGGGGTTGCTGTGATCAGATAGTGAGGAGGCTATCTGGGTTGTTCCCTCTGGCTGTGGAGGAAGAGAGACAGTGTCTCTGAATTGCAGTGAGGGTGAGTCACTGCTGGGTTCCCTCTTGTCTAAGAGGAAGGGAGAGTCATCTCCTGGTCAGGTCTTGGGGTGTGAGACCTGGGTTCAAGCTGTGTGATCAGCGTCTGTAGGGATTTCGATCCCCAAGCTGTGGATCAGCGTCTTGTAGGCAGACTGAGTCTGCGGTTCTTTCTTGTGAAAGGAAGCCTCACTCGGCCTTGAGTGAGGGATGGACGTAAGTCTGCAGGTTGTAGACTGAACCATCTAAATCTCCTGTTCTCCGTGGTATGGTTGTGCGCATCTCTATTCCTTATGATTTTGTCTGGGTTCACTAAGTAAATGTGAATGTTGATGATTGAAATCTTGGTCTGACCGCTCGCTAGGTGGTTGTGCATATGTGCTGATGACTCTTTGAGTTATTTATGTTCTGCGCTCGTGAATTACGTTATATTGGTTAAGGGTCCTGCCTCGACTCAGTCAAAGAATTTTTTAAAACGGTGATCTATTCATCCCCTCCCCTTCTAGCTCACTGTCCTCCTGTCTAACAATTGGTATCAGAGCAGGTTTACCCGAGATGTGGTCCAACGACCAGGGTAATCTTGGAACCAGTGGTCCTCGCAGCTACATAGCTGAAAGATAGTCAATCTCCCATCCCCCATATTTTGATGGCTCTAATTATTTCTTTTGGAAAAATAGGATGGAAGTCTTCATCCGATCTCAGAGCCACAAGCTGTGGAGAGTCATTACAATTGGACCTTATGAGTTACCTCCGAATGAGGAGATGTGGTCTGAAGAACAAGTCAAATTATCCGGACTGAACTAGTCTGCGCTCAACATCATCCAGTGCGCAGTTCACCCTGAAGAATATGCCCGAATTTCAGCATGCAAGACAGCCAAGAAGATGTGGGATGAACTAGCGCTGATATACGAGGGTATCTCTCAGGTCAGAGCTACCAAGGTAAACTACCTAACCTCTGAGTATGAATTATTTAAGATGAAGTCAGAGGAGAGCGCGACTGATATGTATGCTAGGCTGTCACTGATCACAAACAGCCTCAAGGGGTTTGGAAAGGAAATATCTGAAGGGGATATAGTCAGGAAGATCTTGAGATCTTTGACTCCAGCGTGGCACACAAAGGCCACTGTGATAGAGGAATCGAAGGATTTAACAACCATGACTGTCACTGAACTCATAGGGTCTCTTATGACCTATGAGATGAATCTCAAGAAAACAGGAGAAGGAAGTGACAGAAAGGGCAAGAATGTTGCTCTTAAAGTTGAACGACATAGTAGTAGCAGCAGCAGCAGCAGCAGTGGAGACTCTGATGAAACTCCAGACCTTGACAGGAGTGAAAAAGCTCTGCTCACACGTCAGTTCAAGAAATTCCTGAAACTGAAGGGAAAATCATATGGGAGAAGAAGAAATTACTCATCAGGTAAATATCCAAACAATGGCAATGACAAGGATAGGAATGCTAAAAGTGTGATGTGTTATCATTGCAGGAACCTTGGGCACATAAAGCAAGATTGCCCTGAGCTTCAGAAGAAGACACTGGATTACCATAAGAAAGGCTCCAAGGTGTACAAGAAAAAGCCAAAAGCTATGGTATGCACTTGGAGCGATGAAGAAGAAGACTCAGAGACTAACTCCTCAGGAAAGGAGACTGAAGGAGTATGTCTGATGGCCGACGAGGAAAATGAGGTAATCAATCCCTTTGTGACTTACTCTATTGATGACTGGGAAGATAAGTATGGTGAACTGCTAGATATGTACAATGCCTTAGCTAAAGAACATAGAGTCACCAAACGCAAACTCAATGTGGTTAATGAAGAACAAGAACTCATCAAGACAGAAAATTCCAAACTGATAGCTGAATTAGATCAAATGGAAAATGTAAGAAATGAGAACAATCTTGTTAAAAAGGAGCTTGAAAAACTAAGAAAATAGCTTGATGAAACCAATCAACATACTGAAGAAAACCTGAGACAAAATGACTTACTCAGGGAAGGGTATGAAGCTGTTAAAAGGGTCAATGATGAATTACTGGAAAACAATATATGTCTGCGGAAGGAGCTGGAAGATAAGAAGAAAACCCTTGAGAGGTTTGTTTTGGGAGAGAGTAATTTGAATGCCTTGTTAGGCACCAAAGTAAACTTTAACAGAGAGGGGTTGGGTTTCAACCCAAGTAAGAAGGAAGCATTTGGGGTAAAAACCACTACCTTCTGCACTGAGAAAGGAAAAGAGAAACTGGACATTCCATCCAGTTCCAAAACCACTGAACAACAAAAGAACATCCATAGACAACAGGCTGATTTTTGAAAAAATATGTTCAAGAAATTCAACAAGCCCACGCACCAGAAGCAAGGTGTCTGTCAATTCAACAACTATGACTCTAATAAAAGAATGGGCTATTTTAAAAGCAACATGGGAACGACTAATTACACATAGAATACTGTCAATAAAATGCCTTCATCCAGACAGGTTAAAAATTATGGTCTGGCAGGGACCCAAACTTTCATCAACAAAAACTGGACACAACTTGAGAAACAAAAAGAAACAAATGAAATGCACATCAATAACAAACTTGTCAACCCTCAGCACAAAAAGAAAAAGGGGTTAAAACAGATCTGGATTCCCAAGACTGTGCTTAATGAATTGAACGGTATTTTTGGACCCAACTTACCTTGGGTTCCAAAGCACACAACTTAAATTGTTATTGTGCAGGTGGGCCTAGCAGCCGAGAACAACAAGTGGTATCTCGACAGTGGCTGCTCGAGGCACATGACAGGGGATCAAAGAAAGTTCAGCAAACTTGAATTGAAAGTAGGAGGGTCAGTTAAGTTTGGAGGTAAAAATAAAGGTCAAATCATTGGGACAGGAACCATTGGTAAGAAAACCTCCAACTCTGTTGAGAAAGTCTTGTTGGTTGAAGGTCTCCAACACAATTTATTGAGTATTAGTCAATTGTGTAACAAGGGTCACAAGGTTCTTTTTGATGAGCATGTATGCAAAATTTTAGAACCAAACTCCGATAAAATAAAGTTCATTGCAAATAGAGTCAATAATGTCTATATTGTGGATCTTGATGTTGAGTCTAAGTCTAATCTGTGTCTCACTGCTGATTCAGAGAATAACATGTTTGACTGGCATAGGCGACTAGGCCATGCTAGCTTTAACACCTTGCATAAATTAGCTAAATTTGATTTAGTTAGAGGCATGCCTAGCTTGAAGTTCAATTCATTCTCTAAGCCTTGCGAGGCCTGTGCTCTAGGCAAGCAAACTCGAGCTTCCTTTAAAATTAGGTCTGAGAGCTTGTCAACAAAGATCATGGAACACTTGCACATGGATCTCTTTGGTCCTACCAGAACCCAGAGTCTAAATGGTAAGAGATTTGGGTTTGTCATTGTCGATGACTACTCTAGATTTGCATGGCTTTTTTTCTTGGCAAATAAGAGTGATGCTTTTAAAAAATTTGAACATTTTTTCAATAAGCAAAAACATATAGGGCACAAGATCACTGTTATTCAATCAGATCATGGAGGAGAGTTTGAGAACTCCTCATTTTCTAGCTTCTGTGACAAGGAGGGACTGACTCACAAATTTTCTTCTCCCAGGACCCCAGAGCAAAATGGAATTGTGGAGAGAAGGAATCGAACAATAGTGGAAATGGCAAGAACACTACTAATGGAGAGTCAGCTACCTAAGAGCTTTTGGGCAGAAGCAGCAAACACAGCCTGCTACATACTTAATAGAGCTTTGGTAAGACCCATACATAAGAAAACACCATATGAACTCCTGAAAGGTAAGAGGCCTAATGTCTCATACTTCAAAATTTTTGGTTCAAAATGCTTCATTCATAATAACAACAAGAGAGACTTAGATAAATTCGATGCTAGAAGTATTCCAGGAATATTCCTAGGATACTCTGAAACATCTAGAGCCTTCAGGGTCTTTAATAAAACTGATAGAACTGTAGAGGAAACCCCTCATGTTATTTTTGATGAAACAAAAATCTCTAACAGTCCAAATGATGATAACAGGTCTACAAGTCATGATGGAGAGTTCCTGGAACAAATGCAAGAGGAGGAAGTACAACCGGCAGAAGAACCCACTGATCTAAACCCAGTAAGTACAGCTGAACAAGGTGAGTCATCAACAAATGTCAGAGTTTTAAAAGACCACCCTGTAACCAATATTATTGGTAGTCTTAATGATCCCCCTAGGACAAGATCTCATTTTAGAAATGTTCAGAATCAGGACTTAATTGCTTTAATTTCTCAAATTGAGCCTAAAACCATTGAAGAAGCCTTAAGTGATGAGAATTGGGTAACTGCTATGTGTGACGAACTAGGGCAATTTGATAGAAACAATGTCTGGGAGCTTGTACCTAGACCTGAAAATTTCAATGTAATAGGAACAAAATGGGTTTTTAAGAACAAACTGAATGAGGAAGGTGTCATCTCTAGGAATAAAGCTAGACTTGTAGCTAAAGGCTACAGTCAGGAGTATGGAGTGGACTTTGATGAATCCTTTGCTCCAGTAGCTAGAATGGAGGCTATCAGAATTCTATTAGCATTTGCTTGTTCAAACAACATAAAACTTCAACAAATGGATGTTAAGAGTGCTTTCTTGAATGGAATTCTAAAAGAAGAAGTTTATGTTGAACAACCTCCTGGTTTTCAGTTTTCGACTAAACCAGATCAAGTTTCCAGGTTAAACAAAGCTCTTTATGGATTAAAGCAAGCTCCTCGGGCCTGGTATGAAAGGCTGACCAGTTTCTTACTAAATAAAGGATATAACAGAGGTAAAGTTGACCAAACCTTATTCACTAAGAATTCACGACAAGATCTCATCATAGTTCAGGTATATGTGGACGACATCATCTTTGGATCAACAAATCCTGAACTGTGTAAAGAATTTTCACAGCTTATGTCAGCTGAATTTGAGATGAGCTTAGTTGGGGAACTGACTTATTTCCTTGGCTTGCAGATAAATCAGATGACAGATGGCTGTTTCTTCCACCAAACCAAGTACACGCTGGATATCCTAAAAAGGTTTGGGATGACCAACCTGAAGCAAATTTCCACCCTAATGAGCACAAGCATGACCCTTAATGCAGATGAGTCAGGTAAACAAGTGGATGAAAAACTCTACAGAGGTATGATCGGATCCCTCTTGTACCTAACTGCCTCTAGGCCAGACATACAATTCAGTGTTGGTTTATGTGCAAGATATCAGTCTAGGCCTACTGAATTACATGTGTCTACTATAAAAAGAATCTTTAGATATATGTCTACCACACATACACTAGGCTTATGGTATCCTGCTTCACGCACTTTAGATTTAGTTGCATACACTGATGCAGACTTTGCTGGATGCAAACTAGATAGCAAGAGCACCAGTGGCCACTGCCAATTCTTAGGAGGATGCCTAGTTTCTTGGATTTCAAAGAAACAACATTCAGTGGCTCTTTCCACTACTGAGGCTGAATACGTGGCTGCAAGCAGCTGTGGCACTCAGGTTATCTAGATCAAGCATCAACTTCAGGATTACCAAGTAGAGACAGGTTGCACTCCCATCTTTTGTGATAACACTAGTGCCATAAATATTGCAAAGAATTCTGTTTTACACTCACGAACAAAACACATTGAAATCAGGCACCACTTTATCAGAAATGAAATTGCAAATAAAACATTTGATATAATTCATGTTGGGACTGCAGATCAAATTGCTGATATTTTTACAAAACCTCTAGATACTGAAAAATTCACTTCCTTGAGAAGAGAACTTGGTATTTACAAACTCTGACTGATTTGAGGCAATGGATTCTGGTTCATGTATCTCCATAAAGTTAGTGGTAGTTTTGTCTTATTTTTCTGGTGGGGGTCCCTATGTGAGGGGGAGGGGGTGTGTGCCTTGAGTATAGTCAATTCTGCTTCTCTGTTGTTTTCTGGGTAGAATGGGAGATAGAGCTACTAGAGAGGGGGAGCTTGACTAGTTAAAAACACTTGAAAGATGGGTGTTATTGCTGGATTAAATGTTGAATTGATCTTGAAAATTCCTCTTAATAGAACCTCATTCATTTCCTACATTCTTAAGTTTGTGCAATTAAAGTCCAGCTAGAATCCTCTTCTAGTAAGTCTTAAGAGGCTAAGATTAACCTTCACAAGTATATCCTCTTACCTTGTTGCATGACTCATGAACAAGCTAGACTTGTAAGAAATGGTTTCTGTCTATGAGCTTCTCTTTGGACATCTTGATAAGACCTCCAATATTTGCCCTGGGCTTTGTCTTCAAACAACCCCTTGTTGAGCTAGTTAAACTTATCTGTGCTTAAAACTGCATACTGAGAAACTAGGAATCTCATCAATGAAATGAGAATTTCCTATGTCATGAGGTATCAGTTCTTAAAAACAAAATCAAAAGAAAGAAATACTATTCAAAATTATGCTTGGCAGAGCAATGATGACAAAATGGTGAGTAACTGGGGATTCTGGCCTCTGATCAAGGTGTCTCCTCATGAAACAACCAATGGTCACTATCTTTGTTCTCTAATTGAGAAGTGATGAGGCTCTTACACTGAGTAACTGAGGATGCTGGCCTCTGACCAAGGTGCATACTTAATGTCAAAAGTGTAACTGGCCAAATACACTCTATAACTGTGCCTTCTCTGCCTGGACTGTTTGTCCTCAATGCCTACAGGCTGTTTTAGTGGTTCAAACTCTTGTTGTCTCTTTGACAAGCCTTAACAGCTACCTCAGTCATACTTGTTGCCACTTGCTCTTCTCTCATAATCATAGTAAGTTGATAAACTTCAAGTTTATTCTGAATCTCCTTCTCTTACAAGAACTCCAAGATTCTTCACTGGACCTTACAGCCCCACTTAAGCATCTAAGATTTGACAATGAGTGTCTATTGTTGGAATCCTCTCCATCTTTTCTCATCAGTCCAGCGTCAACATCTCTCTTTCTCCTTGTTTTGATGATGTCAAAGGGGGAGAAGGTTGAAAGGGGGAGTAAAAGGTAAAAAAGGGGGAGTAAAAGTTAAAAAAAAGGGTTGAAAAGTCTGACAAGGGGAGAAGGTTGAAAGGGGTTGCTGCCTTTATTGAGAATGTTTTAAGTTGGTAATTCTCCTTTCACTAAATTTGACTCATGGTGTTGCCATCATCAAAAAGGGGCAGATTGTTGCATCTCTGTAGTTTTGATGATGACTAACACTATGAATCAAATTATTTATATGATAATCATCTTGTTGCTCCTAAATGAATGATAAAGATCTTGAATTGTCTAAATATTCTCAGGATCTAATGTTGTTGTCTTGCATGCACATATATGGATCAAATGCTTTTTCATCATGCTTTTTCTGTTTTGATGCTCCTCTATCATGTACACCCATGAGCTCATACTTGTCTTGATTATATGGGTTCTGTACACTTAGTGCGTTGACGCACTTGGATGGGTGCGTAGACGCATTAGTGCGTTGTTCGCTTGCTGTTTTGTCCACTGCGTCGACGCTGCACGATGGAAGCGTAGACGCATTGGCTTGATGCCAAGGGCTTGAGCGTCTCGCATGTGAAGCTGAGTCGACGCTGTCACCTGGAGCGTTGACGCATTGGGTTGTTACCAAGACATTATGCGTCTCGTCCAAGGAGCTGAGGCGACGCTACACAATGGAAGCGTCGACGCCTTGAGTTTTTGACCAAAGGTTCTTTTGATCAACCACCCAGCAGAAGCGTCAACGCTGTCAACTGATGCGTTGACGCATTAGTGTGTTTTGTCAAAGCACCTGTTCTCTTTATATCCATTGCGTTAACGTCTTGGCTTTAGTGCGTTGACGCGCTCTTCTGTCCTTTCATAAGTCCCGTGCAATCTGTGTGAACAATTTATGACTTGAATATTTTTGAGATTGTCTGAATATTCTCTGAAACCGTACAGGGACTTAAAGACAAATTGGAACGTTACTCCAATCATGTGAGCACGTGATCCGAGGGAACAATCGTCTAACACGTGGCTCGGTTCATCCGGAAGCATGTCTTCGCGCGTGTCTTCCAAACCCTCACTCTCTCGTGAGGTTGGATATATATATGAAGGGTTCTGCTCTTGAAAAGCTGTCGAAAACCACAAGGAAGAGGGTGAGGCCAGAGCGAGAGGAAGGAGAGGAGAAGCCTGCCTGATCCACTCATTGATCGTACCTGGAAGAGAGAGAGAGTGGTGAAGGAGAGGATGGTTTTCTGCTACGCTTTGTCTATGCTTCTTTAAGAAGCTACATTGTTTCTTTGTTCGATTGTCTTCGATATCTCTTTATGTTTTCAGTTGTCTGTTCTTAAATTCCGATACTCTGCTTTATCGTTCCCTCTAGGTGTAGAGGAAGAGAGGTGGATCCTCTGGGTTGCATTGTGATTCCCTCTGAATCAGATCAGAGGAAGGGAGGTGGTCTCCAGGGGTTGCTGTGATCAGATAGTGAGGAGGCCATCTGGGTTGTTCCCTCCGGCTGTGGAGGAAGAGAGACAGTGTCTCTGAATTGCAGTGAGGGTGAGTCACTGCTGGGTTCCCTCTTGTCTAAGAGGAAGGGAGAGTCATCTCTTGGTCAGGTCTTGGGGTGTGAGACCTGGGTTCAAGCTGTGTGATCAGCGTCTGTAGGGATTTCGATCCCCAAGCTATGGATCAGCGTCTTGTAGGCAGACTGAGTCAGCGGTTCTTTCTTGTGAAAGGAAGCCTCACTCGGCCTTGAGTGAGGGATGGACGTAAGTCTGCAGGTTGCAGACTGAACCATCTAAATCTCCTGTTCTCCATGGTATGGTTGTGCGCATCTCTATTCCTTATGATTTTATCTGGGTTCACTAAGTAAATGTGAATGTTGATGATTGAAATCTTGGTCTGACCGCTCGCTAGGTGGTTGTGCATATGTGCTGATGACTCTTTGAGCCATTTATGTTCTGCGCTCGTGAATTACGTTATATTAGTTAAGGGTCCTGCCTCGACTCAGTCAAAGAATTTTTTAAAACGGTGATCTATTCATCCCCTCCCCTTCTAGCTCATCGTCCTCCTGTCTAACACATCCTCTTCCTCCAGCCCTCCAGGGTGTGATACCCATTCTCCTTAGCCCCTCTGGGTTCACCTCTACTGCCGCCGCCGCCGTTCGTGCCGCCGTCGCGCCGCCACCGCCGCTACATCGAAGTTCTATCTCCATCAGGATAGAACCTCTTCTCCGAAATTATATCTTTGGTTATTGTTGTCTGATCGAGCCCTAATTTTGAGGGTTTGTTCTGTCCGTCTCCCCTAACCTCCAATTAAACTTTCGTGTCATTTGGAGTTCATTTGATATTTTTCCCATATTTTTGTTTGTCCACTCAGTAATCTGCCCTTTTGCAGATCTGCGGGACAGTGTTCCTATTTTGTATTTTCCCCACCCCCTTATCAATTTTCAGAAAATCCCAAAACATTATTCAGTGTTCCTCACATATACTCCCTTCCACCATAATTTTCGTGGAGTCTAGAAAAATCATTTTTCCTTCGGTCAAAGGTCAGTTTCAGGCAGATCCCTTGCTGCCCTGTGTGTCTGTCAGTCCGAGTCAGAAACAAAAATAGTATTGCAGTCAATTTCATTTTCAATCCGTTCAGAGGATGGAGCTGTGAAAATTATATGTTGTAGAGCTATGAGTTCTCTTTCCAACGGTACCAGCCACATCTCGATCGGCCTCCGGATCTGAGCGTCGTAATTTGTGTCGCCGAGGCCTGCAGATCTGTTCCCTATGCAGGTCTGAAATTGTAGTCCAGAATATAATTAGAAATAATTATCAAAAATCAACTTCAGGAGCCGCCCCTTCAGGGAGTCGTTCAGGGACGCCCTGCCATTGTCCCAGCCAAGCGGCGCCTCCGGAAGACCTCAGAAAGGTGACGTTCCTTTGGAAACCGTTGCTTGCTGTCCAGTGAGTCAGCAACTGAGTTGGCGCAGTACCGAGTTGGAATAGTGTCGAGTCGGACCAGCAGGCCGAGTTCGTGCCGTACGCACCTCCAGATTGCTGCCCGTCAACCCAGGGTCGGTCCTCCCGGGCCCCACTTGTAGCCCTTTACCTCCCTGCGTGGAGTGAGCAATAAAAGTTACTGTTGTAATTAACTTTTACCATTGTTACCGAGAGTTACCGTACTTGGCCGGGAACGTCTTCCCCAAGCCCGGAGAGTGGAGGTACACTCACTACCCTCCTACGATCACTACCCTCCTCGTAGGCATTGCTTTACTCGTATATTTTTGTATATGCCGCTGCATGAGTGATAGATTATCTAGCTTGTTATCATTTTATCACCGCTAGGAGAGCGAGAGTGAGTGACCGTCCCGTGACTCGACCCGTGTTAACGCGGAAAGTCCGATACCCGAGACTCACTGCCGGTTTCTCAACCGCGCACGGTCCCACGTCTTCCCTCGCTAGGGACGCCCGCGAGCTAGATTCCCAGGTCGCGTGTCTGTCCCGCATCAGTTTGGTATCAGAGCGCCAGTTGAGTCTAGGGTAGTATTTGGTCAAAAATAAAAAAAAGTGTCATTTACATCTAGTCATCGTCTAAGTCGGTCTAAGGTTGCATCCGCATACCATTGTTCGGTATCTGAAAAGGTGTTGTCTGAATGTTAGGCTACGCCTATCGGGAAGGCCGCACACTTGCGCGAGTGATCTTCGGATCGATTAACTCCGCCACGTACCGAATCTTGATTTTGTCTAGGTTTGTAGTCGAGTCTCATTTCAACTTTGCATTTGCATCGCATTCTAAGTCGTGTCTAGGTGCTTGCATGAGTTGGCATAACATTTTGCTTGTAAAATAAAAAACAAAAAAAAATGGCCTTGCATGAGCATTCCTAGGGATCCGTTCCCATCTTTTGGCAACCATGGTCAACACATACCTCAGGCCTGACCAAGGCAACCTGTCCGTGTCCGAGTACATTAGGGACTTCGAAGTGTACCGGTTAAGATGTGAAGTCAGGCTAGATAACATCGAGGCCGGAACTCAGTTCTGGAAAGGTTCACGGCTTCACTTCCAATTTTAATTATTTTGCCGCCACGTGAAAACTTTGGGGGATTCCTATAAGGTCGCTCTGGAGGTCGAGCCATTTGAGTCTCGGTTTGATGCTGCCATACGGCAAGCCGATGCCGCCCTTCGGCGAGCATCTACCTCCCAGCCGAGTCCCGATCCGGTCGGACCGCCTACACCACAGCCTTCCCCACCTCAGTCGGGGAACCCCTTCCCTAGAGCTCCATTGCCCTCTACTTTCGAACTTTATTTGGAACCATCTTATTTGAGCCACCAAAGCCCGAGCCACCCGTGTTTCTAATGGGTACGCTATACATAGCCGAGCCGCTTCTTAGTTGGCTCAAGGATGGCTTGGTCCCACCTCCTTACCCATCCATACACCCTACCCTACCTTTGGTGCCCGTCAACTTCTACCATACTACATTCCGATCTAGTCATCATGTTGATACATTGGGTGACCTTATTCTTGGTTTAGGTTGGCAATGGAAGTTGACACATTTATTGGCCCGAGGCTTCGACCAACCCACTAGTCGTAGCTTCACCCATCCGACCATAGGGTCCATTACCTCTGTATGCACCGTGGGTTGTGTCACTACAGAGATCCTCTTATTCCTCCCCATGCCGGCCGAGCCCGACTTCACTCCCTTTTGCCCAAGGGGAGAATCTTATTTTTTTCCCATGACCACCATCCCATTCACCATGATGGATGAAGGTGACTACCTACACCTTCAAGAATTTCACAATTGGGACCGTGTCATATGGGAGTCCATCTCATGGGGTCATACCTTCTTTGACCCTTTTGACCCCTTCACTAGTGAACCTCCCGAGCTATCATATTCACTCAACTTCTTCCAAGGAGTTCACTATCCCATCCCTACCCCTCGGTCTAGTTGGCAAGCCGTACCTACGTCTAGGGGTAATGACGAGGGTAGTTTTAGATCTCCTGGCCCTTCCCCACCCAAATCCCATAGGTCGCCAATGCATGAGTGGTACATCTTAGGGTATCTAGGAGTCCTCCATTCCGTCAACCATCGAGTACATCTAGTGTATGCATGGCACATATTCGGGTGTCCTGGTCCACCACCGCATGTGCGTAGGTCGGACTAACATTAGGTTGTTTAGGGTCTTTGTGAGTCTTTGTTTCGTTTGTCTATCGTGTGTTTGTGCATGCATCGAGTCAAGTCAGTTTGTATGCTCGCGTTGTTAGTCCCTTTCGAGTACGAGACTTATCAGACTTTGGGATCGGTTCTACTTCACATATCGGATCTAGTCACATAAGGGACCCGCGGTGATTCCTAGTGAGTCTTCGAGCCGCCTTCCCTCCTTTGAGAGTGACCCCACCCCAGAGTGTCCACCTCTAGCCTCATTCCCACGGTAGCGTGTGTATATAGAATCTATATGGGATGAGCAGGTGTCGATTACTTGGAGTGGAGCGTACTCCGCGCTTCCAGGTTCGGTGACGGATCCGCCGGAGCTACTCGAGCAGCCGCACCCCTTACTCGACGGGGTCGAGTTCTTCCCACCCGGGGATAGTTGATGGGAATCGACGTCAAGCACTGACTTTTATTTTTGCACTTGTGTCCTTTTAGTTTGCTTTTATATCCTTGGGAAAGTATATGTGCAATTGTAAGGCTTTGTAAGCCAATGTGTCACTCCCTTGGATTCTTTAGGTTTTTGTGCAAAATGTCAGTAGGACCTACAAGGGGGGCCCCACTCCTTACCCATTGGTCCACCTCATCCATGTGGGGCTGGTCAAAAGCCAAGGTGGCATCTAGAAGGTTTGACAAGTCAATTGAACACATGGAGAGACAAGTGGTTTAGAATGTCAAAGGTAGGCCACCTTCCTAGTCTATGGTCAAGGGGGTGCCCCCCTCTTTATGGGATTTTTTGATTTTTGTTAAAAAACCTATTAGAACTAATTAGTTCTATACCTGGTATGCCCCTCCTAATTCTGGATCTAGGGTCATTATGAGTCTTTTTACATTTTGTATAAATGCTTGTAATTTCCATTTGTTAGAATTAATGAAGTGAATTTTGTGAAATTAGCTTGGAGCCTCCGAGGAGGGTGCACCCCTCTCCCTCTCTCCCTCTGGTTCATCCTCTTCCTCCAGCCCTCCAGGGTGTGATACCCATTCTCCTTAGCCCCTCTGAGGTCACCTCTGCTGCCGTCGCCGCCGTTCGTGCCGCCGTCGCGCCGCCACCGCCGCTACATCGAAGTTCTATCTCCATCAGGATAGAACCTCTTCTCCGAAATTGTATCTCTGGTTCTTGTTGTCTGATCGAACCCTAATTTTGAGGGTTTGTTCTGTCCGTCTCCCCTAACCTCCAGTTAAAATTTCGTGTCATTTGGAGTCCATTTGATATTTTTTCCATATGTTTGTTTGTCCACTCAGTAATCTGCCCTTTTGCAGATCTGCGGGACAGTGTTCCCTTTTTGTATTTTACCCACCCCCTTATCAATTTCCAAAAAATCCCAAAACATTATTCAGTGTTCCTCACATATATCCCCTTCCACCTTATATTTTGTGGAGTCTAGAAAAATCATTTTTCCTTCGGTCAAAGGTCAGTTTTAGGCAGATCCCTTGCTGCCCTGTGTGTCTGTCAGTCCGAGTCAGAAACAAAAATAGTATTGCAGTCAATTTAATTTTCAATCCGTTCGGTGGATGGAGCTGTCAAAATTATATGTTGTAGAGCTATGAGTGCTCTTTCCAACGGTACTAGCACGCCTCGATCGGCTTACGGATCTGAGCGTCGTAATTCGTGTCGTCGAGTCTGCAGATCTGTTCCCTGTGCAGGTCCGAAATTGTAGTCCAGAATATATTTAGAAATAATTATCAAAAATCAACTTCAGGAGCCTCCCCTTCAGGGAGTCGTTTAGGGACGCCCTGCCATCGTTCCAGCCAAGCGGCGCCTCCGGAAGACCTCAGAAAGGTGACATTCCTTTGGAAACTGTTGCTTACTGTCAGTGAGTCAGCAACCGAGTTGGCGCAGCACCGAGTTGGAATAGTGCTGAGTCGGACCAGCAGGTCGAGTTCGTACCATACGCACCTCCAGATTGCTGCCCGTCAACCCAGGGTCGGTCCTCCCGGGCTCCACTTGTAGCCCTTTACCTCCCTGCGTGGAGTGGGCAATAAAAGTTACTGTTGTAATTATCTTTTACCGTTGTTACCGGGAGTTACCGTACTTGACCGGGAACATCTTCCCCAAGCCCGGAGCGTGGAGGTACACTCGCTACCCTCCTCGTAGGCATTGCTTTACTTGTATATTTTTGTATATGCCGCTCCATGAGTGATAGATTATCTAGCTTGTTATCATTTATCACCGCTGCGAGAGCGAGAGTGAGTGACCGTCCCGTGACTCGACCCGAGTTAACGCCGAAAGTCCGATACCCGAGACTCACTGCCGGTTTCTCAACCGCGCACTGTCCCACGTCTTCTCTTGCTAGGGATGCCCGCGAGCTAGAGTCCCAGGTCGCGTGTCCGTCCCACATCACCATTGAAGATTGTTACGTATTCAAGGACGCCATCGAAGGCTTAATAAAGAAAGGCGTACTACAAATGGGCGAGTACAGGGTGCATCCACCGCGCCCTCATCAGATGCCCGGCTTTAAAGAGGGCGGCCGACATGGCCTTAATATGTCAGCTGAAGAACCATGTGCTCCAAAGGGCACCTCGAGTTTCTCATATTACGACAGGAAGTCGGAAGAGAAATGCAAGATACAGATGCCGCCCTGTTGTGGGGGCAGATATATGAAACACCAATGATTGTATACACGGCTGCTGCCAAATGCGTCCCCCCCAGGGACATTGATCACTTGTAACAATAATAAAAATTATAATATAGGCCTATCAAAGGCCATTCGATGACAGATTTCTATATTATACATTTGTTGCTGATCACAGGGGCTATCCAAATGATGGAGCTCCAGATGAGAAAAAAAATGAAAAAAATGATGATGAAAAGATGATCGAAATGATGATGAAAATCATGATGAATGATGGCCGGGGAGCGGCAAAGGAATGATGAGTACATGAAAATGATGATCGATAACAGAAAAGGGATGCTCAACCATCGGCGTTCAGGCTGATCGATGCTCAACAATATTCCATGATGCTTAAAATGTCTAACCGTCGGCGCCTGGGCCGATAGATGTTCAACAATGTTCAAAGATGTTCAAGATATCTAACCGTCGACATCCGCACCGATAGAGGTACAACAATATTCAAAGATGATTCAACCATCGGCATCAAGGCCAATAAATATTCAAAGATATTCCACCATCGGCGGCCAGGCCGATAGATGTCCAACAGTATTCAGAGGTGTTCAAGACATCTAACCATCGGCGTTCAAGCCGACAGATATTCGACAATGTTCTAAGATGTCCAACAATGTTTCAAGATGTCTAACCTTCGGCGTCCCGGCCGATAGATGTTCAACAACATTCAACAATGTCCAAAGATGTTCAGTAATATTCGAAGGTGCTCCGGATGTTCAACCATCGACGTCCGGGCCGGTAGATGCTCGCAGATATGCAATCATAGGCGTTCGGGCCGATAGATGCTCAACAGTATTCTGAAATGTTCAAGATGTATGACCATCGGCGCTCAGCCCGATGGATGTTCAACAATATGAAAAGATGAGCAAGATCTCTGACCATCGGTGTTCAGGCCGATGGATGCTCAATAATATTCAAAGATATTCAAGATGTCTGATCATCAGCGTTCAGGATGGATGCTCAACAACATTCAAAAGAATATGCAAGATGCATCACCATCGGCGCTTAGGCAGATAGATGCTCGATAACACTCAAGGATGAGCAAGATGACTAGTCATCGACGCCTAAGCCGATAGATGCTCAACAATGTTTAAAAAAATCTCAAAGATGATTCAACCGTCGGCGCCCTAGCCGATAGACGTTCAACAATTTTCAAAGGACGTTCAAGATGTCCACCATCGGCATCCAGGCCGATAAATATTCAACAATATTCAAAGGTATTCAAGACATCTAATCATCGGCATTCAAGTCGATAGATATTCGACAATGTTTCAAGATCTCCAACCATCGGCATCTAAGCCGACATATGTCCAAGACTCAACCATCGGTGATCAAGCCGACAGATGTCAGATACTCAACCATCGGCGTCGAGCCGATAGATGTCAGATGTTCAGCCATCGACGCCCAAGCCGACAGATGTGCAACCATCGGCGTCCACGCCGACAGATGTCAAAAATTCAACCATCGACGTCCAAGCTGACAGATGTCAAAGATTCAACCATCGAAGTCCGAGCCGACAGATGTCAAAGATTCAACCATCGGTGCCCAAGCCGACAGATGTGCAACCATCGGTGATCAAGTCGACAGATGTCCAAAGTCATCGGCACCCAAGCTGACAGATGTGCAACCATCGGTGTCCAAGCTGACAAATGTCTAAAGCCATCGGCACCCAAGCCGACAGATGTGCAACCATCAGTGATCAAGCCGACAGATGTCCAAAGCCATTGGCGCCCAAGCCGACTGTTAATGTTTAATCCCACCCCGAAGAAGATGAATAAAGAACATATAAGCATAAACATGCAATCACATGAAAGGGAAAAGGGGCGATGAAGAAAGAGGAACGTACCGTGATCGCCACCAAGGATTGACAGTAGGAAGAAAGTGCTATAAGATATGAAAGACCTACTGCGTACCTTGGAAAAAATGAAGAGAAGAACGCGGCCAAAAAAGGTGACCGCTACAACGTGATCGCGTGTGAGAAAAAGGATGCGGGAAACCATGTGGATTACACCTCCTCGCCTTCCAGTCGGCTAGAAGATAAGGACCTCACGTTCAAACTTGCTTTCATGTGAAAGAAAGCCAAAAGGAGGATAAAAACCCATTAGAACTATGAGCGTAGCATCAATCCCAAATGTAGAAAATAGCATGAGAAATTGAGGGAGAACGCACCAGGGGGTCTTTTAACCCCTATAAATGGGATAAAATGATAGGTGTGTATATTGTGATGAGAAAAGAGTGCAAAGGAGGATTTAAAATGCAGCAATACTACGGTGGAAAAGAGGTGCAAATCGTGCAAACGTGCATGCATGTGTAGAAAACTATATGCAGAAAGTGGAAGAGAAAAGAGAGAAATATGGCAATGAAAGAAGAACTAAAGGAAGGAGGATGAAAAAAGGAGGCTTCCCTAATGATTGGGGTCGAAGAAGGTGAGTCGGCGATGCGGCATGGCTCTACCCCACATCTTAAAAATCGCCCTCCTTCACGCCCAGGAATGTAGGAGGCTATTTATAGAGTTGCAGAAACCCTAGGCTCGGATTAGGGAGATAAGCACCAGAAATAAGGGATTTAGCTTGATAAATCTTGAGATAATAGTGGGTTAAAGCTCCCATAATGGATAATAATCGAGTTGGAAGGATATCCTCGGCGTTAATGGCTCAAACAAGGACTCCCGGGCATCCTCAGTCGGAGAAAATGGAGCCCAGAATGATCAGGACTCTGCAATCAAAACGCGGTCAGTCGCGCGATCGCCACTTGCAAAACGCGGTCAAGGGAAAACCGCAACTTGGATATGGAGTCAACGTATGAAGGAAACGGAGCCGACGCACCCTGTGAAGTAGGAAGCAACTGGCAGTCTAGGGGAGAAGGTCGCGGTCTCCTCCAGACCACTACCACAGGGGTCTTCTGCAGGGCTAAAAAAAATTGAGAACACCATCTACTTGTAGACCATGATCTGATGATCGCGGTCTGCTAGGAGACCATGTCCAGGGGGCCTGCAGAGCTCGAACCAGTCGACCGATCGGCCATCCGAGCTTCAAGAAATGGATCCAAAAATGTGGCAATTGAGGAAAATAGCCTCCAAAGCTTAACGGACTCGAAGAATGATCAAGAACAGGCTCAAAATATGCTTAAGAATGACCCAAAACTATATGATGTAACACGAACTGGGACCTAAGTGGCAAGCAAACGCAACGACTAGGCAATGTCACACAAGCTGACTCACTCGCGTTTGGCACACTCGAGTCCGTAGGTGGACCTGCAATGGGGTGAGGGTCCGAGGATGGACAGGTGGTTTCCAAGGATATGACTGACTTGGGGAGGACCCCTAGGGGCCAGGGTTACCCAAATTCACGGGCGGTCAGCACGCCGAAGGCATGGGTTGAAGGGTCACTCTCACAACTCACCCGCGACGACCACTCAAACATAAGCAAGTTTGGAACGGGCGCTCACTCACCGTCCGACGGAGTTAAGAAGCAATACTAATTAAGCAAGATCTACCAACAAAGGGAGGGGTCCAGAAGCTCACCTGATCAGCGTGAAGACGCCGATCCCGGCCGGAGACGATGGCGAGCGGGGAGGCGTGGGTATGCACCCGAACGCCGCGCCGGTGAAGCTTCAACCTGCTCAAACATTTAAAAAACTACATCCCATGCAAGGGGGGGATTGTGGGGAAGGGAAGATAATGATTACATCCAAACACTACCTCCACACAGGGAGGGGCCTTCAGCCGGCCAAGCGGGGAGGGGAATTCGAGCTAGAAGTGATGAAAGGAAGCCGATGCCGAATCTGTCCACGTTCTGGAATCAGGGACCAGCAGTTGAAGACGGCACGTATGTGACCTCTCCTGATTTTTACTGATGACGGGACCAGTGGGGAATTCTTCGTAACTAGAATGGGAAAACGTCTGAATTTTTTCGATTTCTTCTGGTGCCAACGCTGGTCTGGGTGGAGGCTCGAACAGGGTGGTAGCTTCTCGGAACTGGCTGCTTCAGGTTTCCAACAGCAGGAAGAAGAGAATGCCACGACCGCTCCCGAACTCAGAATCAGGTGCCGCCAGAGCCGTTGGAACCGTTGACAAGTCCTCTTCGAAGAAAAACTGGTGGGGAAGCCAAACTTTGTTAGAGAAGACCAGTGGGCTCTGAACTCTGATGAGAGGTCGGTGCAGACTGTGGGGAAGCAGAACCGCGCACCCGGCGGAGAAAATTGATAACTCCTAGTTCCGGATTCTAAGTTGAGCTCCGCTTTTTGGAGGTGAAAGAAGACTCGGGATAGAAGACTTTTGATGAAGAACTCTTGCTCAGATTCCCAGTAGGATGCCTGCTGTAGATCTTCCACTCTGGTTCTAGTCTTCTGCCTGAGAAGTCTTGCGCAGTCATGGTAGATCGCCTCCTACGAACAGCTCCAATCTTGGAAGTTGGCGGGACCACCACCGTTGGAAAGCTGACTAGGAGATGCTTCCAAAGATATATGGTATACCCTCTTAAGCTTCCAGGTGAAGACGTGGAAGCCTCTGCAACTGGGCACTCCTCTGCTGCCTGCGGACTAAAAACCGTAGGTTGAAGATGGTGGGGGGAAATGGGGTATATGGGAGGGGAAGTGGGGGTGGATGAGTGTGGGGAGAGCCCTAGCTGTAAGGGGGTCCAGGAGGGGGTGTTCCAAGGTGTGGATGGGGGAGAATGGGGTCTGGAAGGTGGTGTTTGCAGTGGGTGAGAGGGGAGCTGTGAATTTGGGATGGGTGGGGGAGAGAGAAGGAGAGATCTCTCTCCAAAATTTGAAAATGGACCAATGTGGTTAATGGGGCTTTGGGGATGGGAAGGGTTGTGTTGGGAAATGGAAGGGGTGCTTGGGGAGTGGGGAATTCTCCCTTGGGAGATGAGAGGGTGCTTAGGGAAGGGAGTTGAGTAGGTGGTGGTTGGGTGGTGGAGTTGGGATTGGGGGGGAGGTCTCTTGGAACTAGGGTGGAGTAATGAGGGTGGGGTAGTTGGGAGGATGAGTAATGAGGGGGAGAGAGAGAGAATTGATGATGTGGAGGAGAGAGAGGGAGGAGAGGAGAGAGAAAGTGGCACCGTCCTCCTTGAAGAGAGAGATCGGAGAGAGGGAAGTGAGATAGAGAGAGAAGGGGAATCCACCCCAATAGAGAGAGAGAGAGAGAGAGGTTTGGAGAATCCACTCCAATATGACACTAGAACTCACTTGATTTAAATTGATCATAAAAGGGTTGTTACAAATGAGAGAGGGGAGGGACTATTTATAGACTCCATACTTTTTCTAAGACCAAAATAACCCTGACAAACAAGTAAATGACCAAAGCAGTCCATGGGAGGGGCGCCCCTGAGCCTAGCCCATTAGTTGGGCCCATTAGCCTATCAAATCAACCATATGACAACTAACATAGGAAAATGACTCACTAACCTAGGTACATGACTCAAATAAAGGGAAAATTACAATGACATGACTCAAATAAAGTATGAAAATTACATGACTCGACTCAGAAAAATATGACGGACATAATGGAGCTATGCTGGCGAGCAATCGAAGCTGTGGAAAAATGTGAAGGGCGAGAGATGCCTCCATCACTATAGGTAATTCGATACATCATGAAAGATGAATAAGAGAAAGAACTCGACTTGTAGGCTAAAAACAGTTGTCAACAGATGCCTCTCCTTGACGTCTGCTTTGCAAGGGAGCGAGCAAAAGCGACGCGGAGGCGGAATGGAATGGAGATGAAGCGAAAGCGATATCGACATGAAAAGGAGATGAAGCAGAGATGAAGCGGAGAGAACTGAAAAGCGGGTATCAAGACAAAAGACACTTGTCACAACCAACAAGCGATAGAAATTCTCCCGAAAATGCCGAACTAACCACAAGGAACGGCCGACACAGATGAGACATGTCTGGAGAACTAACTAACTAAGGAAAAGGAAACACGATCAACCTCATTAGGGGACACAATCCAGAGCAAATGAGGGGATCAGAAGAGCAAAAGTTAAAAAGTTGAAAGGAGATTGAAATAAAAATCAAAATAGCAATCACCCTGGCCAACCAGACCGAGCGAATAGATTAGAGAGAAGACGTTCAAATTCGGAATGGAATGAAGATCTTTTATCCAAGAGAATATAGGTTCAATTAGCCATTACTGAGGATAAACCCTTGAACAATTGCGAGGTGTGAATGCTCAAAAAAATGACATGATGCATGCTGGGATAAAATAAAGAAATTATCAAAACGAATGTAAAGAAAGAGAAAATCGAAAGTTCTCAATGATAATATTGGTAGACCAAGTAAGACGGGGTCAAGAGTCTTCTTGCAACCACGTCGTGCAAGACAGAGTCCATCGTCCCCCACCCGATACAACCTAATGGCCTATCCGATGATTAACCGTATGCTCCTAGATCATCATCGTTTTTGGTAAAGGGGAATATTAGATCTTAGAACACACGGAGAACTAGCCGGTCCTTGAGAGAATATAATAACATAAAGATACCATATAGTAATGCAATAAAGAGAAAGGATAGGGAGCCATACCTGACTTACCTGCCAAGCGAAACGACATCTTTTTTACATTTTTTGATTTTCAGATTTTTATGGATTTTTAACTAAGACAACCATAACAAGATGAGCAAGCAGGAAGATGAACTAAACACAACATAACAAAGATGAATGAAACATAACATGACATCACACCACTGTAGATTTCTTTTCTAAATCTAAAGAAAGATGTATGGGTGTGTGAGTGGATGGATATAAGTAATGTGGCACTAAATGGATCAGGGAAAGAAATAAACAACACAATGAAATCAATCACCCACGCACACTATCAGATCGTGATCGCCATGAAGATGAATAGTGCGAGGAGAGGCGCACTACGTACCTTAGAAGAAAGGAGATGAGGATGCTCGCCAAACCAAGACAGCACTGGTGCAGGGTGAAGACGATCTTCTGATGACCGCTGAACGGTGAAAACGGTTGGACGATAGACCACTACCAGCACTGAAGTAGAATGCGGGAAGAAGGCCTGGGTGTAGAACCTGGACGGTCTTCAATCGGCCGCAAACAGAGGAAAGACGATCTGAGAGAGACCGCTATCTCTGGTAGATGGTCGGAGGTAGACCGCAAAAGCTTCCAGAACCCGAGCCGGGGAACTCGATCCTCCACCCCTTCCAGCCGGCCAGGAGGGATGGGCCTCGTACTAAGATGCCTGCTGACCTGCATGACAACACAAATAACAATAGAAGACGACCCAATTAGTTTATGGAAGTGCAATATCTATAAACGGGAACGGTGACTAGAACCCTGGGGGTTTTGGGTTTTTAACCCCTATGGGGAATGGAAAACAATAGGAGGGTGTGAATATGCTAGAATGCCAGTGAAAAATGTGAAGAAAAATGAAGGAGAATGGTGATGAAATGACTAAAAATGTGATCAAAAAGTGACTTAAACTATGACCCAAAAACATGACAAAAGCAACTACTCCTTGGACCAAAGGCTTAGAGGACGTAGAAAGCCTTTCTCCCTGACTGGATTTCGCTCTGGAAAGCGACAGCACTTCAACGCGAACTCTGAAATCTCCCCTCCCGTAGCCATGAGCCAAGGGTTCTATTTATAGACCCTTGAAACCCTAGCTCAAATGGAGGGCTTTTGGGTAGGAATTAGCATTGGATTATTTTGAATAAAATGAAGATAAAACTCCCAGCCGCCAACAGGATTAGACGGTGCCCAATTTGGCTGAGAATCCGTGGAGAAATCCGTGGATCAAGTAACCAATTTGACTACAGATAGAGGGAGAAACCGCCCGTCGACGTAGGAATCTCGGTTGTAAAAATGGTCAATCGATAGATCGGCCAGGATGCTAAGCGGCCCATCGGCTGACCATTATTCACCTGGCCGTTAGAAAATAAATAAAATAAGATAATTACGCTCAATTATCCAATGACCAAGTCAAACTTGGTTTCCCGCCAAGAAGAAACGGTTCTTGATAGACCGCCAAAGGGCTCAGCGGTCCATCGCATGATCGTTTATTAAAAACAACAGGTCGATGCAGAAAAAGATAGGTTGACGTAGAAAAGGAGAAAACGGTCATACAGTGCACTGCCACCTTCATGGAACGACCTATCGTGAGACCGTTATCAAGGTGGTCGTTTGAAAGGGGAGAAAATGAGAAATAAATATGCATACTCAGCCCAGAGACCTAGTCAAACCAAGTTCCCTTAGGCCCAAACTTGAGAAAACACGGGAGCAAGCCCGGCCAGGGAGACAGGTGCCCATAAAATAGGCCCAAAAACCATCAGAAAATGACCCGATAAATGACGGACAACTTGGGACATCATAAATGAAGGTAAGAAAAAGATTGAACCTGAAGGTATAAAATGGGTGTCAACAGATGCCCCTCCTTAACGTCCTCTTTACAGAGGAGCGAGCGGAGATGAAGCAAAGGTAAAATGAAAACATGGAGGTGAAGCAAAAATGCAGCAGAGCGGACTGAAAAGCGAGTGTTAAGGTAAACGACACCTGTTCTTCACCAATGAGCAATAGGAATCTTCTGGAAAACTTCGAACCAATCACACGGAACGATTGAACCAAAATGACACCAATCTGGAGGAACTAATTAAAAATAGATGAAAAGAAAACACGACCAACCTCATCAGGGGACACAATCCATGGACCAATGAGGGGATCGGAATAAGCAGTAATGGGAAAATGAAAGAAAGCATACTAAACTCCAGAAAGGGACTCTCAACCAACCTACCAAGCAAAAAAGGTCCGAAGCAAACTTTCTGACTCTGAATGGAATAATCTCCCATACCAAGACCACATACGCACAATTATTCATCATCAATGAGACACTTTAGACAGATTATGGGTCATGAATGCTCAAAAATGCGTATGATGCATGCTGGGCTAAAATAAAGAAATTATTAAAATGAATGCAAAGAAAGATAAAATAAAAAATACTCGAGAATAATATTGCTAGATCGGATTAATCGAGGTCAAGACACTATCCGCAACCACGGCGTGCGAGACAGAATCATCATCCCCTAATTTTGCCAACCTAACAGCCTTAACCAACGATTAAACATGTGCACCTAGATCATCATTATTTTTGATAAAGGGGAACATCAGATCCCAGAACACATGAATGACCAGCCGGTTCTCGAGATTATATAGCATAGATACCATATAGTAATGCATAAAAGGGATAGGGGATGCGGGATACTTACCTAACTTACCAGCCGGATTGAAGCATGGCATGTAGCGTGGCAAGACAAAACATCATCATAGATTGTGCAATTGAACATTAGTCAGATAGCCATAGTATAATCATGCATGAGAATCAATTAATAGAGGGCATAAGCGTGAATTAAACATGACAACACAACAAAAATGGGGCCTTCAAAATAAAACGGTCTAAGCATGGCCATCTCAACCTCAAAAATGGTCACAGGAAGGACCGCACCACACAACTGAATGGCTACTCGGTTGTCCGCCTGCTCTCACAAAGACGGCCATGCCTCGACCATTTATAAGATATAAACGGTCGAGCGATAGACCGCTTAATGACCTTCGAATTCAAAAAAACAAAACCGACCCTTCTTCTCCCTCGTCTTCCCCACTTTACACAAATGCCCATGACCAAATCCTTCCACCTTTCTTCCCCTCACCGAGAGCTTTCCTCCCCTAGCTCACTTCTCCTAGCCCCCCACACGAGACCGTCCCCGAATGAGATTTAAGAGGCAAGTGCTAAATAGGTTTGCATTACGGATGGCCCGGGGAGAGGACCGTGCGTCGCCCCCGCCGGCGAACCCACCGGAGGAGGAGGTGCCTCCGTCGACCGAGATCAAAGGGGAGGGACCCTCAACGGCCAGCGGAGCACCCGAGGAGGTCGTAATGCAGTCGGAGGGCGAGGAGGAGGGGCCGACGACCGAGAAGCCGGCCAAGGGAGCCCCGTCGGCCGAGGTAGGCCACCGGAATAAAACCCTTTAAGTCTTGAATTTCTAGTGATGCATGGGGTTTAGATGAGGATAAAGGGGTCACACCAACCCCTAGGGATAGTTGTAGGGGCCCCTAGGGCCATTTCCAACGAATGGGGGGATGGGTGAATGTTGTCTGCCGCGGCAGGGAAGAAACGATCCTAGCAGGGACCGCTTGAGGGGCCAAGAGGTCGTCCTACGACCGTTAGGCACAAACCGACCTATGGAGGGTAGAAACGGTCTGAATTAGACCGCCAAGGAAAAAATGGTCTCCAACAGACCGTAAGTAGAGAACCCACTTACGAAGGATGAAACGGTCCGAACTGGGCCATTTAGAGAACAAAACGGTCTCCAACAGACCACCTATTGGACAAAAATGGTCAGAGGGTGACCATTTTAAACTCAGATCAGCGAAAGGGTTCATTAGAAAATAAAAATAGCCTGACGGGGACCGTTGGGGATTTGAAACGGTCAACAGAAGACCGTTAGAGGGATGAAAATGGCCCTGTGATGGCCGCCTATTTAATAGATTGCATTTTTTATTTTTTTATTTTTGTACATATGCAATGCATGATTTATGAATTGGAATGACTGACCTAGAATGTTGAATGTATGTAGAAAAAACGTCGGACACGGATCTCATGGCTCTAGGTCTGGGTAGTGTACCTGGCGCTGCCAGACTTTCAGAGGGAGCGACTGGCTGCCATGGGATTTGCAGAGTTTCTGAGCATGGAGGTGGCGAGGCTGGACACCGCCCTCCTATACGTGCTGCACGACCGGTGGGACCCAGTTGTGAATGTGTCACATAGACATTTTTTAAAGAGAAAAGAAAAAAAATATTTAATAGAAAAAAGTGATTAATGTGCTAAAATATGTGGGGCATGAGGAAAAGGGAGAGCATGAGATGCTCTAAGGAGGGTGATCGCTAGAGGGGTTACCTCAAAATACCAAAGATGATCGCATGAACCTTGTGTTAAGCGGGAAAATTGCAAGTTCTTCTTTCCTCCTTCTACCGGCCGGCCGATGAAGGAGGTTTATAGCTTGATTACCCTTGCAAGAAAACACACAAAACAAATAAAGATATGGATTAGCCAAGTGTGTAGTATCAATGCTCTAAAAGTATGAAATCAAACAAATTGGGCATGAACACACCTTGTGTGTTTTAGTTTAAACCCCTAAGAGGAGTAACAAGGTATAGGGAATATGAATGAAATGCAAAGCTAAAACAATATATGGTATGGTGATAACTCTAGCGGAGAGCTAGAAGAAAGAGTGTGTATGATGCCAAAAAATGCTAAGAGAGGGAATCCCTGCTGCTGTGTGTGCAGCAGTAAAGGGAAAGAACAAGGGCTGCTGCAGCTGCAGGATGAAGAACCGTGGGATGAAGAAACGTCGCTCGTGGGAAGGAGAACGCCTAAGGAAGCTCGCCCGTGGAGGAAGCTTGGAGGAAAAACCTGCAAAAGAGAAAGAAACTCTCTCTTCCTTTGTAGTGCTCTCCTGTTAGCTCCTTAACTCTCTTGTTAGCTCTTGTTTTGTTGTCGTTGTTTTCAGTACTCCCTCTTCCTTCGCGCGTGAGGGATTCAAGGGGTATTTATAGGCCCAAAATTTTTGCATCAATAGGATTAAAACAAGACAATCAAACCTCCAACAAGGATCCCTCTTCCAAATCGAACACAAGGTGTAAAATGGGGAAAGGATCACTACTGGAAGGTAGCAGGCGAAACGGATATGGAAGTGAAAATGACGACCTGAAGAGGGGCGTTAATTGAAATGACAACATCCGCACAGTCGTTTATTCCTGGATTTATTTATGGCAATAAAGGACTTTCCTAATTTAAAATTGACAAATGACGCCTGTTTGAATGGGCGTCAAATAATCAACGCCCCTCAGGCGGGCGTCAATTCTTTGAATTTTATTTTTTTAGGGTTCGTAAAATCTAGGAAACAACGCCTGTTTGAATAGTCGTTTATTTATGAAATCACGACCCTTATCAGGTCGTCAGTTATATGACGCCCTTCCGCCAGGCGTTAATTACAATTGTTATGAAAAATTAGAATTATCATGAAAAAAATGCCAAATGATGAGAAAAACTTCATATTAAGCAAATATTGAAGTCCACTTTGGGGCATCACGTGGTGACATGAGATTTTCTCAACATAGTATCAATTTTGGCGTGTCTACAGCTGCCCCGCCTTGGCGTCTGCTTTGCAAGGGAGTGAGACGGAATGAAGCGAAAGTGTAACAAGGGGAATGAAGTAGAACGAACTGATAAGTAGATGCCAAGGTGTGATGTGACATGCCTCCGACACTAAGTGTTGGAAATCTTTCCAGGATTCTGAATGAAACAACCTTGGATGATTATGAGAAAGCAATGATTGGCTGGATGAAGGAACTAAGCTAATAAATGAAAATGTGCGCGAGGGCACGGAAGGAAGGACACCATTGGAGAGCGGTTACCAGCCAATGTGGACGTGCTACAACCAAGGTGGACTTGCAGGAAAATAAAATGAATTGAGATAAAGACCCAGCGAATGAATGCTTTCAAGAAACCAGCCTGAGCTGCTTCAAGGAGAATATAGTACTCGATTTTGAATGGAATATCTCATGTCAACTCAAATAAGAGCGAGCAGCCCTCATTATTGGCATAATATGAGGATTTTCATCATGAAAGCTCGAAGTCCTACATGATGCATGCTGGGCTAAAAGAAAAAATAAAACAAACTAAAATAGAAAATAATCAAGGATAATATTGTTAAATCATCTAGATTTGGTCAGGAATCCAGATCCCTGAGCTGACACTAAGCCGAAGTCCGTTTGTCCACGTATCAACTCAGAAAGTGGAACCGTCGTCCTAAACCTTAGATAACCCAACGACCTATCCGTGCGATCAAGACTCACATGGAATTATCACTGTTTTTGATGAAGGGGAACTCAAATTCCAGGTTCATCAGAACCACAAGGTCCTTGATATGCTATAATATCGTAAAATACCATATAGTAAAAATGCATACATGAAAGATACAAGAGATGAAATGATATTACCAGTGAGGTAAATCCAACCATTTCAAGACCTGCATGGACTGCGCTTCCTGTGTTCAAAAATCATTAGCTCATAAAAGATCGTTAGCTCAGAATATGATCATAAGTGCATGATACAAGCAATTTCATCAAGATATAACAGCACTTAAGTTCATGAATAATCATAATGCTTGTAAAGCAATTCAAAAGTGTAAGCTCAAGAAATGACGACTTTGCATAGAGACGTTAGAATGATAAATGACGACAGCCAAGAGGGCGTTAATTACAATCACTATTAGACTTAGAATCAGACTGAAAATGACGCCCCTACAAGTGGCGTTAAATAAATGACGACATGAATAATGTCGCTAATTAATGAAATGACGCCAGGACATATGTCGTCAATTAACTAAAAACACCGGCGTTCCGTTCCCTGTTCGGAAACAAAACTCCAGCGAGTGATTCCTCCTCAAACTCAAACTGTGATTCTTCTAAACGACTGTCAGTGTTTCAAATGTTATAAAAGGCAACATGTTCGTCTGCTAAAACATCAAGGCGACTGAGAGCACGCAGAGAACCGAAGATCAGCAAGAGAAGAACAGCAGAAACAGCTACTTGTTTTCAAAAGAAAAGATGGACATGATGTTACAGAACCCTTTAAAGAAGCCTAGGATGAGCTTTCCTAGGATATCTGAAGTTGCAAGCCACATTAGCGTGAGGATAGCTAAGGGCCAGGTAAGTTTGATTTTATTTTAAAGCTTTTTATTTCATTCTTCCTTTTCTCTTTAAAATTCTGATTGCATTCTCTTCTCTTCTTCTCTTTTTATTTCTCTTTAGGACCATCCAAATATACCAGGTCCAAGGAGGTTCTTGAAAATCAAGTGGCTCCCCTTACTCCTCTCTAAACTCTCTTTAGATATGAGGTCTTTTCTTAGTAGATGGCACCTACTTGGCCTTGTAACCCATGCTACCCACTATGATGATATCTACCTAGATTTGGCCTCCATAGGAGCACTTATAGAATTATGGCATCCAAACACTCATACTTTCCTCTTTCCTACCTTTGAAGCCACTATTCTCTTAGATAAAGTAGAGCTACTCCTTGGGTTAAGAAAGATGAAACAAGGAGAAGAGTCAAAGATGGCTAGCATGACTAAACCAATAAATGCTCATGACATGCTTACTAGCCTCAACCAAATCAAAGCTCATAAGGGGATCAATCTTCTAAAGTTAGCTTCATGGGTATACAAGAATATGGATAAAGCCCAAGAGGATGAGGATTTGTTAGAGAGAGTAATGAAAGGCTTTGTTATATGCATGGTAGGAGCTCTACTCTTCCCTTCAATAGAAGACCACCTAGAGGAATGCCACTTGAGTGCCATAGCTAGTATTTGGGAAGGAAAAAGGATAGGTCCGGCAGTGCTAGCCAACCTATACAATGGACTCACCTCGGCTTCCTTGGGACGGCCTCTCTATGGGTCAATGCTACTTCTCTCTTGTTGGGTGGACCTCCACCTAAAGTTTGATCCATGCCAAGAGACCCAATTGGCCTCAAAAATCTTTTCTAAGAGCCCTCTCCGGTATATGATGGATTCTCTAGGCTTATGTGAGAGGGTGACAAATCGGGTGCCAAAGCTTAAGAAGAGGGTTGATTGGAGGAACTACTTCAAGACCATGCCAAAGGATGATTTTATATGCACACCGGGGTTCCTCAAGACCCAAGAGCTTCACTCGAGACTCTCCTCCGGCATCGAGCTACGACTAATCGACGGAACCGACTTCATCCTCTACAACGCTCACAGGTGCCTCTCACAACTTGGTCTACCTCGACACACATTTGAAGAAGCTTCTCACCTTCCACCACTCAAGAGAAGGGAACTAGGCTCAAGTGGGGATCAAGAAGAAGTCAAGACAATCATGGCACAATGGAAGGTTGGACTTCTCCATAGGTCCGAGACACATGTTGAAGAAGAAGAAGAAAAATTCAAATCTTATGTAATAGCACTTAGGAGGATAAGGCCCATGGTGGCTCATTGAATGTAACAATGATTTTCTTTGATGAAATAAAAGAATCTTTCCTTATTTGAGCCAAAACAACATGTTATATGATCTTGTCTTCCAATTCAATGTTATTCTGTCTTATAAAACTGAGCTTCGGGTTTTCTGTACTGAGAAGTGCCTCTAAGCATGCCCTCATTTCCTTAAATAGCGCCCGCCAACACGTTGTCAATCTCTATCAATCAATTTCCCTGAAAATGAATAAACCGACAATTGACGCCCTCGCAAACTGGTGTTGATTAATCCGTGCCCCAACTTAAGGCATTTTATTGCTTTAAAATTTTAAAAATTTCAAAATATCCCCTTTCATTTTTTACAAATACCGCCTTGACCAACGTCGCTCCTTAACAAACTAACGCCTCCTCTAGTGACGTCAATTCTAAATCGTAATCATGACTTTCAATCACAACAATCAAATTTTTATTAATGCGCCTGACGACGGTGCAAGTTCCCATGCAAAGTTAAATAACGACTGAAACCATGTTGTCAGATCCTGAAACCACGCCTTGATCAAAACCGTCAATTACGCGAGTGACGACAGCAATTAGGACGTCAATTCTTTTCGACCGTTAAACCCTATTTCCCTCTTCTCTTCTCCTTCCTTCGTCTACTTTCCCTCTTCTGCAACCAAACCCTAACCGAGCCCCCATTTCTCTTCCATCTCATTTCCATTCTCTCTGTGTCTCGAACCCATGGCGGGTCCTGGCAAACGGCAAAGGGTCTCTGCCCCCGAGGTGGTTGACCTTGGCGATGATGCACATGCCGTGGAGGAGGAGGCTCCTCCCGCGGCGGCCGAAGACGCTCCGGCAGAGCACGGTGGAGACGAAGAAGTCTAGGGAGAAGAAGGAGAAGGTGAAGATGAAGAAGACGAAGAAGAAGATGGTGATGAGGACGATGACGACGATGAAGAAGATGAGGGCGAGGAGGAAGAAGACGAAGAAGGAGAAGACGAAGAAAGAGAGGAAGGGGAAGAGACACCGGTGGTGGCCCCTCGACCACGGCGACCACGGCAGCCTCGGCACCCCCGTTAGCCACGGCAGCCTCTCCGTGGGGGACTCCTAGCACCAGAACGAAGCAAGGTAGGTGCCCCTACCCCAGACCTTCCATTTTATTTTATTTTCTTTTATTTATCAATTTTCCATAGCCCTCGGTGAAGGGAAGAAATGTCGAACCTATGACACAGTAAAATGATGCCCCCGTAGGTGCCGTCAATTCAAACAACGCCCCACCTCAGGTCATCAATTCAAATTATTTTTTTTAATTTTTGAAAATGGATAATTCATGAAATCACGCCCTACAGCATGTTGTTGTGCCTCTTAGGCACAAGCATGTGCTATGTTGATTTGATGATAGCAATGCTGTTTTGTTTTGATGATAGCAACACAGTGAGTGCTTTATGAGATTGTGGTTTGATGATAGCAACATAACTTGTTTTGTGGAGAATGCATGTGTATGACTGATATATTGGTTGTGCATGTACGTTGCTTTTCTGTCTGCATGTAGTTTGATGACTAGCAAGTCTATACACTGCAGGGTAAAGCATTTTAGAGTCTTTACATCGTTCATGCATGTTCATAGTCTATACATTGTGCATCTCGTTGTCAAGTCTGCACATTCATGAAGTCTGTACAGCCATCCACTTGAAGCATTTCTCAAAGTCCATACAATGCATCTTCTTAGCATCTCATTTAGAGTCTAAGGCATTGTCTATACACTGGACTTAAAGTGTGTGCAATGTCCGTCTCTGTTAGCGTCTAAGGCTTTGAGCAAAGTCTATACAGACCCCACCGTCTCATTCAGCGTCTTAGGCTTGCCAAGTCCATACATCGGACTGTTCATGCTTTCATCGTGAAGTCTGTACATTGCATGACTTCCACCAAGTCTATACATTAGTAGGTGGCAAGTCTGTACATTGGCTTCACATTTGCTTCGAAAGTCTGTACATCGCATTTGACGTTGAGCATCAAAGTCTATACATTGGCAGAACTGGGTAAGTCTATACATCGGTCCTCAAGCGTTACAAGTCTGTACATTAGTTCAGACTCTTCAAAGTCTGTACATTGGGCCTTCAAGCTTTTGAAGTCCATACACTGTCTCGCTCACATCTTCAAGGGTGATTGAGCATCGTGAAGTCTGATTGAGCATCGTGAAGTCTGATTGAGCACTGTGAAGTCTATTCAGTGGATGAGCATTGTAATGTCTATACATTGGTTAGGCTCGATCATGCAGCGTTCATTTCATGTCTATACACTGTATTTTACAGTATGAGTTATAAAGTCTATACTCTCATTCACTGTTCATGCATTCACAGTGAAGTCTGTACATCCGTTTGGCTATGCATCACTATCCACCAAGTCTATACATTGGTAGAGTCTGTACATCAGACGTGCATGCTCGCCTGTCCCCCCGGATGCTCTCCTGGGACCGAGTATGCCCTCTAGTGATTGCTAATGCTTCCCTAACTTTGAGGATGCTCCCCTGGAGTAGCGATTGCTCCCCAGAGACAGCATGTGCTCCACATGCTCCCCTGACGCTGGTGATGCTGTCCAGAGGCCATAGATGCTCCCCTGAGACTTCATATGCTCCCGTGCGAGAACGCACTTTACATTACAAGTCTATACATCATGATCGTCTTTACAAGTCTATACAGAGCTCTTCACTTAACCTGATATTCCGATACTCTGTCTGACAGGTGCTCTGCTCGTGGAGGCTAATGAAGGGCACGTGATCCGAGGCTAGAAGGCCTGACCAGATGATGACACATGGACTGACAGCCTGCTGGATGCTGCCACATGGTCCGAATACTTAGGGCTGGAAATGTGGAGGTCACACGCCGGGGCTGCTGCTGCTGTTGCTGCTATATATATGAGCCTTCTTCCACAGAATAAGACTGATCGAGTTGGCAAGAGGTGAAGTCCATACAGAGAGCCACGATCCAGACAGAGAGTGAAAGAAGAAGAGAAAGAAGAGATAGAGAGCTCGAGTAGAGAGTGAGAGATTAGAAGAAGAAGAAGAGAAAGAGAGAAAGAAAGAGAGACAGTGAGATCGAGAGAAGAAGAGTGAAGTCTGATGATTTTTTTACTGGACCATGGATCAAATCTAGGCCAGTCTACTCTGTTGAGAGCTATATTGTGTATTTCATTTACAACTTTCCGATTGCTGTCTTGTTCTGTTTTCATTTTCCTTTATGCATTTCTTCAAGCTGTTTGTGAGCGGAGCAAGCTGTGTTGCTCAGCGGGCAGTGGAGGATTCCACTGGACGGCCAAGCTGTATTGCCCAGCGGTTTGCAGAGGTGCTGCCTCTGGACGGGTAAGCTGTAATCCCCAGCGGTTTGCAGTGGTGGATTCCACTGGACAGCAAGCTGTGTTGCTCAGCGGGCGAGGAGGATTCCTCGGACGGCAAGCTGTGTTGCCCAGCGGATTGTAGGCAAGCTGTGATGCCCAGCGGTTCAAGCTGTGAGTCAGCAGTAAGCCACACTCGGGTTGAGTGTGGGGTGGATGTAGGTCTGGAGGACCGAACCACCTAAAAACCCCTTGTGCATTGTGGTTTGTTTTGTCTATTTGTGCTTCCGCTAGATGATTGCATAGGGGCGCTCCATGTGTTTGGCTTCTGGTTGAGCAGAAGAGTTAATTAGTTGTCTTAGAGTGTTTTAATCTGTTCTGAGTGAGCGAAATCTTGTTTGAGCGAAATTCTATTTGGGTGAAAGTTTTTTAAAGGTATATATTCATTCACCCCCCCTCTGAATACATAGTACCGAACCCAACACTTGTCGTTATTTCAAAATTATCATGCTTAATTTTCATCTGCTGTTATTTTCCATGCCATTTTTGATTTTCGATATATCTTTCTATTTTTATTTCCATTTCATACACAGTTTATTTTAAATCACCGCAGAAAACAACGCCTCCCACCGGGGCGTTAATTCAACATACAACGGCCACAATGCTGGTCGTCAATTAAAAATTCCATAATGGTAATTCGCAGGACAGAAAATAATCTTCAAAACAGCGTCCCCCATAGGGGCGTCACTTAAACAAACAACGACCCAGGTTGGTCGTCAATTCAAATTATTCATTAAATCACCAAAAACACATTCTGAAATAGCGCCCCCCACAGGGGCGTCAATTAAATAATCAACGACCGATGATAGGTCTGTAATTCAAACAGAGAACAAACAACAAATGAATATCCATGAAACTCATATCAAACTGCTCTTTTTGTTGGCAAGGTTTGATGAGGACTAGGATCTCTTGGGTCCAGGTTCGAGCTGCCTACTACGGGCTCCCAGATTTCCAGAGGGCTAGGATATAAGCTATGGGGTTCGGACCCTTCCTTAGTATAGAGCCTATGAGACCTGACCTACCCCTGATCCAGGTGCTTAGGGAGAGATGGGACAGGACTTGCCGAGCATTTCTGATGCCGTGGGGTCACATGGTTCCCAGCTTGGAGGATGTTACTAGGATTACGGGGTTGAGGGTGGATGGCGAGGCTGTGAGCGGGATCACCCTACCTGACTATAGCGAGTTGACACAGAGGTTGCTAAGGTTAGAGACGATAGCAGGGACACCTAGCGAGTGCAGGACCATCTACCACACCGATCTTACCATTGCTATGGGGTTGGGTGATTCTAGACAGAGGTCGAGGGAGTCTCTGGAGCAATTCTCGCAGAGGCTGATTGGGGGAGCTAGGGCTGTCTACTGCCAGGACCCGGCTGAGAGAGAGAGAGCAGATCGAGATTTGAGGAGATTCCTTTTCCTGATGCTCGGGAGGTTATTGCTCGGCACGAAGGGCGACATCATCAACTGCCGATTCCTAGGCATTCTAGAGGACTTAGAGAGTGTCGGCAGATACGCTTGGGGAGCCGCTCTGCTAGTGCACTTGATGGCCGACCTGTCCACGGGGACAGTTCGAGAGACGACTGTCAGTGGCTTCTCACCTTTCCTTCAGGTATGCATTTTTTCATTTTTTCCTTGTTCTCTTTTAATGCATGTGAATACTTTACTAATGCAATGGATGGATACAAGTGTGGAGTCACCTATACATGCCGATGGGGCATGCCGACCTCTGACCCGGAGATGAGGGATCTTTCCCACTGGCGCGACGCTGGCTGCCACTAGTGACCGGAGCGCCACTTGCCTACGAGCTGCGAGTTTTACGACGAGAGTTCCGCGACTACCCTACCTCACTGGTATTCATGCTAAATATGATGCAATTTTTTTTATGAAATATGTATGAAATGATATGAGATATGATGATATGCATTTTTGTGAATGCAGGTGGTGTAGAGACCCTACGAGGGCATGACCGACGAGGGCCAGCCCTGCGTCGTAGCGGGCCGACCTCGCTTCGGGCATGAGCTTTGGGTTCATTACCTGAACGAGATCGAGCCGCCACGGCTTAGGTTGGTGATGAGGACCCTCGGCCTACACCAGGAGTGGGTCGAGGTAGGAGAGGCCCGAGGGATAGGAAAGAAGACCCACGGTCGCACGAAGGCGACCGACTGGAGAGTCCGGTACCCCAACCAGTACGTTGACTGGCAGTGCGACTGTACACGGTTCACTTCCCAGGAAGCCGACAGCTCCGAGTACCTCCGACGCTACTGGGAGGTTTACGCCGGTCGACCCTAGATGAGGGTCCTAGGGGTACGTATGCGTGCACTTTCTTTTTTCCTTTTATGCAAAGTTATATGCTTATTATGCAACTGATATGTGTGATGAATGCAGGATGCACGGGACATAGCGGCGATGGACATACACGCCCACCTCTATAGCCTAGTGGCCCAGCTGGCCGCCACACGGGCAGACCTACAGACCCTGGTGAGTGTTTAATTATCTATATGCAAATGATTTCCTGAATTATTGATGATTAGCCACTGAAAATCATAATGAATGCAGCATGCCCAGCAGGGAGCAGCAGTGAGAGAGACCGGAGGAGCCTCCAGCTCGAGAGGGCCTAGTGCAGAGACGACTGCACTAGCAGAGCAGCTTGCTGGAGCAGTGGCACGGGCCGAGGCGGCAGAACGCGACCTCGCCACACGGGTAAGTTCAAACTCAAACTTAAAATTCACTTGATTACATTTCATTATGTGTGTTCATGAAGATTTGTGTTTTACAGACCGAGGAGCTCCGAGCCTCGATCACCTGCATCGAGGTAGGACAGCGCGCGATGGCTACCCGGGTGAGTTAACAAAATTTTATTTCAGTTGTTTATGAAATTGAATTAAATGTGGAACTGATGATTTGTTTAATTGATTACAGACCACAGAGTTACGGGTGGCGCTTACCCAGGCTGCACTAGCCGGGACGGAGCTGGCCATCCGCGAGCAGCGAGTCGCAGAGCTCGAGAGGGCCTTGAGGCAACGAGAGGAGCTACCTCAGGACGTGGCAGAGCTGATGGAGCATAGGGAGCATGCCCAAGAGAGAGAGGAGCGCACGGCGGAGCGATCTCGAGAGAAAGAGGAGCGGAAGGAGGAGCAGGTAGCGCGTGAGCAGGAGCTCGCGGAGCTGATAGCACAGCTAGCCGTCACACAGGAGCGGCTACGGGCGACAGAGGAGGGCCTCCAGCGAGGCCAGGAGCGGGCGCGTGCTGCGGTGTACGCGTTTACCAATTCAACTTTCATGGTAGGTTCCTCTCTTTGGCATAGGAGCGAGGCAGAGGAGCAGGCTCGTGCTCCAGCTACTTCTCGAGGGTCCATGCCCCCTCCACATGCGCCTCGTCGGGACGACGAGGGTGAGGTAGAGAGTAGGAGAGAGGAGGGTGGAGGTGAGAGCTGAGAGAGGGACTTACTTGTACTCCTCCACCCTCACACTTGTACTCAGATATTCATTGATATATATACATGAGATTTTTGTTACCTGAGTTACTTTGAGCAGTTGAGCACTTGTATACCTACCTTTGCTTTCGCTTTCTTTCCTTTTGCCCTTCTTCGTTCTCGTTCGTTCTTACCCTGTAGTTCACATTTAAACAAACAGATTAATCCATCTGTTCGGCTTGGCCCCTTGCTCAATAAGCAAGGGGTTGTCACTTCTTTGACCTTGTTGACGGGTCAAGGGGCCAAGCCTCTAATTAATGAAGGCGGATAACAGAAATATATAAGGAAATGCAGCATGCAAGCAAACAAATGATAACATAAAATAAAAGATGCCCACACAAAAATGCAATCAAGCATATGAGATGGAAAGCAGTAGGCTTAATTTTTGTTCTATTTTTCATTTTTTTCTTTTTTTTTTTCATTTTTTTCGTTTTGAAAATGACGCCCTCGCATACAGGCGTTGATTAAAAAAACATTTTTTTGAATTTTTATTAAAATGACGACATTGACAAAGTCATGAATTTATTAAATGACGCCCCCTAAGCGGGCATGAATTGAAAAACTATTTTTTTATTTGAAAATGACGACGTAGACACTATTGTTAATTATGTAAATGACGCCTACATGTGAAGGCGTTAATTAAATCATATATATATTTCCATTCTTTTTCTTTTTTTTCTTTTTATGGGGCTGAGCATAGCACAGAGGGTCTTGAGCCTTACACAATCACCATCTTAAATTCATTAATCTTTCTTAAATGTCTTAACAAAGGGTCAACGTGCTTATTGACTTATGCTTTTACTCATATTCTCTCGCGGCCCATCCTTCTTAGTAGGTCTTTGCCATCCTTTGAGCTTATAACCTATCATGGAGGAAGAAGTGAAGATATAGTCGAGGAAGCTCACGAGGGGTTATCGAGATTCGGGAATCTTTCCCCCCCTGCCCTAATGCCTGTTGGGGTTCGGTCTTCGGCTTAGGGAAATTTTGTTGCTCTTTTTGCCCTTATTTCTGCATGCTTACGGCCAGGGTTTTCCCTGCGGGGACTTTGCCCTCTTGACATACTTTTCTTTTGTTGGTTTTCTTTTTTTTTATTTGCAAACAAATAAAGACCTAGTTGTACTTGGGCTTTAAGCATTTCGTTCCCTTTTGGGCCCTGACTTCCACCTACTAGGGCGACGCGCAAGTTTGGTTAGCATTCCTTGACTCGTACTCTCTCTCGTGAGCCGAAGAGAAGAGAATAGGTAAAGTTTTTACACTCTCAGTTTGGGTCTGACTTTCCTCGAATTTTGGGCCGCTTGATTTTACGAGTAAAGCGTGTAGTGTGTGTGGGAATTGACCCCAAGGTTAAACCACCAAGACTGAAGAATGAATTAAGGATTTTGATCTTTCGGGCTTGTGGTCTATGCACTATGCCAGCCTGCAATTTTTCATCATTTTTTTTCTTTTTTTTCTTTATTATTTACCTTTTCTTCTTCTTTTTTTTTTCTTCAAAATTTTCAAAATTTTTCTTTTCGAAGACTTAGGGGTAGTACTTCTTCAGGTAAAGACCATTCCATGGGTATGCCAGCTCTTCCCCTTCAGCATTAATTAGCTTGTAAGCATTGCCAGGGTAAATGTCTTTTATAACATAGGGCCCTTCCTAGTTCGGTTGGAGCTTTGAACGGGGTCCACCGGGTTTTACAAAGATTCTTTTAATTACCATTTCACCTATTTTGAATTTTCTCTCAATTACTTTCTTTTGGTAAAAATGTGAAAGCCTATTTTGGTAAACACGTGCATGCTCGGTGGCGGCCAAATGCTTCTCATCTAGGAGTTCCAATTGAGCAAGGAGAGATTCACGACGCTCATCAATAGGGAGCTCCTTGTCCAATTGTACTCTTAGAGAAGGGATAAGAATCTCATAAGGGACTACCGCCTCCATTCCATAAGTAAGGGCGAAAGGGGTTTGTCCAGTAGGAGTGCGAATGGAAGTGCGATAGGCCCAAAGAGCTTCAACCAATTTTTCTGGCCAATCCGTAAATTTATTAGCCTCACACATTTTCTTGATAATTTTAATTAGAGTTTTATTAGTTACCTCTGTTTGGCCATTGCCTTGTGGATAATAAGGAGATGAATGATGCAATGCAATGTTGTACCTGTTGCAGAGGTCTTGAAGTTCCTGAGAGATGAATTGTGGTCCATTATCGGTGACGATGGTACTCGGGATGCCGAACCTTGCAATGATGTTCTTTATTATAAACTTGCAGATGGTTGACACTTTTATCTCCGCGTATGCTTCCGCTTCCGCCCACTTGGTGAAGTGCTCCGTGGCCGTGAGTATAAATGATTTTGGCTTTGTGAGGATGTTCGAATCACCAAGAGGTCCAATGATATCGAAAGCCCACATGGAGAAAGGCCATGGGGAGGACATAGGATGGAGTGAAGAAGCAGGAGAATGAATTTTGTCGGCATGCAGTTGACACTTGACACACCTTCGAACATAGATAGAGCAATCCTCTTCTAGAGTGGGCCAATAGAAGCCTAGTCTAAGGATTTTCTTAGCTAGCATCTGGCTATTCACATGACCACCACATATTCTCGAATGCGCCTCTTCCACAACCTTCCAAGATTCGTCATCATCCAGGCACCTTAATAAAACTCCGATGAGACCTCTTCTATAGAGCACACCTCCAACTAAAGTGTATCGCTGAGCAACTCTTCTAATGGCTTTCTTCTCTTCGGCCATGGCCTCCTCAGGATAGGATTGATCCTGGCAATATTTAGCAATTTCGTAATACCACGGCTTTTCCTCATCGTCCAATTCTTCCTATAAATCCATCAACATGATCTCCTTATTCTCAATAATTCCACGTTGCTTAACCTTCATGAGCACCTCCTCCTTAATACTAAGGAATGCTGGATCCTTAACAGCTAGAGTGAGACGCTTATGAACAATAATTGAGTGGAAATCCCTTTCGGGAAGGAAAACCAAAGAAGAAGCAAGAGAAGCAAGAGTATCGGCCAGAATATTCTGATCGCGAGGAACATGGACAAAGATTAATTTGGTGAAAAGCTTGGCATAAGCAGAAGTCAGTTCCTGGTAGGGTTTGAGTTTAGGATTGAGCGTGCGACACTTGGTGAGCACTTGGCGAAGAATAAGTTGACTATCACCTACAATCTACAATTGGGTAACACCGAATTGGTGAGCGGCCTCTAGTCCGGCCAGAAGAGCCTTGTACTCAGCTATATTATTTGTAACTGGAAATGCAAGCTGAGAGGCGAGTGGAATAGTGATACCCTCTGATGATAGAAGAATAATGCCAATCCCTTTCCCTTTTGAATTCAAACCTCCATCAAAATGTAACGTCCACATCAAATCGATTTGATTGACGGACATTAGTTCCTCATCTGGAAACTCTGAGCGAACAGGGTCAAATATGGGGAGAGGGTGATAAGCAAGATGTTCTGCTATGGCATAGCCTTTAATCACTTTTTACTGAATGTAGATGATGTTGAACTGAGAAAGGATGCTTTTCCATCGTGCTAATCAATCGGTGGGAACATATTTCTCAAGAAGGAACTTGATTGGATTCATACGAGCGATGAGATGAACCTCGGGAGCTAAGAAATAATGCTTAAGTTTCTGAACTACCCAGACTAAAGCAGCACAAGTCTTCTATATGGCTGAGTATCTCTGCTCACAGGGGTTGAGAAGCTCGGACAAGTAGTAGGCTGCTCTTTCTTTTCCTTCTTCATCCACTTATGCAAGAATAACACCTACTAAGTCATCCAGAACAGAAATATAAAGAACAAGCGGTTTGCCTGGAACTGGAGGCCTCAGGATAGGAGGATTTGAGAGATAATCCTTCAATCCGTCAAAGGCTGCCTGACACTTGTCATCCCAAATAAACTTGACTCCCGACTTAGTAAGCTCGTAGAATGGCCTACACCTTTGTGAATGCTGGGAGACAAATCGATGAATAAATTACAACCTCCCGATCAGTCCTCGAACTTCTTTCAAATTCTTGGGAGGAGGCATTTCTCTTATGGCCTTCGCCTTGTTGGGATCAATCTCGATACCCCTTTTACTTATGATGAATCCAAGTAACTTTCCTGATGAAACACCAAATACGCACTTCTTGGGGTTCATCTTGAGCTTGTATTCGCGCGACCTCTGCAACCAGAACCCCGAGATGCTCAATCCTTGTCCTTGATTTCACTACCAGGTCGTCCACATACACCTCTATAAAAATGTGGATCATGTCATGAAAAATAGCCATCATGGCCCTTTGATAGGTGGCTTCGGTATTCTTGAGCCCAAACGGCATGACCACATAACAATACGTTCCCCATGGTGTAGTGAACGATGTCTTATCTTGATCTTCTTCAGCCAAACAAATCTGATTATAACCTGAAAAGCCATCCATAAAGGAGAGAGTCTCATATCCTGCCGTATTGTCAATCAAAACATCAATATGAGGGAGGGGGAAGTCATCTTTAGGACACGCACGGTTGAGGTCCCGAAAATCTATACAAATCCTGACCCTTCCATCTTTCTTCATGACTGGGACGATGTTCGCCACCCAATTAGGGTAGAGGATGACTCTAACGAATCTAGCCTTATGGAGCTTATCGACCTCTTCTTTCATTTTTAATGCCATGTTAGGGTGGAAATGTCTCAACCGCTGTTTGACCGGAATGGACCCTAGCTTAAGTGTAAGTCGATGTTCAACGAGCGCAGGGTTTAGTCCAGGCATATCTTCATAACTCCACGCGAATGTGTCCTTGTATTCTTGAAGAACCAAAATAAGCTCCTCTTCTTTAGAGGGCGGCAAATTCTCGCTAATGAGGACGATCCTAGGGTCTTCCTCAATATCCAGATTTATTTCTTTGGTAGGCTCTTCTACTGAGGCTGATGGTTCATCGAACCTTCTGATACCACTGGCAAAAGCATCAGCCTCGTCCTCATATTCTTCGTAATCTTCATCCCCCTCTTCAATAGGGTCTTCATCATTCATAATTTCATAAACACCAAAACCCTCATTAAAAGGACACACATCCTCACATTCTATTTCCGGTAGGATAATCGGATTCTCCAGAAATTCGGGAAGAGCTAAGCATGCCCGGCATCTTCTAGCTAAATCTAGCAAGAACCTACGGGGAATCTGCCTACCCTTGGATTTCTTATGCGAAGTTACCCCATAAGTCTTATTAGAAGGAGAGGGAGAGGAACAAGATGACAAGCTAGACGAACTACCCTGACCTAAATGAGGTGGAGGAGAAGAAGATGAAGATGCAATGGATACATGAGGGGATACAGGGAGAGCCTCCTCATCAGAGGAGAAATGAAGGTCCACTAATGAACCTTGAAAGAGCGGCCCTTGGATCAGGGCGTGCTCTGAAGCAAGATAGGAGGTCTCTTCCAAAGAGATGGAAGATTGGAGAGTTTGAATTTTGGCATTTTTTTTCATTTTCAATAATAAAGCAATGAGAGGGAGGAATAGGAGGTGGTGTTGAGATTGAGAGATTAGCGAAAGATTGAATAAATGATTACCCACGCGGAGGCGTGATGGAGAGTTTAGAGAATTGCTCAAGGAGCAAAGGGGGAATTGGAGGAGAAACTTGAAGCGAATCTGGAGAAAAGGTTATCAAGACCGCAGGTGGTATAGGGATATCTGAACAAAACATTTTATCAAGCAAATGGACAATAATTGTTGGATGGATGGATTTAAGAGAGAAAAGGCCGGCCCACAGCCTATCCACATTGAAGCTTTCTTCATACGGCACATCCGGCTCCCCGGTATCTGTGTAATTACTTAACAGCTGCCTTTTGTCAGTAATCGCTGCTGGCTTTTCAATTAGTTCATGAATAAGAGGTGGCCATTCTGGGTCAGTCGGCATGAACAGACGACTCAGAGCAATGGTATTATCATTCATGTCGAACCATCTGTACCAGTCACATTCCGGGTAATCCATTTTTCTTCTTTTATCGAGCCTTAGTGACTCAAAAGCTTTATATGTGGCCAGTGGGGCTATGTGGCGAGCAAACTGCCGTGCATGTACATCTTGACAATCTAGCATGGAAGTAACTAATGTGGTCTACTCATCATTTTGAGTACCCCCTTTCACAAACTGTGTTTGTAGGGTCCATGTGAGAGGCTGTCGGTCTGTTTTAAGAGTGGAAGTCATGACGGCCCATGGCCCTTGTTCTTCTTTGTCTTTGCTTGGCCCTTTGTACCCTAGGCCCCCCCGGGGAATCATCTTCTGGTGCCTGACAGGTTTGACTCTGCCTTGGAGATTAATGCCCAAGCCTTTACTAGTCTTATACCCCATTTTCATTAAAATGTTCCATCCAGGTGTGTTTATCAAACCCTTTTTCTTCTTGCCTTTGGATGGCTGTGGTGACATTTGCGTAGTAGGAGGGGTTGAAGTAGATGGCCTTGCCAAGTCTTGCCGCAGATCGGCAACATCCAAGACTGACAATATGGGCCTATTAGCCGGCCACATTGAAGGAACTGAGGTAACAGAATGTATGTCGTCAGCTGGCAAAATGGGCATGCTGGTAACTTCGATAATGTGCCCTTTGTGTGGAAATTTTATGCATTGATGGTTCGTGGAGGGCACAACATCAAGCTCTTGAATATAAGGGTGGCCTAGAATGCCATTGAAGGTTGGATCCATGTCTAGAATGTGAAAATCCCTGTGATCGAGACCGGACCCAAACCAACTTTCAGAGTAGTCATCCCCAGGTGAGGTTTCTTGGTGTTGTCATAGGCCGTGACAGTAATAGTGGATGGCCGGATATGACTCTCCAGAATGCCACACATTTTCAAGGTACTTGGTGGCAAAACATTAATTGATGCCTCGGTATCAACCAAACATTGCTTCACTGCCACTTTGTTGATGTCAATAGTAATGCATAATGCATATTTTTGGGCCGGCTGCGGGGCAAATTCATGTTCATAAAAAGTGATGGCCGGTTGATTGCTGGCTAGACTTAAAACTGCAGTGACTTGTTCAACTGGAATATCTTCATTTACCATTACTTTCTGTAGATATTACTTCAGGGACAGTTGATGTGTGGTGGATCTTCTAATCAATTCTAGAATAGAGATTCTGGCCGGTGTTCTGTCCAAATGCTTCAAGAGATCATACTCCGTGCCTAGTACCGACTCTTGTTCCTATTCTCCTTGCTCTTGTACCGGCTCCTGCTCCCGTTGGGGAAACACTCGGTGGAACATCCGTCCACTACGGAGCACCATTGTTTTCAGCGCCTCTATCGTGCCTGGAGTAGGTAAAGGGGTAGAGGAGGTAGAGGGAACAATGGAAGGTGTGTTGGATGCTGGGGTAGGATTGGTAGGATGAGGGGTTCTTATAAGGGGCCTCGCCGGCTGAGGGTTATCGGAAGGTGGAAGTGGAGGCCGGGTGACAAGGAGGGGCCTCGGAAGCATGGTGGTGGTAGACAGGGTAGGTTGTGGTGAAACAGGAGGGGAGACAGTTGCCGGCGAGGGGCGGATAAGGAGGGGTCTATTTAGTGGGGGGTTTTGAGGTGAAGGAGAGTTTACGGGTTGGCGTGTAAGAAGAGGCCGCAAAGGGGCCCTTGGGTGGTGGAACATATGAGGGGACGTGTCGGTTGGGAAGAGGGTGCAGGTTGGAGCCTTCTTAATAATTGTGGTGGTTGACTGGAAGTTTGGTTAACAGCCCAGACAGAGGCGCGCTCTTCATGCCAGCCCTGCCCTCTCTCCACTTCATGGATTGAGGTAACAGGGTTTACTTGTTGATTTTGCACCGGGTGCTCCGGTAGTTGATTATTTACGATCCCCATATTTGGCTGGGGTGTAGGAACCTGTTGTTACTGTGGAGGAGGTACTACTGGTTGCTGAGGAGGCTGCTACGCCTGTGGTTGCCGAGGAGGCCTTCGTGCTTTTAAAGTAGCAATGAACCTCCTCATCTCATCCCAATCAATATCACCTTGATCATTCATGTCATATATGTAATCTTTGAAGTGAAAGTAGTGATCGATGTTGTGCCCCGGCTGCCGATGGAAGACGCAATATCGAGAGGTGTCTACATGTTGCGGCCACACCGTTCTTTCTTTAGGCAAGGTTAGCGCGTTGGCGGCCATGAGGGCAATGAAAATACCGGGTAGACTTTCGGGCAATGGAGGATATTGGGCTCTTTGGGGACCCAATGGTCTTCTCGGTTGTTGCGGTTGTTGAGGTGCATAATTAGTCAGCGGGGGTACTTGGTGATATTGTGGGGGTTGATTTTGTGAAGGGAAGTGAGGTTGTTGCTGCTGTTGTGGTCGAAGAGGCTGGAAAGTCTAAGGAGGATTGTTGTTTGGCTGGTGGACTTGGTTTTGGAAGGCAGGCTATTGTGGTAATCTCTGGTTCGGAGGGTGGCGGAAAGGTGTGGAGTTGCCAAATGCGCTCACCTGCTCATTAATAACAGTGCCTTAGGTAGTGGCGCCAGTATTGGCGACATTGACGTTCTTTCTTATTACCTTCGGCCTCAGTTCAAACATGCCCATAATGGGCAAATCTTTTATTTGTGTTTATATATACCTTGCTCTTTCATAGAGCTCCTCCATTATGCTTAATTTGTTCATTGCTAAGATGTGGCGGGACTGCGGAATGGAGTTTGATATAATCATTTTTACTTGCTCCGGCTCTGACAGTGTGTCCTTCAGTCTTTCGGCCATAGTTCTCCACCTATCAGCAAATGAAACAAAGTCCTCCTCGGGCTTCATCTTTTCGGCAACCAGATCAGTAACAGATAGGGAGGGACCCACACAGGTCCTTGTACTTCTGCAAAAACTTTCTTTGGACAACATCAAAATCGCCAGCATCAGCCGGCTCCAAAGAGTAAAACAATTCTAGTGCCGGACCATCTAAAGACCGCCTGAAGAGATAGGCCAGAGAGGTCTTGTTATCCTGCCAAAATGACGCCTCGTACAAGAAGTCTTTCAAATGAATATACGGATTGTCTATTCCATTGTACCGCCAAAAATTTGGCATCTCAGATGGGGGTAAGTGAAAGACTGGCAGAGTGGGAAGAGTAACTTCGGGAGCGGCCTTGGGTGCAGTGACCTTCTTGAGCTGCTCCTCATACTAGCAATCTTTTGGAGAAGTGTAGTGTGGGTATCAGACTCGACTGGGGCAGATGAGAAGAGTTTTGGTTCGGCATAGGCCTTCTCAAGAATTGAGGAACAGGAGGTTGTTGAGGCCTAGCAGGGGAGTGACTTGCCGGTTGGGCTGGCGTAGTCATAACAGGAGTTGGTGGGTGCGAAGGCACCCTAGGTGGGACCGCCTGGTCGTTGGGAAAGTTAACAGAGTGGCCACCCGCGGCCTGGGGAAGGTTGGAAGATGACGGGACATATTTCCCTTTTAAGGCGGCTTGGACCACCTAGCGTTGGGAATCATCCAGTTGAGTGAGAGCTTTGAGAAAATCATTGAAGTTGAAAGAAGGGGAGGTGTCCCCAAAAATATTTTGGGTGGTAGGTTGAGCTTGGGAAGAAGGCTCAACCTCCGGAGAAGTAGTGTCCACCATGTGGACCTGAGTGGGAGAGGGAACATAGTTTCCCTCGTAGTAGACGAAATCCTGAGAGGGAACCTCATAAAACGAGTCAGATTGACCCTCCTCATAACCATCATAAGTATACCCATAGTCGGCCATATTGATGATTTTACCTGAACGGAGTTTCATGTTTAAATAGAGAGAAATATTTCAAATAATAAAATAGAATCAAGAGATAATCACCCACTCAAACAAGATATACACTCAAGTTGTGATGAACCCAAAGTTTTAATGCTTTCTTTGGAGATTAACGTGAGTTTATAATAAATTCTCTCCTTTGAATGTGGGTCCTAGTTGGGAGTTTGGGTGTAATCTCCGGGTTAACTAGGTTCTTTCTCTCTCTTCACCAACGTATGGGTCAACTATACTCCGGGTGCTCCAATGGTACAACCTGTCTGGCGTCCGTGAGGGAATTCATGGGTGCGGGGACTTACGGAGGCTTGGTTTAGGAATTTCTGGTCCAATGAGACGGAATGCTCAAAGGAGGGTCTTTCCTTCACCAAGAGGGGGTGAGATCCTAAGTGTGTAGAGAGACGAGGTCTCTCAACCAAATGCCCTAAGATGCAGTCTAATGCTGGAAAATCAAGTAGATAATGATCAAACAGATAGTAATAGCAATCAACAGGTGAATGAACAACAGTAACCAGGGTTCTGTGGGCGTAGAACAAAATGACAACCTAGCACAGTCGCTATATCAACAAACAGGAAGCCACCAAAATGAAATAGCGCCTTAGAGTGAGGCACTTTCTGAAGAAATGATGCCTCTGTAAAGGGGCGTCAGATGGCTGTAAACAGTGCTTGAAATGACGAATAAACAAAATAACGCATTTGAGTAAGGCGTTGTATCAGTGAAAGATGCCTTTGTGGGGGGCGTCAAAAAATGCAGTGGCCAAAATCAATAGGAATCAAAGAAACTGACGCCTTTGTGTGAGGCGTTAAATGTGAAAATGACGCCTCTGTGAGGGGCGTGGATTATAAAAATAATAAAATGCAGAAACTAAATGGAAACAACGCCTATTTGAACAGTCGTTGTATGCAGAAATGACGGCGGAAGGGAGGGCGCTATTCAGTTCAGAGAACCGAAGGCCCTGTTAACTAACGGAAATCAAATCTCCTCTAAAAAAATGCTATAAACACTTCTCAGATTGGCTAATCCTATGGGGGTGTGCACGTGGTGCACAAGGGGAGTGTGCTACGTGGAGCACGAAGGAGGGGCACACGAGGGTGCCAAAGGAGGGGCACGCGAGGGTGCCAAAGGAGGGGCACGCGAGGGTGCCGAAGGGAGGGGTAATCAAACTAAAAACAAAAAGGGTCCCACCGTGATCGCCAATTTGTGAACATGTCACATAGACATTTTTTTTAAAGACAAAAGAAAAAAAAGATTTAATAGAAAAAAGTGATTAATGTGTTAAAATATGTGGGGCATGAGGAAAAGGGAGAGCATGAGATGCTCTAAGGAGGGTGATCGCTAGAGGGGTTACCTCAAAATACCAAAGATGATCGCATGTACCTTGTGTTAAGCGGGGAAATTGCAAGTTCTTCCTTCCTCCTTCTATCGGTCGACCGATGAAGGCGGTTTATAGCTTGATTACCCTTGCAAGAAAACACACAAAACAAATAAAGATATGGATTAGCCAAGTGTGTAGTATAAATACTCTAAAAGTATGAAATCAAACAAATTGGGCATGAACACACCTTGTGTGTTTTAGTTTAAACCCCTAAGAGGAGTAACAAGGTATGGAGAATATGAATGCAATGCAAAGCTAAAACAATATATGGTATGGTGATAACTCTAGCGGAGAACTAGAAGAAAGAGTGCGTATGATGCCAAAAATGAAAGAGTGGGAATCCCTGCTGCTGTGTGTGCAACTAATAAAGGGAAAGAACAAGGGCCGCTGCAGCTACAGGATGAAGAACCGTGGGATGAAGAAACGTCGCTCGTGGGAAGGAGAACGCCTGAGGAAGCTCGCCCGTGGAGGAAGCTTGGAGGAAAAAACCTGCAAAAGAGAAAGAAACTCTCTCTTCTTTTGTAGTGCTCTCCCTGTTAGCTCCTTAACTCTCTTGTTAGCTCTTGGTCTGTTGTCGTTGTTTTTAGTCCTCTTTTTTCTTCGCGCGTGAGGGATTCAAGGGGTATTTATAGGCCCAAAATCCTTGCATCAATAGGATTAAAATAAGGCAATCAATCCTCCAACAAGGATCCCTCTTCCTAATCGAACACAAGGTGTAAAATGGGGATAGGATCACTACTGGAAGGTAGCAGGCGAAATGGAGACGGAAGTGAAAATGACGACCTAACGAGGGGCGTTAATTAAAATGACGACATCCACACAGTCGTTAATTCCTGAAATTATTTATGGCAATAAATGGCTTTCCTAATTTAAAATTGACAAATGATGCCTATTTGAATGGGCGTTAAATAATAAACACCCTTTAGGCGGGCGTCAATTCTTTGAATTTTATTTTCTTTAGGATTCGTAAAATCTAGGAAACAACGCCTATTTGAACAGTCGTTTATTTATGAAATCACGACCCTCATCAGGTCGTCAGTTAAATGAGGCCCTTCCGCCAGGCGTTAATTACAATTGTTATGAAAAATTAGAATTATCATGAAAAAATTACCAAATGATTAGAAAAACTTCATATTAAGCCAATATTGAAGTCCACTTTGGAGCGTCACGTGGTGACATGAGATTTACTCATCATAGCATCGATTTTGGCGTGTCTACACCAGTCAGTCGGGCATTCTTGTTCCCGTGGGGTCATATGATCCCTACACTAGAGGACGTGGCGCGTATCACTGGGCTGCGGGTACACGGTGCGCCGGTGAGCGGGATGACTTACACGGACTACCGAGAGTTGGCCCAGAGGTTGCTGGGCCTGGAGCTGTAGAGACCGGAGTGCCACTTGACGATCCTACCGAGAGCGAGGCTCCAGGAGAGCCTGGGCTTGAGAGGAGCTGGGATCGTGGTGGGAGAGCTGCCGGAGTGGTACCTGGGATGGCTGACTGACCAGGCACGGGAGCGAGTAGCAGCTGAGCCCGGACCAGAGGCAGACGTGGTACTACGGCAGTTCCTGATGTTGTTCTTCGAGAAGCTATTGTTCGCCACCGGGGTGGATGGGGTGAGCTACAGAGTCCAGCCCCTGCTCGAGGAGGTGGACAGCATCAGAGAGTACGCATGTGGCGCAGCGGTACTTGCCTTCCTCTTCGACACTTTGAGCTCCACCAGCCGGCGCACGATGCTCGGCGGATTCTCCCCACTACCTCAGGTAAGCATCGACTCTTAAAAATGTTTGTGCAATTCCTATATGATTTTATGAAATGCTATATGCTGACATCTTGATGTAATGGAATATAGGTGTGGGCCTACATGTACCTCCCTGGACTAGGGAGAGGACAGGAGGTGCATCTGGACCGGGTGCCCATCGCGAGACGGTGGGTAGCAGTTCGGGAGGTGCGGTCCTTGAGACGTCAGGTGCGAGCGATCCAGGATGACCTTGACACTCTACCCTATGCCTCGGTAAGACCTAAACTTAAAACTTTTCTATTCTTTTAAATGCAACTATATGCTTGGATGCTAATGCAATTGGTCACCATTTTATAGGTCCGGTGGACACCGTACCAGGGCGAGGGATAGGAGGGCTAGCCATGGGTGGTGGCAGCCCTAGCGTAAACGGGCCGAGACATCTGGTTTCACTGCCTGAACGTCATCAAGCCACTCCACTATTGGCTGATCATGAGGATAGTGGGCGTCCACCAGCCAGAGGTGGAGTTCCTCGCGAGGGAGCGACCAGAGGAGCGCGTGGGACGCCATGCACGCGGACTAGCAATAGAAATAGACTGGATTGCCCAGGCCGTGGACCAGATCCGAGATTAGACGAGGCAGGGGTGAGTGGTGCACACCCGAGCATCTAGCGACGAGGCCTACCTGATGGCCTATGCCCGACACTACGGAGACCAGGTCTTCCATGGTGCGCGACGACCGGTATGATTCCTAAACTTACACACTATAGAAATGCTTATGATTATGATGCTGATGATTGACACTCTACATGCAGCTAGACCCCTAGGGACAAATTGCGGAACTGCAGGGGTTGCTTCACTCCACGGTGCAGCAGCGGGACGAGATTCAGTGCTCCCTGGACATCCTAGAAAGCTTTAGCCTTAAATCTAAAAAAGCAATATTCATGCTTAAATGAGACCAACATGATTCTAAATGTAGCATGCCGAGGGAGCCCAGCGGCAGGTGCCAGATGCACCGTCTTCATCCTCACAGCCACCGATGGATCGGGCTGAGGGGGATGCAGATTTCGCACGGGCGATAGCGCGAGCTGAGGAGGCTGAGGTGGGGCTCGTCGAGAGGGTAAGCAAACTACTCTTTCGCTTTTGATTTCATGATTAAGACTGCAAGAATGATTTATGAAATGAATGCATATGCAGGCGAGGGATTTGGCAGCTGCACTGGGTGAGGCTACCCAGCAGAGGGAGGAGGCTGAGCGCTTCCGGATAGAGGCAGAGCGTTCTTATACAGAGGCGGAGCGCTTCCGGGCAGAGGCAGCAGCGGCGGATCGATACCGTGCTGAGGCAGAGCGTGACCGTATAAAGGCGACCGAGCTGAGGGGTGAGGTGCGGGCGTTGAAGGAAGCCCTGCGACTTTTGAGCGGCAGGCCAGAGCGTAGTAGGAGCCAGAGTGTCGCGCCCAACGTCACCTACCGAGACTACCTCATGGGTTCCTCCGGCCATCGAAGGAACGAGGATGAGGAGCATTGGCAACGCCGACGTGAGGAGGGGAGCACCTCCATGGCGCCACCATCGAAGCACCATGAGGGAGCAGGAGAGAGCGGCGACCCCGGGGAGGGTCAGACCTGATGTACTTATGAGATGTATGCATATATGACATGATTTTATTTGGTTTTAGAAATGATGAATGCGTGCACACTAACACTACCTAACTAACTTAGCAACGACTCCTACGACTGACAGCGTGAACGTACAGAAGAGAGCGAGAGCGAAGGAAAGAGGGAGAGAAACTTAGGTATGGAGGGATTTTGAGAAAGAAAACCAATATAGTAGAGAGAAACGATCTTGTCAAGGCCGCTTAACGAGTTTAGCCGTCCCAAGACAGGCCGCTAAAGATTGAACGAGCCCCAACTGAATGAATGATGAAAGATGGTTCATTAAAGACCGTAAAGTAGGAAAGACGGTCTCATTAAGACCGCTTTAAAATGAAGGCGGTCTAGCCAAGACCGTTTAACCATGTAGATGGATAAGAATGTGAGCGAGGATGGAAACGGTCGTGGAAAGACCACCCAGAATGAATAGGGGTCACTCGACAGACCGCAAAGGTAAAAAGATAGTTAACTGCGATTGGGACTCTGTTAGAGAGTCCCAACCCGTGGATAAGCCTATACAACTGCGCTAAGAGCGATCCTAACCTTGGTTGGGCCTATCCTAACTCGATCCTAGTGGCTGAAGGCTAAGAACTTGGGATTCATAAGTAGGGGGTCTCTCAAATTCGTAACTCACACCAAACCCCTCCTTCTTGCCTTGAAAATCCTAGTGCAACCACCCAAATCAATATGAAAAGGGATCTTGAGGCTAGCACAATGGGGGAGAGCTCCTATAACGGGCCACAACCAGCTAGGAAGGAGCGTGAGGTGCTACAACGGCTGACTTTCATTCCTAATCATTTGAGCACCAATCCTTTGAGAGAGGTGGGCTTTATCATTTACTTTTCAGATTTGTTGAAATTATTTCTCAAAATCCTTATGTTGCTCCTCTCTTTCTCCTCTTTTTTCTTTCTTTCTTTCCATAGCTTCTTCTGGCCCTTGACGTTACTCCAACCTAAAATGGGTGGCTCCCATGGTACGTGAACTTCCACTAGATGTGATCTCCATCCTAAGAGCCTGGCACCTCCATCCATTACTTATCCTGGCTAAAAATTACCACAAACTTTCACTCCATTGGCACAACATTTTAGCTCTAGTGGAGATATGGCATCCTCAGACCCACACATTTATCTTCCCCACATTCGAAGCTACTATCCTTCTAGAAGAAGTTGAGACATTGTTAGCCCTTCCAAAGACTAAGGTCGGGGATGAGGACTTATTATGTCACACCGTTGCCCCTGTAGATCCCTCACTCATCTTAGGGGAATTCCTACCCAATTCCAAAGATGTTAGGACCATGATTAGTTCCCAACACATTCACTTGCTCCCCATGGCCCAGTGGGTTACTGCTCATTGTAAGAATAAATGTAGGTGGAATGAAGCCATAGCCAAGGCCACTTCTATCCGTCTATGCGGGGTCATACTTTTCTCTACCACTGACCACCTTCTAGACATACCAAACCTGAGTATCATCAGTGGGTTGTGGAGAGGGTTGTCTATTTCACAGGCTGTCCTTTCTTACCTATACGAGGGCCTTAATTCAGCTTCCCTTGGTGGGTCTCTCTTCGGGTCTATGATTTTGCTAGAGTGTTAGATGAGGGTTAGATTGAAGTTCTTACCAAAGGAAGACATTCCTTCTCTTAGTCGGATCTTCGGGAGCCACCCACTTTTCTTCATTGGAGGCACATTCGGGTTTCCCCAGCAGGTCGAGTGTAGGATAGCAGACAGGAGGACCAGAGATGACTAGCGGATCTACCTCAACACTCTGCCCCTTGATCGGTTCGTGATGCGCCCAGCTTTCCTTGTTGGCACTACCCTCAGGCTTCCTAAGAGGCTTGGGTTGGACTTGAGGCTTGTGGGGAACACCACCTTTGCAATGTACAGCCCCCACAGGTGCTTTCTAAAGGTTGATTCCCGCGCACCATGGTTCTAGCACTACCCCATCTACCCGTGCTACAGGCGAGGAGACTCGGGACGGAGGAGGACGAGCAAGCAGTGAGGAGCGCGCTGATCATGTGGGAGATCAGTAATTCGCGCATTCTACCAACAGAGGTGACGGAGATTCGGGAGGAGAACTAGCTTTACCTGAGAGAGTTACGCGAGATCAGACCTCGCGTGGGTGCCAGACTGAGGATTGAGTTATTTATAATGATATATAGGGATTGATAGCTTGAATCGGCTGTTTCTGAGATTGAATAAATGAATGAAGGGATTTGATTGTTTTAGCTATCGATTTGCCTCTCTTTTCTTCTCATATGTGTGGTTTGATATGACTCTCGGGAATGGAAACGGACAAGGTTAGAACCGCCACAGGATCTAGACAGTCATAATATGACCGCTGTAGTGAGAAAAATGGCTTCCAATAGGCCGCCACTAGATTGACGTCTGAGTGAGCCAGCGAGCTCCTAGCTAACAGTCCTCGGGAGAGGTAAGCGGTCTATCGAGGAACCGCTGGATAAGAAGGCGGTCAGTGTTTGACCGCTTGTTTTGGAGAAACGGTCTCTTCTAGACCGCAAAAGAATAGGAATCAGAACAAACTCATGCATTGGGGCTCCGAGAAAGGGCGGCCTATCTAATGACCGCTGAATGATGAGACAGTCAAAAGATGACCGCTAATTGAGTATAAACGGTGGCATGTAGACCGTAAACAAGCAGATATGAAATGAGTCCATGGGCTTCATGGTTTGGGTCTTGCGGACCTGTCTCTGCACATACTAAATAAGGAAAACATGTTAGATCTATTCTAGGCTTAACCCCTTGTCGAGGGCAAGCTTGATGTGAGACCAATTCTTGAAGTTTGGTCAAGGGGTTAAGCCCTATCAAATAGGCAAACAAATGACATAAAGTGAAAAGGCCATGCATGCCATGAAATGTAGGGAAAAAACATGTGATGGTTTTGAAAAATATTGGATTTTTGAAAATATTAGAATTTTTTAGTTTTTATTTTTTTAGTTTTGAAAACATTTGATTTTTGTGTTTGAGTTTTGAAAATATTTGATTGATTTTTTTGACTTTTGGAAATATTTGATTTTTTTCAGTTTTGACAATATTTGATTTTTTTTGTTTTTTGAGTTTTGAAAATATTTGATTTTTGTGTTTGAGTTTTGACAATATTTGATATTTTTGAGTTTTGGAAATATTTGATTTTTTTAGTTTTGGAAATATTTGATTGAGTTTTGAAAATATCTGATTTTTGTGTTTGAGTTTTGACAATATTTGATTTTTTTGAGTTTTGAAAATATTTGATTGATTTTTTTTTTTTGAGTTTAGGCTAACTAAAATCAGGCAAGGAAAATCTTAACCCATGTCATCAGGCATCTTCTAAAACACAACGTGCGCTCAAGATGACAACCCCTCGGCCAGGGATCCAGTTCACACGACGATGCCTCTCTTGGGGCCATACCCAGGGTAGGATCTAATCTTTAGGGAGATAATGAAAGAAAAAATTGGGGACAAGCCTTACTTAATGATGGGAGATATCAGGACTTGACTTCCTTCCAAGGCACTGCCCCTCAGAGAGTAGGTCTGTAATACTCCAAGATTTTATAAACAATATTTTAAATTTTCTAGAAACATAATCAGATTTTCTAAGATTTTTCTAGAATTAATTCAAGGCCAATGGGCTATTAAATGAATTATAGTTAATTAAATCTAATTATTAAAGCCCAATATTATATAAATAAATCCAATAGGCCCAAAAGGACCCAAAACCAAGCCCATAAGGTTTGGCCCATATTCTAGAAGCTTAAATTAGTATTTAAGGGGATAATTACTCTTTAGTAGATAAATAAACGGATAATGATAGGAGATAATATCAAAGAGTTTGAAACTGTTCAAATTCGGCGCCCAACATAAGAAACGATCTATCGGGCTACTGCATGGGAAAAGAAATGGTCTAGTACTAGACCGCTAAGCTCCGTAGATTCCGTGAATAGAAGAAGGCATGAAAAGATGGAAACTTTAGCATCCTAATCACCTAGGATCGATGTTATCTATTAATTAGATGAGTCTAGAATGCTTGAGGATCGAATAGGAACCATAATTAGGACTCTAAGGTTATGTTTGGTATGGGGTTAAACCGTGGTTATCCCCATTTCAACCCCATTCTTTGTTTGGTATGGCAAAATTTGACTAGGATATACGGGGTTAAGAAAAATAAGGATAACCCCAATTACGGGGTTAATACGGGGATAACTCATTCCAACAAAAAGTTGGAATGAGTTATCCCTCACCTCTAACCACATTTTCTCTCCCTCTCCCTATCACCGTCCTCTCTCTCTCCTCCCTCCCTCTACATCCCACATAAAATAATATAATTAGTAATAATTATTATAAAAAATATTATTATTATTAATGATGATAGGCTAAAATTCTCTCTCCCTCTCCCCATCACCGTCCTCTCTCTCTCCTCCCTCCCTCTACATCCCACATAAAATAAAATAATTAGTAATAATTATTATAAAAATATTATTATTATTAATGATGATGGGCTAAAATTATAAATTTAACAATATTAATAATCAAGAGTAGTATACATACACATATTAATAAATCCCATGGTACTGTTAATTAGGCATCAATAAGAGGGGAATAATTTTAAAATAATAATATCATTATCATAAATTATTATTGAAGAATCTTATTACTATTGATGACGATTAGATAAAATTATTAATTTAACGATACTAATAATAAAGAGTAGAATTGATAAACACATTAACAAATCCCATGGTATTGTTAACTAATAATCAATAAAAAGAAAATAATTTTAAAATAATAATATCATTGTCATTAATTATTATTAAAAACTACCAAATACTTTAAGTACTAGTTTTGTTTGTGCTAATCATAACTAATCAAAAAAATTAATTTGATAATATTTTTATTATTAAAAATCAAGATCATCAAATATAATTAATTAGGTTTATCATTAATCATAATCATAATCATAATTATTATTATTAATTAAATATAAGTTGAAGATTTGAAAAAAAAATTAAGTCATCTTAATTCCAACCAAACGAAGAATAACAATGTCTTTTAACCCAAGATAAGAAGGGTAAAATAGTCTATTTTTAACACTTGTTCTCGTTCCTATCCCTATTTTTTACCAAACAAATACTAGAAATACTAACATACTTATCCTCTCGCATACCAAACCATATGAGAATAAGAATAGAAATAAATTAACCTAGAATGACTTACACCTATTCCCACTACAATTTATTCCGATACCAAACATCCCCTAAGTTTGTGCAAATCCTTAAAACCCTAGCTAAACCCTATAAATAGAACCCATATCCCACCTACGCGACCCTTACTTTTGGCTCGCGTGGAACTAAGGTAAGGAGGTCTAATTAGAGGTAGGTTTCTGTTAAGAATTTGTTCATTTTAGTTAGATCTAACTTTCCTCAAAATTTCGTTCTAGGAGATCAGGCCTACAGGAAGTTAGAGGCGTCTAAAGTTGCTGGTTCAGCACAAGAATCTCATGAACCTGTGCGACCGAGTCAGATTGATCAGCGAGATAGAAGCCCTAAATGAGGTAATTAGATAGAGGTTCTTTAGAGTTATTTGTTCCTTTTAGTACCCTCTTCTTACCCTCCAAGTTTTGTGCTGATAGGTAAAAGGAATCAAGAGATAGAAGGCCATGAAGTTACTGGTTTAGTTCAGGAAGAGCAGGAACTAGGGTTAACTTCCAGCCCTAAATTCGAAGTTTAAGGACAAGACCAGAGGTAGGTTATCTCACGAACGGATTAAATGTGATCTTAGGAGTAAAAGCTCTCAATTTTTAGTTGATTTCATGCATTGTACATGGAGAATTTTATGTTTTATTAGTTAGTTCATTTCTCATGTATAATCCCAACCCTTTAACGAAAAAGATGTAATTCTTATTTAAATTTCCCTATGCATATTCTTGGCCTACTTTCTTCTGGCATGTTCATTACATGTTTCATATCATTTTTATGCCTTATATTGCCTAAAATAGGCTTGAACGTTGGGTTTGAATGTCTCTCTGCTACAGAGGAAGAGACAGTCTTCATGACGACTGCCTGGAGTTCACTAGCGGCCTTGCGATAGACCGCAAGCGCTCATGAAACGGTCCTCCCTAGACCGTTTGTTGTTTCTGAGTTCTGGAATTATGTTAACCCGAAACATGATGCAGAATGTCCCTAATTTACTTATGATAAGCCTAGTTAATTAAGTTTTGACCTAGTTTTTCTATACTTGGTTATATTGGTGATTTTTTATAGTTGGTTTCATGTACTTTATAATTAATTTTAACTTATGTTAAATTCATGACCAAATTCATATATTGTTGTACTAAATGCATATTTCAAATGATAGATGGTCTATGTTTTAATTTGATCACTGTTTTACCTGATCCTTTCTCATCTATGAGTCATTTTCTTAAGGACATGACACATATCCCGGTATGATGTCATTAGTTACACTTTGCACTTATAGGCACATTTTTCTTGGACTTATGAACCTCTCCGCCAGATATTCCTTCTGTCGGACTAGGGGATTATGTTTCAAGGCCTCCGTAAGACTCCGCAAGCCTGGGATTCTCACTAAGATGTCGAGCTAGTTGTACTTTAAAAGTCCAATTGTCTAGAAAGCACCTTTACCGGTGTTTTGTAAGATCTAGACCTTTGCGGCCATATACTAGACCGCTACAGTCACTAAGCATCCTTTACCATGACCGCTAGGATCCAGGAGATTTCGCTATGTCGACTTTTCTATCTCATACATAAAACGATCCTGCACTAGACCGCTTGGCTCAAGAAACGGTCCAGTAAACGACCGCTTGGTTCCTACATTTGTCTAACCCGAGGATGACCCTTGGGGTTGGTTTTCTTGAGTTCCTAAACGGTCTTAGAATTATCTGGACTCGGAACCTATGTTAATAAGTCAATATTAAAAATATGAAAGATAGAGAATGTACCGTTACGCTGTCAAAATTTCTCCATAGCATAACCTAGTTATTAATGTATTTCTTGAATTCTCATGATCAATTATTTGCTATGTTCTATACCTTGGTTACCTTATCATGGTATTATTGTTTAACTTGTACATTATTGGCCACATTATTGTTATAATCGTGGAAGTAGCTTGATTTATACTTGAAGATGCAGTTTGAGCACTAATTGTGTTTAAGGGCTCTATGCTAGTCCCCTCGGCTGATTGTCGGAAACATACTGTAAACCATGGGATATGATGCTACTGGTGTCGCATTACGTTGAGAGTACTTTCTTTATAAATAAGTGAAAATCAACGGACATGAATAAAGATCCACGTAAATTCACGAAGTACTTGCTATTAAGCGAAAAATACTTTCTTTCTTGTTACATGACTTTCTAGTGTATAGCCTCCATGGTTATGAAAATTACATTCTTGTTACATTCTTGTTCATGGAAAGGCCAAAATTACATTCTTGTTATATACTTGATCAATCATATTATCGTATCTCATCTTGTTACTTTGGTTTTATTCAAATGTTTTACCGTATTTGCATAATTTATCTTACTCTCTAGAGCTAAAATGCTAATTACTTAAACTCGCCTCCATGTTGATACGAAGATACCTACTGGACAAGTGTGCTCATTACCTATTTTCTCAATGTTTCAGGAAGTACAAGTGAATCAGATTTGGATTATACAAGTAACGGGTCCGAGAGTGATTGAAGGACATATGAACGAGAGAAGCCTTAGATATCAAGTGTCTAGTCGAGTCATTATGTAATCTTTATTTTATTGAGGCTAGTGAAGAGAGTCAAAGATCTTATGTAACTTGAGATTATTTGATAAAGAAATAAAGTTAAAAGTTTGAATGAATTATTGGTACAATTACTTTTATGTGATTATCTTGCGCTCTGATTATATTACTTGCTCGAGACGTACTAGCTGACTGTTCACATTCCCGATTGTTTTCGCTGCACAATCTCAGAACATGACAAGGTCTGTTATGCCGGGGCTTTGTGTCTTCGATTTTATATTTTGCATTGATTTTGATATACCCATGATGCTGCACAACTCTTCACCTGTTTTACGCGAACCTCGACTCTTGCCTTAGGAGAAGCAGGCCCAATTACTAAGATCAAGGACATTTTTCATAGTGTTTTTCTCTCTCCTTTCTCTCTCTTTTTATTTTTATTTTTATTTTTCTTTCTTTTTTCCTTTTATTCTTTCTTTTTTGAAGACTGCTCCTATTTGAGACCGCTCTCGTATCGGGGATTGCCTAGGTCGGTTGTTTCATCCATCAGTCTCTTGCCCCTATGTTCGGCTGAAAAAAGAAAAGCAAGGACCTTCACCCCCCCCCCTCGACCATGGCCGAAGGAGAAATGATGTTTTGCAAAAAAGGAAGTCCCTGACCAAGGATGTCATGTAGTGTGTGGTTGTTGTGCTAAAGAATCTTCTTCAATAATTAAGGAAAAGACGCCTCGCCACCCAGTTATCGTTAGCCAGACTCTTTAAGGATAAAAACGCTTGACATAAAGCCCATTCCATACATTGGACAACTCCTCACCCTTGGAGTTAATTAAACGATACGCGTTCCCAGGATAAACTTCCTTAACAACGAATGGACCCTCCCAGTTGGGTTGCAGCTTAGACCTAGGACCACCTACTCTAATAAATTTACGTTTCAAAATCATGTTACCCACTTAAAATTTTCTTTCAATAACCTTCTTTTGAAAATTACGTGAGACGCGCTTTTGATAGACGGAAACATGATTGGCCGCATTAAGCCTCTTCTCGTCCAAGAGTTCCAGTTGGAGAAGCAACGTCTCTCGACGCTCATCGAGATTGAGTTCCTTATCTAGCTGCACTCTTAGGGAAGGGATCAAAATCTCATATGGAAGTACCGCCTCCATCCCACAGGTGAGAGCAAAAGGAGTTTACCCTGTGGGAGTATGGACGGAGGTGCGATAAGCCCATAGACCTTCGACTAATCTCTCAGACCAATCAAAAAATTTGTGCGACTCGCATATTTTCTTAATAATTTTAAGAAAGGTTTTATTCGTGGCCTCAGCTTGGCCATTGCCTTGTCAGTAGTATGGAGATGAATGATGCAAGAAAATATTAAACTTCTTACAGAGATCCTGGAGTTCTTGTGACACGAACTGCAGTCCGTTATCGGTGACGATGTCGCTTGGCACTCCAAATCGCGAGATAATATTCTTCAGGATGAAGCGGCAAACTGTTGTTTCTTTGACTTCTGCATATGCTTCAGCTTCGGCCCACTTGGTGAAATACTCAGTAGCGGTAAGGATAAAAGATTTTTGCTTGACCTGAGAATTGGGATCACCGAGCGGGCCTACAATGTCAAAGGCCTACATGGAGAATGGACAAGGAGTAGAAAGAGGATGGAGGGGGGAAGTGAGAGCATGAATTTTATCAGCATGGAGTTGGCACTGAACACACCTATGAACATAGGTGGAACAATCTTCTTCTAGGGTTGGCTAGTAATAGCCCTGCCTAAGAATTTTCTTTGCCAGCGCTTGACCATTGACATGCCCTCCACACTTACTTGAATGGGCTACTTCAACGACCTTCCAGGCCTCATCATCGTCTAAACATCTCATATGAACTCCGTTAAGAGCACGCCTTGTTGTGTCCCTGAAGTCATTTGAGTCATTCTGTGGTCACTTGGGTCATTCGACATCATTCTATGGTCATATGCATTCTGTGGTATTCTTGGTTTTGATAATGGCTAAACACTATTAGTCATTGTTATTTTTCACTCCTATATGACTGACATATGTGCTGTTGTGTTTATGACAGATATGCAAATGAAGGCTCAATGTTGCGCCCTCGCACGCGGATCGACCTGCGCGGTCAGGTCGCGGGGGTCAAGGGGGCAGCGCCCCTTGCGGGGCTTTCCCGGGGCAGAGCCCCCGGAACAAAAATTTGATTGAAGACTCATAATAAAATCTTCAAGACTGTCAAGGGCGATGCCACAAACATGCACGGGCTGCTAAAGGACTTAAGCGGCGGAGCTAAGATAGATAACGGACCAACCCGGAAAAATCCGGTTTCTGCCCAGCTGGCGGTCGACTGCCAGCACAGGGGCGGTCGACCGCCCCAGCCAGCAACTGCCAGCCTGCATGAGTTTCAGTAGCGGTCGACCGCCAGCTAGTAGCGGTCGACCGGATTTCCCAGGGGCCATTCGTCTACATCATTTCACAGTAGCGGTCGACCGCCAGGAGCTGCAGGTCGACCGCCAGCCCCGAGCCTTCAATGTTGACTTTGTTTCCAACTTCGAAAAAGGGCCATTCAACATGGATTTGTTTAATCCAAAAGTCACCTAAACACCCACAAATTGTGGATCTGGTCTGAGGCTTGTCTATAGACCATTCAAGGTCTATAAAACCAATACAAGAGGGTTGGAAACCCCCAATGCTTCAAGGCTTCAAGAGAGATCAAGGGAGGCCATTTTCGAGGTACTGTAGCACCTCCGTAAACAGTACTTCGGGCTGGAGTTCTTCATCCATCCAAGGTGTTTCAAGGTGTGATCTGAAGCAAGCAACCTCCACCAAAGCTAGAAGCACTCAAGGATAAAAAGGGTGATCAAAGGAAGCCACAAGGAGGGTGTTTCAAGAAGGAAATCAAGCTACTCCGGGAAGAAGTTCTTCATCAAATCTTCAAGTGATTGAAGCTACTTCAAGAGGAAATCAACTTCAAGCCAAGTGAAGAAAAAGCTGCAATCATCTTCCTCTTCCTCATCTCAAGGTGATCCATAGAAGCTGCAAGGGTGTGTTCAAGGGAAAGGAATTCGAGTTACTGTAGCTGTGAACAGTACTCCGGGAAGAAGCTCTTCATCATATCTCCAAGTGATTCAAGCTACTTCAAGAGGAGATCAACTCCAAGCCAAGTGAATCATCAGATTCAAGCTCCAGCAAACTCAGACAAGATCTTTTCTCTTTGAACATATTTCATATCTTGTTTGAGTGTTTTCATATCTTATTCTTTTCCATTTCATTCAAACATTTGGAACTGAAGATCGTCCCTACCGGTGGTTAGTAGGAAGGCAATCGGAAGCTGTCCGATCTGCGGTGTTGACGTCCCTACCGGCGGTTAGTAGGAAGGCAATCGGTGGTCTTTCCGATTTGCGGTTCAGTGCATGGCACTAGTGGAGCCTCACCGGATTTGGTGAGGGGTGGACGTAGGACTGGAGATTCAGTCCGAACCACCTTAAAATCTCGTGTGTTGTGGTTTGCTTGTGCGATTGCTTTGTGTTAGATGCATGCTTAGGTTCAATATCTATATTGCATAATCATCTTGTTAAGCAAATCACTGTGTTCTTCGTTTAGCTAGTTATATTCCGCTGCTATTATCATTATCTAGCTATATAGAGGGTTGCATTGCGAAAAGAGGGGCAGATCTATTCACCCCTCCCCTCTAGATCCGCTGTCCACTACACAACACGCCTATATAATTCTCCAACAATGATTGTGTATCTTGAGGCGACTCTTCTGATGGCCTTACGCTACTCTGCGTTAGCCAACTTCGGGAATGAACCGTCCCTACAATACATCTCGATTTAATGGTACCAAGGCAACTCCTCTTCTTCCAGGATCTCTTCCAATTCTGCTAATGATACCTCTTTCAGTTTTTTCTTCTCAACCTTCTTCTCTACGGACTTCCTAAGGTTATCAAACCAAGGATCCTGAAGGGAAGGAGCATCTAACCACTGGACCACAATGGTCTCAGTGGAGCGACTGAGAAAAAAGGACAGGGAAGAAGCGAGCGACGCAAGTGCATCAGCAAGAATGTTTTGAGATCGAGGAGTATGAATATAAATCAATTTGCGGAACTGCCTAGCCAAGAGAGTGACCAAATCTTGATAGGGTTTGAGCTTTGGGTCACGGGTGCGATAGGTAGAAAGGATTTGGCACAACACCAGCTGAGAGTCTCCTATAATATTCAAATATTGCACGCCTAAAAGATAGGCATGCTTCAATCCAGCGAGGAGAGCCTCATACTCGGCTATATTGTTAGTAGCATGAAAAGAGATATGATAAGCAAAAGGAATGGTCACTAATTCAAGAGTGAGGAGGACAGCGCCGATCCCTCGGCCCTGAGAATTGAGTGCGCTATCAAAGTGCAAGGACCAGAAAGGGTGATGAGTAAGCATGGCCAGGTGTTCATCAGGAAACTCATCCTGGACGGAATCGGTGCAAGGAATAGGCGAATGGGCAAGATGTTCAGCGATAGCATAGCCCTTTACTACCTTTTGGACGATGAAGGTGATATCAAATTGGGAGAGAAATCTCTTCCAGCGAGCCAATCTGATAGAAATGATAGGCTTTTCTAGGAGATAACGAATTGGGTCTATTCTAGAGATCAACTTGACCTCATGAATAAGGAAATAATGTTTCAGTTTCTTAGCTACCCATACTAATGCTGCACAAGTCTTCTCCATGGCAGTGTATTTAGCCTCTACCGGATTGAACAACCTTGAGAGGTAGTAAGCTGCCCTTTCTCTCCCTTCGTCGTCTACTTGCGCCAAGACAGCTCCAAGGGAGTCCTTAATGACATAAATGTATAGAATCAAGGGTTTCCCGGGGACAGGAGGTTGCAGAACTGGGGGATTAGATAGATAAAGCTTCAGATCCTCATAAGCCTTCTGACATTCTTCATTCCACTCAAATTTGACCCCCGCCTTAAGTAGTTCATAAAATGGACGACACCTTTGAGAATGATGCGCTATAAATCTTCGAATGAACTACAGACGTCCAATCAAACCTCGAAGTTCAGTGATGTTCTTTGGCGGGGGTATATCCATGATAGCCTTTGCCTTGTTAGGATCGATCTGAATCTCCCTTTTGCTAACTATGAATCCTAGCAACTTCCCTAAGGACACTCCAAATACACATTTCTTCGGGTTCATCTTCAACTTGTACTCCCGAGCTCTTTGTAATACCTTGGCTAAAATAGCAGGATGCTCTTCTTTCGACCTCGATTTCACCAGAATATCGTCCACGTAAGCTTCCATGTACACATGCATCATATCGTGGAAGATCGCCATCATCACCCTTTAATAAGTGGCACCTGCATTCTTTAGACCGAATGGCATGACCACATAACAATAAGTGCCCCAGGGTGTGGTGAACGAGATTTTCTCTTGGTCTTCCGGAGCTAGATGGATTTGATTATATCCTGAGTAACCATCCATGAATGAGAGGGCCTCATACCCTGCGGTATTGTCCACCAATACATCGATGTGAGGTAGCGAAAAATCATCTTTGGGACATGCCGTATTTAAATCCCTGAAATCAATGCAAATTCACACTTTTCAATCTTTCTTCATAACAGGGACTATGTTTGCCACCCACTGAGGATATAGAACCACTCGAATAAACTTGGCCTTATGTAATTTATCAACCTCTTCCTTCATCTTCAAGGCCATGTGGGGGTGAAATCTTCTTAGCTTTTGTTTTACGGGTCTTTCCCATGGCTTAAGTACCAATCTATGTTCTACCAAGGAGGGGTCAAGACCAGGCATGTCCTCATAAGACCAGGCAAAGGAATCGCTATACTCCCTCAAAATCTTGATCAGTTCTTCTTCAACCTGAGGAGGGAGATTAGCGGAGATGAGAATGATCCTGGGATCTTCATCAGTTCCAAGATTTCTTTCTTTCATAGACTCATCCACTACCGACGACGGTTCATCGAACCTCTTCAAACCTTGTGCGTATAAGTCGATAGTGTCATCTACGCCGTTGTCCTCGAAATCGACTAGGTCTTTCTCATTCACGATCTCATAAACACCTAGTCCGTCATCGCTCCACACCCCTTCTTGCTCCTCATCATCCCTGAGGATGATAGATGTTTCTACAAACTCCGGACACCTAAGGAGGGCATGACAGTGTTGGGCGAGATCTTGGAGGAACCTATCAAGGATAGATTTGGAGTGACGCGTCATCGGGCGCGCCGCTAGCGTGGAAGGACTAGAAATCTCAGAACAAGAACCTACTCCAACTGACTCTAATACCCTAGGGGACTTGATAGACCCTACATCTAACCTAGGAGGAACAGAATCAAGCAAACCTAATGGAAGAGGATCAGGGGCCTCGTGCCCCTGGGATAAGGACAAATCAAGAATGGCATTGTTCTTAACCGAAATCTCTGTTTTAAAAATGACGTTTTTTTTTGGAGATTGGTGGAGACCATGCAACAAGATGGATCAGAGGGAGAAGGAGGAGGAGGAAGCGTAAGAGGATAGAGGGATGGAAAAAGGACATCGAAGAAGGGATCAGAGGAGAACCACATGCTTGAAAGATCAACTGGTGGGCAGCGCCCACATGGACATGTAACAATTAGAAACGATGTTTGCATTTCCACCAACAATGGATCAATCATGATTAGAGGTGAGCGGGGTATAAACTCCAGGTTTTGGAAAAGGGAAGCAAGATGGAAAGGAGACCAAGAAAAGGCAACAAGGGAGCTCCCCTCTTCCCGTGGACTTTGGGCTAGCTTTCCATGTGAGTATTCCATAACCCGCATCTCCGGCTTTACTGGACAGCTTTCTTCATGAAATAGCTTTTCAAAATCTTCACAAAAATCCTGCATATCATCTATCGACCCCTTCGGCGGCAGCGACGGGCCAGAAATAGTGTAGGCAGCATCTTTTTTATCATCAAGATGGGGCGGTGTCTTCAAAGTGCCAGGCTATAGCGGCCCCTTTACAAAATGTTGGCGGTAGTCCCAGGTCAATGGCTTTGAATATCCCAGAACTGATAGTGAGGACTCCCGATATCTTAGGCCCCTTCTGTTCATCTTTCTACCCCTCGGGATGGGCTTAGTTCACACCTATAGCTGAGCACCGAGACCTATGCCTGGCTTATAGCCTAATTTTAATATCATATTCCAGCCTTTAGGGTCTCTCATCTTGGGCTTCATCTTGATGTTGATCGGCGCGACAGCCGGCTTGCGGTGTGCATAAGCCCATGAGAAGTTGAGGTCCATCACAGAAATGACAGGCTTGTTACTGGGCCAGAGAGTTGGCAATATCTTATTGGAAATGGCCTTGACTGTCTGGACTGTGGATATGCTCTTAACTTTCACCACTCGCCCATGAAACGGGAATTTAAGACACTAGTGAGCGATAGATGGCACAGCATGAGGGTTGTCAATACACGGACGACCCAGAATAGCTTTGAACATGGGATCAATGTCCAGCACATAAAATTCTATGGGCATCGTCAGCGGCCCGAGCTCAGTTTGAATAGTTATCACCTTGTGGCATGCCCTCCTTGAGTTGTCGTAAGCTGCGATGGTAGTCGGGGTGGGCCTTAATATATTGATGGGGGCATCTCTCGTCCTTCACATTTTTCCACAGCTCCGATTGTTCAACGGCATGGTTCCATTGTGTCCGTCACATTTTTCTGAGTCGAGTCATGTAATTTTCTTATTTTATTTGAGTCATATCATTGTAATTTTCCTTTTATTTGAGTCATTTACCTAAGAATGTTTGTCATTAGGTTGATTAGGCTAGCTAATGGGCCCAATCCATTGGGATAGGCCCATGGGCACCCCCTACCCTTGGTTATTTGTCATTGTGTCTAGAGTCAGGGACTTCTTGTAAAATGTGGGTTGCCTATATATAGGACCCCCATCTCCCCATTTGAAGTTAATCAATCAATGAATGAAATCTGAGAATTTCGTCCAACCTAATTATTCTTGTGGTGAGAAGCCATTAGAGTGGAGTGAGAAGCTCCCCTCCCCTATCTCTCCCTCTCTCTCTCTCTCTCTCTCACTCTCTCCAAGAAGAGGAGGGCACCCCCTCTCTCTCTCCTCCCCTCCCTCTCTCTCCTCCACATCATCAACCCTCTCTCTCCCCCTCATTATTCATCCTCCCAACTACCCCCAACCCTCATTACTCCACCCCTAGTCCCAAGAGACCCTCCACTAATCCATACTCCACCACCCAACCACCAACTACCCAATCCCCTTCCCTAAGCACCCTCTCATCTCCCAAGGGAGAATTCCCCACTCCCCAAGCACCCCTTCCCTTCCCCAACACAACCCCTCCCATCCCCAAGACAAAAAAATTAATCCCACCCTTAAACCCATTTCCAAATATCCTTTCCCTCTCACCCACCATCCCAAATTCGTAGCTCCTCTCTCACCCACTGTAAACACCTCATTCCAGCCCCCATTCTCCCCTTCCCAAACCTTGGAACACCCTCTCCCAGACCCCCTCACACCTAGAGGTTGCCCCCATACACATCCACCTCATTTCCCCTCCCATATACCCCATTTCCCCCCATCATCTTCAACCTGCAGTTCTCGGTTCGGAGGAAGCAGAAAAGCTGCGGATTGCAGAGGCTGTCCCATCGTCTCCTCGACGAACCTGATGGCAAGTTCCATTTTGCTGGAAAGATCGTCAAGTCAGCTTCACAACCGTGGTGGTCTCGTCCCTGTCTGAGTTCGTAGCTGCCCGGAGGAGCCATCTTTGCCGGACTGCACTTTTTCCTCCTGACAGTCAACCTGAAGCAATGTTCAGAGACTGTCACGGACATCCTCTTGAGTATCTGGAGGAGGGACTTAGCTGGGAGCTTCTACAACGAGTCTACTTCGAGGAACAAGAAGCGGAACCCCGTTCGGCATCCGGAGGTAAGATTTATCAATTTTATCCTCCAAGTGCGCAGTTCTGTCTCCTCTGGAATAGAACCGACCCCTGTCCACTATTTGAGCTCTCCTTGTCTTCACCGACATCCTCTGGTGTCCCCGTTGATCTTGTTTTGAAGAAGACTCAACAATGGTTCCAATGACTCCGACCACGCCTGATTCCGAGCTCTGGAGCACCCGTAGTGTCTTCGTCTTCTAGCTGCAGTGGTGCTGCAACAGTCAGAACCAGAACTCAGGGTACCTGTTTGCGCCTCTGCCCCGACCAGCACAGTCAACGAGAAAATTCCACAAAATTTGAACGTCTTCTGGGGTCACCTTCAAAGATTCTCCAGCTGGTCTCATTGCCAAAAAAATTCTGGAGTGGCTTCAGCGACGTCAACTTCAACTATCTATCCCTGGTTCCTGAGAACTGGCAGAGTCGGTAACCTCCATCGTTTAGCTTCTATTTTAGTCTTTCCCCTCCCCGCCTGGCCGGCTGAGCGCCCCTCCTTGCGTGGAGGTATATTTTGGTTGTAATCCAATTCCCCACCCCTAGTCCAACCCCCTTGCAAGGGGCGTAGTGCATGTAATTTGATTTAATCAGGTTGAAGCTTCATCGGCACGGCGTGCGGGTGCATACCCACGCCTCCCCGCTCGCCATCGTCTCCGGCTGGGATCGGCGTCTTCACGCTGATCAGGTGAGCTTCTAGCCCCCCCTCCCTTTTCTGGTTAATCTTGCTTAATTAGTATTGCTTCTTAACTCCGTCGGACGGTGAGTGAGTGCCCGTTCCGAATTTGCTTATATTTGAGTGGCTACCGCTGGTGAGTTGTGAGAGTGACCCTTCAACCCATACCTTCGGCGTGCTGACCGCCCATGAATTTGGGCAACCCCTGGCCCTTAGGGGTCCTCCCCAAGCCAGCCATATCCTTGGAAACCTCCGGTCCAACCTCGGACCCTCACCCCATTACCGGTCCACCTACGGACCCGAGTGTGCCAAACTCGAGTGAGTCCGCTTGTGTGACATTGCCAAGTCATTGCGTTGCTTGCAATTTAGGTCCTAGTTTGTGTCACATCAATTAGTATCAGAGCAAGTCATTGACTTGTCTCTACAAGTCAAGTCCTAGGGCACGCTTGCATTGGAGTCATCATCAGTCCGACCCTTGCATTTATCCCCCCGATCATCATGGCCACCTCCTACTTAACCTACTTGCCACCCATGGACTACATTCTAGATGACGATATTACCTTTGACGGATCACGTTCTAGTGATTATGTTAGGTGGGAGGCTACCATGGAAAGGTACTTTGAAAAGACTTGGGTATATGGACCCGCGAGAGTCCGTAAGGCCAAGGGACGATTTCGGGGTCAAGCCAAGAGTAAGTGGGAACACATAGAGGGATTAAGAAGGGTTAGGAGGCAAGAGCCCATTTCTTCATGGGATGATATGAAGGAGGAACTTAGAAAGATCTACACTCCCCGACATTCCCCTTCCTATCCGAGGAGCACTACCACTCCTCTATCTCCACCCGGCCAACTTGAGACCACCTTTAGGCCTCCCCCCCACCACTCCCAAAAAATTCCCTCTCAACCATCACCACTACACTTCGCCACCAAATCCTATCCCTTAAGACCCAACTAATCCAAGCATCCACCTCCCCACCTAACCCCATGAGGATCCCCACACCCCAACCAAAACCCCCTTCCACAAACCTCACTATCCAAACCCAATTGGCCCCCACTTCCACCCCTCCACAACCGGCCGATCCCAAGGGGAAGAGACCCCGAACCGACCCGGTTTCCCCAATAAGGACCACCACTCACCCCATTCTCACCATTCAAACCCATGTGGACCTCGTGTCCACCCCTCCACCTAGGCCCACGGCGACAACCATCCCCCAACCCATAATTCCCCACAAAACCCATACTCCACAAGCCCCCTTGGTCCCCACCACTACCCCTCCATCTTCCCCTATAAGGGACACTCCCCCCAAGACAGACCAACCCAAGCCACCCCAGCCAACCCATCTCTCACTTCCTCCCCCAAAACTCCCATGTCCTAGGCCTCCACTACTTCCCTTACCAATCCCAACCCGAGTCCAACCTTGCCCACCACCCCGGGTGCGCCATGCACCAACCATCATCACCCTGCCACCAAAAGACCATGTCACCTCCTTGGAGGAGGAACCCATACCCGACCCCATAGTGGTGAACACTCCGGACCTTATCCCCACCACGGAGACCACCCATGTCCAAGTGGAAGAAGAAACCTTACATGGTGGCCTTCACCTAACACCACCCTCTCTAGTTGGCGCCGAGCTCATCTTAGGAGAACCCCTTATTAGTTGGCTAAAGGACAGCCCAATAAGAGAGATCATAGCCCACGATTTCCATCCCATGAAGCAAAACCTTCCCATAGAGCCCTTCTTCTCCTATCATACCACCATCCAATCATCTTACCAAGTGGAAACCTTAGGGGACCTTCTCAAGGGCTTAGCATGGCAATTAGAGTTGACCAGCATGTTGACCCCAATGGTCAAACAACCTAGGAGCCTTAACCTCCTACACCTATGCATCAGGTCGATCACCTCGGTATACACCATTGGTTGCTACACTAGTGACCTCCTTCTATTCCTCCCCACACCCGATGAGCCCAACCTTCTCCTCAATTTGGAGCTTATTATATCGGGTAGAAAGTCAAAACCTCCCTTCATGGCCGATCCACCCACCAAGAACTTCGGCCCAATTGTTTCATTAAAGGAGGATGACCCACCACCATTTGAGGACCTTGAGGACATGGAGCTCCTCCCCCTTGGTAACCCATTTTACCCTATGATCCATTCCAATGGGAGTCAAGGAACCCGTGTAACCCAACCACCTTATCCACCACCCACCTTTCCCTACCCCAACCCACCGTGTTTGACCCAATCCACCCCATCCTAGACCCGGGTTACACCATGGGAGCCATGACTATGGACAATATACACCTAGGGATCAAGGAAGTGCCCCACTTCATGATATCCACCTTCCTAAACCCCTTTGACCCATTCCAATGGAAGTCCAAAAGCCCACACATAGGAGACATCTTTGGCACAAGAATGCATAAGTCTTCGCATATAAAATCACTTGACATGATTCATAAGTCGGGTACATTAATTCATATCACCCACATGTCAAGTAGGAAACATGAGTGGTCCATATTCGGATGTAATGGTCCACCTTCATTCATCATGGGTCTTAAGAATGTCAAAAACATCTACGGATGTCCGGGTCCCCCAATATTTACCACCACTTTGCATGATAGGTTCACCTACGGGTGTCCCGGCCCACCTAGGCCGACCAAAGTCTACACGGCATCATTGCACGATAGGGTCATACATGGCTGCCCTGGTTCCCCGACATTTGCTCCACCCATGCATGATAGATTCACCTACGGGTGCCCCGGCCCTCCTAGGTCCATCAAGGTTTACATAGCCGCATTGCATGATAGGTCCACTTATGGTTGCCCCGGTCCCCCTTTGTATACCACACACTTCCCACCCACACCGCACCGTAGTTCATGGCATACTCATTCAAGCAAGCATCTAGCAACGGGCGGTGAGGTTCATAATGAACGGGCAAAAACTCGCGAGTGCCACTTTGGATTCCAAGTAGGCAACCTTACGATGGTGGCTTTGGAATGGCTCTACCATAGGGTCACCTCCAAATCGAGGGCACGAGGACTTGGACCTTCCATGTTCCGAGTGGCTTTAGCAACCTGACTTACGGGTTGGATTTACCGATGGGATTTTGGGATACACCCCACTTTTCACGTGGCAGATCTAGCACCCTCTAAGGGCACCACGGTGGATCCCAGTGAGCACCTTGAGCCTACCCCCACCTTTGTGAGTGACACCCTCGGAGAGCCTCCTCATATCAGCTTGAGAGTCCGACGTGTGCACACGGAGGTAATACTAGGCAAGCAGGGTACCATCGCCAGTAAGACGGTGTGCCCGAGCCACCTTGAGAGGATGAAGAGTAGTACCCCGGCTAAGGACGCGAGGTTGAGTTTGGAGGTTGTGGCTCACCCGGAGCTGCATTGGAGGACCTCTTCCCCGGCGGACCTATACTCGACGGAGTCGAGTTCTTCGCACCTTGGGGGTATGATGGGGGCATCTCTCATCCTTCACATTTTTCCACAGCTCCGATTGTTCAACGGCATGGTTCCATTGTGTCCGTCACATTTTTCTGAGTCGAGTCATGTAATTTTCTTATTTTATTTGAGTCATGTACCTAGGTTAATGAGTCATTTACCTAAGAATGTTTGTCATTAGGTTGATTAGGCTAGCTAATGGGCCCAATCCATTGGGATAGGCCCATGGGCACCCCCTACCCCTTGGTTATTTGTCATTGTGTCTAGAGTCAGGGACTTTTTGTAAAATGTGGGTTGTCTATATATAGGCCCCCCATCTCCCCATTTGAAGTATCAATCAATGAATGAAATCTGAGAATTTAGTCCAATCTAATTATTCTTGTGGTGAGAAGCCATTAGAGTGGAGTGAGAAGCTCCCCTCCCCTATCTCTCTCTCTCTCTCTCTCTCACTCTCTCTCTCTCTCCAAGAAGAGGAGGGCGCCCCCCTCTCTCTCTCCTCCCCTCCCTCTCTCTTCTCCACATCATCAACCCTCTCTCTCCCCCTCATTATTCATCCTCCCAACTACCCCCAACCCTCATTACTCCACCCCTAGTCCCAAGAGACCCTCCACCAATCCATACTCCACCACCCAACCACCAACTACCCAATCCCCTTCCCTAAGCACCCTCTCATCTCCCAAGGGAGAATTCCCCACTCCCCAAGCACCCCTTCCCTTCCCCAACACAACCCCTCCCATCCCCAAGACAAAAAAATTAATCCCACCCTTAAACCCATTTCCAAATATCCTTTCCCTCTCACCCACCATCCCAAATTCGCAGCTCCTCTCTCACCCACTGTAAACACCTCATTCCAGCCCCCATTCTCCCCTTCCCAAACCTTGGAACACCCCCTCCCAGACCCCCTCACACCTAGAGGTTGCCCCCATACACATCCACCTCATTTCCCCTCCCATATACCCCATTTCCCCCCATCATCTTCAACCTGCAGTTCTCAGTTTGGAGGAAGCAGATAAGCTACGGATTGCAGAGGCTGTCCGATCATCTCCTCGACGAACCTGGTGGCAAGTTCCATTTTGCTGGAAAGATCGTCAAGTCAGCTTCACAACCGTGGTGGTCTCGTCCCTGTCTGAGTTCGTAGCTGCCCGGAGGAGCCATTTTTGCCGGACTGCACTTTTTCCTCCTGACAGTAAACCTAAAGCAACGTTCAGAGACTACCACGGTCATCCTCTTAAGGATCTGGAGGCGGAACTTGTCTGGGAGCTTCTACAGTGAGTCTACTTTGAGGAACAAGAAGCGGAACCCCGTTCGGCATCCGGAGCTAAGATTTATCAATTTTATCCTCCAAGTGCACAGTTCTGTCTTCTCTAGAACAGAACCGACCCCTGTCCACTATTTAAGATCTCCCCGTCTTCACCAACATTCTATGGCAACTCCGTTGATCTCATTTCTAAGAGGACTCAACAACGGTTCCAACGACTCTGACCATGCCTGATTCTGAGCTCTGGAGCACCCGTAGTGTCTTCGTCTTCCAGCTGCAGTGGTGCTGCGACAGTCAGAACAAGAACTCAGGGTACCTGTTTGCGCCTCTGCCCCGACCAGCACAGTCAACAAGGAAATTCCAAAAAAATTGGACGTCTTTCGGGGTCACCTACGAAGATTCTCCAGCTAGTCTCATCGCCAACAAGTGGCTTCAGGGGCGTCAACTTCAACTGTCTGTCCCTGGTTCTTGAGAACTGGCAGAGTCGGTAACCTCCATCGTTTAGCTTCTATTTTAGTCTTTCCCCTCTCCGCCTGGCCGGCTGAGCGCCCCTCCTTGCGTGGAGGTATATTTTGGTTGTAATCCAATTTCCCACCACTAGTCCAACCCCCTTACAAGGGGCGTAGTGCATGTAATTTGATTTAATCAGGTTGAAGCTTCATCGGCGCGGTGCGCGGGTGCATACCCACGCCTCCCCACTCGCCATCGTCTCTGGCCGGGATCGGCGTCTTCACGCTGATCAAGTGAGCTTCTGGCCCTCCCTCCCTTTGCTGGTTAATCTTTCTTAATTAGTATTGCTTCTTAACTCCGTCGGACGGTGAGTGAGTGCCCGTTCCGAATTTGCTTATATTTGAGTGGCTACCGCGGGTGAGTTGTGAGAGTGACCCTTCAACCCATGCCTTCGGCATGCTGACCGCCCGTGAATTTGGGCAACCTCTGGCCCTTAGGGGTCCTCCCCAAGCCAGCCATATCCTTGGAAACCTCCGGTCCAACCTCGGACCCTCACCCCATTACCGATCCACCTACGGACCCGAGTGTGCCAAACGCGAGTGAGTCCGCTTGTGTGACATTGCCAAGTCGTTGCGTTGCTTGCAATTTAGGTCCTAGTTTGTGTCACATCATATATCTTCATAAATGTTAGATGCACGCATGGTGCTAAGGGGACAAACATTTATGGAGGCTCCTTTGTCCACCAGTGCCGCATCGATAGCCACCTTATTCAGGGTGATGGAAATGCAGAGCAGCATCTGGCGTGCCTCGGGAGGTGCCAATTCAGACTCAGAGAAGGAAATGGTCAGCCCCTTAGTGATCATGGCCAAAGCCGACGGTAGACTGTCTACTGCCATATCCTCGTTTACCAGGACCTTCTGCAAAAAAGCCTTCAAAGCATCTTGATGTAACTTGGACCTCTTAGTCAGCTCGAGCACTGAGATCTTGGCCGGCATCCTATCCAAGTGATGTAATAAATCATACTACGAGCTGGGCAAAGGGTCCACTTCATCCTGATCAACAGCCTGCTGCGATAATTGGGGATTGGGTGCATGTGCACCGGTGGGAGGGTAGTTCCGATGAAATAGGCGCCCGCTCCGGAGGGTAAGGTTCTGTGCCGGCACGGCATCGGATGGACTCATGGTGGGTGATTTAATGGGCCCAATAGGGTGAACAAGGGGGGTAGAAGTAGAGGTGGCGGGCAAAATGGGGGTGACGACGGGAGAGGGAGGTTTAACGGGCGCCGCCGGGAAGATGATGGGTGAAGGTTTAGGCAAAGGGGTGGTAGTGGAGGGTGTAATGGGTGTTGGCGCAAAGACGGGTGAAACATTAGGTGATGCGGTAGGTAGAATGAGGGGTTTTGGAGGAATGGTGGGTGCGGCGACGGTCATGGTGGTGGGTTGAAGGATGATGGGGGTAGAATGCGAAGGGAACGGGCAATAGGTATGGTGGAGGGCCATGAGTTGAGCTGACGAATCATCATCATAAGACCACCCAGCGTTGGGAGCTGGGCGGTGAACAATATTGACCTAAGCCGGTGCCTACGGCTGAGGTTATGGAGCGGGTGGATGGTTGGGCATCGAATTCTGATGAATCCCCAATTCCTACACAGGCTACTGCTACTACTGTGGCTGTGGTTGTTGTTGCGGCTGCGGTTGCTGTTGTGGCTGCTGTCTTCTTCTTTCATTGATATACATGATAACTTTGTGCATCTCAGCCCAGTCGATGCGCTACCCTTCATGCAGGTCGTAAATGAGATCTCTAAATTGGAAGCATCTCTTGATTGTGTGCCTGGGCTGCCAGTGGAAAACATACTATTTAGACTGGTCAACGGCCGGGTTCCAATTCGACCGTTCCGGAGGAAGTTACAGAGCCCCAGCGGACATGAGGGTAGTGAAGATATCTGAAAGGGTTTCAGGCAAGGGAGAGTACTAGGCTCTCTTAGGACCTGGATGCGAGGGTGCATAGCCGTTAGGTAGAGGGACATTATGGTACTGAGGTGACTATTGCGGCTACTGGGGAGCCAGAAAGGATGGTTGGGTGTTTTGTGGAGTGGGGAATTGAGGGTTGTGAGGAGGTTGCTTGAAACAGGGTGGAGCAGACTGTTTGGTGGATGGGAAATTGATGGCATGCACCTGATCATTGGTTTGGACCCCCTCGGTGACTGGCCCATGGGGCTTTTTGGTGTACTTGGGCTTCTGGGGTTCAAAGAGGGTGTGATTGGGGGAATCCTTAAATTGGGTCTGGATGAACCTGGCCCTACTGTATAGCTGGTGCATGCTAGCAATGTCGTTCATGGCAAAGATGTTCCTGAAGGTAGGGGTGGCATTAGAAATTAGGAGCTTGACCTTTTCTTCCTCTGGAATATGGTCGGGCACACGAGTAGCCATCTGCCTCCATCTATCAGCGTAAGTGGCAAAATCTTCATCAGCCTTCATCTTCGCGGCCACCAGATCAGTGAATGAATATTCCGGGCTGACCCGGTCCTGAAATCTCTGAATGAATTTTTCCTTCACAACCTTAAAGCTCTCTGCGTCCTCCAAGGGCAACGCATAAAACCACTCTAGGGCGACCCCGTCCAACGAGCGGTGGAACAAATACGCTATGAGGTGATCATCATACTGGAACTACGCCGACTCATATAGAAAGTCCCTCACATGGATGTACGAGTTACCATTCCCCTCGTACTTTCGGTACGTGGGGAGCTCTGACTGAGGAGGGAAATGAATATTGTGGAAGCTGGGAATGGGGACGTCAGCCAGGGACTGTGTGCCGACCCGCTTCTGAAGGAGGTCAATCTATTGCTGCATGGCAGCCCACTTGCCGAGGAGTTCCCGCTCTTGGGACGAAGGAGGCAAAATAGAAGGAGCGGACCCGATGTGAGGGGCCGAAGGATAGGTGGGTGTAGAGGGAAGTCCATAAGAAGGATATTGGGCCAAGGAAGGACCCATACCTGCGTAGGTCAAGTGGGCAGCCCCAGCCTGAGGGCGTAGAAGATCAACCGGGCCCACGAGGGCCTACGGCACTGGTGGAATGGACCCATACGGGTCAACCTGAGAAGATGGAAGGAGCCCAGCCTTCCCTTTGTCCAGAATCTGATGGGTCGGGTTAGAGGACTGGCCTGCCTCTAAATTTGAGAAATGAAGAACCCTGGGTTGGACCAGGGTTAGGTCAATGGGAGCAGCAGAGGAAGCCCCGAGCCCATTAACCATGCGCTGGGAAGCGGAGGTAGCAACAAGGCCCTGTGAAATAGAAGGAGGTGGGGCATTGGACCCCTACAAAGTTTGATAAATGACCTGGAGCTAGGCTGGATCTAGTTGGGCCATCATCTGAAGGATCTAACCAGCGGAACCTTGGGTAGGAAGGTTTGAAATGGAGGGTTGACCACCTTCAATGACAGTAGACAATGGAGGGGCGGACCCCTGAACAATGACCCTGGGTGGGTCCTCTAAGAGGCCTTGAGGAAGGGAGTCCTCACAGGACTGGGAAAAGACGTAGGACGACATGGTAGAATCGAACAGTGCGTTGAAGTAGGAAATGAAGGAAGGACTACCCCTAGGAGAAGATCCTATAAACGGAAAATAACTCCACATGCAATGTGGTACCTAACACAAAGATGACAACAACAAACAATAAGCACAATGTGATGACTAACAAGATGCACAAACAAGAGAGGAGATAAGAGGCAACCAAGGTCAATTAAGTTACAATGATGCATGGAAAATTTTAATTTGTTTCCCCTTTTTGGAACCTTAATGATTTGAACTAGATCAAAGTTCTCTCCAAAATAGGATTCCTAAACCTGGGTGGATTTGGAGACTTGGTTGATTCTATGTGTACACTCTCTCTCACGGATGCAACCTAAACACGGGGTGGCAAAGGTACAACCTGCCCGGCGTCTGTGTGAGAATCCACGGCTCACGGGGGCTTACGGAGGTCCCGGATAGGATCACCTAGTCGACTCTAAGGAATATGGAGGCGAGAGGGTCTTCTACCAAGGTAGGTATGCAACTACTATGATAAAAGTGTATGACCCTATGTGCACTAGAGTGCATGCAAATTCTAGCCTAAAACTAACAAGCAATGACCAAACAATGCTACAAATATGGCAACAATAGTATAAACATGAATGATAACCAGGGGGAGACAAATAGCACCGAAAACAAGTAGTGAGATGATGAAAAATAGAGCACAATTATGAATCTCGGGGTGCACTGTGATGAAATAACGGTCTATTGGGAGACCGCACAGGGAGGGAAATGGTCCTGGGAAGACCGCAATATGCCAAGGAGTAGTAAAAAAACAAGACACAGAAGCTAAACTGAACAGTAATAGGGATCGCAAACGCGCACCTGAGTGGAAGACGCGGTCTGATGAATGACCATCACCTGCATAAAAATAGCCCTGATAGGACTGTAACAAGTAACAGACACAAAACACAACCGGCAGGAACTAAGGGGATGGACGTACCTGAGGCAGAACAAAGCGGTCTATCGACCGACCGCTGGAGAGCAGAAACGGCCCACAGAGGACCGCAACCAATCTAGAGAACAGAAAACGACAGGAAATGAAACAACAAATCCGAGGAGACTAAAATTGACTCAAACAAGTATAGAAGAGCAAGCCAACAATGTCAGAAGCACGATGGGCATAAGGGTTCCCACCATGATCGCCAAAAAAAATAGGATGTAGATATCTTTTCTAAATCTAAGGAAGGATGTGTGGGTGTGTGAGTGGATGGATATAAGTAATGTGGCACTAAATGGATCATGGAAAGAAATAAACAACACAAGGAAATCAATCACCCATGCACACTATCAGATCGTGATCGCCACCAAGATGAATAGTGTGAGGAGAGGCGCACTACGTACCTTGAAAAAAAGGAGATGAGGACACTCGTCAAACTAAGACAGCGCTGGTGTAGGGTGAAGACGGTCTTTTGATGACCGCTGAACGGTGAAAACGGTCGGACGATAGACCGCTACCAGCATTGAAGCAGAATGTGGGAAGAAGGCGTGGGTGTAGAACCTAAACGGTCTTCAATCGGCCACAAATAGAGGAAAGACGGTCTGAGAGAGACCGTTATCTCTGGTAGACGGTCGGAGCTAGACCGCAAAAGCTTCCAGAACCCGAGTTGGGGAACTCGATCCTCCACCCCTTCCGGCCGGCCAGGAGGGGTGGGCCTCGTACTAAGATACCTGCTGACCTGCAAGACAACACAAATAACAACAGAAGATGACCCAATTAGTTTATGGAAGTGCAATATCTATAAACGGGAACGGTGAATAGAACACATAATTAAAAGGGGAAATACCTGGGGGTTTTGGGTTTTGAACCCCTATGGGGCGTGGAAAACAATAGGAGGGTGTGGATATGCTAGAATGCCAGTGAAAAATGTGAAGAAAAATGAAGGAGAATGGTGATGAAATGACTAAAAATGTGACCGAAAAGTGACTTAAACTATGACCCAAAAATGTGACAAAAGCAACTACTCCCTGGACCAAAGGTTTGGAGGACGTAGAAAGCCTTTCTCCCTGACTGGATTTTGCTCTGGAAAGCGGCAGCACTTCGACGCGAACTATGAAATCTCCCCCCCCCCCTAGCCATGAGCCAAGGGTTCTATTTGTAGACCTTTGAAATCCTAGCTCGAATGGAGGACTTTGGGCAGGAATTAGCCTTGGATTATTTTGAATAAAATGAAGATAAAACTCCCAGCCACCAACAGGATCAGACGGCGCCCAATTTGGCTGAGAATTCGCAGAGAAATCCGTGGATCAAGTAACCAATTTGACCACGGATAGAGGGAGAAACCGCCCGTCGACATAGGAATCTCAGTTGTAAAAACGGTCAATCAATAGACCACCCAGGATGCTAAGCATCCCATCGGTCGACTGCTATTCACCTGGCCGTTAGAAAATAAAAAAATTATGATAATTACGCTCAATTATCCAATGACCAAGTCAAACTAGGGTTCCCACCAAGCAGATGTTGGAGGAGATTGTTGCATCTTCTAGTTGATGTTTGGTGTTTGGTTTTAATGATAACAAAACGATTGTGCTTGTGGCGATGTGTATCATTGAGCATGCCTGTGTGTGTTTCATTGAGCAACATGTATGCATCTTGGTTGATGAGTTAACAGATGACTTCAAGATTCTCACTTGGAAGTCATATGAATGATTATTGTTTAAAGAACTCACGCTATGTTTATCTTAGCTTGCAGGATCGAAATCAGCTTGGAACTCAAAGGAGTCCATTAATGAAGTTCTTCTTTACAAAGGGAGTCAACTCTCTCATTGCCTTGCGTTGACTCTGAATGATTATTGTTTAAAGAACCCACGCTATGTTTATCTTAGCTTGCAGGATCAAAATCAGCTTGGAACTCAAAGGAGTCCATCAATGAAGTTCTTCTTTACAAAGGGAGTCAACTCTCTCATTGCCTTGCGTTGACTCTTTCCATATTTTATGCATTTCATTCAAAGGGCTTTTCAAAATCTTGATTGAGTATTTTCATGTATTTTCTACATGAGGTTTCTGGGCTTGCAACATCCTCAATCTATTCACTTGAAATTTGATGAATGTAATTTTATTGATGTTCTCTCATTAAATGGATTCTTGGTCATGTTGAAATGAACATCTAGTGATAACTGGTTGCAATGATTGATTATCAATTCAACACTAACATGGCTCCATTGTGGTATTTGTAGGAAAGGAATGGTTGGATCACACTTAAACATCACATGGATGCATGGTAATATCGTCTCACGTTTTTTGTCTCATGGCATTGTGGAGAATGGTTTTTATGTAATGAAGGTTTCATGGGTATCTTGTATAGTCTTGAATGCATTCCATGCATATTTCTCTTGAAGTATTAAAAGCCATTATGGTGAGTACTAGTTGAGATTTTCACATGGATCTTGATAAGCTAGCCTTTACTCACGTGCTCATGCATATTCTTATTGTAGTCTTTGTGGCCTAGAATGCAAATTGAAGGGGTTTTATGAATCTTGGAAGAATATGCTTGATGTGTGTTCTCATAATCCTATGCATGGTTGTTGAATGCTCACATGAACCTTAGTAGATTTGGTTGAATGGTATTCATACTTTGTTCACATGCATAGACATATCTTTTGATCCTTTGCTTAGAACACTTGTGTTTCAAGTGTTCATATACACCGAGTTCAAGGGCTTTCATACATGTACTTCATGCATTTATCATATGGATTATTAAGCTAAAGTTCTAATCCTTTTTTCTATAGTTTTGCATATCAAAACACTCAGTATACATTCCCCAAGATCAAAGGAGTTTGAAGCCTCAAACTTGAATGGGCTGCTAAAGGGGTTATGGGGTTAAAATATGAAAATCTGGGGAAAACCCAGATTTCGGTCGACCGCCCCGGGGTCTCGGTAGACCGAAATCCCCAGAGAGGGCATTTTCAGTTCTGTAACTTTTAGGTCGACCGCCCAACCCATGTAGGTTGATCGGAACCGGCGAAACCTAAAAATGTGGATCCGAAAACCATCTAAACCCAATCCATTTGTGCTTAACTCTTACCCCCTTGCCCTTGGGTTGGTGGGAGACCTATTGAGGGTCCTTTTGGAGGTTTCTATAAGGGTTATACTGGTCTTTTGATGTCTCCTATATGTATACATATGAGAGCTACGAATTTGACCAAGGAGAACCCTAATGTGTTCATTGTTTCTATCTTGTAGTTGAAGAAAGGGGAGAAAGGAAGGAAGAGCTCAAGCCAAGGGGATTTGATCTACATCCAGGAGGATTTGGAGATCGTGCCTGAAGATAAAGTGAAGCGGATTGAAGAGAGGAATGTGTTGACGTTCAAATCGACATCATCCGACTTCCTTCCAACCATTGCTTGAAAGAACATCATCAACCGGGTTCTGAAAACCAAGGGGGATCTTTTCTACATTCATTCTATGTTGTTCTTAATGTGTTTCATGATCTATGTTTAGGGTTGAGCATGGTTGAATATCTGTGTTAAGTTTTTGAACTAGAAATATTGTGTGTGTGTTTGTGATCCGGTCGTCGGATCGTGTTGGAGACTCCATCTCCGTGTGTGTTTGGTGTTGTATACCGTGTTTGTAGAGTTTACTCTGCGTGTGTGTGTTGGGGCGTGTCCCCGTGTTTGTGTGCAGGCGTCATCCTGCGTGTTGTTGGAGCGTCGCCTCCATGTTGGGGATTTATCCCCGTGTGTATTGGAGCCTTGCTCCGTGTTGGGGAGTCTTCCCCGTGCTAGTTTATCCAGCGAGTGGATCCTTACCGGTTTGGTAAGGGGTGGACGTCGGGAGCCCGTTGTGATCCCGAACCATCTTAAAAATCCTTGTGTCTTGTGATGTGTATTGTGGTTTACTTTATTGTGATTAATTATTAATTCAATACACATGTGATCAGTGAGTATGAGCGAATTCTAATTGCACAAGCAAAACTCAATTGCCTAGATTACATTGTGTAACGTGCTTAATTACTTAATCTTGTGCATGATCGAGTGCGCTCGGCGAGATTGAGAGAGCTTACATTACTCTGTTTATTTTAATATGTTCAATCTTGTGAAAGTTATTTTTTCCGCTTAGTTAGTTTTTAAATTTACCATTTTGAGTGGGGGACAATTCAACCCCCCCTTCTTGTCCGCTCAACCCTAAACATAGAATGGATGTGAAAAATACATGAAAATACTCAATCAAGATTTTGAAAAGCTCTTTGATGAAATGCATAAAATATGGAAAGAGTCAACGCAAGGCAATGAGAGAGTTGACTCCCTTTGTAAAGAAAAACTTCATTGATGGACTCCTTTGAGTTCCAAGCTGATTTTGATTCTACAAGCTAAAATAAACATAGCGTGAGTTCTTTAAACAACAATCATTCAGAGTCAACGCAAGGCAATGAGAGAGTTGACTCCCTTTGTAAAGAAGAACTTCATTGATGGACTCATTTGAGTTCCAAGTTGATTTCGATCTTGCAAGCTAAGATAAACATAGCGTAAGTTCTTTAAACAATAATCATTCATATGACTTCCAAGTGAGAATCTTGAAGTCATCTGTTAACTCATCAACCAAGATGCATACATGTTGCTCAATGAAACACACACATGCATGCTCAATGATACACATCGCCACAAGCACAATCATTTTGTTATCATTAAAACTAAACACCAAACATCAACTAGGAGATGCAACAATCTCCCCCTTTTTGATGATGATAAAATAATGTGTGCGAGAGTCTTCCTCAAAACTAGTCTCTCTTCATTGAGTAGAAGGCATTGAGCACACAACTAACATTCTCCCCCTTTTTGTCATCGACAAAAAAGACAGGGGGTTATTGGACATGATATGAACATGTTAGGCAGGACGAGATGATACCAATTGGGATACCAATTGTTGGTAATTATTGGCCTTAAAGATATGAAGGTGCAGTGCATGAGAGTTAGCCTCAAGGATATGAACCATTGTTGGAAGATATATGCAACATGAAGTGTTGAACATGATAGCATTCAAAGTCTAAAGCCCAGTTCAGATTTTCACAAAATGCAATAGCAAAGCAAAATCAAGATGTTTCCAATATAACAGTGGAAACAACAAATGCTTTTCCGTGATTTTCAGATTTTTAGAATTTTCTTTTGAAATGCATACAAACTCAAAACATACAAATGATGACACATGACATGAGTTTCTTAGTTTTTCAGATTTTTAAGTTTTTAGTTTTCTATTGAAATGCATAAGGACACAAAAATACATGCAATGCAACCAAGCAGATATATACATATTACATGCAACACAGCTCCCCCTTACTTATTTAAGAGGCGAATGGGTATAAGAAAAGTGCATGAGAGTCAAAATATTTAGGATGCTTATGTGCAACACCTAGGGGATTGTGCAATCACACAGAAGAGTTATGCAACAGTCAATGCAGTCAATCAATTTTCTGAATACATATTAAATCAAATTTGCATGTGTGTAAGTGAACAACATGAAAAATAGACTGTAGCCATATGGATATTCAGATTTTCAGATCAACACAATGAGAAATTATACAAACTGTATTTCATTTTAAGAGAGCAGCGTATTGGAGGCTACGCTCTGCCATAATGAGTTTTCACCATAATTTATCAACTCAACCAATATCACATGATAGTTAGAATTTCTCAAGAGTGATCAGGTTCGAATAATTCTTTTTTACGCGAGGAGACATATGGAGCTCATGCCAGACTCCCCGGTTACTCAAAATATTGAACCATATCACCTCATTTTGAGCAGAGATATTATAGTACAACACCTTTTTGAAGTGAACCACATCACGTCTCAGGTGACATATGCCCAATTTACTCAGTGAGACTAAACATTGCTCTGTCATTCTTTTCAGATTCTTTCTACAAAAGTAGACAGGTAACTTTTTCCTCAACTGCCTCTTTAACATTCATGCAGCAAGTTTAAATCTCTAGAGTGTTGAAAGAAAATTCTTACATCATTATCTCTAACACTCATTTTCACATTTTGTGCATGAAGTGTGCGAATTTGATTCAGCATGTATACCAAAAATTTTATGAACACATAACAGTGCAGCTCCCCCTATCTACATGCACTTATCAAAAGATTACTCCCCCTGAGTGTATGACATGTAGCACTCTAGTGATGACTCAATTTACAACATTATTCAGTAAGAATTATGAGGTCTTAGAAATTTCAAGGAAGGGGGTGATTAACATATAATAACATGTAAGCACACAACGGGAGTATATGCAATATGCAATGCAACAATATTTTGACACACGGTGAGCTTTATCTTATAAATGCACTATGTGAATGATATGCAAATATGATATGCAAATATGCAATGTGATGCAGAATGTCAGATTTTTGTTTAAAAGTTCTAAATGTATTGTAAAATTTAACATGGGTGCAAGATGCAAGTGTTTGGTTTTTCATGTGAATGATCTAAATGCACTTAATGAATTTTCTAATGCATGCAACTTATAAAAACATGAGAATGCAATGCAAGATGCAAAAATAAGATGCAAGAGTTTATTTTTCAGAGCATTATGACAGATTGCACAAAGAGGCATACACATTCAAATGATGAATAACACCATTATCCAAGACTTGCCCTTTTTGAACAAGGGTGCACAAATGATCAAAATTAAGCAGTGCAATCGAATAGTCTTCAGAAATGTTCAAAAATAGATTTTCAATAACATTTCAAAAGCGTAGAGTATCATCCACAAGCTAAACAGAGTATTCAAGTTCCGGTACTAGGTGGAGGTGAAAATCTGAAAATCCAACTCCCACATAGTGAGAGCTTCTAGGTGGACGTAATCCACCCTTCCACTACACACCATTTGATATACCATATACTCAATTAAGCTCAGATGCTCATGCATTTCAGATTGAAAAGTATTCAATAGGCAAGGACATCATGCTTATTCCTCAAAGTTTTCAAATTCATTCAACCAATGAGACATGTTCATCATAGCAGAATACACGAATAACAGATCAAGTTTTCAGAATCAATATCTATCAAATGAATAATTCTGCATTTCAGAAATTTTGCCTTCTTGAAGTAAGAACGAATTTTAGAATCAATTTGAACGCACGTGGTATTTCAGAATTTCAAGGCAAATTGATTTCCTTCTAAAAAAATATGCTTCCTCGTTAGCCAAACAATTCAATTTCTGAATTTTGGTACAAGGTGGAGAGCTTTGATCAGTGGATCACCTCACGCATGATGTTAGCTTCCTGATAGACTTAATCTATCATTTCACATAGAACATTTGATATACCAAATATTCATTCAATGAGAGCATAGTGGCTTGTAAGGAGATGCAATTCATACAAAACAAGGTAGCAGAAGGAAAACATCAATAATGCCAATTTGACAAAGAAGAAGCAAAGTTGGGGTTTTACTATCCGAGTGTGCCTATTCCATTTTGTTGGAATCCCTTCCATTCTTTATTTACCTCAAGGCACACCTCCATCAAAATCAACTCAATTGACAGATTTTGACACCCAAGCCTTTTTGGGTCCCTGGAGATTAGAAACATTTCTACCAGAATCTTTCTTCGACATTCTCATAGCCATCATATCATCATTCTTCATGATCCTGTAATCCTCAATAACATGTCCATGGTTTTCACAATAATGGCATTGAGGAGAAGCAGTTTTACCAAAAAACTTTCTTTTAGGGGCAAAGGAATTTTCAAGTCCATTCCATCTTCTATTTTCAAAAAATCTAGATTTAACAAAATTAAACCTAGCATTCATTCTAGAAGCATGGAAATTTTATGTTTTCAAAAACTAACACTTTTTCATAAGATGCCCGTACTTCCCATAATGAAAGCAACAAGGAGATGTGGGTCTATGGAATGACTTTTTATTGTTTACATGATTTTTTGTAAACCAATTTTTTTTATTGTATGCAAACCTTTGAGCATAAAAGACATGTTCATTTCTGAATTTTCTTTGAAAATTTGATTGCGCATTCATGACATGAAAATCATCATTTTACTTCACAAAGTAATTTTCCATCACATGACCTAGTTTATGACAATAGAAGCAAGAAACATTTCTCTTTCTTTTGGAAGTAAATTTATCTTTGCATGCTTTTTCATCATCCATTTTCATGACAACACAGTCATTCATTTCATGGCCATGCATGTCACAATAAAAGTATTCAACATTTGAATTCATTTTCTGCCCACCTTGAATTTTTGGAGATCTATTTTGCATGGTGGGTTTTGTGTTGAGATTTTTCTTTTTCTCAAGGCCATTTTTAAAATTTTTCATTTGAGAAGTGGAAGGAGGTGCTTTGAAAGTGTTGGGAATATCAGATGTACGAACAAAAGAGGTTATCATTTTATGTTCAAAAGACTTTTTATTGAACGGGGTGTATCCAAGACATTCCTTTTAAAAATTCACTTTAACACGCAACATCTTATCTATATTTTCTTTCCCTTTGACAAATCTAGATAAATCATCTTTCAACCTTTTCACCTCTTCTTCCAGACCAGAAATATGCAATTCAACATTTGTGATTTCTTCTTCACATGCAAGGATTTTATCACCATAGAAATAGTTCTTTGTTGTGAATTTCTCATTTTCTTGCATGGTTTTCTTATTTTCATCAATTATAGCATGCAGTTTTTCAGTTAAGTTTTCAAGGGCTTTCTCAGTTTCAACAAACTTTAAGATCTTAGCAAGCAGCTGTTCATTCTCAGATTTCAACAATGAAACTTCTTTTTCAAGTTTTTCAAAATTTTTCAATCTACCTTCAAGCAAAGAATTCTCGATTAGCATGGTACCATTTTTCTTTTTAAGATCTTCCTTTTCAGTCATGATGCTCTTGCTATCAATCTCAGAATCAAGTAATTTCTCAAATATTTTCTCATTATCGGAAAGAGAAGCTAACTTGCTTTTAAGGCATTCTTCATTTTTCTCAAGCAAGGAGATTTTAAACAACAACGTTTCATTTTGCTCACGTAAATCATGACAATCATTTTTAGATGCAAGAGAGATATTGGAATTTCTGGTCAATTCAAGGTCTTCATTCATACAAGACATTTCATCTAAAAGTAATTCAACTCTGGATTCAAGATGTTCATTTTGATCTTCTAGGTGTTCAATTTTTGACTCCAAAGTTTTGCAATTATCACAGGAGGAATTAGCATGCCCATTCTCATCATTTTTCTTTCTCAATTTCTTTATTTCAGATTTGTATTTTTTGCATCTGTCATGCAAATCGACATATGTTATTTGCCAGTCTTCAATTGAAAGTTCTTCGGAGTCAGAATTTACCTGACCTTCACTTTCTCCATGAGCCATCATGCATGTATCATTTGTATCTTCTTTATACTTGTATGTCAGCTCATCCCAAAGCTCCCTTGCTGATATGCACATTGGAAATCATGAAATCACATCAGATTCCATGCTATTCTTCAAAATATTTAATGCAGTAACATTTATAGTATTTTTCTTGATGTGTTTTTCATTCCACTTGGTTTCATTTGTAGGGAGTTTATATGGACCATTACATATCACTTTCCACATTTCAGGTTCATAAACTCCAAGATAAGCACACATGTTATTTCTCCAAGAAATGTAGTTGTGACCATCAAAATGAGGAGGAAGAGAAGACAAGCAACATATAGACATGATGTTCAATGAAACTCGCCGAGGGATCACTCTAAAGGTCGTTAGACCCAAGAAAATAGAGTCGTGGCTCTGATACCAATTGTTGGTCCCGGGTAGGCGAGCGGACAAGAAGGGGGGGTTGAATTGTCCCCCACTCAAAATGGTAAATTTAAAAACTAACTAAGCAGAAAAAACAACTTTGACGAGATTGAACATATTAAAATAAACAGAGTAATTTAAGCTCTCTCAATCTTGCCGAGCGCACTCGATCATGCACAAGATTAAGCAATTAAGCACGTTACACAATGTAATCTAGGTTGATGATGGTTTGCATGACATGTTGATGATGATGTTCTTTCAACCAAAGGGGATCTTTTCTACATCCATTCTATATTGTTCTTGATATGTTTCATGATCTATGTTTAGGGTTGAGCATGGTTGAATATCTGCGTTAATTTTCTGAACTATAAATATTGTGTTTGTGTTTGTGATCCGGTCGTTGGATCGTGTTGGAGACTCCGTCTCCGTGTGTGTTTGGTGTTGTATACCGTGTTTGCAGAGTTTATTCTACGTGTGTGTGTTGGGGCGTGTCCCCGTGTTTGTGTGCAGGCGTCATCCTACGTGTTGTTGGAGCGTCGCCTCCGTGTTGGGGATTTATCCCCATGTGTCTTGGAGCCTTGCTCCGTGTTGGGGAGTCTTCCCCATGCTCGTTTATCCAGCGAGTGGATCCTTACCGGTTTGGTAACGGGTGGACGTAAGGAGCCCGTGGTGGTCCCGAACCGCCTTAAAAATCCTTGTGTTTTATGGTGTGTATTGTGGTTTGCTTTACTGTGATTAATTGTTAATTCAATACACATGTGATCAGTGAGTATGAACGAATTCTAATTGCACAAGCAAAACTCAATTGCCTAGATTACATTGTGTAACGTGCTTAATTGCTTAATATTGTGCATGATCGAGTGAGCTCGGCGAGATTGAGAGAGCTTAAATTACTCTGTTTGTTTTAATCTATTCAATCTCGTCAAAGTTGTTATTTCCGCTTAGTTAGTGTTTAAATTTACCATTTTGAGTGGGGGACAATTTAACCCCCCCTTCTTGTCCGCTCGCCTACCTGGGACCAACAGCAGAAACGGTTCTTGACAGACCGCCAAAGGGCTCAGCGGTCCATCGCATGACCGTTTATTAAAAATAATAGGTCGATGTAGAAATAGACAGGTCGACGCAGAAAAGGAGAAAACGTTCATACAGTGCACCGCCACCTTCATGGAACGTATCGTGAGACCGTTATCAAGGTGGTCGTTTGAAAAGAGAGAAAATGAGAAATAAATATGCATACTCAGCCCAGAGACCTAGTCAAACCAAGTTCCATTTGGCCCAAACTTCAGAAAACACAGGAGCAAGCCCGGCCATGGAGACAGATGCCCATAAAATAGGCCTAAAAACCATCAGAAAATGACCCGATAAATGACAGACAACTTGGGACATCATTAATGAAGGTAAGAAAAAGACTCAACCTGAAGGTATAAAACAGGTGTCAACAACCACATATCGCGAGATCGTAAGCAAAACATCACAAGAATAAATAACAAGCGTGGGACAAAAAACACGGTGGGACGACAACACAATATGGGGGGACAGCATACGCGGTGGGACAAGACAACACAATATGGAGGGATAGCATATGCGGTGGGACAACAACATGGTGTGACGAGAACACATGGGACGAAAGACACATGTGGGATGACAACACGGAGGACAACAACACGTGTGGGACGACAAGAACACAGGGGACAACAACACGTGCGGGACGACAATACGGAGGACAACAACATGTGTGGTACAACAACTCGGAGAACAACAACACGAAAAATACGCCCTTCAGCCAAACCCAAGATTAGATGAAGCAGAACCGCCCGGTTCCAAATCGTAAGGCAAAGCCCTCTGTTGACACTGAAAGTATGCTCGATGGCGACCAAGCCTAAATGACAGAAATGATGCGGCCCGCTGAAGCGAAAAAGTTGAAGGACACCAATGCACTTAAGCCTTCTCAAGCTGCCAGAGCCTCAGGTCACCCGGTATGAACACCAGGGACTTCACCTCGGGAGAGTCAAGAGGAATCTACAACAAATCGGCAGTGCCGACAAGCCTGCCCAATGAACCAGCATCGACTCGGTCGTGCTGCACGAGCAACACCCGTTGTCCGACCAAGGACAAGGGTATACCTGGTGGCTCGCCACCTGAAAAAAAAATTCTCCCGAGGTGGTAAAACATCCTTGGCCCTTCAGAACAAGGGACCGAAGGCTCCGTCGATGGAAGACCTGGATAACCTGGCATGGCTACATCTTCCCAATAAATCGGGTCCGTTAGTGACCGAATGATCGCCCAGTCGAGGTGGAAGCACTCCGGGTAGTATCCCACTCCCCGAGAAAGCTACCAATGCAAGTCAATTCGAGCCAGCAGCACGAACCACCGTGCCGAAAGCCACATCAGCGGAAAACCCGCATGTCCGAGCCGAAGATGCACGAGGTTCCGAAAGTTGCCGTTCAGTGGCCTGAAAGCGTTGCGAATGCTTCACGCCATGGTTTTGCAAGACCAGGCCAAGATGAAGGATCACAGTAACTCCCAGAGTCTGTCCGGGGCCCACTGTCTACCTCGTGTCGAACAAACATGATGAACTGGCTTAATCCGACGCGCCCCCTAATCTGGCACGCCCCTCTTTTCAGCGCACCCCCTTTCTGGCGCGCAAGCACGATCCTGATGGTTTTACAGCGCGCTCCCCTCGCGGCGGGGAGGAATCACGCCTGAGGGGTGCTATATATATAAGCCAATAGGAGACAAAAAAAGGGGGAACGATCGAGAAAGAGGGAGAGCTAGCATAGAAGAGAGAACGAAGAGAGGCAGACGGACAGAGAAGAGAAGCTTGGAGAGGAAGAAAGAGCGAGCGAAGAGCCCATTTTCGATACTCTATTTTCCTGCTGCAGATATCTGAGGTGGGTTTGCGAAAGTCGTCCGGGTTTCCTCTTCTGTCTTCCTCCCCCTTCTACCAAGATAGCTCCGCCGAGCGATGTAATGAAATGGGCAATAATATGAGCCCGTAGTTTTTCTTTTAGCCGATGTCTTCTATTTCTCTCTGTTTTCTTTTCTTCCTCAAGCTGGGGATCGGCTTCGTGCGACAACGCCGAGCCGCAGTTGTATATAATGTTCTATGTGGTGCCTTCCATTTGGGGGTTTGAATGAACACGCAAAAGCATATTCAAACTATTCATTTTCGTCTGATTGCAATCTCTTTCCCTATATTCCGTGTGTGATTGTCCAATTTTTCAATACCGAATACGCCCTAGTGTTTCTCTGGGCAATATTGATATCATCATCCCTCTCCCCGGGGTTCACTTTCCAGTGATATGCCGATATCATGTTCCCATCGTCTTGGTGGAGGGTTCAATTGCAAGAGGAACATACGTCTGTGCCTCTTTGGTCAAACCCCGAGACTGACCTTTCACTCTCCCCTCTGTCCCTAATCGTGGGCTGGGGAGGATGGGATCGTCCCTACAATCTGGGCGCATGGTTCCCTTGTATCATCATCTTCCCTATACGCTGCACATCAATTGTATGAAGGGTTGCCTTCTCCAGTCGGTTCATTTTAGTTCATGTTTTCCGAAGGCTAATCAGCTAACCAACTAACCAGCTAACCCCTATAGCCATACATATTCAGATGCATATGACTTTCTATAGTCAGTTTATTGGCCGAATGCATTCTGCATATATCTTATGTACTTCTGCTTTCCTCAATGAGTCCGGTGGCCGGGGAGAGGGGACATTCCCCATTGACGCTTTCAATCACCGTTGGACCATAGGGTCATGTCCCTTGATGACATGTACCCCATGAACTGCCAGGTGAACATTAACAGGGTTCTTAACCCGACATTAAATCCACATTCCCTCAGGAATGGTGGTGGCCGTGGGTAAGGTACCTCTTGTAGGCTAGCCCTCGAGGTATCCCCCATCTCGGCCATCCCTTTAACAACATCTTCGACTTGTGGAGTGTTGGTGCCCCTCGTAGGCTAGCCCTCAGGGTTTCCCTCCATTGAAGTTTGTCGGTCACCGTTTGGCACTCCCGGCTTTAAGGAGCGTACCCCAGATGTTGTGGGACTGTCTCCACTTCGCCCCCACAACCGTCTGGGCATGGAGATGTGTTGCTCAAATTTTGACCAAATACTTAGTCTGAATTGGATGAATTTTCAGCTATAAGTCTACTTTAGGCTATGCTCGAGTAAGAACCTCGCATTAGTCTGGATTTGTCATGTTTACAGGGCACTTGGGACCTGAATAAACCCTCTAATCTTGTCATGCCCTGAGCTTTTATGACAGTAGAAGACTCGCTCGAGAAACGTGAACAGCCGGTGGGCGGACACCAGAGCAATCGAGAGGCACGAATCGGCGAGCCGTCGGTACCGTATGCGGAGTACCACTCAAGCTACATCAGCTTCCATCTGGCTCGAAGACAGTCTGGAGTCTCCGCTCTGAGTCCTCATATTTATAATATTTATGGGGATTTTATTTGTGTGTAATGTGTGTTTATTTGGTTTTATTCGGATGTAATTCGGATTGTAATAGGGGTTTATTTGTTATTTGGGACCACTTGGGTCCCGCTGGCCCCCCATCCCTTCTCCCATTGATCCACCTCATCTCTTGGGCCCATGTGGGGTCAGTCAACCCTCCAAGGTGGGCTTCTAGAAGGGTTGGACCAAGGGGGGACAAAGGGTAACAAAATTCAAAATTTGGAACACATAAGTCAAGGGGGTGCCCCATGTATAATATGGTTTATTAGGATTGAAATCTTATTTTATTTGTTCCAAACCACATGGGAGAAATAAATTGTAAACTCCGTCTTTTACCCCCCACCAATCCTAGATCTAGGGATAGAACTAGTCTTTTTGTATTTTCTATAAGAGACTTGTATTTTCATTTTAAGTAGAATTAATGTAAAGAAAAATCAGATTTTCCTCCAAAGGAGCAAGGGCCACCCCCTATCTCTCTCCTCTCTCCCCCTTCTGCAGCTGGGAAGGCTGTGTTCTTGAGGTGTGAAGCCTCTTCGATTAGGTGTGAAGATTATCGCCGCCGCCGCCACCGCCATCGTGCCGCCGTCGTACCACCGCCATCGTCACCGGAGTTCTGTCAACTCAGGACAGCCCCTTCTTCCACAAATTTTTGCTCCCATCCACGAGATCTTCTTGAGCCCAAACTTTCAGGGTGAGTTCCAGGGGTCATCACCACATCCTAAAAAAATTGGTTGAACTTCTAGTTTTTATTTCCCATTTTTCATTTTCGTTCTCCACCTTCCTTCAGATCTGCCTGCAGTCTGTCCAGATTTCCAGATCTCAAATAGGTTGTTCATGAATCCACCTTCTAGCCTTCCAAATGACTTGAAATTTTTATTGGAGGTTCTTTCCACCTAATAACACATTCACAAAGTTTCTTGGGAATTTAGGTTGACGTTCATATTTTCTAAAAATTCACTCCATATCCTGACTCAATTATGTCTGCCTCTGTCCAAATCCGACCACCCAGTAGTCTAAAATATCTTTCCTCGTCCAAACTTTCACCAAATCGGTCATACAAATTATCCCTGTTTTCCTCTCTCTCCCCTCTCCAACTTTCATGAAGAGCTCGAGGTCTGAATCGGAGGTCTACTTCACGGTCAAAGCCAACTCTCAGTAAAGTTTGCTTCTGCTCGGCCAGATCTGAAACAGAGATCAGTCATGTTCATAAATCTGCCATCAAAAGTACTGTCCCAAAGAATTTTCTGGAGTCACATAGGGTCGAAGGTGAAGCGGAACGGGACCACGGACACGACAAGCTCGCGATCGTCCCTTAACGAGGGAAGCGTCGGACGTGCACGGTTGAGAAACCGGCTAGAGCTAGGGTGGTCAATTCACACTTCCGTGCCTGGATCGGGTCACGGGACGGTAACGCTCTCTCTCGCAGCAGCGGTGATATAAATATAAAGCGAGCTACGATCCTAGAACAAGCTCTCTAGCAGTGGCATAAACAAGTATATATGAAAATAAGCAAATGCCGAGTGTAGGGAGCGAGAACGATACCTCCACACGCTCGGCATGGGGAAGACGGACCCGGCCGAAACTCGTACTCCCGGAACAATAATACACAATATTACAGCAATACAACTCGCTGCCCACTCCACGCAGGGAGGTAAAGGGCTACACAATGGGGCCCGGGAGGACCGAATTCGGGTTGACGGGCGGCTTCTCGCGTTGATTCGGCAACGCCCGATCTAGTGACGGTGGGGCCCACGTGCTGTCCGAAGGGGCCGTGTGGGACCCGATGGCACTGCTGTAGTGGAGGATGCCTGAAAAGGCGCTCCATGGAGTGGAGGCACGCTGGTTCACCGGCCGGAGGCCGGGCGGCTCCGATCGGCACCGGTCGGAACAACCGGCCACAGATCTGCAGCTTCTGGGTTTCAGCGCGCGTCCCGGCGAGAACGGGCGTGGCGATCAGCCTCGATGTCGGATCGACACGAAACTGGCGCCTTTGGAAAGCTAACTTCAAATCCTTCAATCTAGGCCTGAAGATCTGGTCTGGATTTGCACGGATCTTGGCCTTAATGAATTTTTGAGTTGCTATAGTACAGTGACCGGATTCTCAGATCTGCAGAGAACTTGTCTGAGAACTACCTTTGACTGATATGTGAACGTCCGAATCTAAAGTGGTGGTCTTCAGAAAAGTTGTAGGAAATCAAGCTAGGAAAACGGACATAGTTTTTATGAAAGGTTTGGAGGTGTCTGTGATTTTTTCGGATTTTTGAAATGGAAGGTGGTCGGATCTGGAACTTGACTGAAAGCACTGTAGCAGAGATAGAACACGAATTTTGAAAAATGGATAGAGGGCGGATCAAAAATCAAGAAAAATGGTGGATGTAGGGGATGATAGAGAGAATGCCCAGTAAAATGGGGAGCCCCAACAAAAAGCAAAAAGATTGTCGGAGATGGGAAACTCAGAGCTGATGTCACTGTAGACAGAGATAAGACAGATCTGGGAATGAAAGATGGACGAAATTGCAAAAATATGAAGCGAAGGATTTTCGACCTGAAATTTTTTTTGGATGATGGGATGGAAGATAGGAACACACCATAAAAATTACAAATCACGAAGAGGCCGTGGCTGGTAGTAGGATTTTTGTGAAGACACCTTTATCCAGCAGGATAAAAAACCAAAGACGGATTCGCGGCGGCTCGAAGGCGGCACAAACGGCGGCGGCGGCAGCGGCACAGATGAAGATCAGAGGTTGAGAGGAGGAGATAGAAGATTGGTACACTCTAGAACTTGAGGTTTGAGGAGAGGAAACCAGGGGGAGAGAGCTGGGGCGCAAGAGCCTTCTTGGCATTCAACAAAATTTCTGATTTTTCACTAATTTTCACATGAAAATACATGGTTTTATATGCTTCCAACCAAATCTAACCTCCACCCTTAGATCTGGGGATGTGAGATGGATGGCCTGGATTGCATGCCACAAACATAAAAAAAATAAATATAATATACAAGGGGGGGGCCTATTGACCAAGAATGGCAAGGGGGACAAGTTTGACATGGTAGGTAGCCTACCATGGAAATTCTTACCCCCTTGTCTACCCATGTGGCATATGACTAGTCCAACCTTCTAGATGTCCACCTAGGATAGTTGACAAGCCCCACAAGGTGACATGGACCAATGGGAGAGGGCTGAGGGCCCCCTTGATGATCCTACTGACAAATTACATAGAAACTCACACAATCCGTGGGAATGACGCATTGGCTTATAAAGCCATAGAATTGCGCATATACTTTCCCAAGGATATAAACACAAACTAAAAGGACATAAATGCAAAAGTAAATGTACATGCTCGGCGTCGATTCCCATCAACTCTCCCCGGGTGGGAGGAACTCGACCCCGTCGAGTAGGGGTATGGGTGCTCGGGTACTCCGGCGGATCCGTCACCGTGCCAAGTAACGCGGGTATACTCCACTCCAAGTGACCGTCACCTGCTCATTCCATATATACTCGTTATACACAAGCTGCTATGGGCTAAAGGTGGACACTCCAGGTGGGGCACTCTCAAAAGGGGAGGTGGCAGCTCGAAGACTCACTAGGAATCACCGCTGAGTCCCTGTAGGTGACTAGATCCGGGTGTAGATATAGAACCGATCCCATACTCATCGAGTGAGTCCAATCGCCTCTTACTCATAAGAGAATGACAACGAGCTTGCACAAGACACATGCAGACTCACCAAACACTAACACACATATGCAAACAACACAAATAAGAAACGGACTCATGCATGACTCTAGACAAAACTAGTGTTAGTCCGACCCGTACATGGGTGACGGCGGACCAGGACACCCGAATGTGTGCCATGTATGCATTTGACGTAACCGGAGGTTGACATCATGGGGAACTCCTAGACACCCTATGATGCACCAATCATGGACATTGGGCTTGGATGTGGGAAGTCCGGGAGGCGCGGGTGGTTTAGATGGATCGGGGAAACCAAAGTTTTCATTACCCCCGAATGAAGGTTCGGACCTATGGCTATGTGGAGGTTGCTTGGCCCGAGTGGAAAAGGCTTGATAGTGAACTCCGCGGAGGAAGTTGAGTGAAGATGGCAGCTCGGGAGATTCACTAGTGAGGGGATCAAAAGGGTCGAAGAAGGTATAACCCCGTGAGATGGGTTCCAACATGATATGGTCCCAAGTTTGGAATTCATAATCACCGCTATACATTATGATCGGTGGGACGATGGACATGTGTAGGAAATAAGATTCCTCCCTTGGGCAAAAGGGAACGAAGTCGGACTCGGCCGGCATCGGGAGGAGTAGAAGAATCTCCGTGGTGACACACTCCACGGTGCACACGGAGGTGATGGACCCTAAGGCCGGATGGGTGAAGCTAAGACTAGCGGGTTGGTCAAAGCCTCGGGCCAAAAGATGCGTCAACTTCCATTGTGAATCTAATCCCATGACAAGATCGTCTAACGTGTCAACATGGTGACTAGATCGAAATGTGGTATGGAAGGAGTTGACCGGCACTAAAGGTAGGGTAGGGTCCATAGACGGGTAAGGAAGTGGGACCAAGCCATCCTTGAGCCAACTAAGAAGCGGCTCGGCTATGTATAGCGTCCCCGTAAGAAACACGGGTGGCTCGGGGTGAGACGGGTCCAAGCATAATGGTTCCGAATGTAGAGTGGGCCGCTGGGGTTGGGTGGCTGGACATGTGAGGGTGATCTTGCCGGGTAGGTAAGGTGGGTATAAGGTGCAAGTCCTCTTGCCCCAGTCAAGATTGGCTCTTCGTTCTCCTAACCACGTTTGCCCTAAAATGATGCATGAACCAGCAAGTGTGCCGATCCTGCACCATGCGCCATCGGTGTAGAGAACAGAGCCGATCCTCTTATAGAACTCAACACAAGCAAAATCACCATCGTGGACAATCTCGCCTGTCTTGGAGAGAGACTCCACGATGTCAAGAGAAACCCAATTATCCGACTCCCTATCGGTGAAATGGAGTTCCGTTGTGGAACCATTGGGTAGAGCGACTTTCATAGTGAGAGGGGTAAAACCAAGGGCTCGGTCCATGAGGACATTAACTTTGGCCACAAAGGTTGACCACTCTGATGTATGGTCTTGGGGAACGGCCATGGGTAGCGGATATGGACATGCATACACACGGTGACAAGACACTAGACCGACTATGCAAGTTTGGAATGCATGCACACTAAGGACCCTAGACGTAAACCAAGACTCGGTACGGGGCGGAGTTAAGCGATCCGAAGATCACTCGCGCAAGTGTGCGGCCTTCCCGATAGGCGTAGCCTAACGTTCGGACAACATCTTTTTATATACCAACTAATGGTATGCAAATGCGACCCAAAAGACACTTTTTTGTTTTAAAACAATGATGACCCTAAACACGACTTAGACAATGACTAATGACTAGACGTAAATGACACTTTTTTTTGACACCCTAGACTCAACCTCGCTCTGATACCAAATTGATGCGGAACGGGACCACGGACACGACAAGCTCGCGATCGTCCCTTAATAAGGGAAGCGTCGGACGTGCACGGTTGAGAAACCGGCTAGAGCTAGGGTGGTCAATTCACACTTTCGTGCCCGGATCGGGTCACGGGACGGTAACGTTCTCTCTTGCAGCAGCGGTGATATAAATATAAAGCGAGCTACGATCCTAGAACATGCTCTCTAGCAGTGGCATAAACAAGTATATATGAAAATAAGCAAATGCCGAGTGTAGGGAGCGAGAACGATACCTCCACGCGCTCGGCGTGGGGAAGACGGACCCGGTCGAAACTCGTACTCCTGGAACAATAATACACAATATTACAGCAATACAACTCACTGCCCACTCCACGCAGGGAGGTAAAGGGCTACACAATGGGGCCCGGGAGGACCGAATTCGGGTTGACGGGCGGCTTCTCGCGTTGATTCGGCAACACCCGAACTAGTGACGGTGGGGCCCACGTGCTGTCCGGAGGGGCCGTGTGGGACCCGATGGCACTGCTATGGTGGAGGATGCCTGGAAGGGTGCTCCCTGGAGTGGAGGCGCGCTGGTTCACCGGCCGGAGGCCGGGCGGCTCCGATCGGCACCGGTCGGAACAACCGGCCACGGATCTGCAGCTTCTGGGTTTCAGCGCGCGTCCCGGCGAGAACGGACGCGGCGATCAGCCTCGATGTCGGATCGACACGAAACTGGCGCCTTTGGAAAGCTAACTTCAAATCCTTCAATCTAGGCCTAAAGATATGGTCTGGATCTGCACGGATCTTGGCCGTAATGAATTTTTGAGTTGCTGTTGTATAGTGACCGTATTCTCAGATCTGCAGAGAACTTATCTGAGAACTGCCTTTGACCGATATGTGAACGTCCGAATCTGAAGTGGTGGTCTTCAGCAAAGTTGTAGGAAATCAAGCTAGGAAAACGGACATAGTTTCTATGAAAGGTTTGGAGATGCCTGTGATTTGTTCGGATTTTTGAACTGGAAGGTGGTCGGATCTGGAACTTGGCTGAAAGCACTGTAGCAGAGATAGAGCATGAATTTTGAAAAATAGATAGAGGGCGGATCAAAAATCAATAAAAATGGTGGATGTAGGGGATGACGGAGAGAACGCCCAGTAAAATTGGGAGCCCCAACAAAAATCAAAAAGAAGGTTGGAGATGGGAAACGCAGAGCTGATGTCACTGTAGACAGAGACAAGACAGATTTGGGAATGAAAGATGGACGAAATTGAAAAAATATCAAGCGAAGGATTTTCAACCTGAAATTTTATTTGGATGATGGGATGGAAGATAGGAACACACCATAAAAATTACAAATCACGAAGAGGCCGTGGCTGGTAGCAGGATTTTTGTGAAGACACCTTTGTCCAGCAGGATAAAAAACCGAAGACGGATTCACGGCGGCTCGAAGGCGGCACGAACGGCGGCGGCGGCAGCGACACAGATGAAGATCAGAGGTTGAGAGGGGGAGATAGAAGATTGATACACTCTATAATTGGAGGTTTGAGGAGAGGAAACCAGGGGGAGAGAGCTGGGGCGCAAGAGCCTTCTTGGCATTCAACAAAATTTCTGATTTTTCACTAATTTTCACATGAAAATACATGGTTTTATATGCTTCCAACCAAATCTAACCTCCACCCTTAGATCTGGGGATGTGAGATGGATGGCCTGGATTGCATGCCACAAACACAAAAAAAATAAATATAATATACAAGGGGGGGCTATTGACCAAGAATGGCAAGGGGGACAAGTTTGACATGGTAGGTAGCCTACCATGGAAATTCTTACCCCCTTGTCTACTCATGTGGCATATGACTAGTCCAACCTTCTAGATGTCAACCTAGGATAGTTGACAAGCCCCACAAGGTGACATGGACCAATGGGAGAGGGCTGAGGGCCCCCTTGATGATCCTACTGACAAATTACATAGAAACCCACACAATCCGTGGGAATGACGTATTGGCTTATAAAGCCATAGAATTGCGCATATACTTTCCCAAGGATATAAACATAAACTAAAAGGATATAAATGCAAAAGTAAATGTACATGCTCGGCGTCGATTCCCATCAAATTTGATGAGGGACGGAAGTGGGGGGTCTTCTTCTTCCTTCTGATCATAGTCGCGCTATACCCATTACGCGCGTTCTGAAGAACGCGCTATATCGTTTACGCGCATTCACAGACAGCAGCAGAACGAAGAACCTCGACATTGGGGCTCCCGTGGATGACTCTAGGGGATCAAAACACAAGGGGACAACACACAGGAGGATAGAGAACACACGGGGGATGCTTAAAATGAAATCAAACCAAGCAAATCCTATCTAGGATAACCTTTGTGAAGGTGGGTGTGGGGGTGAACGGCAAGGGAAGGAGGGTGGACGTAGATGATGTTAGGGCCTTGAAGAGGCTTGGCTGCGGCCTCACACCTGAACCCATCGCAGGTACGGTGCAGCCGAGCTCCATCCAGATCGTAACAACACCTTTGGCGGAGATGGGGAGGTGGAATCGTGGTTGGAAGAAGATCAAAGCTCTGAATGGAGCCTCACACTCGACCCCGTCTCAGAGCCGATGCACCCGGGGCTTCGATCATCCCCCATTGAAGGGGAAAAGGAGAGGATCAGAGGGACAGAATTGGGCCTCGCACCCAGAGAGGGTCGGAGGAAGGGGGGGTTTCCAAAGATTTGGAGGGATAGCCATGGGCTACACTCAAGAACACTCATACTTCGATTTCATTCATTCATTGTTTTTCTTAATCAAACGAAAGGGGTACATATATAGGGAAAGGGAAGACAAAACGACGCTAACACGTCGATTTACAACCATGGAAGACAGCTAACATCGAAGACTTTGAGGAATTTGGCGCCGGGAAGTTGGACTGGCTGCACCCACGTGTCTGCCTGAGATCGCGCTAGGGGAACCTAGCGCCTTCTTCAGGTCGCGCTAGGGACCTATGGTGCCTTCTTCAAGATTGCGCTTGGGACCTATAGCGCCTTCATGTTTGGCCTGGCAGCTTGCTCGATTTGCTTCGGCTTGACGGCTGGCTTGATTCCCATCAAATCCCCTCCACTTGGAAAGGTTCGTCCTCGAACCTCGTAGCTCAAGATCCCAGTCTGTGAGAACAACCTGGTTCCCTAAGCTCTGATACCAATTTGATGCGGGATGGAAGTGGGGGGTCTTCTTCTTCCTTCTGATCATAGTCGCGCTATACCCATTACGCGCGTTCTGAAAAACGCGCTATATCGTTTACGCGCATTCATAGACAGCAGTAGAATGAAGAACCTCGACGTTGGGGCTCCCGTGGATGACTCTAGGGGATCAAAACACAAGGGGACAACACACAGGAGGTTAGAGAACACACGGGGGATGCTTAAAATGAAATCAAACCAAGCAAATCCTATCTATGATAACTTTTGTGAAGGTGGGTGTGGGGGTGAACGGCAAGGGAAGGAGGGTGGACGTAGATGATGTTAGGGCCTTGAAGAGGCTTGGCTGGGGCCTCACACCCGAACCCATCGCAGGTACGGTGCAGCCGAGCTCCATCCAGATCGTAACAACACCTTTGGCGGAGATGGGGAGGTGGAATCGTGGTTGGAAGAAGATCAAAGCTCCGAATGGAGCCTCACACTCGACCCCGTCTCAGAGCCGATGCACCCAGGGCTTCGATCATCCCCCATTGAAGGGGAAAAGGAGAGGATCAGAGGGACAGAATTGGGCCTCGCACCCAGAGAGGTTCGGAGGAAGGGGGGGTTTCCAAAGACTTGGAGGGATAGCCATGGGCTACACTCAAGAACACTCATACTTTGATTTCATTCATTCATTGTTTTTCTTAATCAAACGAAAGGGGTACATATATAGGGAAAGGGAAGACAAAACGACGCTAACACGTCGATTTACAACCATGGAAGATAGCTAACATCGAAGACTTTGAGGAATTCGGCGCCGAGAAGTTGGACTGGCTGCACCCACGTGTCTGCCTAAGATCGCGCTAGGGGAACCTAGCGCCTTCTTCAGGTCGCGCTAGGGACCTATGGCGCCTTCTTCAAGATTGCGCTTGGGACCTATAGCGCCTTCATGTTTGGCCTGGCAGCTTGCTCGATTTGCTTCGGCTTGACGGCTGGCTTGATTCCCATCAGAAGGACTTCGGGAGAGATTTCCAACGGTACCTCTTGTGCATCGATCCGACGTCGGTGCTGATCACAGCGACAGATCTCGCCGGATCGCGCGCGGCAAAATAGAAGGAGCAGATTCGTGGGCAGCAACTCCAAGACTTGGAGATTAGAGCCAATCGGCCTCCGACCGGTGTTCCAGCCCGGCCGCAGTCCATAGGAGCGCAACCCCAGGTGTCACCATCACAGCGGGACCTACCCCGCCAGGTCCGGAGAACTAAGCAGCACGTGGGCCCCACGTACCCGCAGATCGCGACGTCTGGACAGCACCAAAACGCGGGTTTCGGCACCGCCGGAGCGACATCAAGATGCTACCCGTCAACCCATTTCCCGATACTCTCGGGCCCCACATGTGACCTGTTATCTCCCTGCATGGAGTGGGTCGAGACATTTGTACCGCTGTAATATTTGTTAACCGGGAGTTCAGATTTGGCCGGGTTTGTCTTCCCCACGCCGGGAGCGTGGAGGTAACGGTCTTAACTCCTTGGCGTTCATTTGCTAGTTTAGTATATGGTCATATGCCGCTGTGAGTGCGTTAGGATTCTAGTCCGTGAGTTCATGTCACCGCTGTGAGCGAGAGAGTGACCCGTCCCGTGGCTCGATCTGAGCACGGAAGTGAGTCGACCACCCTTGACTCTGTCGGTTTCTCAACCGCGCGGATCCGCGTTTCCCCTCGCTTGGGACGACAAGTGAGCTTGTGTTTCTGTTAGCGACGTATAGCCCATAGGAACTCTTAGTGTCGAGCCGAAGTGTCTCTCCTATTCATATGTTGCTGGTCGCTTCTCCATTTAGAGTCCGAGGTCCGCATCACTTAGAGTCGGTCCCCGTGTCCGTCCCGCATCAGCCGGCATGGTAAGCCTCTTGCAAGCAAGAATGATCAGAGCGCAAGACAATCACACACATAAATGCAATTGCACATTATTTTAATCAAACTCCAACTTATTTCATTTATAATCAATATTCAAATATAATAACTTTCAACTTCTTCCAATCTATCAGACTCAAGAAATAGGAAAATTACATAGACTCAATCTAAACAATATAGACTTTCCTAAGTCTTCACTCTCATCTTTGACAACACTTTCATTCACTCTCGGACCCACTACTTGTATAACCCGAATCCGAATTCGAATCACTTTCATTTCCTAAAAAGAACGGAAATAGGTAATGAGCACACTTGCCCAGTAGGTATCTTCGCATCAACATGAAGGCATGATTAAAGTAATTAACATTTTTGCTCTAGAGAAATAAGGTAAAATCATGCGAATGCGATCAATCATGCAAATACCCAAAGTAACAAGATGATCATGTAAGATAGAATGAGAGCAAGTATGAACTAGCAAGAATGTAACAAGTATGATCAAGAATGTATCATGGCCTTTCATGAACAAGAATGCACTTTCACTTTTCACTTTCACTAGATTTTCACGAGTGCTCATGGATTTCACTTATTTATAAAGAAAGTACTCCCAGCGTAATGCGACGCCAGTAGCATCATACCCCATGGTTTATAATAGTATATTTCCGACAATCAGTCGAGGGGACAAGCATAGAGCCCTTGGACACAATCAGCACCCGAACTGCATCTTCACGTATAAATCAAGCTACTTCCATGAGTGTAACAATAAAGTATGGCCAAGAATGTAATAAATTCAATCAATAAGCTCACGACAACAATTATCAAAGAACGAATGCTTCTATTAAGAATATGAGAGATCAAGAATGAATTAAGACAATGTTATGCTTATGGAAATAAATCGGCAGCATAACGGTACATTTCTTTAACTTCCATTCATTATATTAAGTTTCTTGATCAATATGATAAGTCCTAGATCATTATCAAGCCATCTAGGAACTTTAGAATATTAACCCTTGGGTCAAACCTCGGGTTAACTAGCTCAAGCATTGTGACGGTCAAAGACTGGGCCATTACACTCATGTGACGCTCCAGTGTTGGGCCATTACATTAGTCTGAATCCAGAAATAGTAAAATAGACTCAGTGAAATGTGACGGTCGTATATTGGGCCGTTAGATGCTCCTGACGGTCCAGTATAGATCCCTTACATTGCTAGAACTAGAAACATCAATAGTGTAATCTACTAAATGGACTTTAATGGTACAACCAATTCGGCGTCCTAGTGAGAATCCCAGGCTCGCAGAGAATTACGGAGGCCTTGAAACAAGATTTCCTAGTCCATTGGAAGGAATATCTAATAGAGAGGTCCTCATGTCTAAGAACAATGTTCCTATAGTGTAAAGTGTGAACTAATGGACAACATACTGGAATATGCGCCATGTACTTAAAGAAATGACTCTATTTGATAGAGAGAATGTGTAACAATAGGAAATCATGATAAAACTTCGTCAATACATAATTTAAAATCAAAGAGTTAATACAAACTATAGTGCTTTGGCATGAAATTAACATATCCTTAAAATAATTCAAGATGCCTTTAACATGCGATACTTATCATGAACCAATTAATAAATTTAAAGTTATATCAACAGGTCAAAACTTAGATGACTAGGCATATTTATAAGTTAATGTGACTATTCTTCAATTCTGTCTACAGTTACTCTTACGGTCGAAAGTGGGGGCATCATAGTGATTGTGACGGTTTATCGTGGGACTGTTACAGTGTTGTAACGCACTGAGTCTGGGCCGTCAGAGACAACAGAGAAATTTAAAAATAACAGAAGGTGTGACGGCTTATCGTAAGGTCGTTATATCATTGTAACGGTCTTACCTTAATGCGTCAGATAGTCTGCTGGCAGTAAAATAAAGTAAAGGTTTATGAAAATATAACATGCCTGGAAATCAAAATACTACAACTATTCCAGACATGATAAACGAAGTATAGGCCAACTATATGCATGGGTTTTAGTGAATAGACAAGATAATATCTTTTATTTTCCATTTAGGGCTAAGAGATGCATGAATGTTTAGAACTATTAAAACATGAAATCTATGAACTATCATGCATGAAATCAATCAAAACCGGAGGGCTTTTATCCCTAACAAGATGTTTTTGCCAATCATGAGATGACCTACCTCTTATCTAGGTTTTAAGCTTCTAATTAGAGTCTGAAAACCATGCCCTAGTTCTCCTTTTCCAATGATTTTCCAGCAATTTCCCGCTACTCTAACTCCACGACCTCTTGACCTAAAGATATGAAATTTTGAGAGTGAGAAGATGAAACTAAGGTGATCAAAAGGTTCTAAAGGATTGAGCTCTAATTACCTCGTTTAGACATCCTAATCTCTTGATCTTCAGTGGTCTTTTGCTCTGAATTCTGGGCTGCTATGATTGAAGTAGCGACTACGGAAGCTTCTATCTCCTTGGTTGGTTGATCTCCTAGCACGAAATTTGGAGAACTATTAGTCTAAAGTATACTAAACAAAATCTTCTAAAGAACTTACCCTAAATTATGACTCATTACCTTGATTCTTCACGAGCCAAAAGTAAGGGTCGCTCAGTTCAAAACTAGGTCCTATTTATAGGGTTTTGGCTAGGATTTGAGGATTAGATCGATTTTAGAGTCCTTAATTTGCCAGAACCTAATCCCTAAGAGTCCTTAGTAATGTTATAAGCTCTCCCTAGTTGATCTCTTGCAGATAAGATCCCAAAGTTCCAATCTTTTTACTCGTTCTTCCATTCACGGAACTGACAGTATGTAACACATCAAGACTGGTGCGTTACATGGGTGTGGCGGTCGCACGATGGACCGCTACATCCAGCGTGCACAGAGTTCAACATAAATCAAACTCTTTTGTTAATTATCCATATTATTATCCATACAATGGTATTTTATCCTTAAAATACATAAAATAGGCTAAATAACCTTCTAGAATATGCCCAAACTTAATGGGCTTGGTCCTTAAACCTTTTGAATTTTATTTAAATAGGCTAGGTTAACTATTTAACATAATTGGGCCTTATAATGACTTATTTAATCTAATATTCATTTATTAATCCATTTTTGGTCTTTAAAATTCCCAGAAAATAATTAAATATACGAAAAAAATTTATAAAATTCTGGGGGCCTTACAAATCTTCTCAATTAATACCAAAGTTCTAAGAAATTTGTCTGGCATTTCATTAAAGCCCAAACTAGTCAAATCTGCCGTGATCCGACGCACCCCTAAACTGGCGTGCCAATTTCCAGCGCGACCCCCCCCCCCCCCCGCGTCGCTTTAGCCTTACACTCACAACCTAATTCAATTTCCCTGGCCTCCACCCGGCGCACCCCGGGCGCGCCGTTTTAACCTCAATTCAGCACCGCGCCGTTTTAGGCCAACTCCAACCATATGTGCACAGACCTCGCTCCCTTCTTCATGCTTCGACCCCAGCAAGCTGCACCGACCTTCCCTAACATCGATGCACACCCTACACCGACTTAGCCATCACCCCGTGCACACCCTACACCGACCCTATATGTGTGTCGACTCACCTCACTCATGCACTGACCCCTCTTCATGCATCAACCAAACCCACTCTGTGCATATTCATGCACTGACCTCAAACATGCCCTTACCTCATGTATGCATCGACCTTCAAGTCATGCACTGACCCTTCTTCATACATCAACCCTAGCAAAGACTATGAGGTTCGTATTAAATAAATAAATAATTATTTTAATAGCGGGGGTTAATGTTATAGCCCTAACTGATCCAATGAATCCGGTCAAATAAATGAATAAAAGGGGTTCAACGTTTTCAATTATGCTGAGCATCCATCTTGAAATCATGAACTAACATTTGCATTAGCATGCATTGCTATCTAAATGAGCATGACTAAAACCTTTAATTACATGAGCCAACTAATTAAGGAACTCGTTGCATTTTGCATGAATGGTCAACCAAATGACCTCATTCCACAACATCCATTGGTGCATTTAGTCAGTATTCTCTATGCCCTCGTATCATCCCTCGAGGCATCCTCTCTTGGCAATTAATCAAGGGTTGTCCTCTTTCTTAGATGACGTAATTAACGTCATAACCTTTATAGTATGACGGACTCTAGGTCTCGACATGAACCTCATAATCGACTGACCAAGTCAGATCGAGCACATAATAAACTTGTCACTCAGTGACTGGAACGCCTACGCATATATCAAACGAACGATCTAGTTCAGACTTGAAAATATAAAGGAAATCAGTCCCCCACACCCTCTCATGAAGATATGATAAAGCGAAGAGAGGTGAGCAAAGGCTGAGAAGGACATAAGCTTCAGAACAGATCAAGAGATAAGATTGAAGAAGAAAGGAACCGATCAGAAGATATGAACAGGAAGCAGATAGAGCAAAAGATGGAGCAAGGAAAGCTTCAGCTAAACAAACACATTATATCTGTCCTCAAAATAAAGTTGACAAAAACGCATGAAAAAGGGGACAAAAGACACATATTTTTTGGTTTTTTTGTAATTTTTTAGTTTTTTTAGATTTTTGAAATATCTAGTTTTTTTTGGATTTTTGAAAATATTTAACTTTTTATTTTTTAAAATATTTGATTTTTTATATTTTTGACAATATTTGATTTTTTTAGATTTTGACAAAGCTATCTGCAGCACCCAGAGACGGGCTCAAACTACTAGCTAGGGGTCGTCATTCCTTCCCCTTTCATTAAAGACTCCCTCTGAGCAGGATGTATATTTAAGGGTGGCACACTACAACCAACCGCCTCTAAAGAACGGTGCCCCTACTAACGCCATACCCGGGATACAACCCAGCCTAAGAGGGAGCAACAGAAGAAAAATGGAGATAAGCCTTATACAGGATGAGAAATATCAGGACTTGATTTCCTTCCAGGGCACTACCCCTTAAAGAGATAATATGTTATGTCGGGACTTTGTGTCTTTGATTTTTGGACCCATTCATCAGGCACGTATTCGACCAGGCTTATGACGTCCTTCGGGGAACTATACTGTCACTCTTGCCATGCCTTTAATTTCCATAATTTTGATATTGATTTGCTTATTGATAGCCCTTACTGTCTAGATTTTGCATGAAAGCTCATTTTTAAGAGTCATTAAGATTGCCCCTATTTGAGACCTCTCTTGTATTAGGGAGCGCCTAAGTTAGGCATCTTATTCGTCCATCTCTTGCCCCTGCACTCGGCTGAGCAGAGAAAAGAAAAGGTCTTCATGCATACCCAAAGAATGGCCAAAGTAGCAACGGAGTTTCCCTAGAGGAGATCGGCTACAGCTCGCCATGTAGTGTGTGGAAACCGTGCTCAAAAGGTCACCCTTAGTGATCGGGGAAAGAAACTTGACTCCCAGCGTGGAGCTATCACCAGCCTGAGATGTTGTAGAAGCAAACTAGATTTAACCTAACTAAGGCTCCTAAAACCACTCGAACGAGTTAAGGAACTAGCATTATAACCATGTGCATGAGAAATAATAATAATGGAAGTTATAGCAATGAAAGCATACTCTTATGCAAATAAAGATACCATGCAATCCATGGCGTGGAAGTAGCATTCTGAAGCGATCTTGATCAGCGAACTTCACATCCCTGGCTTGACAGGACAAAAGGGAGAGGATAACAAGGTGTAAAGCTTCCTCGATGCGTAGGAGCGGTGGACCCCTAACTGGACGAAGAAGGATAAAAAGGGAGAGAGGTGAGGGCTAGAACTCCCTCGCTAGGGCGCAGAGACCCTGATAACAAGGAACAGCATATAGAAGAATTAGAAATCAGTTGTGATCAAGGCAGACTAAAGCCTCAAAAATAGCAAGAAAAAGTGTAAAGACCCCGAAAGGGTGAGACAGAAGGAATAGAAAAATAATGAGAAGATTGTTGTGAAAATGAGGAAGAAGAGAAGTGATCATCCGACGGAGTCGGAGAAGAATCATAAATAGATCCCAAAAATTCTAGAGGAGAGGAATGAAGTGAAAACATAAAATTGGGATGATAAAAGAGATCTGGAGGTTCCGGATGAGAAGAGGAAAAAGGCAAATCAAAATTATGAAAATAATCCGGATGATCCAGATGAGAAGAATAATCAGACGAGGATGTAAAATCGAAAGAATGAGGAGAACATGGGGGCTCTGGGTGGAAAAGATGATACGGATGGGGAGAGGAGAAGATTGGATGTCACGCCCCGAGCGCGGAAGATACCCGGAGATGCGCGACGTGTCTATATCAATCATGTCAATCAGAGTGGTCGTGTATTCGACACAAAGACAGAGATGCGCAAAATAGCAAGATAACCCAATCCTTTATTTCATAATGGATAGACTATTACAAATCCAATACTCTGTTTAATAAAAAGGAAAAGAATACATAGTTGACTCAAGAAACTATAGAAAAGACTAGATGACACTTGGAGAATCTCTATCTCTTCACTCTTGACAATTCCCATCCGATTGACTTCCATCGTCGTCGGACTTACCTGAAAAGTACAAAGGGACAAACGGAATGAGCGAACGCTCAGTAGGAAATTATATCTCAAGTACTAGCAAGGGGTTTAAGTAATTACATTTTTATGAATGCAATAAAGCTATGCATGCTCGCATAAAACGACAAGATAGAGAGAAGGTAATATCAAAGAAATAAGATGAACTTAATCATGAACTTCCAACAAGATAACAAGTGGTTCAAAATATTCAAGCAAGTACAATTAACAAGTCATGTCAAGAACTTTGGCTATCATGTATCAAGCAAGTAAATTACCCTTTTTTAGGCCCCGCATTTCATGTAAAGTCAAGTACGATTCAAGTACAAGATGTGTGTGGAATGTCCAATCAAGCAAGTCAAGTACTCGGTATAATGCCAGATACCTTATCATTTTAACTCCCATGGGCACAAGTACTTTCGGGTGCTCCTCCCAGGACCAGATCGGGCCCTATATGCGCAGGCATTTATCATGTGTTTTGACATCCACTCTTGTTTATAGCCAACATAGAATTTCAATAATCAAGCTTGTAGACACGTATGGCAACTTTGATAGAATAGAGTCCAAAATATGACAAAGGACATAGAATGGCGATAATATCGGTATAATCACGATATCGATAAAACTAGGTAGAATATGGTTCCCTTAACTTGGGTACCATGACAAATCAGTATGGACATTCTTTATATAGAATTGAGGTCCACATGAACAGTATATCAAAGGTAAGATACCCTCATTCTTATCATAGAATTGAGGTTTACAAGAATGGCATGATATGGCATGATATCATCATCCCATTAAGAATTTCTTATGATATACTCTTTGTATAATCATAAGGGCCTGTATACCATGTTTCTTTAGATTGACATGGCAAGGATCATGTAATGGGTTTTTAGGGTACAACCAGCTCAGTCGGCCTTGAGGGAATCCAAGGCTACGAGGAGTCTTACGGAGGTCTCTATGACTAACTTGCTAGTCCAAAGGAACAGAATGTCCAATGGAGAGCTTGTATGTCAATGAGAATTGAGTGTGATCGATGAAACAACGTGAAAACATGGGACTATACTCACGGAGTGGAGAATAGTGCCGATATACATATATATTATAGCATATGAAACGATCGATTAACAGCACGGATAAAAACTCAGTTTACAGTAAAATAACGACTTAGGTCAAGTCGTTTCTCAAGTAATTAACGCCTAACATAGGGGCGTTTACATATTTCTATTTTACAGAATTTTCAATAATCTCATTAATTTATGAAAAACACGCCCTTGTCCGGGGCGTTTTTCAAGTAACTAACGCCTAGTATCAGGGCGTTTATATATGTTCCGTTTCGCAGAATTTCATTATTTCAATACTCTATCTAAAAAGCGCCCTAGACAGGGTCGTTTCTTCATATTTGACGACTGCTACTGCAGGCGTCTCATGAATTACGGATTTGACAGAATATAAATAAGTTGCAGGACTTATATAAGACACGCCCTGGGAAGGGGCGTTACTGGCTTAACTCTATGTTTCAGAATATACCAGGACTCTAGATAATACGCGCCTAAGCAAGGGGCGTTACTTTTAAAGTCACGCCCTATGATGGGGCGTTAATACGTGGAAAACGACCTTGTACAGGCCGTGAATTCAAGAAATTGCAGGACATTATATTTGGAGACATGATCATGCATTAATAATCAAGGTTTCATATATAATCCGTTCTTAACATGCTTAAGTCATGATCTCGTAAAATTAACGCCTGTGTACATGACGTTTTTTAATAAATTGACGACCGCTGTTATGGTCGTTTATTTTAAAATAGCGCCCTATTCCAGGGCGTTTCTTTCAAACAATTCAGAAAACACACCGAAACCATATATATATAGACCGTATGCATGCCATGCTTATATAATATCTTTCACTAATTTTATTTGGGCTACAGTATCTTGAGAAAATCCTACCTTTAATGGCACGTGAAGGATGAGATAGAAGATGAGCTCTGTTGCAACGAAAATCTGCAACAGCAGCAGCAGCCGGAAGAAGAACAAATGTTCTTCAAAGATCTTCACGCTACAGAACCTGTAGAGGAAGAGAAAAAAAAGAGGGAAGATGAAGATGTTAATAATCTTCATAGTTATAATCGACGTTTAAGGAAAAAGAAAGATAGAAGAATATTACCTATTCTTCGACGGCAGTAGCAGAGTTTCCTGAACGAGAAGAAAACTAATTATTCTTCATATAATCTGAAGCAAGAAAAACAAAAGGGAATAAGAAGAACAGTTTGTTCTTCACGTACCGTGCAGCAGTAGTTCGTCCAAATAGATTTAGGGTTGGCCGAACAGGTTTATTTATAAGACTTTGGAAGTCCTATTAGAGTTAGTGATTGTGTGAGGGTAGTATATCCCTAATAGAGTCCTTACTCTATTAGACACTTACTAGATTAGGTTAATCTTTCTCTGGATAAGCTCTGGGTTCGAACGAGTCATGAACTGAATTAACGCCTTTGGTCAGGGCGTGTATTCTTTAATTAACGCCTTGCATAAGGGCGTTTCTTAAAAAGCGCCTTGAAAAAGGGCGTTTCGTGTTTTAAAACACGCCCAAGATAGAGGCGTTTCTTTTACTTACCCATTTGGTCGCGTGAGAACTGACGACCGTAGGTGTGGGCGTCCTTTCTTTATTCACGCCTTTGAGAGAGGCGTTTCTTTTTGAATTAACGCCCTAATAAGAGGCGTTATTTTAATTTTGTTTTACTTCATCGAATTAACCCTATTCTTATTATCTGTATTACTACTGTAATATATATATATATTAATTTATTTCAAATATTCATTTATCAGGGTTGCTACACCCTCCCCCACTTAAAAAGAATTTGGTCCCCAAATTCAATATATATATAATTATACATGTGGAGAGCGTAGAACATATACCTCTTAGAATAACTCGGGAAATCGTTTCTTCATAGATTCTTCGGTCTCCCATGTCGCTTCGCGTTCGGGATTCTTATTCCATTGCACCTTGAGCATGGGAATGACCTTATTCCTTAGAGCTCGTATTTCTCGATCCAAGATCTTCATAGGCTTCTGTTCATATGTGAGATCTTTCTGGATCACCAGATCTCCATGTTCAATAATATGTGACGGATCGTGCACATACTTCTTCAACATAGATATGTGAAATATATTGTGTATCTCGGACAACTGAGGAGGCAACGCGATGCGATAAGCAACCTCGCCAACTCTTTCGAGTACCTCAAATGGTCCGATGAATCTTGGCGTAAGCTTGCCCTTAACACCAAATCTTCGTATGCCATGTCCAGGGGATATTTTAAGAAATACATGATCTCCAACCTGGAATTCAAGATCTCTTCTCCTGGTATCAGTATAAGCCTTTTGCCTTGTCTGAGCAACTTGTAATCTTTCTCTGATTACCTGTATCTTCTCAGTTGTATCCCTTACCATGTCTGGACCTAATAGTTGTTTCTCTCCAACTTCGTTCCAACATATGGGAGATCGGCAACTCCTTCCGTATAAGGCTTCGAAAGGTGCCATTTGGATACTAGCTTGGTAGCTATTATTATATGCAAATTCAACTAAAGGTAAGTGGTCATGCCAGCTTCCTCCAAAGTCAATAATGCATGCTCTCAGCATATCTTCAACAACTTGATTAGTTCGCTCGGTCTGACCATCCGTTTGTGGGTGAAAAGCAGTACTAAAGTTGAGCCTTGTTCCCAACGAATGTTGTAATCCCTTCCAAAAATGAGAAGTAAAACGGGGATCTCTGTCAGACATGATTGAGACAGGAATTCCATGTATCCTGACTATTTCCTTGATGTACAGTGCAGCTAGCACATCAATTGACCATCGGCTCTTTATTGGCAAGAAATGTGCCGATTTAGTTAATCGGTCAATGATAACCCAGATTCCATCATGTCCTCCCTTAGATTTAGACAAACCCATGATGAAGTCCATACCAATATCCTCCCATTTCCACTTAGGAATATCTAGAGGATGTAGTTTTCCCGCAGGCTTTTGGTGTTCCGCCTTGACCTGTTGGCATGTGAGACAGCGCGATACATAGTCCGCTATTTCTCTTTTCATATTAGGCCACCAAAAGTTCCTCTTTACATCTTGGTACATTTTGGTTGATCCTGGATGAATAGTGTACCTTGATCGGTGAGCTTCATCTAAGATCTTCTTCTTTAATTCCGGACAATCAGGTATACAAGTTCTATCTTTGAATAATAATCTTCCCTCGGAAGTTAGTTGAAAGTCAGATTGTCCTTCTAATCTGCCTTTGATTTCCACTAATATAGGATCATCATCCTGAAGTGCTTGTATCTCAGATAATAAATCTGACTGTACGCTTACATGAGATAATGTGATAAATTTGGCTTCCGTGTCCAAGCTTATATTGAGCTCGGAGAATTGTTCAAGCAACCTCCATTCTTGCATCATACAATTTGCTATCATTGCTCTCGGCTTTCGACTAAGGGCGTCAGCAACATAATTACCCTTTCCGGGATGGTATTGTATATTGAAGTCGAAGTCCTTGAGATATTCTAGCCAGCGTCTTTGTCTCATGTTTAGCTCCTTTTGTGAAAATAGATATTTGAGACTTTTGTGATCGGAGTATACAGTGAACTGTACTCCATATAAGTAGTGTCTCCATATCTTTAGGGCAAATACTACCGCGGCCAGTTCTAAGTCATGGACGGGGTAATTCTCCTCATGCTTCTTCAGCTGACGTGAAGAGTATGCTATGACCTTTCCTTGTTGCATTAGGACACATCCGAGGCCAATGCCAGAAGCATCAGTGTAGACCTCGAATTTCTCTCCTTCTATCGGTAGAGCTAAGACCGGAGCTGTGGTGAGATGATTTTTGAGAGTTTGAAAACTTCTTTCACATTCCTCACTCCATTCGTATCGGATCTCCTTGCGAGTTAACCTTGTAAGGGGCACGGCGATCTTAGAGAAATCTTTGATGAATCGCCGATAATAGCCTGCAAGACCTAAGAAACTTCTGATCTCGCTTGCATTAGTGGGTCTTTCCCAGTTTCTTACAGCTTCAACCTTTGACGGATCTACAGATAAACCCTCCTTGGATATCACATGTCGGAGAAAAGCCACTTCTTCAAGCCAGAACTCGCATTTGCTGAATTTAGCATATAATTGATTTGTCCTCAAGACTTGCAATGCAATCCTCAAATGCTCTTCATGTTCTTCCTTAGTCTTAGAATATATTAATATATCATCAATGAAGACTACTATGAATTGATCCAAGTAAGGCCTGAATATGCTATTCATTAACTGCATAAAGGCAGCAGGGGCATTTGTTAGTCCAAAAGGCATAACAACAAATTCGTAATGGCCATACCTGCTTCTGAATGCGGTCTTGTGAATGTCATCATCCTTGATTCTTAATTGATGATATCCCGACCTGAGATCAATCTTGGAGAAATATTTGGATCCTGAAATCTGATCAAATAACTCATCGATTCTCGGCAGTGGATACTTGTTCTTGATAGTAAGATGATTCAACTGTCGATAGTCGATACACAATCTCATGGATCCATCCTTCTTCTTTACAAATAAGACTGGTGCTCCCCACGGGGAAGTACTTGGTCTAATAAACCCTTTTCGAATCAATTCCATCAATTGCTTCTTTAATTCTTTTAGTTCTGCAGGGGACATTCTATATGGTGCCTTTGAAACAGGACCAGCACCAGGGACTAAGTCAATGGTGAAGGCCACTTCTCTTTGCGGGGGTAATCCCGGCAATTCTTCCGGAAATACGTCTGGAAATTCTCGCACTACCTGAATGTCTTCTATCTTGGTTTCTTTAGCTTCTTTAATAGTGACAAAAGCAAGGAAGGATACACATCCTTTCTTGACGAGCTTGCTTGCTCGAAGAGCCGAAATAAGAGGGGATTTGCTTCGACTCTTAGGACTAGTATAAGTCAGTTCCGGAAATTCCTTGAAAACAATCTTGCTATCACGGCAATCAACCGTTGCCTGGTATTTGGATAACCAATCTGCTCCTAGTATAACATCATACTCTTTTAGATCTAAGCAGATAAGATCACTAGGAAAATTCTTTCCTCGAACCAATACCTCACAGTTTTGATAATGTTGTGTGATATCCGTCTCGTTTCCGAGAGGAGTAGACAATATTAACTTCATCCATTCTGGTTCTAGAGGTAATGGGTCAGCAAACTTCTTGGAAATAATGGAATGCGATGCACCCGTATCAAATAAGACATGTGCATATTTGGAACAAATTTTTAATGTACCTTCCACCAATCCGCCTTCTTCTTCTGGTTCGGTCTCTTGGATTGCATGAAGACGTGCGTTCCTTGTCACTGGGCGTTTACCCTCACCGTCTTGGTCATTCATTAATGGACAATCGGGAATCCGATGTTCACGACTCCCACAACGGAGACATGCTCCTAATTTCCTCCAGCATTCTTCTGTTCTGTGACCAGCCTTGTCACAATGCTTGCATACTACGTTTGAAGGTGTAGTGGTGATAGAGAAAGGCTTGGATTTCTTGAACTTCTGATCTTGAGAGGAAGAACCTCCATTATTGGGCCTCTTCTTAAAGTTGGGTTTAAAAGAACCCGAACTTGTGACTTGCTCCTTTTTGTCTTTCCCACGGATCCTATCAGATAGTTCCGTGGCATCTTCAAGCAACTGAGCTCGGCGCACTATTTCAGTATAAACTTGAATATCCATAGGCGCCAGTTGAGTAATGTAGTGGGGCCTAAGCCCATTAAGAAATCTACGGGCTTTCATCTTTTCCGTGCTAATTAAATGCTTAGCATATCTAGACAGTCTAGAGAACTGTGCTTCATAATCAGCCACCGATAAAGATCTTTGCTTTAATGCGGCAAATTCGGCGGCCTTCTTTTCCTGGACCCTATCAGAGAAATATTTGGCGTTGAAATATTCAACGAATTCTCCCCATGTAACTTGAGTTGGGTCAATTGTAGCTTCAATCGACTCCCACCAGCATCTAGCATCCTTTTCTAACTGGAAAGTAGCTAATAAGACTTTGTCCTGATCCGTGCATTGCATAACACGGAATATACGTTCAATCTCCCGAACCCAATGCTCGGCATCGTCTGGATCAGTCGATCCCATGAACTTCGGGGGATTCATATTCTTGAATGCTTGGTGTAAGCTTCCAGCTCGTGGAGCACCACCTTGTGCTACCTGTTGTAGCACTTGGGTCATCCCTTGAAGGGTACGCTGCATATTGCGCCATTGAGCACGTTCGGCAGCCATTATCCTACAATTACAATAGCTATGTTAGTATTATATCACTATGATCTTATAAAGGACTCAATGATCATTTAACCCTTGGTTCTACCCACTCTCACTTGGTTAAAGGTTTTGAAACCTATCCTTGGACTTGGGTTTCCTAGGAATTGAATACCTTAGGCTCTGATACCACAAAGACTGTCACGCCCCAAGCGCGGAAGATACCCGGAGATGCGCGACGTGTCTATATCAATCATGTCAATCAGAGTGGTCGTGTATTCGACACAAAGACAGAGATGCGCAAAATAGCAAGATAACCCAATCCTTTATTTCATAATGGATAGACTATTACAAATCCAATACTATGTTTAATAAAAAGGAAAAGAATACATAGTTGACTCAAGAAACTATAGAAAAGACTAGATGACACTTGGAGAATCTCTATCTCTTCACTCTTGACAATTCCCATCCGATTGACTTCCAACGTCGTCGGACTTACCTGAAAAGTACAAAGGGACAAACGGAATGAGCGAACGCTCAGTAGGAAATTATATCTCAAGTACTAGCAAGGGGTTTAAGTAATTACATTTTTATGAATGCAATAAAGCTATGCATGCTCGCATAAAACGACAAGATAGAGAGAAGGTAATATCAAAGAAATAAGATGAACTTAATCATGAACTTCCAACAAGATAACAAGTGGTTCAAAATATTCAAGCAAGTACAATTAACAAGTCATGTCAAGAACTTTGGCTATCATGTATCAAGCAAGTAAATTACCCTTTTTCGGGCCCCGCATTTCATGTAAAGTCAAGTACGATTCAAGTACAAGATGTGTGTGGAATGTCCAATCAAGCAAGTCAAGTACTCGGTATAATGCCAGATACCTTATCATTTTAACTCCCATGGGCACAAGTACTTTCGGGTGCTCCTCCCAGGACCAGATCGGGCCCTATATGCGCAGGCATTTATCATGTGTTTTGACATCCACTCTTGTTTATAGCCAACATAGAATTTCAATAATCAAGCTTGTAGACCGTATGACAACTTTGATAGAATAGAGTCCAAAATATGACAAAGGACATAGAATGGCGATAATATCGGTATAATCACGATATCGATAAAACTAGGTAGAATATGGTTCCCTTAACTTGGGTACCATGACAAATCAGTATGGACATTCTTTATATAGAATTGAGGTCCACATGAACAGTATATCAAAGGTAAGATACCCTCATTCTTATCATAGAATTGAGGTTTACAAGAATGGCATGATATGGCATGATATCATCATCCCATTAAGAATTTCTTATGATATACTCTTTGTATAATCATAAGGGCCGGTATACCATGTTTCTTTAGATTGACATGGCAAGGATCGTGTAATGGGTTTTTAGGGTACAACCAGCTCAGTCGGCCTTGAGGGAATCCAAGGCTACGAGGAGTCTTACGGAGGTCTCTATGACTAACTTGCTAGTCCAAAGGAACGGAATGTCCAATGGAGAGCTTGTATGTCAATGAGAATTGAGTGTGATCGATGAAACAACGTGAAAACATGGGACTATACTCACGGAGTGGAGAATAGTGCCGATATACATATATATTATAGCATATGAAACGATCGATTAACAGCACGGATAAAAACTCAGTTTATAGTAAAATAACGACTTAGGTCAAGTCGTTTCTCAAGTAATTAACGTCTAACATAGGGGCGTTTACATATTTCTATTTTACAGAATTTTCAATAATCTCATTAATTTATGAAAAACACGCCCTTGTCCGGGGCGTTTTTCAAGTAACTAACGCCTAGTATCAGGGCGTTTATATATGTTCCGTTTCGCAGAATTTCATTATTTCAATACTCTATCTAAAAAGCGCCCTGGACAGGGTCGTTTCTTCATATTTGACGACTGCTACTGCAGGCGTCTCATGAATTACGGATTTGACAGAATATAAATAAGTTGCAGGACTTATATAAGACACGCCCTGGGAAGGGGCGTTACTGGCTTAACTCTATGTTTCAGAATATACCAGGACTCTGGATAATACGCGCCTAAGCAAGGGGCGTTACTTTTAAAGTCACGCCCTATGATGGGGCGTTAATACGTGGAAAACGACCTTGTACAGGCTGTGAATTCAAGAAATTGCAGGACATTAGATTTGGAGACAGGATCATGCATTAATAATCAAGGTTTCATATATAATCCGTTCTTAACATGCTTAAGTCATGATCTCGTAAAATTAACGCCTGTGTACAGGACGTTTTTTAATAAATTGATGACCGCTGTTATGGTCGTTTATTTTAAAATAGCGCCCTATTCCAGGGCGTTTCTTTCAAACAATTCAGAAAACACACCGAAACCATATATATATAGACCGTATGCATGCCATGCTTATATAATATCTTTCACTAATTTTATTTGGGCTACAGTATCTTGAGAAAATCCTACCTTTAATGGCACGTGAAGGATGAGATAGAAGATGAGCTCTGTTGCAACGAAAATCTGCAACAGCAGCAGCAGCCGGAAGAAGAACAAATGTTCTTCAAAGATCTTCACGCTACAGAACCTGTAGAGGAAGAGAAAAAAAAGAGGGAAGATGAAGATGTTAATAATCTTCATAGTTATAATCGACGTTTAAGGAAAAAGAAAGATAGAAGAATATTACCTATTCTTCGACGGCAGTAGCAGAGTTTCCTGAACAAGAAGAAAACTAATTATTCTTCATATAATCTGAAGCAAGAAAAACAAAAGGGAATAAGAAGAACAGTTTGTTCTTCACGTACCGTGCAGCAGTAGTTCGTCCAAATAGATTTAGGGTTGGCCGAACAGGTTTATTTATAAGACTTTGGAAGTCCTATTAGAGTTAGTGATTGTGTGAGGGTAGTATATCCCTAATAGAGTCCTTACTCTATTAGACACTTACTAGATTAGGTTAATCTTTCTCTGGATAAGCTCTGGGTTCGAACGAGTCATGAACTGAATTAACGCCTTTGGTCAGGGCGTGTATTCTTTAATTAACGCCTTGCATAAGGGCGTTTCTTAAAAAGCGCCTTGAAAAAGGGCGTTTCGTGTTTTAAAACACGCCCAAGATAGAGGCGTTTCTTTTACTTACCCATTTGGTCGCGTGAGAACTGACGACCGTAGGTGTGGGCGTCCTTTCTTTATTCACGCCTTTGAGAGAGGCGTTTCTTTTTGAATTAACGCCCTAATAAGAGGCATTATTTTAATTTTGTTTTACTTCATCGAATTAACCCTATTCTTATTATCTGTATTACTACTGTAATATATGTATATTTTAATTTATTTCAAATATTCATTTATCAGGGTTGCTACATTGGAGATGTGGGATTGAACGGGGGAATGTACACCACCTATGGGTGGGAATTGAGTAAAAGAAATGATGAATGAAAGGTAGAAGAAGGAGAAATGATCCCCTGAGCGTAGAACTAATGGCCCTTGAACTTGCGCCGCTACCTCTTCTTAGCCGAAACTTTCTTGTACTGGACCCACTTGGCGTGAACTCAGACCTTTGGGCTTCTTGATTTGTAATATCTTCTCAAATAACGGGCCCATCTGGCAGACAGCCTAGCCCGGTCATGGACATGCAGCTTCATCGAGGCTATTGCCCCTAGACACCCAGTGCTAACTGTTGTGCCCATGCATGTGGTTTTGGTTTTGATGATGGTTTTAATGATGGCTTTGATGATTGGTTGTTGATGTGAGTTAATCAAATGTTCAGTCATCTTGCTGCTCAGTTTAGATTAACATATTTGATGTTCAGTCTTGTTACATGTTAAACTGATGCATAAAGCATTCATTGCTGTGGTTTTGATGATTGATATTGTATTTTGATGATAGCAATGATATAGTGTTTTCATGACATTGTGCCTTGATGATTGCATCATGACTGTGACTGGTACAACTGATATATTGTTTATGTTAGACTTATGTTATGTGCATAGTCTATACAGTGCATCGTGGGGTTTATGCCCTAAGTCTATTCACTGCACATGCATCATTCGTCCAAGTCCATACATTGGACTGTAGTGTGCATTTGGCGAACACATCGCAAGTCTAGACATTGCACTGTAGCATGCATTTCCTTAAAGTCTATACATCGGACTGGTTTGCATTGGCTAAGTATATACAACGTCAGTTCATGCCTTGTCTTACACAAAGTCTATACAATGGCTTTGGGTCTCCAAGTCTATACAGCCTTTTGCTTCGCCAAAGTCTGTACATTGGTTTGCATAGGCTAAGTGTTTACATCGTCTGCTGTGAGGACAGCAAGTCTGTACAGTGGCCCTCTTTCATGATAAACTACAAGTCTACACATTCAACACTGTTCTTCAAAGTCTGTACATCAGATTGTACTTCATCTTCGTGCTGTTTCTGTACTTGATCTTCGTGTTGTTTCCCCTCACTAACACGAAAAGATCTCGTGTCGTATGAGCTTACAACACTTCGTGTTGATTTCCTTGCGTGACAGGAAAGCTTGTATGAGGTTAGACTTCGTGTCGTTCCCTTGTCTCATTTGTCTTCGTGTTGTTTTTTGCTTTATTGTCTTCATGTTGTTTTTATTTTGATTGTCTTCGTGTTGGTTCAGTGTCTACGTCTTCGTGTTGTTTTAGTGTTCTGTCTTCGTATTGGTCTTACGTAATCAAGTCGAGTCTGTTTGTGTTGTCCGCGTGTCGTTCGTAAGTTCGTGCAATTTTCTCTTCGAGTCGTTTTCACTCCGTGTCGATTTCAGTTTTTGACTTCGTGTTGATTTCAACCCATGTCAATTCTGTTTTGTCTTTGTGTCGTTTTCACTCCGTGTCGAAACCTGTGTTTCGTCTTCGTGTTTGTTACACCTCGTGTCGTTTTTCGTTTTGTGTCTTCGTGTCGTTTTTGTTCTTCCTAGACCTTGTGTCTTTCTTGTGTTGAAACCACACTTCGTGTTGGTTTCTGTTTTGTCTCCATGTATCTCGTGTCGTTCTTCTTTTTACCTCGTGTTGTTTTCACTTCGTGTCAACTTCACTTCGTGTTGTTTTCATTTCGTGTCAACCTCATCTTGGTGTCGTACTTACTTCGTGTCGGTTACTGTTGTTTCTGTGTCTTCGTGTCATCTTTTGTTCCACTGCGTGCAGAACATTGCAGCACCTCGTGTTGCTTTCTGTGCCACCACCTTGTGTCGTTCTCTTCTTTGTGTCTGTTCTGTCACAGTATACCTCGTGTCATTTTCTGTGTGAACCTCGTGTCGCTTCTCTCTGTCCTCTAGTTGCATCTTGTGTTATCGTTTATGTCTGTGTGTTTTACTTCGTGTTACTTACTGTTGTACATCGAGTCTTTACTGACTTCGTGTCGTTTTCCCTATTGTGTCCTCGCGTTGTCTCCGTGTCGTTGCTATTTGTCACTTCGTGTTGCTTCGTTTTAACCTCGTTCAAGTTTCTTCTAAAGTACTGTTCTTCTGATAATCTATTCAGAGGTGTTCCTTAAATTGATTACTTATCCGATACTCTGTTTTACAGGTGCTCTAATCGTGAAGCAGTACGTGATACAAGGCTGCATCTGGCACGTGATCCAAGATGCAGAGGAGCCTCCACGTGGTCTGAAATATTAGGGCAGGAAACATGGGAGGCACACGCGGTTTGTGCCCTATCCACCTACTGCTGCTGCTATATATAGGAGCCTTCGTCCACAGATGGAGGGTGATCGAGTTGGCGTGAAGAAACGCTCATACAGAGAGCCACGATCCAGATAGAAGAAGAAAAGAGAAAGAAGAAGAGCAGAAGAAGAAGAAGAGAGGTAGAGAGCTCGAGAAGAGTGTGAAGAGAAGAAGAAGCAGAGAGTAAGAGGAGAGCAGAAGAAAGAGAAAGAAAGATAGAGAGTGAGCGAGAGAGCTCATGGAGAAGAAGGAAGATCTTACCTGAAGATCCGTCTACTGGACCGTGGATCAAATCCAGGCCAGTCAGCTCCGTTGAGAGCCACATTGTGCACTTCATCTTTCAGCTTTCTGTTTTGCTGAAGTCATTTTTCGTTTATTGTTCTTTCCTTTGTTTTCTGGTTTGCTGTGTTTCCGATACTCTGTAGAGTGGTCGGGGTTCCTCCTGTTAGTTCAGGAGAAGGGAGATTGACATCTCCGGTTCCAAGTGGCTGCAGTCACTTGTGGGTTCCTCCTGTTTGTTCAGGAGAAGGGAGATTGCTATCTCCGGTTGCAAGTAGCTGGGTGCTACTTGTTGTTTCCCTCCGGTCTGGAGGAAGGGAGACTTGTCTCCGGTTCTGGGCTTGTGGATTCAAGTCCAGGGGTTCCCTCCAGGTTTGGAGGAAGAGAGGTCTTCGACCTCTGGTTTGCTGGTGACTGGAAGTCACCGGTTGGTTCCCTCCTGGTCTGGAGGAAGAGGGGAGGCTGTTCCCCTGGTCAAGCTGTTTGGCAGCATTTGTTGCAGACTGAGTCTGCGGTTTCTAGCGTGAGCTAGTGGAAGCCACACTCGGTTTGAGTGTGGGGTGGATGTAGGTCTGGAGGACCGAACCACCTAAAAATCCTCTGTGCAGTGGTCTGATTTCTCTATATGTTTTGCTTCCGCTAGATGTTTGCATAGGGGCGCTCCAAGTGGTTGATCAGATCTTGTTCTGAGTGTTTAATCCGTTGAGTGAGCGAAAGTTTATTTGAGTGGAAGAATGGTGCTACTGCTAATTAGTATTTCAGACTTGATACATCTGTCTAGTTAGCACTCTAGATAGTTAGTGAGCATCATAACCTTTTAATTGGGTAAAGGTTTTTAAAGGGTTATATTCATTCACCCCCCCTCTGAATACTGCACCGAACCTAACAATTGGTATCAGAGCAGGTTTCTGCATACAAGGTCCAGCGACCTGCAGATCGATCTTGCGGTCTTAGGTGCTAAATTGCTTTTAGTGCATCAATATTCCTGTTGCGTTAAACTGTTGTGCCGTCATGGCTCATCCTCCATTATTCAGTAGTTCAAATATTCAATTCTGGCTATATCGTATGCACAAGCATGTTAACTCTATTAATCCACAATTGTGGAAGGTTATCTCTCACAGTCCACATGAACTTCCAAAGGATAAGTCCAAGTGGACTCATGTCCACAAGTTGAAAAATGATGATAATGTGAGAGCTCTAAATTTAATGAAGGCTGCAATCGGTTCTGATGATTTTTCCTCTTTCTCAGATTGTAGCACTGCAAAGGAAATGTTTGATAGAGTGACTACAACACACGTGGAACAGGGAGAAGAATGTCTCATGGCAAGAAGGAGTGATCAATCAGATGAGTCCTCATCCCAGGTAAACTCTGAGACCGAGGATATTAGTCATGATGATTTAGTTGCCATGCATGAGCATTTACTTGAAAAATATGAAAGAGTTAAGTCAGAAAAGAGAAAATTAAGAAAAGAGAAAAATGCTGAAATCACAAGTCTAAAGGCTGAAAATGAAAATCTAAAATCTGAACTGAAATTGAAAGAAGAATTTGAAAATAAGATGATTGAAGAAAATTCTCATCTAAAAGATCAAAATAAAAAGCTAATGGTTCTTAATACTGTCTTCTCTGAAAGATGGTTGTCAATTGAAAAAGGAAAAACTGTTGTGAAAGAAAATGAGAACAACATTGAAATAATGGTTCAACAAGAAAATGAAACTCTGAAGAACCTGAATGATGCTTTGCAACAACAGCTGATTGTTTGTGAATCTGAGCTATCCAAGTATGAAGCGAATATTGCTTCATTGAATTTTGAGATTGAAGATCTGAAAAATTCCTTGTCAAAATTCGTTAAAGGAAAAGACAACTTGAATAAGCTGCTTGGTTCTAAAGTGAATTTTCAGAAAGAAGGACTTGGGTATGTGCATGTTAATAAGAAAGTGAATGAAAAGAAGAAGTCAACTGTGTTCGTAAAAAGCTCTGAACAAGCTAATCAATCTAGTTCTTCTATGTTTCAATTCACTGCTAAGAAGGCTGAAAATTCAGATAAGAAACAGGAAAAGATTCAAAAACAAAAGGAAAATGCTGATTTGGATAAGTCCAAATATGTCTCTGATTTTCATGTGCATGCTGCTCACTGCTCACACACACATTCACACTCTCATGAGAATATCAATCTTGTCAAACAAGTGAATGTGAATAAAAAGGCTATAACATGTCACTATTGTGGGAAAGTTGGCCACATTATGCATAACTGTGTAGCATTGATGAATGATGAAAGAAATGCTGTTGGAAAGTATCCTAGAAATCATCTTAGGAAACATTCTACTGATCAAGAAAAGAAAATTCAATGCTATTGCTGTGGAAAGTTTGGTCACATTGCTGCCTTCTGCTGGCATGCTCAGGGAAAGAAAACTAACTCTGGATTTGCTAATTTCCCTATTAATAAAAATATTATTGATGGAAAGAAGTTTGGTCCTAGAAGAAAATACACTGTATGTTTTGAATGTGGAAAGCCAGGCCACAGAGCTGTTAACTGTTGGCTGGCCGGTTATGAAAAGAAAATCTTTCATGTCAATAACAGAATTAATCATGTTCACTCACACCATGTTCACGCCAATGCTGATGTATACAAGGAGAACATGAAATCTGTTATTTCTTGTTATCATTATGGGCAGGTAGGGCATTCCATGTATAATTGTCATATCATGTGTTGTGATGATAAACATGCGAAAAATCTGTTGAGAAAACCTGCTAGGAGTGTCACTGCTAAACCAGGACCCAAGGTTTCTTGGGTACCTGTTACATTAAAATGATGTATCTGCTACAGGTGTGCCTTGGAAGCTGGAATAAAAGGGGTAATGATCCAAGGCACTCAAGAATGAAAACCCCACTCCCACACTGTTTAGGTAATCTCTCTGCATTTCCCATTTTGAAACTTATTGCATATCTGGTTTGATGTATTCTTGCATATCTGCCATTTGTAAGTGGTTGATAATTGTTGAAATGCATAAACTCTGAAAACATATTGCATTTTGAATTTTCTGAAAAAAATCTGAACTGCCTATGAGTGTGACTTGAAACTTGTGTGTTGCAATAGCTAACTGAGCATTCTGAATTACATATAGGACTGCATGTTGAATTATCATGCATGACCTCAATGGTATATAAATGGTAAGGTACCAAAAGGCAGGGAAGTTTGTCTGGAGGTTCTCACTATGTGTGAGGTGGTCTTTTAGACCAAGTGCTCCGCCTAGTACCATGGGTCACTTTGCTGATAGGACAGTCTGATTGTACACAAGTCACGATATCATTTGGTATCATATGTTCAGTTTTCAGTGCAAGCATTGCATGTTTTCAGGGGGAGTAAGTTGCATATTCTTGCATAGCATTCAATGATTGAGTCTTTGCATGTCCCTGCATACATATAGTACATTGCATCTCCTTATATTGAAAATGCCAAAAAGAGAGTTTGGATGCATATTGTAAGGGGGAGTCAATGCATTGCATATAGGTTGTCAAATGCATACATTTGTCAGATTTCATAGCATATCCTTTCTTATTGATTTTGTTGACAAACCTTGATCATATTCTGAAAAACTTTGTGCTTCAAAAATCTCTCTTAACAATTGGTAATTCTCCTATCAATTGGTATCATTTGGCTTCAGAATTCTATCAGTCTTTCATGAAGATTTCAATGGGCTATCTCGATCATAAATCTGAAAACTCTTGAACTAGGAATCTTCTATTATACATTCTTATGAATGACTGAAATAACTCATGTGGTTTAAGCTTAATGTATTCATGGAGTCTAACTTCAAAATCTCTCAACATATCTGAATCATGTTTAATAAACCTTAACCATCTGTTTCATTCTGTATCTTGAAAACTTCTGAAATCTGCATTTTTGAATACATGACTTCAACTGGTTGAGTACATGAAACTATTATTGATTTGAAGCGAATGAATTTTTCTGAAATGTCTAAAGGGTTATTTTGTCAGAGCAATGACATTGGCCACTGAGAAACACAAGTCCTAAGGACTGTGTCATGAGGTGCCTTAGTTAACTCTGTAAAACAAGAATTCATTGAAAATCAGGCAGAGCAATGGCATGCACACTGAGAAATACAACTCACTCATCCAGAAATGATTTCAAGTGTGTCATGATGTGTAAATGTTATCTCTGTTCATATATAGCATGACAGTTAGTCACACTAAGGGCTTAGGGATATTGGCCTCTAATCAAGGTATACCCTCTAGTTACAATGTGTGCACTGAACTAGAGTGCTCGTAAAATTTGTAGCATGGAAAATTATTGAACAAATTAAAATTTCGGAATATTGATGTCAAAATCAAATTGTTACAACCCTAGACAAATTCATATGACTTCATAATTGCTTGATTTCAATATTGGTGCATGTAATTCTGAAAGAAGTCAATAAATTTTGATTGTGTAAGAGAGAGGGAGTTTTATCAAGATAAATATGAGGGCTTGGTTCACTTTTATTAAACCATGGTTTTAGATATCAATACAGAATTTTATTGATAAACTCTGCATACATCATGTTTAAACCATGCTGTTCAATAAATGTCATTCATAAGCCCTTATGATAGAAGACTTTGAAAACTTATGTTTCAGATTTATGAGATTGATATCTCTTTGAAAATCTGGCTGAATTTCTTATGTTTGGAGCATCCTTGAAAAATCTGTTAACTGAATTTCTTCTGCTCATGTCATTGGCTCAATGACCTGAACTTCTCCTTGTTTGCCCCTGTGGTCTCCTTCTCATTTATCTCATAAGAGTCCACTTATTGAGGGGGAGCTTCCATGTCATGCATCACTTGCATATCAATTGGCATCTCTTCAGGGGGAGCATTCCTTGTCACACTGAATCATGTTCATATCATTTGTGACCTTGCATTCACATACTTAGGGGGAGTATTACATTACTTGTTGCATCTGCATTTTTGCATTTAACCCTTCCCATGGTTTATTTTGTTTGTATCAAAGGGGGAGATATTGTTTGCCAAAAAGGGAGAATCATGTTCTTGAAAGGGGGAGAAATTGACTGAACTTTTATACATGCTATAATTTCTCAAATTATTTTTCTTTTTGATGAAGTCAAAGGGGGAGAATAATTTGAGTCTTCAGAATGCCTCACATCATCAGAATGACTCAATGTATTGAAAGTGTTGCCATCATCAAAAAGGGGGAGATTGTTGTGCCCATGCATGTGGTTTTGGTTTTGATGATGGTTTTAATGATGGCTTTGATGATTGGTTGTTGATGTGAGTTAATCAAATGTTCAGTCATCTTGCTGCTCAGTTTAGATTAACATATTTGATGTTCAGTCTTGTTACATGTTAAACTGATGCATAAAGCATTCATTGCTGTGGTTTTGATGATTGATATTGTATTTTGATGATAGCAATGATATAGTGTTTTCATGACATTGTGCCTTGATGATTGCATCATGACTGTGACTGGTACAACTGATATATTGTTTATGTTAGACTTATGTTATGTGCATAGTCTATACAGTGCATCGTGGGGTTTATGCCCTAAGTCTATTCACTGCACATGCATCATTCGTCCAAGTCCATACATTGGACTGTAGTGTGCATTTGGCGAACACATCGCAAGTCTAGACATTGCACTGTAGCATGCATTTCCTTAAAGTCTATACATCGGACTGGTTTGCATTGGCTAAGTATATACAACGTCAGTTCATGCCTTGTCTTAGACAAAGTCTATACAATGGCTTTGGGTCTCCAAGTCTATACAGCCTTTTGCTTCGCCAAAGTCTGTACATTGGTTTGCATAGGCTAAGTGTTTACATCGTCTGCTGTGAGGACAGCAAGTCTGTACACTGGCCCTCTTTCATGATAAACTACAAGTCTACACATTCAACACTGTTCTTCAAAGTCTGTACATCAGATTGTACTTCATCTTCGTGCTGTTTCTGTACTTGAGTCTTCGTGTTGTTTCCCCTCACTAACACGAAAAGATCTCGTGTCGTATGAGCTTACAACACTTCGTGTTGATTTCCTTGCGTGACAGGAAAGCTTGTATGAGGTTAGACTTCGTGTCGTTCCCTTGTCTCATTTGTCTTCGTGTTGTTTTTTGCTTTATTGTCTTCATGTTGTTTTTATTTTGATTGTCTTCGTGTTGGTTCAGTGTCTACGTCTTCGTGTTGTTTTAGTGTTCTGTCTTCGTATTGGTCTTACGTAATCAAGTCGAGTCTGTTTGTGTTGTCCGCGTGTCGTTCGTAAGTTCGTGCAATTTTCTCTTCGAGTCGTTTTCACTCCGTGTCGATTTCAGTTTTTGACTTCGTGTTGATTTCAACCCATGTCAATTCTGTTTTGTCTTTGTGTCGTTTTCACTCCGTGTCGAAACCTGTGTTTCGTCTTCGTGTTTGTTACACCTCGTGTCGTTTTTCGTTTTGTGTCTTCGTGTCATTTTTGTTCTTCCTAGACCTTGTGTCTTTCTTGTGTTGAAACCACACTTCGTGTTGGTTTCTGTTTTGTCTCCATGTATCTCGTGTCGTTCTTCTTTTTACCTCGTGTTGTTTTCACTTCGTGTCAACTTCACTTCGTGTTGTTTTCATTTCGTGTCAACCTCATCTTGGTGTCGTACTTACTTCGTGTCGGTTACTGTTGTTTCTGTGTCTTCGTGTCATCTTTTGTTCCACTGCGTGCAGAACATTGCAGCACCTCGTGTTGCTTTCTGTGCCAGCACCTTGTGTCGTTCTCTTCTTTGTGTCTGTTCTGTCACAGTATACCTCGTGTCATTTTCTGTGTGAACCTCGTGTCGCTTCTCTCTGTCCTCTAGTTGCATCTCGTGTTATCGTTTATGTCTGTGTGTTTTACTTCGTGTTACTTACTGTTGTACATCGAGTCTTTACTGACTTCGTGTCGTTTTCCCTATTGTGTCCTCGCGTTGTCTCCGTGTCGTTGCTATTTGTCACTTCGTGTTGCTTCGTTTTAACCTCGTTCAAGTTTCTTCTAAAGTACTGTTCTTCTGATAATCTATACAGAGGTGTTCCTTAAATTGATTACTTATCCGATACTCTGTTTTACAGGTGCTCTAATCGTGAAGCAGTACGTGATACAAGGCTGCATCTGGCACGTGATCCAAGATGCAGAGGAGCCTCCACGTGGTCTGAAATATTAGGGCAGGAAACGTGGGAGGCACACGCGGTTTGTGCCCTATCCACCTACTGCTGCTGCTATATATAGGAGCCTTCGTCCACAGATGGAGGGTGATCGAGTTGGCGTGAAGAAACGCTCATACAGAGAGCCACGATCCAGATAGAAGAAGAAAAGAGAAAGAAGAAGAGCAGAAGAAGAAGAAGAGAGGTAGAGAGCTCGAGAAGAGTGTGAAGAGAAGAAGAAGCAGAGAGTAAGAGGAGAGCAGAAGAAAGAGAAAGAAAGATAGAGAGTGAGCGAGAGAGCTCGTGGAGAAGAAGGAAGATCTTACCTGAAGATCCGTCTACTGGACCGTGGATCAAATCCAGGCCAGTCAGCTCCGTTGAGAGCCACATTGTGCACTTCATCTTTCAGCTTTCTGTTTTGCTGAAGTCATTTTTCGTTTATTGTTCTTTCCTTTGTTTTCTGGTTTGCTGTGTTTCCGATACTCTGTAGAGTGGTCGGGGTTCCTCCTGTTAGTTCAGGAGAAGGGAGATTGACATCTCCGGTTCCAAGTGGCTGCAGTCACTTGTGGGTTCCTCCTGTTTGTTCAGGAGAAGGGAGATTGCTATCTCCGGTTGCAAGTAGCTGGGTGCTACTTGTTGTTTCCCTCCGGTCTGGAGGAAGGGAGACTTGTCTCCGGTTCTGGGCTTGTGGATTCAAGTCCAGGGGTTCCCTCCAGGTTTGGAGGAAGAGAGGTCTTCGACCTCTGGTTTGCTGGTGACTGGAAGTCACCGGTTGGTTCCCTCCTGGTCTGGAGGAAGAGGGGAGGCTGTTCCCCTGGTCAAGCTGTTTGGCAGCATTTGTTGCAGACTGAGTCTGCGGTTTCTAGCGTGAGCTAGTGGAAGCCACACTCGGTTTGAGTGTGGGGTGGATGTAGGTCTGGAGGACCGAACCACCTAAAAATCCTCTGTGCAGTGGTCTGATTTCTCTATATGTTTTGCTTCCGCTAGATGTTTGCATAGGGGCGCTCCAAGTGGTTGATCAGATCTTGTTCTGAGTGTTTAATCCGTTGAGTGAGCGAAAGTTTATTTGAGTGGAAGAATGGTGCTACTGCTAATTAGTATTTCAGACTTGATACATCTGTCTAGTTAGCACTCTAGATAGTTAGTGAGCATCATAACCTTTTAATTGGGTAAAGGTTTTTAAAGGGTTATATTCATTCACCCCCCCTCTGAATACTGCACCGAACCTAACATCCCAAGGCCCCGCCAAGTGAGCCCCAGGTCATAGTCTTCTCTGACCAAGACCTGGAAGGGCTGACCACCCCGCATGACGACGCCCTAGTCATATCGGCCATGAGAAACTATTGTAATGTAGATAGGATTCTAGTTAACAATGGAAGTGCCCCTGATGTTTTATCTTATGAGTGTTTCCTTAAGATGGGGCAAAATCCATCTAAACTCCGCCCGATCCGAACCCCCCTTTGCGGGTTCCATGGCCAGGCCACTTATCCCGAGGGAGCGCTAAGCCTGCCAGTTACTCTCGGCACCCCACCCAAAATCGTTACGGTTATGGTGGACTTCATAGTGATCAAGGGTATGATAGCATAGAACGCAATCTTCGGTCGAGGAATCCTTAGCCGAACGAAAGTGGTGCCTTCTACCTATCACCAAAATATGAAGTTCCCCACTAAAAATGGGGTGGGGGAAGTCCGGAGCAACCAAGCGATGGCCAGAAGGTGCTATAATATCTCGGTCGAAGCCACAAGGCCGGACGGGAAGAACAAGGGCCCCTAGGAAGTCGAGGAAAAACCCGCAACCTCCGAGCCTAGAGGCGAGTTGCTAATGGTTTTCTTAAACGATGACCCGACCCTGAGAGTAAAGATTGGAGCCGACCTACTATCTGAGGTTCAGCAGCAATACTCAAATTTCTTTCCGGGTACATCCGAGTCTTTGCATGGTCTGATGATCAACTCTCCGAAATACCGAGAGAGACAGTAATGCATAGGCTCAACCTTGACCCGACCGTGAAGCCCGTACAACAACGCAGAAGGAAGCACGTGCCAGAAAAGCAGGCAATCATCAAGGAGCAACTCACCAAGGGGCAAAAGACTGGTCTTTTTAGACCGGTCATGTACCCGATGTGGCTGGCTAACGTCGTCCTAGGGTCAAAAGCTTCAGGAAAGTGGCGAATGTGCGTGGACTTCACCGACTTGAACAAAACCACACCGAAGGATTGCTATCCATTGCCGAGCATCGACCGACTGGTTGACTCAACCTCGGGCAATAAGATACTCAGCTTCCTGGATGCCTATTCAGGTTACCACCAGATCAGAATGGATCCAGAAGACATCGAGAAGACCGCCTTCATCACCGACTTCGGCATATACTGCTACACCCGGATGCCTTTCGGGTTGAAGAACGTTGAAGCCACGTACCAGACGCTGGTCAATCATATGTTCGAAGGACAGCTCAGCCAGAACGTCGAGGCCTATATTGACAACATGCTCGCCAAGACCCCCAAGGTCGAGGACCACTTCGCCGACCTAGCAGAGACCTTCGACACCCTCCTGAGGTACAATATAAAGCTCAACCCCACCAAATGTGCCTTCGGAGTAAGGTCCAGGAAATTCTTGGGCTTCTTAGTCCCCCAACGTGGGATCGAGGCCAACCCCGACAAGGACCAGGCCATCCTGGACATGTGCCCACCCACCTGCATCAAGGACGTTCAACGCCTGACCGGGCGCATTGCCGCGCTCAGCAGATTCTTATCCCGTGCGGCCGAACGATGCCTACCCTTCTTCAAACTATTGAGGGGGCCCAAAATGGCATCTTCTACGTTCGCATGGGATGAGGAATACCAAAGAGCGTTCACCGAGCTTAAGGAGTTCCTGACTTCACCCCCGGTGTTGTCCAAGCCTGTCCCTGGTGAAGCCTTGCATCTCTACCTCTCGGCAACTCCATCCACAGTTAGCTCGGTCCTGGTCAGAAATGACTCGGGAGTCGAGAGAGCGGTCTACTACATTAGCAAGGTACTCAACGAGGCTGAAAGAAGGTACCCCGCAACCGAGAAACTCATGCTAGCGTTGGTTACCTCGGCCAAGCGCCTTTGACCCTATTTCCAAGGACACTTCTAGCCGGGAGACTTCGTTCTCTGGAAAGCCGAAGCCTCTCGACCACTTGAGGCGGCGGGCAAGCTATCCCTTAATTGGGAAGGCCCCTACCGAGTGGTCGAGACACTCGGGAAAGGAGCATACCGGCTATCTACTATGGAAGGAGAACCCATCCCTCGGACGTGGAATGCGACTACACTACGCAAGTTCTATTTCTGAACACCGAGCATTGTGTAAGCAATATGAGATAAATCAAAAGTTTCCTTTCCTCTTTTATTCAAACAACTTGCTTGTACAGCAGAAAGGCTGAAGCCAACACAATACATGTCAAAAAGCAAAAATCCATCTGGCGCCGCCATACGAGCCCATCGCTCGGCCGACCCGGTTAAACCTTCCTGCGTCCAGTCACTGACTCTGCCTCTTGCGGAAACTGGCTCGGATAAAAGGATAGTCGACCTCGTTGGCTCGGGCAACTTGGAACAAAGGTGACAGAGGGATTAGAAAGGAGAAGTGGCCTCCTTTCTGCCAATCTGCCAACTCTTTGGAAGGCAGAGAGTGCAGGCACCCTCCGAAGAGTGAAAGGGAGGGGGAGAAAAAGAAACCAACAGAGCTGGACGAGGAGGCACGGGAAATCCCAGAAAGGAGGGAGCTTAATTGGCTCTCTACCCCCCATCGTCTGTAACTTCGTCTTCCAGAGCGTCTTCCATGCTTCAAATCTGACGGCACAACACTTCGTGAAGAAGGAGGGAGGAAAGACTGTCTGAGAAAACCCCAAGTGATGGAAAGGGAGAGACACCCTTTAGACCTTTTATAGGCGAAGGGAGGTTACTTGCCTTAAATGATTCTCCCCTCGAAAGCACGCTAAAGGGACTTCTCCCTATGAATGGTCACCTCAGACTCCTCGGTTCCATCCCAGCGGGACACACGAAATGGCCGGGCAGTTAAAGCATGAGAAAACGGAAAGACACCCTGTCGATGCCCGCCCAACCATCATGCGAGATCCATGCAGAAAGTATCGGCACTTTCCAACTACTGCGGATACACTGGTCAAACCACGGCAACAGCGGTACAAAAGAGTTAAGTCTTTATCATAACGCTACTACCTTATGTTTTTCCCTTTACACAACAAGAGAAGTTTTTTCTTCAGAAAAAGGAAAAACATACAAGGAGAAAAAGCAAAGCAAATACATTAGGCCTCTGGCCCACCCTGAGGCTCGGAAGTGGAAGGCTCGGACAGTGATGGTGGCATCACCCACGACTCCCTTTGGCTCGGGTCCACTTCTTCACATTCGGGAGCTGGTTGAGTTGGGCCTCACGCTATTAAGGCCCCTTATCTAGTTTATAGCTTTCCTTTGAGTCATTTTTGATGTATTTCCATTTTATTTGAGTCATTTCCCTAGGTCTAGCACTTATTTTCCTATGTTTTGGTATCATCATGATGTCTAATGTAGCTATTGGGCCCCATTTGTTGGACTAGGCCCATTAGCACCCCCACCCCCCCTTGGTTATTTGTAGTTGTTTATTTTGTCAGGGACTTAATGTAAAGAGTGGGTTGCCTATATATAGGACCCCCACTCCTCTCATTTGGAGTTAATGAATCAATCAATGAAAAATGCTATTTGAGAGTCCAAAGCTTAGTTAGTGGAGTGATTCCAATAGTTTTTTGGGTGAGAGACCCTAGGGGAGAGATTCCCCACCCATTACCCTCTTAATCTCTCTATTTCACCCCTCTTTCTCTCTCCTCCAACCCCAATTTCGAATTTGCTTCTCTCTCCTCCCTTCCCCAACCACCTCCACTAGCTACCCACCTCATTTAAGACCCTCCACTTCCCCAAGCCACCATTACTCCACCCCCTAGTCCCAAGGGAGCTTCCACCAATCCTAGCTCCACCTCCCAACCCCCAACTACCCCACCCACTTCCCCAAGCACCCTTCCCACTATCCCAAGCATCCATTCCCTTCCCCAACACAACTCTTCCCATTCCCAAAGCCCCACTAACCACATTAGTCCATTTTCAAATTCTCTCCTTCTCTCTTCCCCACCCATCCCAAATTCGTATCTCCCCTCTCACCCACTGCAAACACCACCTTCTAGACCCCATTCTCCCCCATCCACACCTTGGAACATCCCCTCCAAGACCCCCTTACAACCTAAGGTCACCCCTACACCTCCCCTCCACCAAGAAACCCCCTCTTTCCCCCCTCACTTCTTGAAGCAGATTGAAGCTGTGCAGACCTGCACTTTGGCCCCTGTTGCAGCATCGCTCACGGCTGCCTCCTGGTGAATCTGGGGACGTGGCCTACATCTCTGGAAAGATCTCCCAGTCTACTTCGCAGGCGAGGTGGAATCAACCCATTCCGAGGTCGGGGTCAACCGTAGGAGCCATTCTCCCACAACTGCGCATTGGAGTCTGCATCCGGGACCAGAACCTGAAGTATCGTTCTGCCACGACCAACCTCCAAGGATTCAGGCTGAAGTCCCTTCACAAGATTTCTTCCTCTGCCAGTCCTCTTTCAAGAACACGAAGCGGAACTTCGTTCGGCTGCCGGAGGAAATAGTTACGATTTTCTCCCTCGTGCTCACCGATCCTGCCTCCTGCTGTCTACACCGACCAGCACCTGCTCTTCAGTGTACACCGATCGCCACCGACCTCTGAAAGCATCGCCGTCACTTTCTGTTGAAAGCTACTTCGACTACGAAGACGATGCCGCTGGTCTCGTGCTGATCAGAGCTCGGGAAGGCGTACAGCGACCTCTGCAACTTGCTGCTTCCATCCAGACAGAGCCTGCGGCCAGACCGAGGAGACCCCTTCCTGCTGCTGGTGCGACCACCGCCGTCCTCCTGAGCGGCCCCAAAAATTCTGGTATCCTCCCTCCCAAGTCAGGAAACCACAGAAGGTGATTGCAATCAATTTGAAGCTCGTACGGGTCCGAAGCAGCTAGTACGGCGACCTCCTGTCCAGAACTCAGATCACAGCTGCAAGCTTTATAGTTATCACTTCTCTTCATTTCGGTCCATCCTCCCCTCCCCGCTTGGCCGGCTGAAGGCTCCACCCTGCGTGGTGGTAGTGTTTGAGTGTATTATCTTAACCCCTACCCCAAGAACCCCCTCCTGCGTGAGGAGTAGTTTTGTAAGTGGTTCGGGCCGTTCAAGCGACACCGCCGCGGCGTGTGGGGAACCACCGCCTCCCCGCTCGCCCTCGTCTCCGACCGGGACCGGTTTCTTCAAACCGGTCGAGTAAGTGTCTCTTCCTTGCTCACTTAGTGTAGCTCTACCAATATTTGAATCATGCATCGCTGAATTCGTGAGGAGCGCCCGATCCTCAAGTCCATGACTTAGAGTGATCGCCGTGGGTTATTGTGAACCGGTGCCCGCGTGCACTTTGTCGGCCCCAATTGAATTGGGCAATCTACCTTGGGGAGTCAATTCTTGGCCTTGCTGGCCCTCTACCAGCAAGGGCCCATTCCCATAAGTCACTCTTGGTATCACATAGTCACTTCGGGAACCGAGTGCAACGAGAGAGCGGCGGCCCGTTAAGGCCCATTTGGATGCTTAAAGTGCTTGTTTGACTAAGTCCGAGGTTGTGTCACATCAAGTGGTATCAGAGCAAGTCCTTGACTTGTCTCTATCAAGTCTAAGTCCTAGGACCTTTGCATTGTGTGTCCACCACTTTGGCCCTTTGTCTTGCATGTCCACCCGTAGTGGTGCTAGCTATCAACCCGGTTCATCGTCATCGGTTCCACCAATGGATCCCAATCCTCACCAACTCAACCAAGATGCTCCTAGGGAGGAACCTCAAGATAGGGTAGAGACTGCCCTCACCACCATCCTTGCTCAACTAGAGTCCCTTACCAATCGAATTGCGAGGTTAGAAGATCAAGGGTTCCACCCAAGGAACAATGAACCTAGAATTCCCCCTCCCCATGATGAGCTTCATAGGGAAGATCCTCACCCAAGAATCAATGAACCAAGAGTCCCTCCACCACATGGTGAGTTTCATAGGAATGGTTTTCCCCAAAGGAACCAAGGTCCAAGAGCCCGCCCTCCACATGTAGAGCCACATAGAGATGAGTTCCACCCAAGGAACAACGGCCCAAGAGCCCATTACCCACATGCTGAATTTTATAGGGAAGAAATGGACTATGACCCTTACTATGATTATGAGAGGCCTCGTCTCCATCAAAATAATGACCGGCGTCCACGGGATGATCCGGATGACCCCCTTTTAAGGATGATCAAGGTAGAGGCCCCAAACTTTGACGGTTCACATGAACCTAGTGTTTACCTAGAATGGGAGACCGCCATGGACCAATACTTTGAATGGTACCCCATGTCCGACCAAAGGAGAGTAAGATTGGCTAAGATGCATCTCACTAAGTTGGCCAAAACTTATTGGCTAAATCAAGAAGGTCTAAGACGAATTAGGAGGGATGAGCCTATTGACACTTGGGCGGATATGAAGAACCAACTTAGGAACAAATACCTCCCCCGAACCTACCACCAAATGCTCCTAGATGAATGGCAAAGCCTCACCCAAGAAGGAAAGACCGTGGTAGAGTACATTGAAAAATTCGACTCCTATCTTCTAAAGTGTGGAGTCCATGAGGATCCGGATGTCACCTTGTCCCGTTTTAGGAATGGGCTTCAAAGCCACATCAAGAGGGAATTATTCATGAGGGATGTTGATAACCTTGAGCTAGCTTACCAAATAGCTAGAGATGTGGAAAGATTTTCTAGGAGTTCCCGGTTTATCCCTCCCCGACCCACCGACCCCAAAGGCTTGGGACCACGTCCCATTCCACCCACCCCCATGAGAGCTCCTAACCCAAGTGGGAATCCCCCTTTAAGGTCCTACAACCCTCCCCCACCCATCACTCCAAACAAACCCGCTCCTAGTCACCCTCTCCCACGGAAGGATGACAACCCCAAAGGACCAAGTGTAGGAGCCACCCCGGGAAGTGGGCGCCAACAATGCTATAAGTGTCATGGGTATGGTCATTTTGCGGGGCAATGTCCATCTAAGGGGTTATCTAGCTTGCTTATTGAGGAAGAAGTCCAACCCCAAAAGGAACAAGAAAGTGTCATTGAGGAACATGAAGCCTTAATAGATTGGGAAGAGGAGTATGAAGCCCAATGTCTAGAGTCGGGTCTAGATCATTCCACTCCTTCAAACAACTCCCATCTAGGAGTCATTAGGTGCACCCTCACCCAACCTCAAGAAGAGGATTGGCGACGGACTTCAATTTTCCACACCTTTATCAAAATAGAAAACCATGTGAGAAAAGTGATCTTGGATAGTGGTAGTTGTGTTAATGCCGTGTCACCCGACACCGTCAAGCTCCTTGGGCTTACTCCCACCCCCCACCCAAGTCCATACCGGGTCTCATGGATCAACAACAACTCCATCCCGGTCAACACCCAATGCCTAGTGCCTCTCACTTTCTCTTCCTACCATGGCCAAATATGGTGTGACATCATACCTATGGAAGTGGGTAGCATCCTTTTAGGAAGACCTTGGCTCTATGATGTGGATGCCACCATTCTAGGAAGAAGCAACATATGCACCTTTGAGCATGAGGGTAAGACTATCCGTCTTAACCCTTCCCCACCTCGTCCAATACCCAAGAGGGACACTCTCCCTCAAGGATCACACCCCACCACTCAACAAATCTCGGGGAACTCCACCCCTCCAACCCAAGCCCTTATCCAAACCCCAAAACAAAGTAGGACCACGGGGATGACCAAGGGTATTCATCTCATCACTAGGAAAGAGCTTGAAGAGGAAATTGCTCAAGGGGTGCCTTTGTGTGCGGTTGTCATATGCTTAGGAGAACCTACTCCTTCTAATCCCCATCCCATAGAGATCCAACAACTATTGGAAGAATTTCATGATGTGTTCCCGGAAGAGCTCCCGGATCAACTCCCTCCCATGCGTGATGTGCAACACGCAATCGATCTAGTGCCGGGAGCCACCCTTCCAAACCTTCCTCATTATCGCCTCAATCCTACGGAACATGCCGAACTTAGGAGGCAAATAGAGGAACTCATTAGGAAGGGCTTCATCCGCATTAGTAAGAGTCCATGTGCCGTCCCGGCCCTCCTTACCCCCAAGAAAGATGGATCATGGCGGATGTGTGTGGATAGCCGGGCCATTAACAAAATTACCGTCAAGTATAGGTTCCCCATCCCTAGGCTTGATGACATGTTGGACATGCTAGCCGGAGCCACCATCTTCTCTAAGATAGATCTCAAGAGTGGTTACCATCAAGTTAGGATAAGGCCCGGGGATGAGTGGAAAACGGCCTTCAAGACCAAGGATGGTCTCTTTGAGTGGTTAGTCATGCCATTTGGGCTTTCTAATGCCCCAAGTACTTTCATGCGTCTTATGACGGAAGCACTTAGGCCTTTCATTGGGAACTTTCTAGTGGTATACTTTGATGATATTCTCATCTATAGTAACACCCATGAATCCCACCTCGAACACCTTAGGAAAGTTTGCACCGTCCTCCGGCAAGAGAGTTTATTTGCCAACCTAAGGAAGTGTCATTTCATGACCACTACCATCACCTTCCTAGGATATGTGGTGTCAACCAAAGGAGTCTCCATGGACCCCGACAAGGTCCAAGCTATCATTGATTGGCCGGAACCTCACACCCTTCATGAGGTTAGAAGTTTCCATGGGTTGGCCACATTCTATAGGAGATTCATTCGGGGGTTTAGCACTATCACCGGCCCAATAACTGATTGTCTCAAAAAGGGAACCTTTGTTTGGACCAAAGCCGCCTCTAAAGCCTTCCTTGAGCTTAAGGAAAAGTTGACCCAAGCCCCGGTCCTATGTCTTCCCGATTTCTCTAAAGTTTTTGAGGTCACTTGTGATGCATCCGGGATTGGGATAGGAGGGATTCTTAGTCAAGAGGGACACCCGGTCGCCTACTTTAGTGAGAAGCTATGTGATGCTAGGACTAGATACTCCACCTATGACAAGGAGTTCTATGCCGTGGTCCAATCCCTCCGACATTGGAGACATTATTTGCTTCCCAAAGAGTTTGTCATCTTTTCGGACCATGAGGCACTCAAATACCTCAATTCCCAACAAAAGTTGAATGCCCGACATGCCCGATGGGTTGAGTTCATACAATCCTACACCTTTGTCATCAAACACAAGGCCGGGAGTGAGAATAAGGCCGCGGATGCCCTTAGTAGGAAGATGTCCTTGTTATCCACTATCCAAGTGGAAGTGATTGGCTTTGACAAGGTCAAGGATGATTATCCTAGTTGTCCCGACTTTGGGCAAATCTATGCCAACTTGACCACTCATTCTAGCAAGGAGCATGAAGGATTCATTTTAGAGGATGGGTTCCTCTTCAAGGGACCAAGGCTTTGCATTCCTCGGACATCTCTTCGAGACTTCTTGGTTTGGGAATTACATGCCGGTGGGTTAGCCGGTCATTTTGGGGTCCACAAGACTATTGCCTTAGTTGAGGAACAATTTTATTGGCCAAGCCTCAAAAGAGATGTAGGCAAAATAGTTGGACAATGTCGCACATGTGCTTCGGCCAAACAGGTGAAACAAAACACCGGCCTATACACCCCACTCCCCATTCCCGACCGACCATGGCAAGATTTGAGTATGGACTTTGTGCTAGGCTTACCCAAGACATCTAGGAAGCATGACTCCATCTATGTGGTGGTTGATAGATTTTCCAAAATGGCCCACTTCATCCCATGCTACAAAACTTCTGATGCATCCCATATAGCCCGGTTATTCTTTGATGAAGTAGTCCGCCTCCATGGGCTACCCAAGACCATAGTTTCCGATAGGGATGTCAAATTCACTAGCTATTTTTGGAAAACTCTTTGGCACATGATGGGTACCCTCCTCAAATTCTCCACTGCCTACCACCCCCAAACAGATGGCCAAACTGAAGTGGTCAACCGGAGTCTAGGGAACCTCCTTAGGTGTCTTGTTGAGGATCGGCCAGGAAATTGGGATCTCATCTTACCACAAGCTGAGTTTGCATACAACAATTCCACCAATAAGTCAATAGGGATGAGTCCATTTGAAGCCGTGCATGGGTACAAACCAAGAAAGCCTTCCGACCTCATTCCCCTTCCCCATCATGCTAGAGTGTCCATTTCTGCTGAGTCTTTTGCCCAACATATTAGGGAATTGCATGAAGAAATTCGCAAGCACATTGGCATGAAAAATGAGGCGTATAAAAGGTTGGCCGACTCTCATCGGCGTCATTTAGAGTTCCAAGTGGGTGACTATGTGATGGTAAGGACTGAGAGGCTCTCCCCAGGAGCCAACTCCAAATTGAGGCCACGTGGGACTGGGCCCTTCCAGGTCTTGAGGCGCATCGGTGCAAATGCTTATGAGTTAGATCTCCCCGAGGATTATGGAGTAAGTCCTACATTCAATGTTGCCGACTTAGTGTCTTACAAGGGTCCCACGGTGAGACCCAGTGAGGAGATTGAGCCTACTCCCTCCTTTGAGAGAGCGCCCACCCGTGAGGAGAGTCCACTAGCCAAAAGAGCTCAGCGCGATCGCATTGAACAAATATTGGATGAGCAGGTCACTACCACCCGGAGCAAGGTCTATGAGCGCTATCTCGTCAGGTGGAAGGATCGGCCTCCGTCGGAAGACTCATGGGTGAGTCGGGAGGACCTACAGCGATTGGACCCAGATCTCCTCGAGCGATACCTTAGCAGGATGGACCCTTACTCGACGGAGTCGAGCTCTTCGCGGCCCAGGGGATTTGATGGTGGCATCACCCACGACTCCCTTTGGCTCGGGTCCACTTCTTCACATTCGGGAGCTGGTTGAGTTGGGCCTCACGCTATTAAGGCCCCTTATCTAGTTTATAGCTTTCCTTTGAGTCATTTTGATGTATTTCCATTTTATTTGAGTCATTTCCCTAGGTCTAGCACTTATTTTCCTATGTTTTGGTATCATCATGATGTCTAATGTAGCTATTGGGCCCCATTTGTTGGACTAGGCCCATTAGCACCCCCACCCCCCTTGGTTATTTGTAGTTGTTTATTTTGTCAGGGACTTAATGTAAAGAGTGGGTTGCCTATATATAGGACCCCCACTCCTCTCATTTGGAGTTAATGAATCAATCAATGAAAAATGCTATTTGAGAGTCCAAAGCTTAGTTAGTGGAGTGATTCCAATAGTTTTTTGGGTGAGAGACCCTAGGGGAGAGATTCCCCACCCATTACCCTCTTAATCTCTCTATTTCACCCCTCTTTCTCTCTCCTCCAACCCCAATTTCGAATTTGCTTCTCTCTCCTCCCTTCCCCAACCACCTCCACTAGCTACCCACCTCATTTAAGACCCTCCACTTCCCCAAGCCACCATTACTCCACCCCCTAGTCCCAAGGGAGCTTCCACCAATCCTAGCTCCACCTCCCAACCCCCAACTACCCCACCCACTTCCCCATGCACCCTTCCCACTATCCCAAGCATCCATTCCCTTCCCCAACACAACTCTTCCCATTCCCAAAGCCCCACTAACCACATTAGTCCATTTTCAAATTCTCTCCTTCTCTCTTCCCCACCCATCCCAAATTCGTATCTCCCCTCTCACCCACTGCAAACACCACCTTCTAGACCCCATTCTCCCCCATCCACACCTTGGAACATCCCCTCCAAGACCCCCTTACAACCTAAGGTCACCCCTACACCTCCCCTCCACCAAGAAACCCCCTCTTTCCCCCCTCACTTCTTGAAGCAGATTGAAGCTGTGCAGACCTGCACTTTGGCCCCTGTTGCAGCATCGCTCACGGCTGCCTCCTGGTGAATCTGGGGACGTGGCCTACATCTCTGGAAAGATCTCCCAGTCTACTTCGCAGGCGAGGTGGAATCAACCCATTCCGAGGTCGGGGTCAACCGTAGGAGCCATTCTCCCACAACTGCGCATTGGAGTCTGCATCCGGGACCAGAACCTGAAGTATCGTTCTGCCACGACCAACCTCCAAGGATTCAGGCTGAAGTCCCTTCACAAGATTTCTTCCTCTGCCAGTCCTCTTTCAAGAACACGAAGCGGAACTTCGTTCGGCTGCCGGAGGAAATAGTTACGATTTTCTCCCTCGTGCTCACCGATCCTGCCTCCTGCTGTCTACACCGACCAGCACCTGCTCTTCAGTGTACACCGATCGCCACCGACCTCTGAAAGCATCGCCGTCACTTTCTGTTGAAAGCTACTTCGACTACGAAGACGATGCCGCTGGTCTCGTGCTGATCAGAGCTCGGGAAGGCGTACAGCGACCTCTGCAACTTGCTGCTTCCATCCAGACAGAGCCTGCGGCCAGACCGAGGAGACCCCTTCCTGCTGCTGGTGCGACCACCGCCGTCCTCCTGAGCGGCCCCAAAAATTCTGGTATCCTCCCTCCCAAGTCAGGAAACCACAGAAGGTGATCGCAATCAATTTGAAGCTCGTACGGGTCCGAAGCAGCTAGTACGGCGACCTCCTGTCCAGAACTCAGATCACAGCTGCAAGCTTTATAGTTATCACTTCTCTTCATTTCGGTCCATCCTCCCCTCCCCGCTTGGCCGGCTGAAGGCTCCACCCTGCGTGGTGGTAGTGTTTGAGTGTATTATCTTAACCCCTACCCCAAGAACCCCCTCCTGCGTGAGGAGTAGTTTTGTAAGTGGTTCGGGCCGTTCAAGCGACACCGCCGCGGCGTGTGGGGAACCACCGCCTCCCCGCTCGCCCTCGTCTCCGACCGGGACCGGTTTCTTCAAACCGGTCGAGTAAGTGTCTCTTCCTTGCTCACTTAGTGTAGCTCTACCAATATTTGAATCATGCATCGCTGAATTCGTGAGGAGCGCCCGATCCTCAAGTCCATGACTTAGAGTGATCGCCGTGGGTTATTGTGAACCGGTGCCCGCGTGCACTTTGTCGGCCCCAATTGAATTGGGCAATCTACCTTGGGGAGTCAAGTCTTGGCCTTGCTGGCCCTCTACCAGCAAGGGCCCATTCCCATAAGTCACTCTTGGTATCACATAGTCACTTCGGGAACCGAGTGCAACGAGAGAGCGGCGGCCCGTTAAGGCCCATTTGGATGCTTAAAGTGCTTGTTTGACTAAGTCCGAGGTTGTGTCACATCAGACAGTCTGCCCCCAGCACTCTCAGAGACGGCCGACCCTGGCACTGACCCCACCGGCGTGGGAACTACCTCGGTTGCGCGCCCTCCCGAGGCATCCGGAGTTGGCAACCCCTCGGACGAAGAGTCCCCCTGGTCTCCTTCCTCCGACGCCGAACCAGAGGAACTGGAGGATGACAAATCCGAGTCATAGCATTGCCCGAATAGAAAATTGATTGTCTCGGACACCTGCTCCTCCGCCTAAGAGATGGCCCGGTCATAGCCTTGCTTGAATCCCTTACAGATGCCCCGGCGAAGAGCTGACTCATAGTAGGGTAGGGCAGCCTCTTTAAGGTCGACCCGACAGGCCTCCGAGCGTTTGTATTGCTCGAGTGCCTCCACCCCGGCCTATTCCACCCTACCAACGAGCTCGGCCTTCTCTCGCTCCGCCTCGGCTAACCTCCGCTCGGCCTCAGTCGTCCGCCTCTCCGCCTCGGCCCGATCAGCCTCGGCCTCCAGTCGAAGGCGCGTGACTTCCTCCGCTCGGTCCACCAGCTCGGCGTGCTCAGCCTCCCACCGATCATCTGGCTCGACGCGGGCCGCACGCTCCTCCTCCAGAAGCCTGTTCTTCCTCTCGAGCGACTCGCGGGCCCGAGCCAGTTGCTCCGTCAGTGTCCAGGCCTCCGCCTGACTCACCCGCGCCAGCTCTCTGACCGAGGAGAGCTCCCGCCGAAGCCCATTACATTCCTCGGAGAGACGAGCCATCTTCCTGTCAGACCCACCAAGGGTCCAGGCGAGGTTCGCCCGCTCTTACTCCGACCAGGCGTAAGCTTTAGCCAGGGTTGCCCCCATCTGGGCCAGGACCAAGCCGCCCTCCATAACCATCTCGAGAGCCGCGGGCGGGGAGCATTACCTGTCTCCTCCCTTCACCTTCGTAGCTATGCCATGGCATACCTGATATAGAGGACCCTGGATGCCCAGCCTCTCCAGGGCCGCCGAGATAGGGGTCCCCCCTCCGAGCGGCATCCCTCGGAAGCCCTGCCAGTCGACCCGGATTAAGCCGCTGCTTCATCTGCCCCTCTCACCTCGGTCGGTTGGGGCTGCGTCGCACCTCCTCGAGACCCCCCGACTTCGATCGACTCGGCCTCTGCGCCACCCGCCTCGATCGGTGCACCACCTCGACCACAGTACTGGAGTCGCCTGCTTCATCCTCGGCCCCCTCGGCTCCTGCTGAGGGGAGAGCCGAGCCAGCACCGTCACCAAACACAGAAGCGGCCTAGGCCGCCTCAGCTCTTGCTGAGGGGAGAGTCGATCCAGCACCACCGCCGACCGTAGAAGCAGCCCTGACCTCCTCGGCCCCCTCCTGCTCGATGGGTGGGAGAGCTAGCCCAATAGGGTCGGCCCCACCGAGATCGGTAGAGGGGAGAGCCGAGCCAGAGTCACGTTTGACTACGGGGACGGCCCCGGCGTTCTTAGCCCGCTTCCTGGCCTTCACGGCATCCTGGATCATACCCTCCACGGGGTCCTTGCGCTTGGACCCCCGTGGCCTGGAAGACCCTTCTCGGCCCACCCCCTTGCCCTTACCTCGGGCTTGGGAGCGACCCTCGGGAGCAACCGACTCATCGACAGCCGAGTCATCGCCAAGATCGATAACCTCCGCGGCCACCTCCAAAGTGGGCCGCCTAGCTTCTGCACAAAGGGAGACATGGTCAGAAGAAGAAGAGATGGCTTCATCATCCGATAAGAAAGCTAGCTCATGGTGCCCGCACCTGTCGGCCATAGCCGATGGAGAAGGCACCACTCGATCTTCTCTGTAGTCACCATCTCCTTCATGGACTGGCGATGCTTCAACAAGATGGCCGCATACTTCTCCACATCCGGGGAGAACTCGTCCTACCTCGGAGGAATGTTCGGGTGAAAGTTGGGGATTACGGGACACCTCCAAGTCTCCTCCACCGAGAAGACCCTCACCCAGAAGAACTGAGTCTTCCACCCCTTATGGGAAGAGTCCTTCACAGCCAAGGAGACACAGCTCCTATTCCGCCTCGCCTGGATGAAATAGAAGCCCTTCCCGGACAAGGAATGCGCCTTCAACTCGAAAAAATAATAAAAGAGGTCCAAGGAATGAGGAACCCCGCACTGACGGCAGAGGATGCGAAAAGTAGAAAGAAGAAGATAAGAATTGGCTACCAACTGTATGGGAGCCAATTGAAAGAAATCAAGAAGCTTGAGGATGAAAGGCTCGAAGGGAAGATGGAACCCTCCCTTCCATGATAGAAGGAAGGAGAAAAAATAGCCCGTTCGAGAGTCTAAGCTCATATCGTTCGGTGCGGCCGCAATGAAGTGATACTGATAGGGCAGGTGAAACTGGTGCTCCAGCCGCTTCACATCCGCCTCCCCCAGTTCGCTGCAGTTCGGAGCCGACGGTATCACCATCGCCCTCGTCTCAGGCCTGCCCTCAAACTCTTCGATCTCCGAATGGTGATCCGCCATGGAATCTGAAGAGAAACTTGCACAAGAAGGCGCCCGACACTCCGAAGACTTTGGAGGAAGGAGAAGCTACCAGACCGCCTCCGTAGTTATCTCCGCCAACTCTGCGAACGCCGCTGCATGTGTCACGCCCCGAATCGATAGCAGCGGGAAGTGATGCTCGGAACGTGGCAGTTAATAGTCATGATAACAAGAGCGGAAGATAAATAACCACAATTAAACACGAGGAGGCCATACACACATATTGAAAAAATACGAGCTCTTATTAATATTAAAAAGGTCACTTAACAATATTAGATTCAATTTAAGGGAAGAAAGAACAAAAAGAAATAACCAGACTCACAACACTAGCTAGACTCAAGAAGATAAAAAGGACAGACTCCAATCTCTAGGTTCCAGGTTCACTCGATCACACTGATCCGATTCCCATTTGCAACGTACCGTTAACCGCGTTACCTGAAAAGGATTGGAAGTAGGGGTGAGCAAGAAGCTCAGTAGGAATTATACTCTATTATCAGACATAGTTTAGGTGATTAACCAATTAATGAATATGCATGATTAACGTGATAAAATAAGCAGAACTAAATAATCACTAAGATAGAAAGAGTAATGATAATTGAATGGAAGAAATAATTGCATGCCGAGATATCAAGCAAGATTAACAAGATTTTCTAGTGAATGACCATTTGCAGTCAATTTCAAGTCATGTCAAGTAAGCAAGCAAGCAAGTACTTCATACTTTAAGCATGAATAATAATAAGTTTCACGAGAATGTGGAATATCGTAGACCCAACACGCTAGCTAGTATCGGTGCCAAATGCCACACCTAATCATTCACCTCCCCGGGGATCAAGTACTTTTCGGGTGCTCCTCCCAGGACCAGACTGGGCCCTTCATTTGTTTGCCTTGGCATTGATTTCTTTTTTTGGATCGTAGATCCCACGAGACTAGATATCCACAATATTTAATGGCCAAGGGTTCCAAGGTCAAGTTCATGTAGTCAAGGTAAAGAACACAAGGATAATGATTCTTTAAGAGTCCAAACAATAAGCTCCATAACCGAGAGGAATAATTGTCCCAAAGGACTATAATTAATGATCAATAGATCTAACAATAGGTAAATTCACAAAATACCATAGCCTACATTGGCTTGGCTAGCTCACACGATTCGAAATTCATGAAATAACCACTTTTCAGAAAACTGTCATATAAACGGTCAGACAAGGGCCGCTCAAGGGTATATACGGTTAATATTGAGCCGCGCATGTCTGGAAGACATTAAGACCCATGAACAAGATATACGGTCCATACAGGGCCATATTACGGATATGCGGTCGCTATTGGGTCGCCTATGAGGATATACGGTCCACTACGGGCCGCACATACCTCTCTTAGCCCAATTTGATCCAAGACTTAAACCAGCGATTCGGTCACGTAAATTGATGTTCTAGTGGTTCATTAGGTTCATAACAAGGGTATAAAGAAATCTCGAGATGATGGTAAGTTCGCCGGATGGAGTTTCCGGTGATAAGTTCAAAGTTAACGCAACTTAAAGGGGCTAATGACTTACTAGAAGTCTGAAATTTGGTCAACGTTCTACTGGAATATAATTTTTATCCAGCAACTAAAAGTTCATGATAAACCTAATTTCCATGTTAAATCATCAAGGATTAAGTTTTACATTTAATGTATTTGCCAAAAAGATGAATCAAGATGATAAGATAATGAACAAGATCGTGTAGGAATGAACAACATGCAATTAATAGAAATTTAGTTACATAATTAACCACTAATCATGTGGGTTTCTAATTAACCATTGAGTGCGTTGAAGTAGAAATAGTAATCGGAATGGTTTATACACTTGGACCATCTCTTCAACTTTGGATTGCGGAACACCGGGCTAAATTTGAGATCATAGGGTTGCATGCATGGGTCATTGGTTCCTCAAAATATAGTTTTCAATTGGACTAGGTTGAATGGGTTGATCCCCTCACGGTCCGTATCGATCCTCGGGTCGAAAACACGTAAACCGGGTCTGCGAGCATATGGGTCGACCCAATGGGTTGACCCTTAGGGTCTGTCAGTGTGTGGGTCGACCCCTAGGGTCGACCCCTGCACAAACAGACTTCGACCCCATGGGTCGACCCCCACACATTGCTGTATGGGTCGACCCCATGGGTCGACCCTCGGGTAGACAAGTTCTGCTTGAGGATGGGTCGACCCCATGGGTCGACCCCTGCGTTCACAGAACCGAACGTGACTTTCGTAAACCAACTAATCTCACCCAATTGGGGTCTAATTGGGCTGAGATCTTAACCCCATGCTCCTGGGTTCTTGATGGACATATTAGGGTCATAATATAAGAGTTTGGAACACGAAATTCATCGAAAATTAATCGAAATCACAATCTACCTAGGAAGAACACTTGAAAACCTAGTTTTAGCATGCTTCTAATCAAACACGAAATTCTCTAAGCATGGTCTATGAAAATTGGGGCTTTATATATCAAAAGAAAGAGGACTGGATGCTGAACATTTTGATATATTACTTGCGGTTTGAGCCCGAGAGAACCTACCTCAATCAGAGAAGAAAGGAAGAAGAAAGGAGGAAGAACGGACGCCGACACGTCACCACTAAACTCCTGAGATCTCCCTAGATCGATCTCCACTGCAACCGCCGCTGCTACCAAAGGATTCTAGGGTTGCATAGCTTCATTTTTATAGCTCATACACCTTCTGGAGCCTTCGGTGCTGGGAGAATTCGTCGAAACAAGTTGATTGTTTGAAAACGGCGCCGAAATGTTTGACCTAGCCAAAGCTCGGCCGACACCACGTTTTAGGGCTGGGTTTCGATCAATTAACAGAGGGGAAATGATCCTTAGATCGTGGCCTTCCATTTGCCTCCGATTTGGGTTCATTTGGTTGAGTATTAAGCTCTAATTTCATGTTTTAAGTTAAGGTTAGGTAAGAGTTAGGTAAGTGTGCATTTTTGGGCTTAATCCACTAATTAGACCTAGTTACAAATTTTTGTTGGGTCGACCACAGAAGATAAAGTTGTTAAATAAATGGTCCTTAACCCAATTACCATTTTTCTAGATTTTTATAAGGTAGTCAAAATTTCACTAGTTCTATTTACTAAGGAATTAAATATTAAATTCTGAAATTCATTTATTTCAATTAAATTTCAGATATTTAAAACCGGGGTATTACACCCTCCCCCACTTTAAGGAATTTGGTCCCCAAATTCATCGGGTATTACCAATTATGTGAATGTTTGAACTAAGATGATCTTATTTATCAAAATAACATGTTAATTATACCATTAATGCCGAAAGAAATTAGCTATAGCTAAGGATAAAAGAGAATGATACCATATATAATTCTTCATTCGATAGGAGTTGGTTCCGATTCTTCTTGTAGTTTTGCTTGTGGAAGTAACTTAGGATAGTTAGCCATTGTATGATCCTGATTTCCGCAACGCAGACACGCTCCGCTCCTTCGCCAGCACTCCTTTACGAGATGACCAAATTTGTGACAGTATAAACATTTCTTTTGCGTAATACTACTCTTCTTCTTCTTATTACATCGAGTTTCCTTACGACGGACTCGTCAGCCTCTAGCGGAACCGAATCTTAGCTTACCCATGGAACCACTCGGTTTCATTTTAATAATGGCTTAGAGACCTGAAAGATAGTTATATGATTAACTTTTTCATTACCCTTACGAGTAACACAACGCAATCTTGCATATATTTTATTACTTAACCCAAGATATTACCCAATCTCACCAGGTGACAAGGGATGACACAGGTCTTAAGACTTAGGGAAACCTATACTCTTGGACAAAATCCAAGGACTCAGGCAAGGAGGCTCTGATACCACCTCTGTCACGCCCCGAACCGATAGCAGCGGGAAGCGATGCTCGGAACGTGGCAGTTAACAGTCATGATAACAAGAGCGGAAGATAAATAACCACAATTAAACACGAGGAGGCCATACACACATATTGAAAAAATACAAGCTCTTATTAATATTAAAAAGGTCACTTAACAATATTAGATTCAAATTAAGGGAAGAAAGAACAAAAAGAAATAACCAGACTCACAACACTAGCTAGACTCAAGAAGATAAAAAGGACAGACTCCAATCTCTAGGTTCCAGGTTCACTCGATCACACTGATCCGATTCCCATTTGCAACGTACCGTTAACTGCGTTACCTGAAAGGGATTGGAAGTAGGGGTGAGCAAGAAGCTCAGTAGGAATTATACTCTATCATCAGGCATAGTTTAGGTGATTAACCAATTAATGAATATGCATGATTAACGCGATAAAATAAGCAGAACTAAATAATCACTAAGCTAGAAAGAGTAATGATAATTGAATGGAAGAAATAATTGCATGCCGAGATATCAAGCAAGATTAACAAGATTTTCTAGTGAATGGCCATTTGCAGTCAATTTCAAGTCATGTCAAGTAAGCAAGCAAGCAAGTACTTCATACTTTAAGCATGAATAATAATAAGTTTCACGAGAATGTGGAATATCGTAGACCTAACACGCTAGCTAGTATCGGTGCCAAATGCCACACCTAATCATTCACCTCCCCGGAGATCAAGTACTTTTCGGGTGCTCCTCCCAGGACCAGACTAGGCCTTCATTTGTTTGCCTTGGCATTGATTTCTTTTTGGATCGTAGATCCCACGAGACTAGACATCCACAATATTTAATGGCCAAGGGTTCCAAGGTCAAGTTCATGTAGTCAAGGTAAAGAACACAAGGATAATGATTCTTTAAGAGTCCAAACAATAAGCTCCATAACCGAGAGGAATAATTGTCCCAAAGGACTATAATTAATGATCAATATATCTAACAATAGGTAAATTTAAAAAATACCATAGCCTACATTGGCTTGGCTAGCTCACACGATTCGAAATTCATGAAATAACCACTTTTCAGAAAACTATCATATAAACGGTCAGACAAGGGCCGCTCAAGGGTATATACGGTTAATATTGAGCCGCGCATGTCTGGAAGACATTAAGACCCATGAACAAGATATACGGTCCATACAGGGCCATATTACGGATATGCGGTCGCTATTGGGCCGCCTATGAGGATCTACGGTCCACTACGGGCCGCGCATACCTCTCTTAGCCCAATTTGATCCAAGACTTAAACCAGCGATTCAATCACGTAAATCGATGTTCTGGTGGTTCATTAGGTTCATAACAAGGGTATAAAGAAATCTCGAGATGATGGTAAGTTCACCGGATGGAGTTTCCGGTGATAAGTTCAAAGTTAACGCAACTTAAAGGGGCTAATGACTTACTAGAAGTCTGAAATTTGGTCAACGTTCTACTGGAATAGAATCGTTATCCAGCAACTTAAAGTTCACGATAAACCTAATTTCCATGTTAAATCATCAAGGATTAAGTTTTACATTTAATGTATTTGCCAAAAAGATGAATCAAGATGATAATATAATGAACAAGATCGTGTAGGAATGAACAACATGCAATTAACAGAAATTTAGTTACATAATTAACCACTAATCACGTGGGTTTCTAATTAACCATTGAGTGCGTTGAAGTGGAAATAGTAATCGGAATGGTTTATACACTTGGACCATCTCTTCAACTTTGGATTGCGGAACACCGGGCTAAATTTGAGATCATAGGGTTGCATGCATGGGTCATTGGTTCCTCAAAATATGGTTTTCAATTGGACTAGGTTGAATGGGTTGATCCCCTCACGGTCCGGATCGATCCTCGGGTCAAAAACACGTAAACCGGGTCTGCCAGCATATGGGTCGACCCTTAGGGTCTATCAGTGTGTGGGTCGACCCCTGGGGTCGACCCCTGCACAAACAGACTTTTGTCTGTTGAATGGGTCGACCCCATGGGTCGACCCCCACAAATTCTGCTGTATGGGTCGACCCCATGGGTCGACCCCCACACATTGCTATATGGGTCGACCCCATGGGTCGACCCCCGCACGGTGCAGGATGGGTCGACCCCATGGGTCGACCCTCGGGCAGACAAGTTCTGCTTGAGGATGGGTCGACCCCATGGGTCGACCCCTGCGTTCACAGAACCGAACGTGACTTCCGTAAACCAACTAATCTCACCCAATTGGGGTCTAATTGGGCTGAGATCTTAACCCCATGCTCCTAGGTTCTTGATGGACATATTAGGGTCATAATACAAGAGTTTGGAACACGAAATTCACCGAAAAATTAATCGAAATCACAATCTATCTAGGAAGAACACTTGAAAACCTAGTTTTAGCATGCTTCTAATCAAACACGAAATTCTCTAAGCATGGTCTATGAAAATTGGGGCTTTATATATCAAAAGAAAGAGACTGGATGCTGAACATTTTGATATATTACTTACGGTTTGAGCCCGAGAGAACCTACCTCAATCAGAGAAGAAAGGAAGAAGAAAGGAGGAAGAACGGACGCCGACACGTCACCACTAAACTCCCGAGATCTCCCTAGATCGATCTCCACTGCAACCGCCGCTGCTACCAAAGGATTCTAGGGTTGCATAGCTTCATTTTTATAGCTCATACACCTTCTGGAGCCTTCGGTGCTGGCCGAGAATTCGTCAAAACAAGTTGATTGTTTGAAAACGGCACCGAAATGTTTGACCTAGCCAAAGCTCGACCGACACCACGTTTTAGGGCTGGGTTTCGATCAATTAACAGTGGGGAAATGATCCTTAGATCGTGGCCTTCCATTTGCCACCGATTTGGGCTCATTTGGTTGAGTATTAAGCTCTAATTTCGCATTTTAAGTTAAGGTTAGGTAAGAGTTAGGTAAGTGTGCACTTTTGGGCTTAATCCACTAATTAGACCTAGTTACGAATTTTTGTTGGGTCGACCACAGAAGACAAAGTTGTTAAATAAATGGTCCTTAACCCAATTACCATTTTCTATATTTTTATAAGGTAGTTGAAATTTCACTAGTTCTATTTACTAAGGAATTAAATATTAAATTCTGAAATTCATTTATTTCAATTAAATTTTAGATATTTAAAACCGGGGTATTACATCAAGCCTCAGCTCTTTCGTCGTGCCTCCGCGGTGCATCAGAGAGCCACAAAGCAAAAATGGAGGAAAGCCAAACCCTAAAAATAGAGGGAGTCTGGAACGACAACAAGCGCACAAAGCCTATATTCCCACGCGGAAGGCGGCGCGTCGTTCCGACCTGCGAGAAAAGGGGGCCCCTTCATTTCAAATCCGCCAGGATTATCATTATTATGGGCCCAGGTGACCACGACACGTGGCTTCTTAACACCGCCAGATCTCCACCCATCCGAGCCATTCTGGTCCAAAACCCTAACGGCTACTCCTCCGAGCCTACCAAGGCTCGGGAGTAGGAGGGGGACAAGTGGATAGGGGGATTTCTATAGCCCATCTAGGAGCGGCCGAACCAGGTCCAGCAAAACCAAACGAGGCCCAGCTCATCTAAGTGACAGCCCCGCAGGGCCCACTTAGCATAAAAGCCCAATAAGATCACTCGGGATCAAGCCCTTCCTCGGCGGCCATTAGGCTCGGAAGGCCCGAGCGTCGGTCCGATCGGAGGAAGACCCAAGCCCGACCTATCCCCCTCGCCGAGATAAAGGCTAGTGCCCCGCGCCCACTCCGACCGAGCCTCACCCGAGCTATGCCGATCGCCTGGATAAGGATTGGCACTCTTCATGCTTGGGTCGACCGACGATTGCTTATCCACGCTGCCGTTGAGAGCCCTTTATGAGCAGGAGTTCACAAAGGTAAGGGACCCACGAGTCCTCAAGGTTATAAAGAACCCACGATGAGGACATAAAGATCCCACGTCGAGGACGAAACCCCCGCCTAGAACTCCTCAGCCTACGGGACTCATGAGGCTAGTGCACTATTTAAATCGGGGACTCCCTCCAGCAAACGGTAAGGCCTACACATGCCTAAAACCCCCTGAGCAGGAACCACTTCACCACCTTTGTGGAGAGGGATCTCGTGCATCTCCATCCTCCTCCCGCCATATCTTTCACCCCTGCTCTACTGACTTAGGCATCCGAGGGTTTTCCCCAGGGAACCATCCTTGGGCCTCCTGATCCGTTTCCCTTTCCTTGCAGTTCTCTACTCGGTGATCATCTCCCCCAGCTCAGGACCAGCGCGAGATCGCCCCTCTTCAGTGACTATTCTAACGGCAAACACACCCGCATCCCTGGTTTGCCCGTGTATGCCAACTTACGACGGTGACGAAGTGCACTTCATAATGCCGTGCCGGACCCCGACACAGAATCGCGTGCCTACCGTTCACCCCCCAGCCGGCCGTTGGCCCCTCATATTAACAACTCGAGTCTAGTCAGACCTCCGGCCCGGGAATCATAGTCGCGGGGCCGACCTCGACTCCCCAGCATGATGACACTCGCCGTCCGAGACCCAGACCCGACCGCTCACCTTGAGCCACATCCGACCTCCACCAGGCACTAGTCCATGTCCACTTTAGCCACCAAGGCAGTCGGGCCCAAACCAATCCCTCTGGAAAGAGTTCTTGTAAAACACGGGGATATCCACCTTGTTACGCAATGACCCGGGGACCGACCCACATGTCGGAATTGTCCCGCGGCTTGCGCCAGTTGTACTTTGGCCACTTAGGCCCATTTGTAAAGCCCATGCGGCCCATCATAAAGCCAGTGAAATACAAGCGCCCACATTCGGGCCCCCAGCTCTCTACCTACACCGTTCGACATATGTGCCCAACACCCTAACCCCAGTCAACATCACTCAGTCGAAAGCGCACCCACAGCTGCAGAATGCTACTGGCCCTCTACCCACGTCTTCAAGCATATATACAGACTTTTCTTCAGCTCAGAATGAAGGTGTTTGGATTCAATCCGATGTAAATAAACACCGGTTGCTTGAGGTCGGTGGGGAAAGACGTCCAGTACACGATTCGCACAATCGCCTATGCACTCGCACCCGTGGAACCCCTTTTCTCCACGTGTCGCCCGATCGCCCGAGCCCACGTGCCGCGCCCTGGTGGCGCTTCCCCGGTCAACCCTTGGTTCCATGGGTGATTGTCGAGAAATTGACTGGCACGCCCGCACCATGTCCAGTTAACCAATACTCTTACATTCCAGTGTCATTCGACCCTTTTCAACTTTCCGTAAAAGGAGAGTGCCGGATACCGCTGTGAGAGGCATACAACTGTAAGGAGAACACCAGAGATATATCAAACTCCCATGTTTTCCTTCCCCGCTGTATCCCTTCCTTCACCCCGGTCATTCGGTATAAAAACCCGCCCAACACAGAGGATGGCACACCCGGTGGGATGTCTCCCACCTCCCTTCTTTTTGTTGAAGAAAAGCCTATGCCAGCCCTGGTGCCCTGGAGCCCTTTCCCTGTCCTTGCAGGGGAGGCAGAGGAGGGTTCTCGCACGCGCATTCTCCAGCAGCTTTCGGTCCGTGTTCTGACCGGCGGACCGCACTCGGTGACTGTCAGTAACCGTCACCTTCGCAGCACTCAGCGCTCTAGCAACTATGGCGGCCGTCACCTACGGTCCCAACGTCATCGCCACCCACGCCCGGGTGAGTTTTGGCGACGCCGATCACTTTCGGCAACTTTGCCCCTGTCATCGGATCGCCCTACTTCTTGGGCGTGAGCCCTGTGGCTGCTCCTCAGCCAACCCCAGTTTCTCTATTGGCTCCCGTGGCTGATGTGCCACGCGCACCTCCGGCACCGGTGTTCCGCCTGAGCCCCTGCAGGGTCCCCAGATCAACACTGACCCGGGTAAGCGTTACCTCACGGGGCCAGTCTCGTCTGATCTCTAACACGGGCCCGCGCCCGACTTCGGTCACTATCCCAGTACCTTCCTCGAGTCTCCAACCCTGAGCCGCAGCAAAGCTGGCACCCAACACGGGCTCCCAGCCCCAGGTCCACGGCTTCCCAGTATCCTCCTTGGGTTTCCAACCCCGAGCCGCAGCAAGGCCGACACCCAACACGGGCTTGCAGCCCCGGGTCCATGGCTTCCCAGCATATTTATCTGGCCTCCGACCCCGAGCTCCAGCAAAGCTGACACCCAACACGGGCTTCTAGCCCCAGGTCCGCGGCTCCTCAACGTCTTCCTCGGGTCCGCAAGCCCGAACCCCGGCAAAGTCGACTCTCGATGTGGGCTCCCAGCCCCGAGTTTGTGGCTCTCTGATATCGCACTCGGGACCCCGGTTCCGAGCTCCTGTTGAACTGGCTCTCCCCGCAGCTCTCCTACCCAGTGGGCAAGGTTCATCAGCACCCTCCTCGGGCCTCCCGACCCGAGCTAGGACTACGCCGGCACCTACCGCGGTCCTCGACCCAGGGGCATCGGCACCTCAGCCCTTCTGATGGCGTCACTTCCCAGGTGCCAGAGTGTCATCTCAGGCATCGGCAACACTCTTATCGGTGCGGGCAAAGGCTTATACCCAGGTCGCCCAGTCACCGACTCCCAGCACGGGTCTCATACCCCGGGAGCCGATCCCAGTACCTCTGGCTGACAGCTTCACACTGCCAATCACTCCGGGCCGGGTTTTCTCGGTCTACCATCTCGGGGCGGAGTCTTCCTCAACTCCTTTGAAGAAGCGTCGCCATGGCCGCAGAGGCAGGCGGCTCGCTGCTGCAACCAGCAACTCCGGGAAGACTGTTCTTGTCGGTGACTTGCGGATCCTTCTTGACGGGGGTGAACCAATCATACCCCAGGAATGGACCATTTCCACCATCCCCACCTCCAATCGTTTTGACCTCTTGCGGCAAACACGAGAGGACGGGGCGAAGCTCAAAGGAGCGGGTTCCTCGGCAACGGACCGGGGGCACCCGCCACAGCCCGACACATGGCCTCCCAAGACAACCCGTCGGAAAAATGATGACAAGGGAGACCAATAATCCAACTTGAGGAGAATCTGGGTCACCCCAGAGGAAGCTCAGGCCGTTCGAAGGGCGCGTATCAGAAACCCCCTCCGAGCACTGAGATGCGGCATCAGACAGGATGCGGCAGGTCCCACGGTAGCACCATCTGACGACACCCAGTAGTCTAATGTCCCCTGCACAAGCAAGTGGAGGCAAAGGCGAGCCCGCTCCCGGGCCCCCCAGCAACCTGTCCCGGACTCTCCTCTGACTGATATGGAGAGTGAGCCCCCCTGCAACGCACCTTGGTCTTTGACAGACTAGCGGCCCCTGTCCGCCCCGAGCGGCACCCGCGCAGAAAGTGGACGGCCCGATTCATCAACCACGCGGTTCGAGTGTTCACGTGCTACACAACCGAATACCAGCCGGACACCCAGTCTGATGATTTGAACCAGCCTCTGTCCCATTTCAGGAGGCCGCACCATCATTCTCCACCACCTCCCCTAACAGGTCACATCGGCACTTCTACCAGGCCGCAGGTGTCGGAACCCACGGAAGAAATTCCGGTGGAAGACCGCACCCTCCTCTCAACGCAGAGCCGGTCAACAATGACCCTCCTATGAACAAGGCTCAAGAAGTGACCCTCGACACTCTCGTGAAGAGAATCAACATCTGAAGGCCCTCCTGCAAGATCTCCTCTAGGAACGGGATCTTTATCCTCAACAACTTGCTAGGCCGCAGGTCGAGGCACTGGCGCCACCAGCAGCCCGTGATCCTGCCAACACTTCACCGGCGATTGCCCGAGCCCCGTTGGCAATTGGGCTTGGCACGCCCCCGGTTGAGGCACAGCCACGAGCCTCCAATACGCCAGTGCGTGAAAATCTCCTGGCGCAACGCCAGATGATCGAGCGTATTGTCGAGACAAAGCTCGCCCAGTATGGTGAAGGGGTTGTCACAGTAGATCTCTACCGTGTGCCCTACCCACTTCACCATCAGCTAAAAAAGCTTCCCCCAGAGTACGCCAAGCTCCCGAAGCTGCAAAAGTTCGACGGGTAGGGGTCGCCACACGAACACTTGGCATACTATGTTACTGCCATGGGCGAGTTAGCACTGGACGAATCATATCTTCTCCGATACTTCGCTACTTCGCTCACGGGAATGGCCTTTCAATGGTATTCCCACCTGAAGCCCAACTCAGTGATCGTGATGCGGGACGAGACCATGGACACAACAAGCTCGCGGTTGTCCCTTAACGAGGGAAGCGTTGGACGTGCACGGTTGAGAAACCGGCAATGAGCTAGGGTGATCGGCTCTCTCGTGTGCCCGGATCGGGTCACGGGACGATCTCGCACTCTCTCGCAGCAGCGGTGAATGATAATATAGCGAGCTAATAGACCTAAAGCATGCTCTCTAGCAGCGGCATAAACAAGTATATATGAAAATAAGCAAATGCCGAGTGTAGGGAGCGAGAACGATACCTCCACGTGCTCGGCGTGGGGAAGATGGACCCGGCCGAAAACTCGTACTCCTGGGAAACTTAACACATAATAATTACAGCAATGGGAACATGCCCACTCCACGCAGGGAGGTAAAGGGCTATACAAATGGGCCCGGGAGGGCCGAATTCGGGATGACGGGCAGCTTCGTGTGTTGATTCGGCTACACGCGTGATCACGACCGTGGGGCCCACGTGCTGTCTGGAGGGGTCGTGTGGGACCCGGTGGCGCCGCTGTAGTGTGGACAGTTAGGGAAGTGTTCCCTGGGCTGGTGGCACACCGGAACGTCGCCCGGAGGTCGGGCGGCTCCGATCGGCACCCGTCGGGTTTGCTGTCCACGGACTGGTGGTTGCTGTTTTGCAGCGCGCGTCCGGCGAGAATGGACGCTGCGATCCGCCCCGACGTCGGATCGACACGAGACTGGCGCCGTTGGAGAGCTAGCTTGAAGTTCTTCAACCTAAAGCTAAAGATCTGGCCTGGATCTGCTCAGATATTGACTTATGGAATTTTAAATCTTCTGTTGTACAGTTCCTGAAATCACAGGTCAGCAGAGAACTTCCCTGTGGATTGCCTTTGCCACAAGGGAGACGTTCGAATCAGGGGTTGTGTGCTTCAGTAAAGTTGTTGGAATTTGAGCTGGGAAGACAGAAAAAGTGGTTTGGATCCGTTTAGATGTATCTATGATTTTCTGTGATTTGTTTAGTGGACGAAGGTCAGATCTGGGATCAGGGAGATAGAACTATAGCTAGGACTGAGAATGATTTTTAGAAAATATTAAATGGATGAACCAAAAATTGAGAAAAATTTTGGATGAAGGGGTGGATGGGTGTAACCTCCAGTAAAATTGGGCGAACCAAAATAAATCAAAAAGTGGACCTAAGACATGAAACTCAGGGCTACTATCACTGTAGATAGTGACAGAATAGATCTGAGATTATGAGTTGAACGAAATGGTAAGGATATGAAACGGTGGATTTTGAACCTCAATTTTTTTTTGGAGAAGGGGATAGAAGATAGAAATCAACCCCCAAAATTTAAAATCGATCAGAACTCATAGCTGGCTTCAGGAATTCTCGAACTACACCTCTGTCCAGCTGGACAGAAACTTGATGACGATTCCACGGCGGCTCGAAGGCGGCACGAACGGCGGTGACACAGACGATCACCGGAGGTTGAGAGGGGATGATAGAAGAGGGATACACTCTAGATCTGGGGTTAGGGAAGGAAGAACAGCAAGGGAGGAGAGAGGGGTGCACCAAGCTCCTTGAACACTCACAAAAATTCTGATTTTTCCATTGATTTTCTCATGAAAATACAAGCATATATATGACTCCAATAGAATCTAATGTGGACCCTTGGATCAAGGGTTGGGGATTGAATGGCTGAGATGAAGTGTGAATAACACACCAAATACAATTTTTTAATCTAACTTGACCATTTCCATTCAACCTTAGACTAATTCCATTCCAACTTCACCTAATACACACCAACCAAGCCTAATAAGGCCAAAAGAGAGGGTGCCCCCTTCATGGGCCTCTCTTGGGCCTAGGCTGGTCCAAGGCCAGCCAACCCAATCCACAACCCATGCTTGGTCCATGGATTCTCCCATCTAGATAGCCCATGAGAGGGAGTGGCCCAATTGGGCCTTAAATGGCTATTATGGTCCATAAGGGTGGCATAAGGTCCAATATGATAATCACTCCTAATAGACTCTACTAAGGCAACCTAGTAATAGACTCTTCCTAGAAATGTGGCCCAATGACTTAATGAAGCCTTACAAAGAGAGCCCAAATGAAAGAAATCAAAAATTACACACTTTCAAGCCAATACAACCCATAATACACACCTATACAAGCTAATACACACTAATACTCATAAGCTCTTGATGTCCTCATCAATTCTCCCCGGGTGGGAGAAACTCGACCCCGTCGAGTAGGGGTATGGATGCTCGAGTACTCCGGCGGATCCGTCACCGTGCCAAGTATCGCGGGTACGCTCCACTCCAAGTGATCGTCACCTGCTCATTCCATATATACTCGATATGCGCAAGCTGCCATAGGCTAGAGGTGGACACTCCGGGTGGGGCACTCTCAAAGGGAAGGAAGCAGCTCGAAGACTCACTAGGAATCACCGCTGAGTCCCTATAAGTGACTGATCTGGGTATAGATGTGGAACCGATCCCATACTCATCGAGTGAGTCCACTCGCCTCTTACTCATAAGAGAACGACAACGAGCTTGCACAGGACGCATGCAGACAAACAAATGACACACAAACCATGCAAACAAATCACTCAAAACAAACCACACAAAGAAAAAGCACACTGTTAGCTCGACCCGTACATAGGTGACGGCGGACCAGGACACCCGAATATGTGCCATGCATATACTAGATGTACACAATGGTTGATGGAAGGGAGGACTCCTAGACACCCTAAGATGTACCACTCATGCATTGGTGACCGATGGGATTTGGGTGAAGAAGGGCTAGGAGATCCAAAACTACCTTCGTCATCATCCCTAGATGTAGAGACGGCTTGCCGACTAGACCGAGGGGTATGGGTGGAATAGTGAACTCCTTGGAAGAGGTGGAGGGAATGTGATAGCTCGGGAGCTTCACTAGTGGAGGAGTCAAAAGGGTCAAAGAAGGTATGACCCCGGGAGATGGGTTCCTCCATGACACGGTCCCAATCATGAAATTCTTGAAGGTGTGAATGCTCACCTTCATCCGTCATAGTGAACGGGACAATGGTCATGTGAAGAAAATAAACTTCCTCCCTCGGGCAAAAGGAAATGAAGTCGGACTCGGCCGACATCGGGAGGAGTAGAAGAATCTCCGTGGTGACACACCCCACGGTGCACACGGAGGTAATGGATCCTAAGGCCGGATGGGTGAAGCTAAGACTAGCGGGTTGGTCAAAGCCTCGGGCCAAAAGGTACGTCAACTCCCATTGTGAATCTAATCCCATAATAAGGTCATCCAAAGTATCGACATGGTGACTAGACCGAAAAGTTGTGTGGTAGGAGTTGATGGACACCAAAGGTAGGGTAGGGTCCATAGATGGGTAAGGGAGTGGGACCAAGCCATCCTTGAGCCAACTAAAAAGCGGCTCGGCTATGTATAATGTACCCGTTAGAAATACGGGTGGCTCCAAGCGCGAATCCGAAGGTGGAGTGGGCCGCTGGGGCTGGGTGGCTGGACATACGGGGTCCCTAAGGGTGATCTTACCGGGTAGGTATGGTGGGCATAAGGTGCAAGTCCTCTTGTCCCAGTCAAGATTGGCCCTTCTCTCTCCTAACCACTTTTGCCCTAAAATGATGCATGAACCAGCAAGTGTGCCGATCCTGCACCATGCGCCATCAGTGTAGAGAACAGAGTCGATCCTCTTATAGAACTCAACACAAGCAAAATCACCATCGCGGACAATCTCGCCTGTCTTGGAGAGAGACTCCACGATGTCAAGAGAAACCCAATTATCCGACTCCCTATCGGTGAAATGGAGTTCCGTTGTGGACCCGTTGGGTAGAGTGGCTTTCATAATGAGAGGGGCAAAACCAAAGGCTCGGTCCATGAGGACATTCATTTTGGCCACAAAAGTTGACCACTCGGACGTATGGTCTTGGGGATCGGCCATGGGTAGTGGACATGGACATGCATACACACGGTGACAAGACACTAGACCGACTATGCAAGTTTGGAATGCATGCACACTAAGGACCCTAGACGTAAACCAAGACTCGGTACGTGGCGGAGATAACCGATCCGAAGATCACTCGCACAAGTGTGCGGCCTTCCCGATAGGCATGGCCTAACGTTCGGACAACACCTTTTGATATACCGAGTAAAGGGATGCAATGCGAAAAGACACTCTTTTTTGTGTTTTAAAATAATGATGATCCTAGACTCGACTTAAACCGACTAATGACTCGATGTAAATGACACTCTTTTTTTTTGACACCCTAGACTCAAACTCGCTCTGATACCAAATTGATGCGGGATGAGACCACGGACACGACAAGCTCGCGGTTGTCCCTTAACGAGGGAAGTGTTGGACGTGCGCGGTTGAGAAACCGGCAATGAGCTAGGGTGATCGGCTCTCTCGTGTGCCCGGATCGGGTCACGGGATGATCTCGTACTCTCTCGCAGCAGCGGTGAATGATAATATAGTGAGCTAACGGACCTAAAGCATGCTCTCTAGCAGCGGCATAAATAAGTATATATGAAAATAAGCAAATGCCGAGTGTAGGGAGCGAGAACGATACCTCCACGGGCTCGGTGTGGGGAAGACGGACCCGGCCGAAAACTCGTACTCCCGGGAAACTTAACACACAATAATTACAGCAATGGGAACATGCCCACTCCACGCAGGGAGGTAAAGGGCTATACAAATGGGCCCGGGAGGGCCGAATTCGGGATGACGGGCAGCTTCGTGTGTTGATTCGGCTACACGCGTGATCACGACCGTGGGGCCCACGTGCTGTCTGGAGGGGTCGTGTGGGACCCGGTGGCGCCGTTGTAGTGTGGACAGTTAGGGAAGTGTTCCCTGGGCTGGCGGCACGCCGGAACGTCACCCGGAGGTCGGGCGGCTGCGATCGGCACCCGTCGGGTTTGCTGTCCACGGACTGGTGGTTGCTGTTTTGCAGCGCGCGCTCCGGCGAGAATGGACGCTGCGATCAGCCCCGACGTCGGATCGACACGAGACTGGCGCCGTTGGAGAGCTAGCTTGAAGTTCTTCAACCTAGGCCTAAATATCTGGCCTGGATCTGCTCGGATATTGACTTATGGAATTTTCAATCTTCTGTTGTACAGTTCCTGAAATCACAGGTCAGCAGAGAACTTCCCTGTGGATTGCCTTTGCCACGAGGGAGACGTTCGAATCAGGGGTTGTGTGCTTCAGAAAAGTTGTTGGAATTTGAGCTGGGAAGACAGCAAAAGTGGTTTGGATCGTTTGGATGTATCTATGATTTTCTGTGATTTGTTTAGTGGACGAAGGTCGGATCTGGGATCAGGGAGACAGAACTGTAGCTAGGACTGAGAACGATTTTTAGAAAATATGCAATGGACGAACCAAAAATTGAGAAAAATTGTGGATGAAGGTGCGGATGGGTGTAACCTCCAGTAAAATTGGGCGAACCAAAATAAATCAAAAAGTGGACCTAAGACATGAAACTCAGGGCTACTATCATTGTAGATAGTGACAGAACAGATCTGAGATTGAGAGTTGAACGAAATGGTAAGGATATGAAACGGTGGATTTTGAACCTCAATTTTTTTGTGGAGAAGGGGATAGAAGATAGGAACCAACCCTAAAAATTTCAAATCGATCAGAACTCGTGGCTGGCTTCAGGAATTCTCGAACTACACCTCTGTCCAGCAGGATAGAAACTTAATGACGATTCCACGGCGGCTCGAAGGCGGCACGAACGGCGGCGGCGGCACAGACGATCACCGGAGGTTGAGAGGGGATGATAGAAGAGGGATACACTCTAGATCTGGGGTTCGGGAAGGAAGGACAGCAAGGGAGGAGAGAGGGGCGCACCAAGCTCCTTGAACACTCACAAAAATTCTGATTTTTCCATTGATTTTCTCATGAAAATACAAGCATATATATGACTCCAATCAAATCTAATGTGGACCCTTGGATCAAGGGTTGGGGATTGAATGGCTGAGATGAAGTGTGAATAACACACCAAATACAATTTTTTAATCTAACTTGACCATTTCCATTCAACCTTAGACTAATTCCATTCCAACTTCACCTAATACACACCAACCAAGCCTAATAAGGCCAAAAGAGGGGGCGCCCCCTTCATGGGCCTCTCTTGGGCCTAGGCTGGTCCAAGGCCAGCCAACCCAATCCACAACCCATGCTTGGTCCATGGATTCTCCCATCTAGATAGCCCATGAGAGGGAGTGGCCCAATTGGGCCTTAAATGGCTATTATGGTCCATAAGGGTGGCATAAGGTCCAATATGATAATCACTCCTAATAGACTCTACTAAGGCAACCTAGTAATGGACTCTTCCTAGAAATGTGGCCCAATGGCTTAATGAAGCCTTACAAAGAGAGCCCAAATGAAAGAAATCAAAAATTACACACTTTCAAGCCAATACAACCCATAATACACACCTATACAAGCTAATACACACTAATACTCATAAGCTCTTGATGTCCTCATCAGATCGACTGGGCGGATCTCCAGAAGAAATTCCTCGACCACTTTCAAACGGCCGAGCGAAAGGTTTCCCTAGCCGAACTCTGTTCTCTTCGGTAGAAGAAGGGCAAGGGTGCCCTCGACCTCATCAAAAAGTGGCGAGACCTCAGCATGAGGTGCGTCAATTCACCTACTCAGGAGGACGCCATCACCATATGTCGTCGAGGTATGGCGGCCGAGGTCAGCAAAAATCTTCTCGGTACCAATATTAAAGGCTTCGACCAACTCAATTTGGCAGTCGCTGAAATAGAGATGTTCTTCACCGATAACCCGAGCTACACTACAACAAAGGGAAAGCAAATGCGAGAAGGCCAGTTCGGCAAGGAGATGAATATCATAGAGTTCACCCCTACTGCTAAAGCCAGTAAGGAGGCCGAATCCAGCAGCTTTGGCAAAAAGCCAGCGGACAAGCCGGCCGTCCCCTCCTTCTCGGAGCGTATGAAGACACCCTTCTCCTTCAAGAAGGAACATACGAAGATGCTCTTCGACCTCTGCATGGCCCAGAAGATTATCGAGCTGCCAAAAATCCGCAAGCCGAACGAGGCCCTGAAGATCGACGATCCCAGTTATAGCCTGTACCATCGCATGTTGGGTCACTCAATTGAAGATTGCTACGTCTTCAAGACTCAGGCGCAGAAGCTGATTCGAGACGGCCTTGTCAAAATGAAGAGCGGTCTCGTTGATCCCCCGCAACCACATACGTGGGCTAGGCCGGCTAAGGCAGCACGCGTGGCTCACCACTTAGCTATTGTCATCCACATGATGGCCGCATTTTCTCTCTCTGATGACGAGTCAGAGGGGACGTTCGATCTGGTATCTGGGGTGGAGGCCCTGGCATGATCAGAGACCTCTCTCCTTCCCCAGGGAGAGAACCCGGTGACTCTTCGATAGCCTCGTCGAGAGGGGGCAAATCATGCCCCGTGACTCGCCTGCTGACAACACCCATTGGGACCATAGTCACCCTCGATACTGCCCCTTCCACGCCAGAATTTGTCACCCGATCGAGTCCTGCGAGGAAGTTCAACACCTCATCCAGGAACAGATCCAATGGGAGTAGATCGATGCGGAGGGGAACTCTATGTCACTTGTCAGGTTTCGACAAGCTGCCGAAGAGACCTTGAGCACTGCCAGGAATGCGCCAGAGTGGCCAGACTCTCCTCAAGAGAATGGGCACGGGCTGCCTTACCAGCATCCTCCAGAATGGCTCGAGTTTTGGACCGACAACCAAGAGGCGCTCGAGCGATTGCGAAGGCGTAGAGAGCAGGACGCCAGTCAAGAGACGGAGCGGACCAACTTCTCGGTCAATGTCATCCATTCTTCTGCTCCGTCGGCCCCTTCGGGCTTCCAGACGTCAGCACCTAGCCAGCCCACCCCAGCCACTTCGGCCGTGCGGTGGCGGTCCTGGCAGGAGCTAGAGTCTCTCCCTTTCCCTGAAGAAGATACCGCCATGCTCCTCCGGGTCCTTCTCAGCCGGGAGGACATTTTGGCGGGCGAGACGGCGACGGGCTCTTCAACTCTCTCTCGTCGTCCCCCCGTCCTATCTCCATCTCTGACGTCCGTGGATAGGAAGGGAAAGCAAAAGCAGGGTGAGGTCCCACCTCAGCCCTGTTACACCCCCTCAGCGGATGGGTCATCAGATCCTCTCTGCCTACCCTTTAGCACAATCCGAAGTACAAAGAAGACATCTTCAGAGTCTTCAGCGGCTTCGATTCAAGCGGCGGGCCCATCGCCACAAGGCTCAGCCAGTCCGCCGAGTCGGGATAATTGTGCAGAGCAACAATGTATTGCGACGCCGTCTGTTGTCGCTAGACCCAACCCTCAGCATGATCACAAAGGCAAAGCTAAGGAGCAGGACAACAAGTGTATCTCTTGGTCCGCTTCCCAACAAAGGCCGTTGCCATCGCGGTTAAGGCATCAAACCACGCACACGTCCACGGACGCCAGAACCAGCCCACCGACTCTTCGTAGGCTCCTCTCCCCACCGCAGTTAAGCCATCAAACCGCGCATACGTCTTCGGACGCAAGTACCAGTCAACTGACTCCTCAAAAGCTGCCGCCACCGCGGGTAAGGCACCAAACCTCGCACACGTCTTCGGACGCCAGTCCCAGTATCCTAGCATACCAGGAGTTGCCGCTCGAGGTAATCAAGCAGGCGATCAATGCCACCTTCCAGATATAACAAGCGGAAGGCGCCTGGATCGAAATCTGGGCAAGGAAGAGTCACTAACCTTGCCCGGCAAAGGCACCAGCTCGGAGATATCCTCATGAAGAATTATCAACTCTGGCTCCAACACCTCTCCCTCCTACTCCCTTGGAGACCGCTATCATTAAGAGACAAGAGGAAAATAGGAGGAAGAACCTGAGACGATGGCTCAAGAAACAGGCCGAACAAGCAGCCGCCTTACAATCACCAACCGAGCCAGCGCCCCTCCAAAGGCTCCAGCGGCTCATCGATGACCTGGAGGAATACATTCCTCCTCGTCCTACTAGGGCTTTCCCACTCGACAGCTACATCTCGTGGGAAGAAATGCAGAAACGAGCCCGCCTCAGAAATTAGGTCCAAGAGATGATCCAAAAGCTCAAGAACGGAGAAAGACTCGTGATCTCGGACGAGCTCTCCTTGTGCTATAAAGACAAGGAGATCACCCCATAGTAGCTGGAAGAAAGGCTTCGGTGCTGCACCTGCAACATGGTGGCCATTCCACCCCTTGATAACATTAATGCTTCTCGGGGGGGCGAGCCAGTAGCCTCCCGGACGAGACAAAGAACCATTGCTCCTCTTAGGCTACAGCCAGCTCCAGAACACACATGCCGCAACCGCGGTCCTGGCCGGGGACGTGGTAGAGGCCGTGGGAGAACTCCTGAGTTACCCCTCTCTCCGTCCACCTTCGATCCGAAATGAATCATCCTCTTTCGAGGAGAGGAACTGGCTCCCATTCCGGAAGTAGAAATTCAGAGTGGACCCGATATCTTCGATCCTTCCGGCATTGACGAGGCTATTGCTAGCCTCCCAGCCCTTGCACCAGTACCAGCTTCTGCAGCAAAGCAAGCGGGACCGTCCGACAAGGACGAGTCAGCCCGCCAGTCACCCCTAGAAGAGCCATCATTGGCATCCCTGTTCCCGGAGTCCACCGGCGACCAAAGTCAGTCCGATCCCGGTGGTAAGGGTAAGGCAGTGCAACTTCCCGACGGGGAACAGCACGGCAGCTCACAGAAGGCTCAGCCTGACATACTGCCCTCTTTAGAGGATGCTCGAGCCTGAGCTGACCGAAAGGTCCTCCACCAGATGAAGCGCTTCCCTGCCAGTATTTCAATTTAGGAAGCCATCGCTTGGAGTAAGGACCTAAGAGAAACTCTTATCAAAATACTCTAAGAGCCGGAAGTCTATGAAGCACATGCCGTAGAAATGAAGGCAGCTGCCTATGAAGCCTTCACAGCCACCATCTCGTTCACGGAGAAAGACATGCTGCTCTCCCCTCCGTGCCACAACCGTCCTCTCTACATGAAGGGGAAGATCAATGGGCATGATGTGAACCGGATCCTAGTAGACGCTGGTGCCACTGTTAACATTATGCCGCTCAAGACATTCAAGACTCTATATCTGACCCCATACCTCCAGAAGGTTCAAGCGGTCAAGATATCCGGCTTTAACCAGAACACCGAGGATGTCCTCGGCCAGGTGGATGTCGACCTGGTGCTCGATGATTTCACCTCCAAGGTGACATTCTACATCATCGACTCCAACACATCTTATAAGATGCTACTGGGCAGACCCTGGCTCCATGAAAATTGGGTCGTCCCGTCAACTCTCCACCAATGCATCAAGTATGCCAAGGACGGGGAGCAACATACGGTCTTTGAAGACCTGTCGCCATTCACACCAGTAGAATGCAACCTGGCCGACACTGCGCTCTACTTCAAGGGGATTAGTCCGTACCCTGTGATTAAGAGCAAAAGCAATGGTTGGCTCTCAGAGGAAGACGATGATGATCTCTTATCTGTTGACGAGGAAAAGGCCAAGCTACATCGGCTGCGCCTCGGTTCCAAGTCAACCCCTGATCGCCCTGAGAGGCGCCAGATTGACTTCGAGGCTAATCTTATTAGCCGAGCTATCGGCAAGAGCATATGCTTGCCACCAGACTACATCCAGCTTCCATGTGCATCCGAGAAGCACAGCGTCGAGTCGCTAACCACATTCATTGTCACCTTCAAGCAACAACGCCAAAGCAAGAAGAAGGCTAACAGGGACAAACCTATTGTCTTCTATAAGGGAGACACGGTCCCTCAAGCCCCGCCAGATGACGACTTCGGCTGGTCCAGGCAAGCCGATGATACCCCTGAAGCAGTTCAGGTGTGGGGTGATCTGTCGCCACATATTCAAGAAATGTGTTTGAAACAACACATTCCCCTGTGGCAAATGTCTGCACAACAGAGATACTTCTGTCAGCTGTGGACTCCTTCCCAGGTCTGGGGGCAACCCCCGTCCTTCTATAAGGACACCAGGGGACTTGGCTACGACCAAGACCCGGACTTTCGCGTCTACTACGCGGTCAACGTCATAGACTTGGCACAACCAGCCGACGATCGAGCTAGAGTCGAAGCCAAATTCGACAACTCCGGGGATTAGGAAGAAGAAATTCTGATCTTGATCCCTGTCATGGCCGGAACTCCAGCTCAAGTCATCGAGGAACCTTCCTCGCCTCCCTGTCAAGACAAAGGGGGAAAAGAAGTTCCTCTGGTCTCTCAGCCAGTCGAAGGCCCAGTTCAACAAACCCTCCTGAGGGGAGGGATATCTTTGGTCCTAACTGCAAAGGATTGTCAGATTCACCAGTCAACCCCGGGGAGACCTCAGCAGCCCCGGTTGACAACTGTTGTCCAGGAGCCGGCAGCTCAGATCAATCCTCGATGGATCCCAGCAACAACCACTCTCCAGTCCCCTCAACGTCAACATGTGGCTTCGAGAACCAAGAAATGCTCGAAGTCGACACTGATGATGAGGATTTCATCGACTTCCAACCCGCTCCTCCCGAGCTGGAGGACGGCGGCTAGGCAACCATGGATGAGCTCGTTGAAATCAACCTGGGTGAAGATGAAGCTTCCCAGCCAACATTCGTTAGTGCTCTCCTCACCGAGGCAGAGAAGCAGGACTACAAGCAACTCCTGCTCGAATACAAAGACTGCTTCGCCTGGACATACAAGGAAATGCTAGGGCTAGACCCCTCCGTAGCAGAGCACGAGCTAGCTATTTCTCCCTCAGTCGCTCCGGTCAAGCAACCACAACGGCGCATGCGCCATTAGTTGGAGCTCTAGGTTTCGACCGAAGTCCATAAAATGGCGGAGGTCAATTTCATCGAGCCGTGTATCTATCCAATTTGGCTCGCCAACATAGTTCCAGTTAAGAAGAAGAGTGGTCAAGTCTGCATCTGCGTCGACTTCGAGACCTCAACAAAGCTTGCCCGAAGGACGACTTCCCAGTCCCGATCACAGAAATAATGGTCGATATGACCACCAGTCATGAGGCCTTATCTTTCATGGACGGGTCATCCGACTACAATCAAATCCGGATGTCCCTTAAAGACAAGAACCATACAGCCTTCAGATCCCCCAAGGGGATTTTCAACTACAAGCGCATGCCCTTCGATCTGAAGAATGCCGACGCTACGTACCAAAGGGCCATGACCAAAATATTCGACGAGATGCTGCACAACACCGTCGAATGCTATGTCGACGACCTCGTTGTCAAGACTAAAAGGCGCGAAGACCATTTGCGTGACCTCCGCCAAGTCTTCGAGCGTCTCCAGCAATATGGGCTCAAAATGAACCCCATGAAATGCGCCTTTGGCGTATCCAGCGGCAAATTTCTCCGCTTCGTCGTCAGGTACGGAGGAATCGAGGTGGATCCCAGCAAGATCAAAGCAATCCGGGAGCTTCCACCACCCAGCAACATCACCGAACTCAGGTCCTTCCAGGGGAGGCTAACCTATATTCGGAGATTTATCTCTAACCTCTCCGGTCGGTGTGCGCCTTTCGGCAAGCTGATGAAGAAAGATGCCCCGTTTACATGGGACTCAGAATGCCAGGCAGCTTTCGAGCAAATCAAGGAGTACCTCCTTACTCTCCCAGTCCTGGGGGCACCAATCAAGGGTAAACCCCTCATCCTTTATATTGCTGCCATGGACGCTTCGCTAGGAGCTCTATTGGCACAAATCAATGAGAAGGTAAAGAGAAGCCCCTTATTACCTAGTCGGAAGCTAATCGGTGCTGAGTACCGCTACTCCCCTATGGAGAAGGTTTGCTTGGCACTGGTGTTAGCAGTTAAGAAGCTGCGACATTATCTTCTGTCTCATCAGGTCGAGCTTATATCCAAGCACGACCCCCTGAAGTATCTCCTTCAGCGACCTGTCCTCTCAGGCAGACTGGGAAGGTGGGCTCTCTTGCTGATGGAGTACGACATTACTTATGTCCCCAGGAAAGCAATCAAGGGACAGGGTATGGCTGAATTCTTGGCAGCCCATCTAGTGCCAGACGGCTCACCCTTCAGCTCAGAGCTCTTGGACGAGGTGTCCCTTGCTGCTCAATCACAACAACCAATTGAACAGAGCGGAGATGTCTTGCATTACTGGTAGCAGAACGCTCTCACAACCAGCGTGCCTTGCTGGGAGCTCTACTTCGATGGCGCTTCCCGAGGGATTACACGGAGCAACCAGGATCCAGCCACCACGACAGGTGCCTGCATTATTTTCCTGACTCCTCAGGGCAGAGTTTTATACAACTCTTGTGCCCTCATGAAATCCCTGACCAACAACAAAGCTGAGTATGAAGCTCTACTCATTGGGCTCCAGATGGCTCTCCATATGGGCATTAAGTGTCTCAAAGCCTATGGGGACTCCCAGCTGATAGTTCGGCAGGTCCTCGGCATCTATGATGTGCGGAAGCCAAAGTTGGTTTCGTACCATACCGCCGTCACCAGATTGACCCATAAGTTCTATTTCTTTGAAATAGATCATATCCCTAGAAGCAGCAATGCTCAGGCCGATGCCTTAGCAAAATTGGCCGCGGCCATCAAGCTCCCGCCCGAGGGTGAGGTCGACATCATCATCAAACACAGAAGGCTGATGCCAAGCTCACTCGAAGGTAACACCGGTCTCACCATTTACGAGGTCCACGACCTTGACCAGAACACGCCTCCAGAAGAGGATGATTGGCGTGCACCCAACAACAAATTCAAGAAAGGGTGGCTTCCCCTGACCGAGCTCAAAGGGTCCAGCTACTCCGTCGAGCAACCTCTTACGAGTTGATTGGCGACTCCCTGTATCGACTCATCCACGAGAAGGACAAGTCGATTCTCCTGAGATGTGTCTCCCTCGCCGAGGCTCGAGCCGTCATGCACGAGGTCCACTCCGGGTTTTACGGCGCACACTAGGCCGGAGATCGAATGAAGTACAACATCAAGCTCAAAGGCTTCTACTGGCCAACCATGTACGTGGATTGCATCCAGTACGCCCGTACATGCCATCAATGCCAAGCCTTTGGTCCAGTACCCAGAAGACCTCCTAATCCATTGCGTCCTATAGCCCCCACCTAGCCATTTGCCGAGTGGGGCATGGACATTACGGGGCCTTTCCCGCCATCTTCCAAGGGCCATAAATACATCTTGGCCGCCACTGATTATTTCTCTCGCTGGGCGGAGGCCCTTCCCTTGTGAGATCTCACCGGGGAAATCGTTGCCAGATTCGTCTGGCACAACATCATATACCGATTTGGTACTCCCAGTCGCATAGTGTCCGACAATGGGACACCATTCAAGAATAAGGCCGTATACCAGCTAGCGGCCAAATTCCACATCGACTGGAGAACTTCTTCGGTCTACAACCCCCAGGCTAACGGTTTGGCGGAAGCCTTAAACAAAACCCTCTGCAAGCTCCTGGCTAAGATGGTTAGCCATCGAAAATGCGATTGGGGTGAGAAGGTCTTCGAAGCATTATGGGCCTATCGAACGGTCTACAAAACCCCTACGGGGTGCTCGCCGTTCTCCCTTGTTTACGGGACAGAAGCAGTTATCCCCATCAAAGTCCAGTTAGCTTCTTATCGCGTGGTGGTCCACACCGGCCTTACCGGCCATGATGAAAATGAATACCAGAGAAGGCTAGAAGAGCTCGTCGATCTAGAAGGCAAACGGCTTGAAGTCTACAAACACCTGCAAACATACCCGGCCCGCATGGCCCGGGCCTATGATAAGCTCGTCAAGCAATGAGCTTTCAAGCAAGGCGACCTTCTCATGATCAAGGAAAATGAAGTCATGGCAGGGTGCTCCAGTAGAAAATTACAGCCAAATTGGCAAGGTCCGTATGTTATCCAGAATGTCTACGAGGGTGGGGCCTACATGGTCGTCGATCACAAAGGTCATAGACCATTCCCGCCTCTCAATGGCAAACACATGAAGCTATATTACGCACCAAAACATGAGTTCACGCGCCAGCCAGACTAAGGCGCACGTCCCAGTGACTGCCAGTGAGGCCAGTCCTTCCCCATGAAGGATCCAACTGGCCAGTCCTTCCGGTCGTCAATTCCCAGTCAACCAGCTAGCTCAGCTCACCAGAACCGCCGCCAGGCATCCGCGGGGTCTAATCCCCTACCCTCGTTCCCATCACCACGAGAGCGTGAGCACTTCTGCACCAGTACCAGTCTAGCCATCAGGCTCCCAGGTAAGTCAAAAAAAAATAAACAACAACAAAAAAATGGGGTTAAAAATAGAGATGCCCCGGCAGACCCAGTCATCCTTACCACAAGCGGGCGATTGGGGGCAAAAAGGCTAGTAACCCGGCTGAGGTGGAAACCTGGGAGGGCACCTCAGGCAAAATTGGGAAACCCCTCGACGTGAAAACCCGCAAGGGCGTGTCGGAAAAAGCTAAAGGGGGTCGGCTCTAGCGAAAACCTGAAAAGGCGGTAGAGCCGATAATGAGAAAAACTCCCTCTCCCCACGAGTCAGAACAACCTTCCACCCATTCCTCGGTGAGCCGTTAGCCTCGCCCAAGAGCCAGTCTTAAATCAGCTCACACTACTAGAGCATAAACTCTATAATTCCCAGTTGGCCTCGCACTACACCCACTCAGTTCCGCCAACCTTCGGCCCTTGCTTCGACACCGCAGGTCAACCAGTCCCTGTGACAGTCAAGCTCCCAGTCACCATCCCAGTAGACCTGTATCCCAGCATATTCCAAGACACTTATCATTCTACGCCCCTACATCCTACATCCCCTGCAAATCCAGGGCCTTCAAGTTTCATTCTAATCCCAGTTCCCTCCTACAATCCCTGATCCACCAGCCATAACTCCAGTCGTATCTTGCCATGACAAAGTGGCCCGTCGCCACCATGGCATAAGGGTCTGTAAAAACCCTTATTAATGACGAAACCGTATCCGGCTACCCACACCTCCCAGTTCCAGATCACGTCCCCTGACAGCAACATGCTATGGACTGCAGTCTCAAAAAATATATAAATAAAATAAATATAAAATATATTAAAAGAATGGGGTTAAAAATGGAGATACCCCGGCAGGCCTGATCGACTCCATTACAAGGAGGCGACTGGGTGCAAAAATTGTCATTAACTCAGCTGAGGTGAAAACCCGAAAGGGCACCTCAGGCAAAATCGGGTAACCCCTCGGTGTGAAAACCCGAAAGGGCGCACTGGCAAAAGGAAAAGGGGGGCAGCTCTGGCGAAAACCCGCAAGGGCAGTAGGGCTGGTAAAGACAAAAAAAAGCTCTCTCTCCCTCTCTACCCTTCACATACAAAAGTCGTCGACTATGACACGCCCCGATGGCAAGCTTAACGTCACTCCACAACGATGGTGGCCACTACACCCCCGAGGGTCGGTCATCGCCAACTCCAGCTCCAGTACTTCGGCTACAATGCCTTCACAGGCTAGCCGCCCAGTTTCCAGTTCCAGTTCTGTCTACAACGCCTTCACAGGCCAGCCGCCCAGTTTCCAGTTCCAATTCCGGCTACAACGCCTTCACAGGCCAGCCGCCCAGTTTCCAGTTCCAATTCCGGCTACAACGCCTTCACAGGCCAGCCGCCCAGTTTCCAGTTCCAGTTCCGGCTACAACACCTTCACAGGCCAACCGCCCAGTTTCCAGGTCCAGTTCCGGCTACAACGCCTTCACAGGCCAGCCACCCAGTTTCTAGGTTCAGTTCTGGCTACAACGCCTTCACAGGCCAGCCACCCAGTTTCCAATTCTAGTTCCGGCTACAATGCCTTCACAGGCCAGCCGTCCAATTTCCAGTTCCAGTTCCGACTCCCACGCCTTTACAGGCTAGCCGCTCAGCTTCCAGTTCCAGTTTTGACTACAAAGCCTTCACAGGCTAGCCGCCAGCTCCAGCTCTTAGCTATCGCACCTTTCCAGGTCACCCAGTTGGCTTCAACTCCAGTCCCCATTTCCAGTCACAGTCCCAGTTTCAATTTCCAGTCATTCTCCCAGTCCCGATCTTGGTTGCCCCGTCTTCCCCGGCCATCCAGCCAGCTCAATTCCAGTTTCTCAGACACATGCAAATCGCATTTTTTGGCTAACGGCATAATGCTAGCGGATACTTCACCATCCAGTTCAGGGTCAACACACCCTCCAGAATCACCTCTACAACCCTAAACCACGTAAACTACCCCGTTCTTGTGAGCCTACATTGGTTCCATGGTATGCAGGCTTTCATCCTCCAAGAGGATTGGCCCCACATACAGCCCTTTCTTTCCCCTACTACCCAGTGCTCAATCTCCAGTTTCTAACATCGGGTCCCTGAACCCGGCCCCTGTTGTCCCCTATCACTCATGCCAGTGCATCGTAGAACAAGCAAGCACGACTAACGATAAGTGGTCGCCAGTTCACGTACACTACTCCATTCCATCGAGAAAGGAAGGGAACAACCCAGTAAACAAAAGATCGGGAGTTTGTCATTAATACTCTATAAAAGGAGCCCAAGACATGCCCTTGGGGTGACAAAATCCATACGCTCCAGATAGCACAAAAAAAAGAAAGGAGAAAGATACAATCAAGCCTCAGGCTCGGTCCCCTCAAGCACCACAAGGTGTGAGTCCGCAGCCCCAAGCTCCGCCTCCAAGGTAGACAAGAGGTGAGCGCTAGCTCCGGCCGTCGTCTCGACCGCCTGCCACTCAGTTCGGACACGCTCGGTGACTGCCTGCTGCTCCTCCCAGGCCTTCCTCAAGGCCTCAGCCCGGCTCTCCAACTCCCTCAGTTGTGCGGCGCACTCCTGAGATGCCAACGTAGTCACCTCGGTGTGACTCCTCTGCTCAGCTACAGCCGACACATGGTGAGCCCGCTGCTCCTGCGCCTCTCAGATCGCCGCTAGCCTCCGAGCCCTCTGCTCCTGAGCCTCGCGGAGTCGCAGGTACTCTACCCAGATCCCAGCTAACCCGGACATCCAGAGCTCGCGTGGGAAGCTGAGCGCATGGTAGCCCTGGGTGCACTCCCACAGCCGCTGCCTCAGATCCTCTGGAGAAGGAAGAGGGTTGCTCTGCGAGTAGCCTCGCGCCCGCTGGAGCAGGACTGCACCTACACTCGCCCCTAGCAATGGCTCTGGCGGAGAAGCAGAAGTAGGCCACTTGACCCTTAAATCCCGGGAGAGGTCTTCGGACGCGGCCAGCACTCCAGTGGAACCTGCATAGTTCCGACAAACACCAAAGGGGGTGAGCAATACACGTAAGACTTCCTTCGATAGATAAGGTGAAAAACCTAAGAAAAAGGAAAGGCAAGCCTTGACTCCTTACCTGAAGCAAGTCCAGCAATCCCTGCGGTGTTATCTGCCAGGGTCGGGGAGGGCAACCGCTCCTCCGCCTCAACAGCATCACCGGCCGGGGTCAGAGAGGGCAGTGACTCCTCCACCGTCCGGTCATCCCCAGCATGCATGGGTGGAACATGGGGCTCCTCCTGCCCGACCTTGTCTGGAGCCGACGCATGCCCCTCTCCAGACTCTGATGCTACGGGCAACCCAAGAACGTCAGCAGTCTAGCATATAGAGCAAACAAACACCAAATGAGGATGGGAAGAGCCACCGCATACCTCCAGAAGTGGTCCCCGTCAGAACCTCCCTACTAGCGGAGACCCCAGAGGACGAAGAGCTCGAGCTCGAACTCTCCTCTGTCTCCATCTCCAAGCTGCCGTCGTCTGAAGAGCTCAACGTAGCCCCCGACAAACTCCCGGAGGTGGCTGAACCGGAAGCTCCTGCAAGCCAACCAAGCAAACAAGGTCACTACACGACCCAGCTTTATACAAGGGCGGTTCTCCAGCTAAGAGTTGCGAACAGGAAACTCACCGGCCGGAGCACTCCCCTTCGAAACCTTCTTAATGTCGACGATCTCCCCATCGCCCTCAACTGGAGCCACTCCCGTGGGCCCCTCTTCCACCACTTCAGCCCTGTCATGGGGTAGCTCGCCTTCCTCCAGAGGCGAAGGAGCACCTGTAAACAATGCCAACAGGATCTCAACACTAGAAGATCATCAACACAAAGGGCTTAACAGAAATGATAAGTCCCCAACTACATACCTGAGGGTCCCATGCTCGAAGACCTGACCAGCCCCACAGTACAGGCCGACACCACGGCTGGCAGGGAAACACGCTCCACCCCTACCAACAACTGTGGTAACAGACTCAACACTTCTTCAGCCGTGGACGGCATTGAGGCACTCCTCCCTTCGGTCTCCCCCTCAAAGGAGGGAAGGGACACTGATGGGCTGGTACGGACCAGCTCCTGAATCATCTCCAGAGTGGCGGCTAGAGCCTCACCTGGCGAGTAGCAACATAAAACCAGTCAGCATCTACAGCCTAGCAATTGTATAACACGAGGACAATCCCCTTCGTAGCGGTTCGATGCTTACCCGAGCCATCCTGGGTCGCTGCGGGCTCCCGCCCGTCAACAGATGGGGGCACCTCGCCTCGCATCTTGGAGGGAGCTGCAGTCTCTTATCCCCCGGCCACCTCTGCATAACACCAGCAACTATGTCAACTTCCAGAATCAAAGACAGCCATAAACACAACATGCTCGGTCTCAGAATTATTTACCTGGCTGGGCATCCTTTGAAACCTTCCATGACTCAAAATCAGGGAAGGTCTCGACATTGGGGGTAGTTTCACCCATCAGACAAAGGAGCCCCTCCATACCTATCTCGCAATTGACCCCGTCATCAGGTGATGGGTCGATCTCCTGAGGTGGCGAGAAGGCCGCGTCAGCCTCGGCCTCCAGCGGCGCTGTGAAAAGCAAATTCAATTACACCGGGTTAGCCAATCAAAAAGGATGAATCGATATAAAGCAAGTAGGTGGATATAGCACATACTCAGAGCCGATTCCACCTCAATGTGTTCCCTGGCAGTGGGTCCCCAAGAGGACTCATGGGCCTCCTTGACTCTGGTCTCTACCTGGGGGCGTTTCCGCCGGGGCTGAAGGGCCCGTCACCGTCCCCAGAGGACGTCCCCTTGGAGGGGTGATCCCTGTCAACCACAGAACCTGCCAATAAACACAACCACATAAGATGCCTCAGCCATGTACCCTAGAAAACAACAAGGGGAAGGCAACAGACTAACGGAGAGGTCCTACCTGGAGCCACAAAGGGGGTCAGCGGCAGAGGAACCAACTACTCCGACTTCAAGCCTACGACCCGTGCAGCCTTCGCGACCGTCTCCTTCACATCCCTCAGAGTGTAGGCGCACTCGATGAGAGACACGAGCTCTATGGGCCCAGCCGACCCGATCGCATAGGCGATATGACGCCACCAGTCGTCGATCACCGTGTCTGCAAAACTCCCCTCAGGGAGCACTCAGTCTAGTGAGCGCCTCTGCTCAAACCCGCAATCAGCTAGGAACTGTGTCCACCAAGTCCACGGCACGCCGGGTCGAGGCGCCGCCGCTCCAGTACCTCCAGGCGCCGGTCGCGCCTGCCTGAGGGGCTTCAGTACCCCGTTGCCGCTCCGCCCTACAGACAGTGAGCCTTAGCTCCCCCGGGGCGCCTGCTGTGCCAGCCGCTCCACCTCCCGGCGGATCCGACAAAACCGAGTCCACAGGTACCCGTCGTCTAGTGCGATGAGGGGAAGATCCTTGTCACGCCCCGAGCGCGGAAGGTACCCGGATATGCGCGACGAGTTTATAATAATCATGTCAATCAGAGTATTAGTGTATTCGACACCAAAAATTAGAGAAGCGCAAAAGTAAAGATATCCCAGTCCTTTATTCCTTCATAAGAATATGTCTATTACAAACCTTGAAGTACTAACTAAAATAAATGAAAAATACAAGGTTGACTCAAGAAAATATGAAAAAGACTAGATAACACGGAAGAAGCTCTATCCCTTTCACTCTTGATTTTCCCCATCCGTTTAAGTTCCCTCATCGTCGGACTTACCTGAAAAGTAGGGAAACACTAAGTGAGCGAACGCTCAGTAGGAAATTATATCTCAAGAACTAGCAAGGGGTTTAAGTGATTACATCTTTCATGAATGCACTATAGCTATGCATACTCGCATAAAACGACAAGATAGAGAGAGTGTATAACAATACGATAGCAAGAAGAACTAGTCATGAACTTTCAAGAACTTATATCAAAAGATATCAAGATATTCAAGCAAGTAAACTCATCATGTCATGTTGGAATTTGGCTATTTTGTTTCAAGTCAAGTAAGTATGCAATTACCCTTTTCCGGGTCACGCAAGTCATGTAATATCAAGTCAAGTACAAGTACAAGATTTGTGGAATGTTCAATCAAGCTAGTCATGCACTTCGGTATAATGCCAATACCGTGATCAATCAACTCCCATGGGCACAAGTACTTTCGGGTGCTCCTCCCAGGACCAGATCGAGCCCTATATGCGCAGGCATTAATCATGTATTTTAACATCCACTTTTGTGTATAGCCAATATGGAATTTCAAAAATTTGTAGATACGTAGGATAACTCGGATAGAATAGAGTCCAAAAATATGACACTTGACATAGAATGACGATAATAACGGTACAATCACAATTATCGATAAAACTAGGTAGAATTGGTTCCCTAACTTGGGTACTATAACAAACAAGTATGGACATTCTTTATATAGAATTGAGGTCCACAAGAACATCAAGTTTAATATAGAATTGGGGTTTACAAGAACATCATAACAATGTTGATATAGAGTTGGGGTTTACAAGAACATCATGACAATGTTGATATAGAATTGGGGTTTACAAGAACAGCATCAAAAGGCATGATAACCTCATCCCATTAAGAGAATTCTCATGATACACACTTTACATAACATGAGGGCTGGTATACCATGTTTCTTTAGAGTGACATGACAAAATAGTGTAATGGGTTTTTATGGTACAACCAGCTCAGTCGGCCTTGAGGGAATCCAAGGCTGCGAGGAGACTTACGGAGGTCTCTATGACTAACTCGCTAGTCCAAAGGAACGGAATGTCCAATGGAGAGCTTGTATGTCAATGAGAATTAGTGGGTAAACGATAAATCATCATGAAACGTGGGACTATATTCACGGAACGGAATATAGTGCCGATTACATATATATATATATATAAAACCCTTCGGTTGACAATAATCAGTGTAAAACAGAAATACAGAAAATAGCGACTTAAGCTAAGTCATTAATTATCCAATTAACGCCTTATTCAGGGGCATTCATTCACAATTTGACGACGTATACGATAGTCATCCCTTCAATATTTCTATTCTACAGAAAATCAATATTCTGGAAGGCGTTACTTGTCAATAAGCGCCCTGGTATGGGGCGCCAGTTCAATAAGAGACGACCTTGTGCAGGTCGTTAATTCAACAATTTATCAACTTTCAGATGATAAAATTTCAGGAAAACAATTTCATGGTCATGACAAGATAATTAACAGGATTTCACAGGTATACTCATGCAATATATTAGATTCATGGTTACATAGATATTAAATTTTAAACGTGGGTATTTATTAATTACATGTAATTGACGACTTCTGGGCAAGGCGTCAAAATAATAATTAGCGCCCTAGTGTGGGTCGCTTCTTTAAATTAGTGCCCTGGTCAAGGGCGTTGCTTTGAAAATTGCATAGAAACAGTTGAAACCACAATAAAACTATATGCATGGAGGATCGATGATATTATTAAAGATATTAAGCTAGTTTGGGCTACGTTCTTGAGAAAACCTACCTGATGACTATCTGGGTGAAGATATGTGAAGAGAAACGATACTCTGTTTTGCAACAGAGTCTTCTGATCACCGGTAGAAGAAGAAGAAGATGATGCTTGATGAAGAACCTTCGTTCTTCAGGAAGACAGGAACTCCTTAACCTGTAAGAAGAAGACGAAGAAGCATTAGAATCCTCATGCTTCTGCGGTTTGGAAGAAACAATAAGAAGAACAAAACCTCTCCTTTCAGCAGAACGATAGCTCAAATCGCCAAATAGCGATCTGGGTCGATTAGGAGGGTATTTATAGGATTTTGGGGATCCTAATAGGGTTAGAGTTCTATTGGAAGTAATACTTCCATGATAGAGTCCTTACTATATTTTACTAACTCGTACTAATCCATAAACTTTCCCTGGATAATGTTCTGGTTCGAACGGAACACAAAACGGAATTAGCGTCTTAAGTGAGGGCGTCTAATTTTAAATTGACGCCTTGTCGAGCGTCGTTACTTATGTAAAACGCGCCCATGTAGAGGGCGTTTCATTTCCTTTCCTTAATTTTATTTTCCCGTCGTTTGAAATTTGACGCCCTATTGTCTAGGCGTCCCTTTTAAATTAACGCCTTAGATAGAGGCGTTTCCTTTTGAATCAGCGCCTTGATAAAAGGCGTTATTTTCCTCTTGATCAATGATTTACTCATTTAGGCTCTTTGTCATCTATTTACTTATCTTTTATTTTTAATTTGATTTATTTAAAAATCTTATTTTTATCAGGGTTGCTACACCCTCCCCCCACTTAAAAGAATTTGGTCCCCAAATTCAATAGTATATATAAGTGGAGAGTGTAGAGTATATACCTTAAAATAATTCTGGAAATCACTTCCTCATGGATTCCTCGGTCTCCCATGTAGCTTCATGTTCGGAGTTCTTATTCCATTGTACCTTAAGCATGGGAATAACCTTATTCCTTAGGGTACGTACTTCACGATCTAGTATCTTTATGGGCTTCTGCTCATATGTGAGATCCTTCTGGATAACTAAGTCTCCATGTTCAATAATATGTGATGGATCGTGTACATACTTCTTCAACATAGATATGTGGAACACATTATGAACATCAGACAATTGAGGAGGTAATGCGATGCGATAAGCAACCTCGCCAACTCTTTCCAATATCTCAAAAGGTCCGATGAATCTTGGTGTAAGCTTGCCTTTAACACCAAATCTCCGTATGCCACGTCCAGGCGATATCTTGAGAAATACATGATCTCCAACTTGGAATTCAAGATCTCTCCTTCTTGTAGCGGCATAAGCCTTTTGCCTAGACTGAGCAACTTGTAGTCTTTCTCTAATCATTTGTATTCTTTCAGTGGTAACCCTTACCATGTCTGGACCTAGCAGTTGTTTCTCTCCAACTTCGTCCCAGCATAAGGGTGATCGGCAACTCCTTCCATATAAAGCTTTGAAAGGTGCCATTTGTATACTTGCCTGGTAGCTATTATTATATGCAAATTCCACCAACAGCAAGTGATCATGCCAGCTTCCATCGAAATCAATGATGCAAGCTCTGAGCATATCTTCAACCACCTGATTAGTTCTCTCGGTCTGACCATCCGTTTGAGGATGAAAAGCTGTACTAAAGTTAAGCCTTGTTCCCAACGAATATTGTAGTCCCTTCCAAAAATGAGAAGTAAAACGGGAATCTCTGTCAGACACGATTGAAACAGGAATGCCATGTAATCTGACTATTTCCTTGATGTATAATGTAGCCAAAACATCAACTGACCATCGGCTCTTTATTGGCAAGAAATGCACCGATTTAGTCAATCGGTCAATAATAACCCATATTCCATCATGTCCTCCTTTTGATTTAGATAAACCCATAATGAAATCCATGCTAATATTCTCCCACTTCCATTTGGGAATATCTAGAGGATGTAATTTTCCAGCAGGCTTTTGGTGTTCCGCCTTGACCTGTTGGCAAGTGAGACAGCGTGATACATAGTCTGCTATTTCCCTTTTCATGTTGGGCCACCAAAAATTCCTCTTCACATCTTGGTACATTTTGGTTGATCCTGGATGAATCGTGTACCTTGATCTATGAGCTTCATCTAAGATCTTCTTCTTTAACTCGGGACAATCCGGTATGCAAGTTCTATTCCTGAACATTAATCTTCCTTCACAAGTTATTTAGAAATCAGATTGTCCTTCCAATCTGCCCTTGATTTCCACTAATATTGGGTCATCATCCTGAAGTGCTTGTGTTTCAGTTAATAGGTCTGGACGAATGCTTATGTGAGACAATGTGACACTTTTGAAGTCCGTGTCCATGCTTATATTGAGCTTAGAGAATTGCTCCAGTAACTTCCATTCTTGAATCAGACAATTGGCTAACAGTGCTCTCGGCTTTCAACTAAGGGCATCTGCTACTTGATTACCCTTTCCGGGATGATATTGTATATTGAAGTCGAAGTCCTTGAGATATTCTAGCCAACGTCTTTGCCTCATATTTAGTTCCTTTTGAGAGAAAAGATACTTGAGACTCTTGTGATCGGAGTATATATTAAACTGCACTCCATATAGATAATGTCTCCAGATCTTTAGTGCAAATACTACCGCGGCTAATTCTAAGTCATGGACGGGGTAGTTCTCTTCATGCTTCTTTAATTGACGAGAAGAGTAAGCTATAACCTTTCCTTGTTGCATTAGAACACATCCGAGGCCAATGCCAGAAGCATCAGTGTATACCTCGAATTTCTCTCCTTCCATTGGTAAAGCTAAGACAGGAGCTGTAGTAAGAAGATCCTTGAGAGTTTGGAAGCTTCTTTCACATTCCTCACTCCATTCGTAACGGATCTCTTTGCGAGTTAACCTCGTAAGTGGTACGGCGATCTTAGAGAAATCTTTGATGAATCGCCTGTAATAGCCCGCAAGACCTAAGAAACTTCGGATCTCGCCAGCATTGGTCGGTCTTTCCCAATTTCTTACAGCTTCAACTTTTGATGGATCTACTGATAAGCCATCCTTTGATATAACATGTCCGAGAAAAGTCACTTCTTCAAGCCAGAATTCACACTTGCTGAGTTTGGCATATAATTGGTTCGTCCTCAATATTTGTAATGCAATCCTCAAATGCTCCTCATGCTCTTCCTTAGTCTTGGAATAAATTAATATATCATCGATGAAGACCACCACGAATTGATCTAAATAAGGCCTGAATATACTATTCATTAACTGCATAAAGGCAGCAGGGGCATTCGTTAGTCCAAAAGGCATAACAACAAATTCATAATGGCCGTACCTGCTTCTGAATGCAGTCTTATGAATGTCCTCATCCTTGATCCTTAGTTGGTGATATCCTGACCTGAGATCAATCTTTGAAAAATACTTGGATCCAGATATTTGATCAAATAACTCATCGATTCTCGGTAGTGGATACTTGTTCTTGATAGTGAGATGATTCAACTGTCGATAGTCGATGCATAGTCTCATGGATCCATCCTTCTTCTTTACAAATAATACAGGCGCTCCCCATGGGGAAGTACTTGGTCTTATGTATCCTTTCTTAATGAGTTCCATCAATTGCTCCTTTAACTCCTTGAGTTCAGCAGGCGACATTCTATACGGTGCCTTAGAAACTGGACCCGCACCAGGAACTAAATCGATGGTGAAGGCCACTTCTCTTTGCGGGAGTAATCCAGGCAAATCTTCCGGAAATACGTCCGGAAATTCTTGCACAACTGGGATATCTTCTATCTTAGTTTCCTTAGCCTCCTTAATCGTGACAAATGCAAGGAAAGATACACATCCTTTCCTTATTAGCTTGCTAGCTCGGAGAGCCGAAATAAGAGGTGACTCGCTCCGACTCTTAGGGCTAGAATAGACTAGTTCTGGAAAGTCCTTGAAAGTAACCTTGCTATTGCGGCAATCGACTGTTGCCTGGTATTTGGATAACCAATCCGCTCCCAGTATGACATCATACTCCTTTAGATCTAAACATATGAGATCGATAGGAAGATTTCTTCCTTTTACCAAGACTTCACAGTTTTGATAATGATGAGTAATATCGGTTTCGTTTCCGAGAGGAGTAGATAAAATTATTTTCATCCATTCCGGTTCCATAGGTAGTGGGTTAGCAAACTTCTTGGAAATAAAAGAATGTGATGCACCCGTATCAAATAAGACATGTGCATACTTGGAACAAACTTTCAGTGTACCTTCTACTAGTCTGCCTTCTTCTTCTTCGGTCTCCTTAATTGCGTGAAGACGAGCGTTCTTGGTTATCGGGCGCTTTCCGTCACCGGTTTGATCATTAAGTAATGGGCAATCGGGAATCCGATGCTCACGGCTCCCGCAACGGAGACATGCTCCAAGTTTCCTCCAGCACTCTTCGGCTTTATGACCAGCCTTGTCACAATACTTGCATATTATATTCGAAGGTGTTGTAGTGATAGAGAAGGGCTTGGTCTTCTTAAATTTTTGGTCTTGAGAAGAAGTACCTCCAGTGCTAGGCCTCTTCTTGAAGTTGGGTTTAGAGGAACCCGAACTTGTAACTTGTTCCTTCTTATCCTTCCCACGGATTCTATCTGATAGCTCCGTGGCATCTTCTAACAATTGAGCTCGGCGTACTATCTCTGAGTAGACCTGAATATCCACTGGTGCCAGCTGGGTAATATATTGGGGCCTGAGCCCGTTTAGGAACCTCCTAGCTTTCATCTTCTCGGTGCTAACTAAGTGCTTAGCATACCGAGACAATCTAGAGAATTGTGCCTCGTACTCCGCCACCGATAATGACCGTTGCTTGAGTGCGACAAATTCGGTAGCTTTCTTTTCTTGGACTCGGTTCGAAAAATATTTAGCGTTGAAATGTTCAACGAATTCTTCCCAAGTAACTTGGTCTTGATTTAAAGTAGCTTCTATCGATTCCCACCAGCATCGGGCATCCCTTTCTAACTGAAAGGTAGCTAATAAGACTTTATCTTGATCCGTGCACTGCATAACACGGAATATACGTTCCGTCTCCCTGACCCAGTGCTCTGCGTCGTCCGGATCAGTAGAACCCGTGAATTTAGGCGGGTTCATGTTTTTAAAGACTTGGTGGAGACTTTCGGCTCGTTGTGCACCTCCCTGTGCTACTTGTTGCAGCACCTGAGTCATGCCTTGAAGTGTACGCTGCATGTTGCGCCACTGAGCACGTTCGGCAGCCATTATCCTACAATTACCATAACTATGTTAGTATATACTCGCGTTAAGGGCTATTAAGTTTTTATGTTAACTCAACCCTTGGTTCTACCCAATCTCACTGGTTAAAGGTTTGAACCTATCCTTGGACTTGGATTTTCCTGGGAATTGAATACCCTAGGCTCTGATACCACAAAAACTGTCACGCCCCGAGCGCGGAAGGTACCCGGATATGCGCGACGAGTTTATAACAATCATGTCAATCAAAGTATTAGTGTATTCGACACCAAAAATCAGAGATGCGCAAAAGTAAAGATAACCCAGTCCTTTATTCCTTCATAAGAATATGTCTATTATAAACCTTGAAGTACTAACTAAAATAAAGGAAAAATACAAGGTTGACTCAAGAAAATATGAAAAAGACTAGATAACACGGAAGAAGCTCTATCCCTTTCACTCTTGATTTTCCCCATCCGTTTGAGTTCCCTCATCGTCGGACTTACCTGAAAAGTAGGGAAACACTAAGTGAGCGAACGCTCAGTAGGAAATTATATCTCAAGAACTAGCAAGGGGTTTAAGTGATTACATCTTTCATGAATGCACTATAGCTATGCATGCTCGCATAAAACGACAAGATAGAGAGAGTGTATAACAATACGATAGCAAGAAGAACTAGTCATGAACTTTCAAGAGCTTATATCAAAAGATATCAAGATATTCAAGTAAACTCATCATGTCATGTTGGAATTTGGCTATTTTGTTTCAAGTCAAGCAAGTATGCAATTACCCTTTTCCGGGTCACGCAAGTCATGTAATATCAAGTCAAGTACAAGTACAAGATTTGTGGAATGTTCAATCAAGCTAGTCATGCACTTCGGTATAATGCCAATACCGTGATCAATCAACTCCCATGGGCACAACTACTTTCGGGTGCTCCTCCTAGGACCAGATCGGGCCCTATATGCACAGGCATTAATCATGTATTTTAACATCCACTTTTGTGTATAGCCAATATGAAATTTCAAGAATAAAGCTTGTAGATACGTAGGATAACTTGGATAGAATAGAGTCCAAAAATATGACACTTGACATAGAATGATGATAATAACGGTACAATCACGATTATCGATAAAACTAGGTGGAATTGGTTCCCTAACTTGGGTACCATGACAAACAAGTATGGACATTCTTTATATAGAATTGAGGTCCACAAGAACATCAAGTTTAATATAGAATTGGGGTTTACAAGAACATCATAACAATGTTGATATAGAGTTGGGGTTTACAAGAACATCATGACAATGTTGATATAGAATTGGGGTTTACAAGAACATCATCAAATGACATGATAACCTCATCCCATTAAGAGAATTCTCATGATACACACTTTGCATAACATGAGGGCCGGTATACCATATTTCTTTAGAGTGACATGGCAAAATAGTGTAATGGGTTTTTATGGTACAACCAGCTCAGTCGGCCTTGAGAGAATCCAAGACTGCGAGGAGACTTACGGAGGTCTCTATGACTAACTCGCTAGTCCAAAGGAACGGAATGTCCAATGGAGAGCTTGTATGTCAATGAGAATTAGTGGGTAAACGATAAATCATCATGAAACGTGGGACTATATTCACGGAACGGAATATAGTGCCGATTACATATATATATATATATATATATATATATATATATATATATATATATATATATATATAAACCCTTCGGTTGACAGTAATCAGTGTAAAATAGTAATACAGAAAATAGCGACTTAAGCTAAGTCATTAATTATCCAATTAACGCCTTATTCAGGGGCGTTCATTCACAATTTGACGACGTATACGATAGTCGTCCCTTCAATATTTCTATTCTGCAGAAAATCAATATTCTAGAATTTTTAACAAAAACGCGCCCTAGACAGGGCGTTACTTGTCAATAAGCGCCCTGGTATGGGGTGTCAGTTCAATAAGAGACGACCTTGTGTAGGTCGTTAATTCAACAATTTATCAACTTTCAGATGATAAAATTTCAGGAAAATAATTTCATGGTCATGACAAGATAATTAACAGGATTTCACAGGTATACTCATGCAATATATTAGATTCATGGCTACATAGATATTAAATTTTAAACATGGGTATTTATTAATTACATGTAATTGACGACTTCTGGGCAAGGCGTCAAAATAATAATTAGCGCCCTAGTGTGGGTCGCTTCTTTAAATTAGCGCCCTGGTCAAGGGCGTTGCTTTGAAAATTGCATAGAAACAGTTGAAACCACAATAAAACTATATGCATGGAGGATCGATGATATTATTAAAGATATTAAGCTAGTTTGGGCTACGTTCTTGAGAAAACCTACCTGATGACTATCTGGGTGAAGATATGTGAAGAGAAACGATACTCTGTTTTGCAACAGAGTCTTCTGATCACCGGCAGAAGAAGAAGAAGAAGAAGATGATGCTTGATGAAGAACCTTCGTTCTTCAGGAAGACAGGAACTCCTTAACCTGTAAGAAGAAGACGAAGAAGCATTAGAATCCTCATGCTTCTGCGGTTTGGAAGAAACAATAAGAAGAACAAAACCTCTCCTTTCAGCAGAACGATAGCTCAAATCGCCAAATAGCGATCTGGGTCGATTAGGAGGGTATTTATAGGATTTTGGGGATCCTAATAGGGTTAGAGTTCTATTGGAAGTAATACTTCCATGATAGAGTCCTTACTATATTTTACTAACTCATACTAATCCATAAACTTTCCCTGGATAATGTTCTGGTTCGAACGGAACACAAAACGGAATTAGCGTCTTAAGTGAGGGCGTCTAATTTTAAATTGACGCCTTGTCGAGCGTCGTTACTTATGTAAAACGCGCCCATGTAGAGGGCGTTTCATTTCCTTTCCTTAATTTTATTTTCCCGTCGTTTGAAATTTGACGCCCTATTATCTAGGCGTCCCTTTTAAATTAACGCCTTAGACAGAGGCGTTTCCTTTTGAATCAGCGCCTTGATAAAAGGCGTTATTTTCCTCTTGATCAATGATTTACTCATTTAGGCTCTTTGTCATCTATTTACTTATCTTTTATTTTTAATTTGATTTATTTAAAAATGTTATTTTTATCAGGGTTGCTACAATCCTGTTGTGCCCCTGTGATTTTGATGATAGCAAACACTATGAGTCAGCATTGCATATCATGAACATCTGTGTCTGAATGATAGTTCTGCTTTGGGCATATGAATGTGTTATCTTGCATTAGTGCAGACATATAGTTCATACAGCATTGCATTCTGTCAAATATCAAGTCTATACATTGCATATGTTTGTGCATCAGTGCATTAACAGAGTCTATACATCGTCATGTTGCTTGCACGTAGAGTCTATACATTCGTTAGAGCTCACAGCTCGTGGCTTAGTCTGTTCATCCATGTTCATTTTGCATGTGTGCATTCCTCAGCAAAGTCTGTACACTCTACGGTTGGTTTATACATATTCAATGTCTGCACGCTATAAAGTCTACACACTCGCCATCATGCTATATTGCTAAGTCTGTACATTGGCCAAGTCTCTACAGAGTTGACAGCATGCCTGAACCTTGTTAGATGAAGTCTACACACTCGTCATTGTAGACACGTCAAAATTAACGTTACTATGAGTACATCTCATATTGCCTTGTAAAGCCCCAATTTGACCCTCAAATTAGCTCTGTTTGAGTGGTTTTTCTCACTTTTCTTAGATTTCTCCCTTTTTCCTCACTTTTCCTATTTTTCCCTATTTTTATGGATTTTTCTAGATTTTCTGGGCATTTTTATCTATTTTTATGAATTTTCCAGAATTAACGACTTGACGTGGGGCGTCTTTTAAATAACGACTTAGCCTTGGGCGTTTCTTAAAAATGGATGACTATTTATGGAGGCGTCAATTCCACTCATTTTCTATTTTTCTGGATTTTTCTGAGAATTTTTCGGAATTATTTTGTAATTAACGACCTACCATGAGACGTTATTTTGAATTTGAAAGGAATAAAAAAATCAAAAATCAAATTCACGACCTATGCACGGTTCTCGTCACTTTTTCAAATTGATTTTTTATATATTATTTTCCACTCTCTTTCAAAGGTGATTTGGTGGCCTTCCGGGTGTCAGAAAAATACGTAAAAATAGTCGTTGGAATCAGCGCAACGAGATGCACCTCCACCTAAAAAATGGGAAAATAATATTGAGAAATGAAAATTGGCCCTATTTTGAATATATTGAATTAACGTCCCTTGATAGGGCACGTTTTAAATCACGCCTTGGACGCAGACGTGTTTCATCTATTTCTAAAAATTGATTTTTGAATTAACGTCTTTATCTAAGGCGTGTTTTTAATAACGCCCCTTTGGTAGGTCGTCAAATTAAGAATTGACGCCCGTGTCCAAGTCGTGTTACACCTTTTGGGTTCTAAACGAACGCAGCCTTTCCCAGAGAGTCCTTGCTTTGTTTGGTCACTTCCCCATCTTAATTCTTCCCTCTTTGGACTCTTTCCCGTTCTTATCTTCTGCTATATTTGATCTGTTCTATTTAATAGAGCCGGCGGCTCTGTTAATAAGATTCGATCCCCTTCGACTTCTCTGCTTCTTCTTTCTTTCTTTTTTTCTTTCTCCTGCAGGTTGCTGTGCTGCGGCTGGCCGAAGGAGAAGCTGCTGCATCTCAAGTCTTCATCTTCATCTGGCTTCCTCCCCATCTAGCATTCAAAGCCAGAGGCTCACGCAGGCTCCTGTTCTTTTATTTCTTTTTCTTTTATTTTTATCATTAGTTCATGCATGTTGCATCTTCATATTTTTATTACTCAACCACGTTGAGTATTTTTCACAGAACTCCCACAGTGCACTCTTCACCTTGCACTTATCTACATTTTTTTATTCATCATTCATCATATCACCTTTTACCTACCCTTTTGCATAGGGGTTTAAGGGCTAACACCCATAAGGTGTGTTCTTCTCCATTAATTTTCATGCTCACCCTTAATCATGAATTGATGCTACACTCACCTTGGTTCTAATCCGATCTTTTGGTGTTGTCTTTGGTATTTTGCAAGGGTAATCAAATAAGGAGAACTCTCTTCATCGGCCGGCCGATATAGAAGAGAAAGGAGCACTCACAATCACCCGTGTTTCAAGGTATTTTTCGCGATCCCTCCATGTTTTCATTATTATATTTTTGAGGCCCTCGCGTCTCTGGCGATCACAAACTCCATCTTAGCACCTCGTGCTAATCCCTTTTTGTCCATATTCCTCCCTTATATATATATTTTAATTCCTTAAGTGGATTTCTAATTAGCATCCACAAATTGGCGATCACGGTGGGACACTTTGTGTTCTTCTTTTATTACCCTTTTCCCCTTTGGCACCCGCGTGTGCCATCTCCCCTATTTTGCACCCACGGTGCACCTCCCCTTTGTGCTCCACGTAGCACCTTCCCCACTTGTGATCTGTCAGTTTGATAGATTCCTTTTTAAAAAACAAATTCCACTTATCCAAAAATTTGATGAGCATGCTATATTCTTGTGATGATTGATTGCCTTATTTCATTGTGATTGTGAGTGTCTTGCCTCTTTTACATATTGGTCTGTTACTCCAGATATATTTTTGGCCGGTGGAGGGCTATTTTCTGGGACACAGAGAATTAACGCCTCAGACAGAGGCGCTTTTTCATTTAAACGCCTTTTCCAGGGGCGTCTTTTTCATGTGTAGCACCTTCTAACTATGCGTCTTTTATCATAGCCCTTGCTTCTCTGAGAATTCACGCCCTGCCTCAGGGCACCTTTTTATTGCATAGCGCCTCAGATCAAGGCGCGATTTTGGAGTTGACGCCCTCACTCTGAGGCGTCTCTTTTGTTTTTAGCGACCTTCCTCAGGTCGTCTTCTTCCTGTGTTTTCACGGAGCCTTACTACGTGCTGTTCTTGATTATCATATTCATTGTTTGACTTACTGCTGTGATTTGTTCATATCTCCTGCATTTCATTCATTGGCATTGGTTTGGGAGACCTCCTCTCTCTACATTAGGATTCCACACACCCCCTTGGTGAAGGAAGGACCCTCCATTGAGCATTCCGTCTCTTTGGATTGGAAATTCCTAAACCAAGCCTCCATAAGTCCCCGCACCCGTGGATTCCCTCACGGACGCCGGGCAGGTTGTACCCTTTTGAAGTCCCGAGTTAGTTGGCCTATACACAGTGAGAGAGTGTTCCTAGTTGGCACCGGAGTTCGAACCATATTGAAACTAGGATCCTCCCTTGTGTGAATCACACCAAACTTTGTTAAAATTCATTAATTCATCAAGGTTCAAACAAATCAAGATCAAAAGGTAACCATTCCAACTTGTGTGCTTTTTGCATATTATTTTGAACTTTGATTGAATAATGGCTTACCATGATAAGAAAACCAACATGTTTAATCCAATTCATGAGCATGCACAACCATGCACATCTTATTCTCCTCAATTTCAACATTTTCATCTAAACTCTCACCATGCTTTCGAGGGACCACGTCCTCATTCTTATGGTCATGCCCGGCCCATGGGCAATGTCCAAACTTATGGTCCCTCATCTCAATTTCAAGCCACTACTCCTTCGGGATTGTCTCCTCCCAACGATGAGAAGGTCTCCCAAATCATTCATGCATTAGACCATCTCACCCCTCAGCAACTCCAAGCCCTTAAGGTCGCCGTTGAGGGTGCATCTCCTTCATCTCATCCTCCTTCTAATCCTATTCGGGTGGCCCATCACCTAATTCCCTCTTCCACTCATATTCCTAATCGGGTAGCCCATCACCCATCTCCTCCTATTCACCATCCTCCTCGGGTGGTCCGACACCCGCCTCCTCTATTCCTCCTCCATCACGGCCCCGAGGCCCATTTATTTCTTGCAATCCGGCCCATCCGGGTTCTTCTGCGGGTCATCCCGTTAACTCCCCTCCTTCAAGGCCCTGCCAACCCTTGGTTGCTCAAGTTGCACCCCTCCAACAAACCCTTCTTGATAAAATCACTTTGATGGAGGAACAATTAAGAAGGGTCATGGCTCCTCCTACTCCGGTCAATCCTCTCCATGCCGCTTTAGATAATATTACTAAGATGGAGAAAGAATGGAAGGATAGGAGAGATGATTATGGTATCGGCAGCTCAAGCAAGCAACAGCCGGCAGATTTCGACGATCAAGTGGACACCGTCCGCCCTCCACCCATCCGCACACTTCATTCATATGGCCTTCCACCTCCACATATGCAACATCATTACATTCCTCCATCCACATATACGCCTCCACTACGGTGTCCACTTGAATTTGATGATGAAGAACCGGCAATTGAAGAACTTGAAGCGGTATACGATGATGAAGCTCCGCAGGCATCCCTTCTGAGTTTCCTTCGCCATCCTCTTCCTCCACTGTCAGAAGACCCCTATGCTCAGGACTATGCCACAGTCCCCGATCCAACCCCCATTTATGGGACCTCTTGGTGTTACGATGATGGGTCGATACTCCAATCACCCATACCGCCGCACCATGAGTCTCCTCCTCACCCCAATACTTGGTGTTACGATGATGGGTCGATACTCCAGTCACCCACACCGGTGCATCATGCGCCTTCCCCTATACCTGACACCTCTCGCCCCATCCGACATTTTCAGCGCACCAAACCCTTTCCTTTTACACCATTAACCTCTATTCCATCGGCCTCCGCCAAACCTCCACTACTCTCCACTCCACCGGCCTCCGCCGAACCTCCATCACCCTCCACTACGCCGGTCTCTGCTGAGCCTTCTATTACCCCTCCTCTTTGTTCGCCACCTAAGCCGTCCATTATCCCTGTAACGCCAAAACCAGCTTTGCCAGGCCTTTCCCCTATTCCACCACTTAACCTATCACCCTTACCCGTGGCTAATCCTGAGCAAGGTCCACCCCTTTTTGCACTCAAGCCAACCCCTACTGCTTCCGAGCAAAGGGGGAAGCTCGACGTGTTTGAACCTCCGCTTCCACTCACCCTTTCTCCAACATTTTCCATTATACCTCCACCATCCACGAAGCCTTCCGCCTCCGCCTCAAGTACTTGTGCCGAAGGTAAGCAAAAGCCGGGCAAGAAGAATTTGGCCACTACCGTGCTGTTCAACATGCCAGAATTTATTTACCGGATGCCAATCCGGGTTATTGTGCCAAGCATGGTCGAAGAAGCCAAGTCGCTGCCATTGCTCAGAGAAGAATGCCAAGTGTTGATGCCATCCAAGGGCCGGGCAGGGCACCCCTCGCTCCAGTTTTCAAATCTTAAACCCATTCTTCCATACAAGGGGCAAATTCCTATTCCGTTCAAATCAATGGGCATGGAAATGCTTCCTGTATCAACTTTCCAACTCCCTTACATTGTTGATCTTTGCCTTCCAAGGGAGCTGTCATTTATTGTTGAAGCTTCTTTCATTGGGCCAATTGGTTATACATTTTCACTGCCGTGGAGGGGCAGTTATCTTGGCGCTACGGGGCCTTCCACTGTTTTATCCACCTTCCATTCAACTCCATCCATGTTTTTATCTATCACTTTCTCTTCATGGGCCACTCCAAGGGGAAAGAGGAGGATCTCGCCCTCTCGCCCTTCATATTCCTCATATTCTTTGCATCTCATGCATTTTTCTTTCATTCATTCATTCTATTCATTGCATCCATTGCATTACATTTGCATACAATTGCACCTCCTGATTCCCAGGTTTCCAAACCCGTATCTTCCCCGCCTTCCGGCACCTCCGGATATTCCGAATTTCCCATCTTATTCATCTTCATCCTCGGGATATTTAGGTCCCCTTACATTGCTCGGGCGTTGCCCCCTCCCCAATCTCTTCTCAGGGCATCGCGTCCCTTTTCAGCTCTTGTATCCGGACCCTCCGGATTTCTCTTACTTTCTCCCAGGGCATCGCGCCCCTTTCCACTTTATTCTTCCGGAACCTCCGGATTTCTCTCACTTTCTCCCAGGGCATCGCGCCCCTTTCCACCTTCTTCTTCCGGAACCTCCGGATTTTCTCCCAGGGCATCGCGCCCCTTTCCACCTTATTCTTCCGGAACCTCCGGACTTTCTCCCAGGGCATCGCGCCCCTTTCCACTTTATTCTTCCGGAACCTCCGGACTTTCTCCTAGGGCATCGCGCCCCTTTCCACTTTATTCTTCCGGAACCTCCGGGCTTTCCCCTCGGGCATCGCGCCCCTTTTCATCTTAATCCTCCAGAACCTCCGGATTCTATTTCCCTCTTCTTTGGGCATCGCGTCCCTTCCCTTCTCATTCCTCCGGAACCTCCGGATCCTTCATACCTTTCCTTCGGGCACGAGGCCCCTTTCCATTTTCTTCCTCCGGAACCTCCGGACCCTCCATCTTTCTTCCAATTCATCTTTCTGATCTTCCAGAATATCACATCATTCATTTTCTTCTTCCTTACCCATCATCTTTTTCCCTATTTTTTCCCAGGGCATCGCGTCCCTTCTTTCGTCATCCCTCCGGAGCCTCCGGATGATTCCTCCTATCACGATTCTCCTCCTTTACTTCCGGACCCTCCAGATCCGCCTCTTTCCATCTATCAATTTCTTCTTCTAATTCCTCCTGATTCTGGGTCCGACCCAACTTCTTCCACATCCACTGCGTTGGGCATCTGCCCATTCTCTCACTGCTTTCGAGGCTTTAGTACTCACTCCTCCTTCTAATTCTTCGCTTCTTCTGTAGACCTTTCATGTGATCAGGGTCTCCACGCCTTAACGAGGGAGTTCTAGCCCTTGCCTCTCTTCCTTTTTTTCCTTATTCGTCTGAGTCTGGTCTTGGCACCACTCCTTCTTGTTAAGCCACTTTCAATCCTTTGCTTCCAATCCTTTTATCTGCCAAAGAGGACTATCCCACGATGATCAACCTCGCCTCTGACAGCTGCTTCTACAAAGGTTGCAAGGTAACATATTGGCGTAAGTACGCATTTCATGATATCATTATCTCATTGCTTCACGCATGATTTTCAAAATAAAGTGCTTCTTAACAAAATCAAAAGTGGTGTTTTAAACCTTTATCTTTACTAAACCATTGTCAAAAAGAGTCTTTAGGCTTGCTATGCAACACCATTGGTTAATAAGAACTCCGTGCTGGGAATTCAACATTCTTTCCCCGCTTGTTAAGAGTAACCCTTAGCTGGGCATTCCACACACTTCACGGCGTCCTTAGCGGGCTCCTTTGATAAAGCACCGTCCCTACTTTGGCCATGCCATGAGTATATCTGAAAGTCTTTTCTCTTCTTTACTCGGCCGAATGCAGGGGCAAGAGGTTGACGGATGAGATGACCCAACCTCGGTACTCACCAATACGAGAGGAGTCTCAAATAGGGGCAGTCTTGACCCAAAATCAATATGAGTTTCATATGAGTTTTCATGATATACATCTCGTCAAAAGGGCTATTCTGAAAATCAAGTCGAAATTTTAATAAAGCAAAATTATGAATTATGGCATGACAAGAGTGGCAAAGTCCCCGCAGGGAAAACCCTGGTCGTATGCATGTCAAGGGTCTAAAAATCAAAGGCACAAAGCCCCGGCGCAACAGACTACCTCTTTGAGGGGAAACATCTTGGAAGGAATTCAAGTCCCGACATCTCCCATCCTGCATAAAGCTTATCCTCAATTATTCTTCTCTTCTCCCTCTAAGACCGAATGTTTCTCGGGTATGGCCTTGGTAGGAGCATCGTTAATCAAAGGCGGTCGGTTATAGGGCGCCACCCTTCAATGCACGCCCGGCTTTGGGAAATTTTAGCAAAAAGGGAAGGAACGAGGACCCCCAATTAATGATTTAAACACCCTTTGATGCTGCATTAGCTATGTCTAAACCAAAATCAAAAAAATTGAATATTGCAAAATCAAACAAAAAAAATTGAATATTTCCTGAGCAAAATCAAACAAAAAATCAGATATTTCTTCCAAAATTCATAAAAATTGAAATATTTTCCAAAATTCATAAAAATTTGAATATCTTTTCCAAAACTCATAAAAATTTGCATATTTCAAAAATAAAAAAAATTGTATTGTATTGTCTGATGGTGTTTTGCAGGAACAACTTTGCAAGGACCAAGAGCACGGGATAAGTCCTATCTCCACTCATTGCTATCAATTTCTCCCGATATTCTCATGACATGCCACCCTGGGCATTTTTTATTATCACCTCCCTATATCATTCTGATTATTATATCTCCTAATTATCATTCTGATTACTCATCTCCAGATTTTTCAATCAACTCCTGCTAATTTCTCTTGACGAATTCTGCCACTGGGCATTATATCATTCTGATCATCTTGATTAGCCAAGTTGTCATCCTCATGACAAAACAACAAACAATGATGATTTGCAATCATGATGGTTGCTGTGCCATGCCATATACATGTTATTGATGATATGCTTTGATGACTATACTTAAATGCCTTATTCATTGCTTATTTTTTATATCTTGGCTGATGAATCTTTGAGTGCAGGAAGAGGCTCTTGGTCCCACCGACTGGGCATCATCATCCAAGCCCCACGGTGGTTGCACCTCATCTCCCAGTTCCCCCATGCTCATTGCTTATTGCTATCACCATCCCCCCTGTATGCATTCTATTATATGTTACATACGCTACTAGATTATATCAAGGACCTTGTGGCTTTGGTAAATCTGGAATTTGAGTTCCCCTTCATCAAAAATAATGATGATTCCAGAGGAGTCTTAGTCACACGGATAGGCCGTTGACCCGTCCAAGACTGGGGATGATGGTTCCCTTTTGTGAGTTGGTGCGTGGATAAACGGGCTTCGGCTTAGTATCAGCTCGCAGAATGGGTTTCTTGACTCAGTCTGGACAGTTTAACAATATTATCCTTGATTATCTTATATTTTCGTTTGATTTAATTTTTCCCTTTAAACCCAGCATGCATTCATATAGGAATTTGAATCAATTTTGGAAAATCACTCTGATAAGCTGATTTTGAGGGTTAAATTTGATCATCTTTCCATATATGAGATATTCCATGCCGAATTGTGTCCTCAGTTCGTTTTGTCGCGGTTTTGGGTCATTTTTCTCGAAAGCTCCTTGTTTGGATTTCTATCATCTTATTTCAATCATTTTCCCTTGATCCACCTTGGCTGCAGCACGTCTACATTGGCTGGTAACCGCTCCCCAATGGTGAAACCTACAGGTTTGTGACCTGGGGTACTTTCACCGCGCTGGAAGTTGATCATCTTCTTTTATCTCCTTCGTGCCCGCGTGCACACTCCCTCTTTTATTCCAAACATCGTTGATTTCATTGAATTTCCCGGGATTGCTTCATCTCGTGCTTTTGATTTCATTCTCATCAAGTGATGTTGATTGCGTGTCTCATCACACCTTGGCATCTACTTTTCAGTTTGCTCTGCTCCCTTGCAAAGCAGACGCCAAGGCGGGGCAGCTGTAGACACGCCAAAATTGACGTTACTATGAGTACATCTCATATTGCCTTGTAAAGCCCCAATTTGACCCTCAAATTAGCTCTGTTTGAGTGGTTTTTCTCACTTTTCTTGGATTTCTCCCTTTTTCCTCTCTTTTCCTATTTTTCCCTATTTTTATGGATTTTTCTGGATTTTTTGGGCATTTTTATCTATTTTTATGAATTTTCCAGAATTAACGACTTGACGTGGGGCGTCTTTTAAATAACGACTTAGCCTTGGGCGTTTCTTAAAAATGGACGACTATTTATGGAGGCGTCAATTCCACTCATTTTCTATTTTTCTGGATTTTTCTGGGAATGTTTCGGAATTATTTTATAATTAACGACCTACCATGAGACGTTAAAAATCAAAAATCAAATTCACGACCTATGCACGGTCGTCACTTTTTCAAATTGATTTTTTTTATATTATTTTTCACTCTCTTCCAGAGGTGATTTGGTGGCCTTCGGGTGTCAGAAAAATACGCAAAAATAGTCGTTGGAATCAGCGCAACGAGATGCACCTCCACCTAAAAAATAGGAAAATAATATTGAGAAATGAAAATTGACCCTATTTTGAATATATTGAATTAACGTCCCTTGATGGGGCGCGTTTTAAATCACGCCTTGGACGCAGACGTGTTTCATCTATTTCTAAAAATTGATTTTTGAATTAACGTCTTTATCTAAGGCGTGTTTTTAATAACGCCCCTTTGGTAGGTCGTCAAATTAAGAATTGACGCCCGTGTCCAAGTCGTGTTTCACCTTTTGGGTTCTAAACGAACGCAGCCTTTCCCAGAGAGTCCTTGCTTTGTTTGGTCACTTCCCCATCTTAATTCTTCCCTCTTTGGACTCTTTCCCGTTCTTATCTTCTGCTATATTTGATCTGTTCTATTTAATAGAGCCGGCGGCTCTGTTAATAAGATTCGATCCCCTTCGGCTTCTCTACTTCTTCTTTCTTTCTTTTTTTCTTTCTCCTGCAGGTTGCTGTGCTGCGGCTGGCCGAAGGAGAAACTGCTGCATCTCAAGTCTTCATCTTCATCCGGCTTCCTCCCCATCTAGCATTCAAAGCCAGAGGCTCACGCAGGCTCCTGTTCTTTTATTTCTTTTTCTTTTATTTTTATCATTAGTTCATGCATGTTGCATCTTCATATTTTTATTACTCAACCACGTTGAGTATTTTTCACAGAACTCCCACAGTGCACTCTTCACCTTGCACTTATCTACATTTTTTTATTCATCATTCATCATATCACCTTTTACCTACCCTTTTGCATAGGGGTTTAAGGGCTAACACCCATAAG